>CM060990.1:169520244-170738459 GCA_030765065.1 Deroplatys truncata
GAATTTTTCAGTTGACTCCATATTAAAAACTTGCCTAAGACCAGGCTAAGGTCTATTAAAAGTATAATTAAGTTATATAATAACAAAAAAATAATCTACAATAATACTTACCATTCGACGATTCGGATGAAGCCTCGTGACGTCAGGAACATCGATCTCCTCCTCACGGTGTATCGTTGTGATGTTATGAGGTACGAAAAGAGGAATGCCACGAGGTTCAATGTTGGAGAAAATGTGAGGATCTCTAGGCATAAGGGTCTACAGAAAGGTTACACACCTAATTGGAGCACTGAAATCTTTCGCATTATCAGGGTAAGACGCACAGTCTTACACCTATCATCTAGAAGATGGTGAGGGGAAGGTAATACAAGGTGGATTCTACGGTCATGTATTATTAAGAACTAGTTACCCTGACACATATCTCGTAGAAAAAGTACTACGTTGACGTGGGAATAGGTTACTCGTCAAGTGGCTAGGCTTTCCAAAAAGTGAATGGATAGAAAGGAATGCCGTGGTGTAGAAGATGCAAAAAAACTAAGAAAATTTTTTAACAACCTGTAAAAAAATTTTAGGATTCAGGATGTGTGTTGTATAATTTTATTTCTTAAGAAATAAAGCAACAGAATCCAAAAGTAATTGAGTTTTATTTATTTTTAAAAAATAACCCCACTTATTCCCCCTCACCCAAAAAGTATAAACATGTAAAAATGAGTACTTATTCAGGTGGACATGTATTTGCATTTATAAAACAAGATTTGTGAACTTCAAAGTATAAAAAAGAAATCTCTCTAAAAATGAGTACTTATTGAGGAGGACATGTGAACTCGAAAAAAAAGTATGGTTTATATATCATACATCATAAAAAACTTTAAGTATAAGAAATGCACAACAATCTCTCACATTAAGCAGAATTGCATTAAATGGGGAGGACATGTGATTTCATTCATAAACAACACTTGTGAACTCAAAAAAGTATGGTTTACATAACATATACCATAAACTTTAGAGAAAATATAACCCTACTTATTCACCCTCACCCCAAAATATAAACATGTAAAAAATGAGTACTTATTCAGGTGAACATGTGTTTTCATTTACAAAACAAGATTTGTGAAGTTCACAGTATAAAAAATTCAATTACAAAGGAATCTCTCTCTGTCTCTAAAATGAGTACTGGACATGTGAACTCGAAACAAAGTATGGTTTACATATCATACACCATAAACTTTAAAGTATAACAATCCATCTCTCATTAAGCAGAATTACATGAAATGGCATACTTTCAATAAGGTAAAAAACACATAGTCTCTCTCTCTCTCATTAAGCAGAATTACATTACAATGTCAGCTGTGCTCAGAGGTAGCAGGATCTCTTGGAATAGAAAAATGTCCCCAGGCCATAGTTTTATGCGAGTTTTCAATCATATAACGTTTGGTATCAAGCCCTCTCAATGCAATTTTGTTCATTTCTACTGTGTGAACGTTATGCTTACGACTTTGGAAAGTTGTTTGTCTGGCATAATGTGCTACATTCATGTCATTGAGACAAGATAGGTAATCATCAAAAGTTATTGAACGCATTGCAGCCTTTGTAACGCCTTTTGACTTCTTAACGATCTGACCGTCAAAACGGTATGAGTACAGCTTAGATCTTAGCTCAGCGTATTCTGTCATTATTTTACCCGATAATTCGTCTTTAAATAAGCCCATTACTTTCCTGTTTACCAGAGGTATCGAATGTATATTATCGGGTGGATAATTGGTTGTATCAAAATGTTGGTTTTGATAAAATCATAAACATCCGTACCAGTTTCAAACAAAAATGAATCGGTATCCATGTAATTTAAAGACAAATCATTTAGGTTCTTTTTCAGAATGTTATAATAAAAGTGGTACATCACATATTTAGAAATGTCAAGTATTGCCTGTCCTATGTATATGGGCTTACACATGTGAATTTCTTCCTTTGTCAGTTCGATACCCACAAGGTTCTCGTCAAATATAACGTAACGCAAAAACTTTTGACGCGATATCAGCTTTTTCGCTTGTTTCCAACTGGTAACGAGACGAAAATCGTTATACTTAAGTACATTTTCCATAAATTTTCCATAAACACAATTACTCATTTTTTCCATAGATTCTGACCGAATTTAGATTTCTCCGCAGCACGTTTTGCAACGTTCAAGTCAATGTATGATTTTAACCAGAAGGATTGTTTGTAAGCCACTGCTCTATGTATGTATTTCAACTTCCTTCCTAATTCTACACATTGCTGTAGATTACCGTAATGCAAGACATACTTAGACTTATCAGATAGTGTTGCAAGGAGCTTATTGCATTTATCCTTTGGAGGTATTTCGCTCTTTGGACACAGTGAAAGATCGTTGTGTTCGTCGTGAATGGCTTTAGGATATTCGAGATCGAGTTCGAGCACATAACCCGTTTCCGAATCTGGCGGTACAGTTAAGAATTCTATTGCATTAATTTCATCTCTATTTAACCATCTGAGTTCGCCACACGGAGTTGCATGCCTTGCCATGGCAAATCCATATATGTTTGTACAATCGAAACGTGCTAAGTATTTAGCTGGTAGCGATTCGTTGTATTCATTCATGTACTTATTATTGGCTTTGGAGTATCGCTGCGACACCGTGCAAAGCCCGCCCCTGATTCCTGACTCGAAAAACTCTAGCATTTCTTTGTCGGTGATTAGCGACAATTTTGTTTTAGTCGTCTTTAACATCGCCTGATAGGCCAACCCGGGAGCAGTGTAGAAGTGGCACGGATCTAGTTTATACAAATTTAGGCACAAGTTTCTGAAAGTTTCAAAAATGTCAGTCAATAACAATGTGTCAGTCTTAAGATATAGATCGCTGTATTCGCCTGACTTTCTGATATTTAACTCTCGCCATACTGTTTGAGCATGCAAGTAATCTTCCGTTGTTATATCATCAAATTGTGATATATCTGGTAATGCGGTCTCTTTCAATTTCTCTACGCAATCCAGATATGTGTATGGAAATACGCCTTTGCGTCTCATTAGCTGCCGACGTGCAGGATTTTTGTATGCTCTGTTTGTATTTTTAAAGTCCTCGGGGTTTAGCATATCAGCTAAACTGCTCAATTTAACATCGAGGAATCTATAACTATCAAGAAATCTGAAATATATACTTTTTCCATTGGACGTATATCTCTTACTGAATGATGATAGATAGTTTTCAGATGTTTGTGAAATACATGATATGGGTTCTCGATCGTAAGCGAGATGTTTCACGAGAAAATGTGAATCGTAGTTTGACAGACAATGAGAAAAATCGGTATGTAATTTGGTAACTTTCTATTCAGATTACACGAATTGTGGGCTGGTCCTATGAATCTACCGGTTAAATGGCAATGGTCTAATATTTTATCAGATTCGGACTCAAATTTATCTTCACACAGATGACAGAAATCAGTATTTCTGAATTTTATTTTATCTCCATCAGTCATATTTAACTCTTTATTTTTCGAGTAAATATCGATTACATCGTCTGCAATTACAGTTAATTCGCTGAAAAAAAATCTTGAATCGCATTAGGACCTCTAAAGATTTTGAATTTCGATAAGGAATCGTCATAATTGCATACAAGATTTAAAGCTATTGATACCGCTTCGTATCTTTGTAGCGATCTCGTCCAACCGCTATCTGCGGAGGGCTGACATGACTGCACTTTTTTAAGTATTGATTCGATATCTGCATATATGACAAATGGCACCGGAGAGCACTTCGAGTATGGATTGATTCGAATGGTGTCATTTACCCCTATTTCAGGCATACTAACAACTTGCGATTTCATGCATCTCCTTTTATGTTTAGCTAGGTTGCTTTCATTCGAGAAGTATTTCACGCATGCCTCACATATACACATCCTACACTTCCGTTTAGTTAACTGTGAGGACAACAGGCGAGATAGGTCATTTATTAAGCAATAGTGTGATCTAGCTTCATCGGCAATTCTTAAAAGGTTCACATGATGCTCTTTACGTTCTGAGGTTTGATATAATGGAATAATTGAAAATTAGTCTATACCATATACCGTGATAGATATATTATCATTTTGCTTTTCAAATTTTTGTATGTCATCTAAAGATACTGGAAACTTTATTCCTGCGAAATTAAATTCTTTAAACATATTGTACTTGGAGTACGAACTCACTCTATAGCTGTTACGCTTTACTGGAAATTTGGATGCCAGTAGGCAATATCCGAAACATTTGCTATCAGTATTCCTAATACTGGTCACTGCTCTCTTGTGTTTTATGAAATCAGGCACTTTTATGTTACAACCTGCATTTAACGGATCGTAGTGACAGAAATTTAGAATTAACGAACATATTTGGTATAGTGATTTCGAACTGCTTTTCGATTCGAATGTATCAATGTTGAATAATATGGGATGTTTAAGTTTATTCTCATACCACTCGCTAATGTTTGTACCTTGTAAGATAGCATCTATTTTACTATTGAAATTAAATGTCTCGATCTTTTCATTTTCGGGTCTTTGGATGACATATTTGCATACTAATGTAGCACATAACTTTATTCCTGACAAATGACGAGCGAGATTGCTTCGAATTTCGCTGTTAACGAGCGGTTGACATTCATCTAGAAATGTTTCAGGATCTATCATCCCCAGCGAGTTTTCTATTTGACTCGTATAGATCCGATTTTTAAATGCCGATTCAATAGTCATGCATGCAAGATCCTTCTGCCTCTGTTCACTCACCGAATCTGTTCTTGGTTTCTTTGATGGAGACGCGCTATCATCTTTCAAGGTGCTCGTCGTCGTAGTCCTCTTGTTCGGGGCTCCGGTCTTATTTGAGATCAAGTGCACGTGTTCCTCTGAAATTGAAATAAATGAGGTGTCATCAGCAATACATATTTGATATCTTTTAAGCTGAAAAAAATGTTCAGGTAAAGTTTTTTTAAAAAAAACTGAAATCAAATTTCCTTTTTTCGTGATATTAATTGGTTACTTTTTTGAAGCATGCATGAAAACTGAATAATCTATAACACATAGTTCATTTTTATTTAAAAGTAATGTTTGATGCCATATACATCAAAATATCTTTAAGCTGGAAGAAATGTTGATTTTATTTCAAGTCAAGTTTTTTAAAAAAACTGAAATCGAATTTTCTTTTTTCGTGATATTAATTTGTTACTGTTTTGAAGCATGCATGAAAGCTGAAAAAATATATAGTTCACTTTATTAAGGCTGAAAACAATATTGTCATTTTATTTCAAAGTAAAGTTTAAAACCTGAAATCTAATTTTCTTTAAAGCTGAAAAGAAAAATATCCCCTTTTTAAGCATGCATGAAAACTGAAAAAATCTATACACTTATATAACAAAAATGCTTCATTAGTAATGTTTGATGCTACTGACATTAAAGTTATATATTAAAAAGATGAAATAGAATTTTACTTATAGCTGAAAAAGAAATATTGTCAAGTTATATTTTTTGTTGAATGTTTAAGCTGAAAAAATTTATTCTCTTATCCGATTACTTTATTATTTTTCAAAAAGTAATGTTTTGTTTTAACACATACATGCGAACAATAAGAAAAACAATAACTCACCTTTTCTTGTCATGGAGTCTATATTGTTGAATTTTCTGTGGATTTCTTGTTTTACTGCAGTGTCTGAAAAATGATAAAAAAGGTGCTGTGATTAAAACTACAAAGCTTTATATATTACAGAAAGAATGTTACATTTTAACACTGTAGAAAGCCGTTTTTGGATAGAACCACATGCAAACGATAATAACACGTTTTTTTCTGCTAGCTACACCCACCTTCTTCAGTTGGGTTTCCTCCGCTTGAGGGTTCTCCTGCATGTTTGAACTCGTCTGAAAATTGTACAATTCATTATTGTAACGATCTGAGAAGTGAAAATAGTAAGTCATAAATAACATATATATGCTCATTTTATCGACTGGCTATAAACAAACACCGTTATAATCTGAAATTTCGAGATATTCATTTTTTACACGTACAAAGACAAGATTTTATCCATGCAGTATAGTTACGTCAAATTAATCTTAAAAGGCCAAAAGGTTAGAACTATACCATGCCAAAAATGACATTAAGAATTTTTTCTCTTTTCCGAGATGCATTATTTTTTTCTGAACTGAGCTAACACATGCAAAAAACTGTTTTAATGTACCTTTTTTGTAAAAAAGTAATCTTGTGACGTCGATACCCGCTAGCTAGCGTCTCTTGTCCCATATACACAAGTTGATAGCCACCTTCGTTTATAGCGGTTTTCTGTTCTGTAGTCATACTCTTAAATCGCTCGGGAAGAAAGATCTGATACTGATCTAATATTACTACGACGCGTTCCCCATATCTTGTGCAAAGCGTCTTCACCTTGTTTATTTTGAACGGCACGTTTATCTCCAGATCTGGAAGTTTCTTTGTTGGTACTATTGGAGCGCCTTCTCCAATTTCATTGAGCTGGCTTATGATTTGATCTGAAACATACAGACGCGTTTCAATAGGATTATATTATTTAGGTCACGAAAAAACACGGAAATAAAAGACACATTGAATCGATTGTTTAGGTCACTGAAGTATATGTAAAAAGACACACAGATCGAAATTGTAACAAATACTAATTTTTTTCACTTACCATCCATGTTCTTTCCTGGGTTGTAACGTGCGGTGCGCACTTCTGTTGGAAATGGTCTTTTTGGTACTCCCTTACACATTTTATATGTCCCCGACGTTGTTGACCCCCTACCCCCACAAACACTTGTTGTATGCTACAGTCACATGTCCAGCGGAATAAGTACTAATTTCTTAAGAGCTGTATCCTACGTTTTTATACGTTCATGATACAATGTAATTTTGTCCCGTCTTTTCTCCCTTCTCCATCACGTATGCGCACGCAGTTATCTGACCATTGGCTGAGATTCGTTCATGAAAACAATTACCTTGTCCACCTGGCCCCTGTACTTACGATAATTATAGCATTGGTAGGATCCGTGTTGCTTCTTCCTTTTTGCTACAGGCAATTTCTTACGCTACTTTCGGAGTTTTTCTTTAACCTATCATTAGCTTCAATTTATAAATTCTGACGTACCGAAGGAAGTCCTGGTTTCTCTCTGCCTTGGGGTTACAGAGACGAGAACACATTGCCCTTTCACAATCTTAAAAGAAATTGCATTATGCATGTCTCAGCATTAGTTTTATCTGAGAGCTCGATATGCCGAGGAATCATTGACATGTTTTTTTAAAGCATTTAATTTTAGTAATTTATAGTTCATTACCGTCTTGACCCTTCTGTTACTGATCCAGCATGAACGGGATCTCTTCTAGGAATCACTCGCATGGATTTCTTATTTTATAGTTCATTGCCTTCTTGATGAAAGATTCCAAGTTTTTAGCTGCGGAGGACTCGAAAACGTAGTTTGTTATGACGAAGTAACGGTACACCTGACTCGAATATTATTAGCCCCCTTAGTTTTTTTCTTATTTATAGTTCATTGCCTTCTTACTGAACGGGATCTCTTCTTCTTTGATGCATTTTTTTCAGAGTCATACATTAGTTTTAGCAAAACAAAACTTTGGATATGACGAGATAACCGTGCACATATCTCGAATATTATTAGATCACATGTCCTTATATAGTTCACCGCCTCTGAACGCGGTTCTTGATGCATTTCAGAGCCATACATTAGTTTTTTTTAGCAAACAGATGTAACCGTATACATAACTCGAATATTATTTAGACCATATGTCTTTTTTTCTCATATATATATATATACATACTTCATTGCCTCTGAACGGGGTTTTTCTTGCAATATTTTTTCAAAGGCATACATTTCGGTTTAGCAAAAAACTGGGGGGACGTGAGCGCGCACGCGCGCGCACACACACACAGATCGAAATTTCACATTTTTTGGGGCTTTTAATTATCTTTATTATTCATTTAACTGCACAACATAACAATAAAGAGTATCAACAACTTCACGAGGGGAAATAACGTGCTGGTTTTTATTTATTCATTAACTGCACAACATAACAATAAAGTGTATCAACAACTTCACGAGGGGAAATAACGTGCTCCAGGGAGCACCGCAGAGGAGGGGGACGGACTTCAGAATTCTCCACTCAGACTCCCAAACGTCACGTAATCCCACACGTTACTCGTATACGCGGGTACTAACTCCGTCTTTTAATAACGCGGCTTGAAACTCAAGTACATAGATGTTAGTTGCTTCACTTCATTCCTTCTTCATGGGGGCCGCAATAGATCTGTGTACATCGTAGTGCGCGACGTGCTCCCGTCCGTTGTATAACCTATAGTACCCTAAGTATAGCACATTGGCAGAATCCACACCGGTCACGAGGGAAAACATTTAATAAAATGGAAACCAACGGATTGTGTTTATTTTTAGCCTATAATATAGCAGAATTAGATATCAGAATGAAAAGAGCTGTCCAATCAAGGGGTGCTCCAATACATGAAGAGAGTTCTACTTACTACTTCGCTGATACACATTTCGTGGAAGCAGTGACCGTGTGGTGCTACTGGACTCCGAATTTGTTTCCTCTATGCCAACAGCTATCAACTGATTGATTAGTGGTGTACAGCGAATTTGCTCGCTTGTCCATACCTGCCCGTGGCACGGCACACTGTTTTTAAAGCGTATGCATTTGTAATTTAATGGTCTGATTAATAACACATTTGCAATGAAAAGTAAGCGCAGATGCAACATAAGAGCAAGACTGCACCGCGTCATTCAATGGAAGCATTCATATAGTCATGCAACGCGCTACGTAACGCAAGAGTTCGTAAGATCCAAGCCTTATGCTTGCGTTGTGGCATAGAGGAAGAATCCTGCATTTCTTTCTCCGTGCTTTGCCAGCTGCTGAACAACATACGATCGCGATGCGAGATTTTACACTATCAACTGCACAGCCATGGTACTCTTCCATTTGCCTTGCCACGCCATTTTAAATGGTAACGAAGGAGCTGATCTGTTGTTTGCTTGGTACATCATTTATGTGTGTTATTTATTTATACAGACTGTACAATTTTTATTAAATATTATTGTTTATCTTATTCAATTTGAAACTTGCGATACACTAATAAGATTTCTGCATAAAATTTACGGATCTATAAACTCGTGTCAGCTTCTTGCGTTACTTTACGGCTATATTGTGAATGTCTTACCTCCCGCCTGCCCTTATGCTGCATTATGTTAGGTTACGTCTTCATTGTGAATGGGACCTAATGCGTTACAATGGTGATAGCTTGTCCTCTGCAGCTTACCCAGAAGAAATGGTTACGCTACTCTATTGCATACAACGCAGTGTCCCACTTGTCAACATAAGCGGGCCCTAAAAGGGCATGTCTAATTCAACCCTTTCTTTAAAATATGCACATATAAACACGCGATTTTATTTCGGAGCTTAACTAAGTTACAGAGAGATTTTTGTTGGTGTCCATTACAAAGCAGATGATAGGCTAGTAGTCACTACAGTAACTCCCAAATAATCCGATGTAATATCAGCATAAGTAATGAAAAATTAGCACGTATTTTATAAAAGGAAATGTTATATATTTGTTTTGCTATAACCTAATATAATTTTAGAAAATTACTGTTCATATTCAACTGCTTCTTCGAAACTTAGCCAATTTATTTTGTAATTTTCGTTCAGTTCTAATGTGTGGGGGTTTGTTCTCCATATTCATCAAGCTAATATATTATTCATTAACCACAAACGTTAATAACCCACGCCTTTTAAAGAAAGAACAAATCCTGCGTGTCTAAAATTGATACGGTTTCGTAAGTATAACTGTATGCTACAGGTGTACCTGCAAATTTTGATAAAATTGGCCTAATTTGGGTAGCAGATACGTAATTGTTAATTTATATAAATTTCAACCAATTTATTGAAACTGGTATCACAGATTTGCTCAATAGAATTTAATATAATAAAATTATTTTTCCTGATCCTGTGTATTTAACTTTCCATTATATTGTTTTTGGAATTTTTTTTTTTTTAGAACCAGAAGAATTTTAAGCCATATCTGTTATGAGATTCCATTCCTTGGTAAATGGTGCAAGCATAAAGAATTGACTTTGAAACGACACAAGTAGTACAATAAGCCCAAAGCTGAAGTGCGTCCGGAGCAATGACGGAAATCTCTATCGCATAAGGCAAGACAAGACGTAATTTTCCAAGAGAAATGTTTTAAAAAATGAAAATGGATGATATATGAAATGTCCCACGTGATGAAAATTCATACTTTTAAACCTTTCATTTTATTCCTCAAATGTAGTTCTTTACAATCAAACATTAATTTTTGTGTAACATTACAACTCTTCCTGTTAAATAATAAAGTAGACCTTAGTTTTTAAACATCAATAACGCAATAAATAATTAGTACCCTAATTCCAAGAATCATTATCTCCTTTTTCCACCTTCGAAGTGAAAAAATTGCATTATGAGGGACAATTTCGAGTGGCAAAATAGGTAAGACAAAAAATACGAGAAAATCAGCTTATATTTCCATGTGCTATAATCAGGAGTGTCGAAAAAGACTTCCTTCAGTGAATCACTAAATATGCAACACTCGCTACACCACTCAGTAGCACACGGAAAACAAATGGGTAGCCAGCCAGAAAGGGAATGGCGCCTGTTAATCCAGTGCCGCGCCAGTCCCGTTTTTTGCTACCTTTCCGCTATATCTCGTACTAGAGGTTTGTACGGGCCGGGCCGGTCTGAGACCGAGAATAGGGTATAGTGTACATATCACCCGGCCCGGCCCCATTTTGTTTTAAATAAAATTATTTTGCAATTATTTACTACTACTACTACTACTACTACTACTACTACTACTACTACTACTACTACTACTACTACTACTACTACTACTACTACTACTACTACTACTACTACTACTACATCATCATCAGTCCACGAAGCACTGCTGCCTGCGGAGCGAAGGGAGTCGATTTTGATTTCGAGTACCGGCTAGGGAATTTTTTCCTTACTGGGGGGCCTGATAAGGTATGCACTCAGGTCCCTGGGACCAAATGAGAAGCCACTTACGAAATAGTGACGGCCGAAGTCCTGGAATCCCATGTAGTAAGCGACGTGTTGACGTCATACTGTCTTATTAACTGCATAACCCCCTATTACTGCACTCTGTCCAAATCTCCTGGGTCGAGGGAGGCGGAGTTTGCAGCTGACGTGCTGTTGTAACATTATTTGTAATTGGCTAGAGAGAGAATTAATTTATTATTACTAGTATTCATTCTCTTATGAATGCATACATATGACAATTTTGCTATTCCAGTCATTCAACATCGCGGCTCCCCTCTCCCCCAAATGTGATAAATTATTTTCTTTGTCTTTAGAGATATTTCGATTGATAATGAATTTGAAGCGTTTCAAGTTTCTTCTTCGTTGCCTTAGATTTGATGACAATCTTCTGAAGAAAGACAGAAAGAAATAAGGAAGGAAAGAAACAAACAAACAAACAAATTAGATAATCTTGCAGCAGTGAGAGACATTTTCACAACATTCGTCGGCAACTAGGAAAAAAATTGACAATCGAGGAGATGCTGGTAGGTTTTAGAAGATGCAGTTTTAGACAGTATATTCCATCTAGGCCTAATAAATATGGAATTAAAATCTATGTTTTGGCTGATACCAAAATATTATACTGTCACAATCTTGAAATTTATGCCGGAAAACAGTCTGATGGATCATTCTGCACTAACAACAAGCCCTCAGACGTTGTGAAACGATTGGCACAACCGATTTACAGAAGAAGGAAAAAAATCACCGCAGATAATTGGTTCAATGAGTATAATTTGGTAAAAGATCTGCAAAAAGAAAGATTGGCGTTTGTCGAAACACTGAAGAAAAATAAAGCCACTGCTTCCAGTGGAGTTTGCCAATATTCGTAAAAGGCGGATCTCAGCATTCCAATATGTTTGCATTTAGAGAAGAGGCTACTCCTGTTGCCTGCATTCCTAAAACAAGCAAGAATGTCCGTGTGATATCCAGTCAACATTTTGACGATGGACTGATCAAAACTCCGGTGAAAAGCAGAAGCCAGAGATGATAACCTTTTATTATGAAACAAAATCTGGAGTGGATGTGGTAGACAAAATGTGTGCCACATATGATGTTGCTAGAAATTGTCGCAGATGGGCTTTAGTGGTATTTTTTGCTATGCTGAACATATCTGCACTGAATGCTCAAATTCTCTTCCAGAGCAATGGAAATGAAATAAAGAGCAGGATGCTATTCTTGAAAAAGTTATCCCGAGAGCTATATTTTGATCAGCTGTCTAAAAGGAGCATGCTTACAAGAGGAATAACCAGTACCCTTGAAGGTCTTAAAAATTTCGCCCTATAGAAATTAGTAAGTTTTTTTTGGGGGGGTGCTTTTCTGGAAAATAAATGCAAACTTTGTAAGAGCTGTTCCCTAGTATAAAAAGCGACTTTGAAGATATTGCTGCAATAAATGTGTACTACTGTTTGGAGCATACCGGGCAGATTTGCAAGAAGTGCGCCGAGAATATGCAGTGAAAACTCTCAAGTAGATATATACTAAAATTTAGTTAAAATATCTTGTTAAATGTAATGATGTTCATGAAATTCATGAGAAGTGATGATGTTTATTGTTTACCCTTATATTTGCAATATAACATTACAAGTTTCGATTTTTTATGTTAGGAGTATTAGTTTATTTTCTGCAACTTATGTTTTGGAAACATACTGTAATCTACTATAATGCTTTGAAACATAAAATAATATAAATAAAACAATGAAATACAAAAAATGCAACAAAAAAAATCCGTGCAGATCTCTACTACATGCCCACACCTGCGCAGTCCACTAAAAGACAAAGACAAAAATGACATTGGCAGTCTGAGGGCAGCCCGAAGTTGTGTTAGACGTGTACCTGCCTTGAATGGGGTTGAACCTAAAGACGGTATGTGGGGTTTGCACGATGCCGTGTGAAATTTATGCAGGGGAGTGAAAGGAGGTAGCAAGATTTGCCCCTCAACGGTTGTCGGACATGGTGCAATGGCCCTTGTGCACCGCTGGTGTAATTTATTTCTCCATGTTATGTAATGGGTTGTTAATTTTGATCATACAAGCAACTCTTGGAGCGATTATACAGGTGCTCAGCCGTAGCTGCTGGTGGAGGTGCTCCGTGGTTACCGGATGTGCCCGCATGCCATGCCGGGAAGTCGGTGACGCCTCAAGCGACATGTTATGTGATTATAATCCCCTAGCGACCGAACGAGGACGCTCGATGGTGTAGCAACTGGATGTAAAATGTTGCAGCCCGGCCCCTAATTTCATTCTTCATGTAAGGAAGAGACGAGACTTCGTGAAGCAATCTCGCGGGAAAAGAGCGGTATACAGAATAGATAGCCGGAGGCCCCTATTCTGCACCCGTTGCAGAAGCAGCAGAATGGAATCTGCGTCCATGCCCCAGATCTCCCAGGCGTATAGCAGGACGAGGATTATGAGCGCCTTAAAAAGGCGTAACTTAAGCGGAATAGGCATCCCCGACCTCAGCATGGGATACAATGAGGTCGTAGCCCCAGAGGCCCGATGCGCGAGGTCCATGATGTGTTACCCAAAAGTTAGGCGCTTATCCAGCTTAATTCCCAAGTAGGTGATGGCATTCGTCCATTCTATCCTTCTCCTGAGGTAAGTGAATGTGAGGAAGTTTGCGGGAAAGCGACGCTTAATAAACAGAATGGCGTGGCTTTTTTCCGGAATGGTGGATAATCGTCAACGCCTGCACCACTCTTGTTGGAGGCGGAGGTGTCTCTGAATGGGGTTGAAGGCTGTGCGTGGAATTTTTATCTGTGTAGTACAGGAGCACGTCGTATCACATTGAGCTACACTATGTGATCAAAAGTATCCGGACATCTGGCTGAAAATGACGTACAAGTTTGTGGCGCCCTCCATCGGTAATGCTGGAAGTCAATATGGTGTTGGCCCACCCTTAGCCTTGATGACAGCGTTCACTCTCACAGGCATACATTCAATCAGGTGCTGGAAGGTTTCTTGGGGAATGGAAGCCCATTCTTCACGGAGTGCGGAACTGAGGAGAGGTATCGATGTAGGTCGGTGAGGCCTGGCACGAAGTCGGCGTTCCAAAACATCCCAAAGGTGTTCTATAGGATTCAAGTCAGGACTCTGTGCAGGCCAGTCCATTATGGGGATGTTATTGTCGTGTAATCACAACGCCACAGCCCGTGCATATCAACAGGTGCTCGATCGTGTTGAAAGATGCAATTGCTCTTCAACAGTGGGAAGCAAGAAGGTGCTTAAAATATCAATGTAGGGCTGCGCTGTGATCGTGCCACACAAAACAACAAGGGGTGCAAGCCCCCTCCAGGAAAAACACGACCACACCATAACACCACCACCTCCGAATTTCACTGTTGGCACTACACACGCTGGCAGATGGCGCTCACCGGGCATTCGCCATACCCACACCCTGCCATCGGATCCCCACATTATGTACCGTGATTCGTCACTCCACACAACGTTTTGCCACTGTTCAATCGTGTAATGTTGACGCTCCTTACACCAAGCGAAGCGTCGTTTGGCATTTTCCTGCATGATGTGTGGCTTATGAGCAGCCGCTCGACCATGGAATCCAAGGTTTCTCACCTCAGGCCTAACTGTCATAGTACTTGGAGTGGCTCCTGATGCAGTTTGGAATTCCTGTGTGATGGTCTGGATAGATGTCTGCCTATTACTCATTACAACCCTCTTCAAATGTCGGCGGTCTCTGTCAGTCAACAGACGAGATCGGCCTGTACGCTTTTGTGCTGTACATGTCCCTTCACATTTCCACTTCACTATCACATCAGAAACAGTGGACCTAGGGATGCTTAGGAGTGTGGAAATCTCGCGTACAGACTTCTGACACAAGTGACACCCAATCACCTGACCACGTTCGAAGTCCGTGAGTTCCACGGAGCGTCCCATTTTGCTGTTTCATGATGTCTAATGACTACTGAGGTCGCGGATAATGAGTTCCATGCAGTAGGTGGCAGCACAATGCACCTAAGATGAAAAACGTATGTTTGTGGGGTGTCCTGATACTTTTAATCACACAGTGTATGTTGATGTACTGCTATGTAGGGAGGTCGGCCACGTAGACGCTGAAAAGGTCGTGTTTGGGCATTTAATAGCCTAGGCCTGAGGGCTTTGTCCGAGACCGTGCAGATTTCTATTATATGCACACACCTGCGCCCGTCCACTAAAAGGTCACGTTTGGGCATTTAAATGGCCTAGGTCCGAGGGCTTGGCTCGAGTCCGTGCAGACCTCTACTATATGCACACACCTGCGCCCATCCACTAAAACGTCGCGTTTGGGTATTTAAATAGCCTAGGTCGAGGGCTTGGCTCGAGCCCTTGCAGACCTCTACTATATGCACACACATGCGCCCGTCCATTAAAGGTCGCGTTTAGGCATTTAAATTGCCTAGGTCCGAGGGCTTAGCTCGAGCCCGTGCACACCTCTACTATATGCACACACCTGCGCGCATCCACTAAAAGGTCGCGTTTGGGTATTTAAATATCCTAGGTCCGAGGGCTTGGCCCGAGCCCGTGCAGACCTCTACTATATGCATACAGCTGTGCCCGTCCAATAAAATATCGCTTTTGGACATTTAAATGGCCTAGGTCCGAGGGCTTGGTCCGAGACCGTGAAGACCTCTTCTATATGCACACGCCTGAGCACGTCCACTAAAAGATCACGTTTAGGCATTTAAATGACCTAGGTCCGATGGCTTGGTTCGAAGACGTGCAGACCTCTACTAAATCCACACACCTGTGCACGTCCACTAAAAGGACGCGTTTAGGCATTTAAATGGCCTAGGCCCGAGGACTTGGTCCGAGACCGTGAAGACCTCTCCTATATGCACACACCTGCGCACGTCCACTAAAAGGACGCGTTTAGGCATTTAAATGCCCTAGGTCCGATGGCTTGGCTCGAACACGTGCAGACCTCTACTAAATGCACACACCTTCGCACGTCCACTAAAAGGACGCGTTTAGGCACTTAAATGGCCTAGGTCCGATGGCTTGGCTCGAACACGTGCAGACCTCTACTATATGCACACACCTGCACACGTCCACTAAAAGGACGCGTTTAGACATTTAAATGCCCTAGGTCCGATGGCTTGGCTCGAACACGTGTAGACCTCTACTAAATGCACACACCTGTGCAAGTCGACTAAAAGGACGCGTTTAGGCATTTAAATGGTATAGGCCCGAGGGCTTGACTCGAACACGTGCAGACCTCTACTAAATGCACACACCTGCGCACGTGCACTAAAAGGACGCGTTTAGGCATTTAAATGGCCTAGGTCCGATGGCTTGGCTCGAACGCGTGCAGACGTCTACTAAATGCACACACCTGCGCACGTGCACTAAAAGAACCGTTTAGGCATTTAAATGGCCTAGGCCCGTGGGCTTGGTCCGAGACCGTGAAGACCTCTACTATATGCACACACCTGCGCCCCTTCACTAAAAGTTCGCGTTTGGGCATATAATTGGCTATGTGGTCAAAACCACAATGGAATACTGATTCTATGAGGGTCGAGGATTTTCTATATGGTAGTATTTAAAAATGCATATTTTCCGTATCGAGTACCCGTTCTGCAAGACTATTCGCATGAGTCCATCCTCTATTATTACGTTAATATTAATGACTTCGCATTGTGTTCTAAACTTTTGCAGATATTTTGCTTCCCAGCAGCATTTGAAAATGGGTATAAGACACTTAAACATTCATATTATGCTCCAGAGATTTGTTAAAAAAGCTACGTATTTAGTATTGATGTTACTAATATGAATTATATTATTGTTGTTACTTTCATTATTATTTAGTGTTGTTTGAAATAACCTAACTCAAAATACTATTAAATAATTAAGAATAATATAAGCATCACGCAGAACTAATAAACCAAAAATAAACAACAGCTACTCATTCAAGTACTACTACTGTTGTACTACAATTACAACTCTGCTTCAAGTTATCTACACTCAAACTATATAAAATACGAAAATGTAATCAACAGCGACCAAGGTTCACTGACAGACTGGTAAGAACGGTCTTGGAGTGTTGTCTGCAAACGCCAATAGACTGTACGAGGAATGGGAGTGGTTTGTTACCTGCGACGTTCCTGCCATAAGCCCAGTAGCAGTTCAAATTACTTTCTTTCGTCCTGGCTTAAATGCTTACAAATTTCATCTTAAATATTCGGACAGTCGCGATCCTCGTGTGGCAAGATTCCGTATTTAAAACTTCGCAAGATTCGCTGTGGCTGCTGGAACAGTTTCCGAGAGATCTCAACTTGTATGACAATCGATACTATGGCGTCACGCATGAAACACTGCAGGGTATAGAGCACCTGTTGCTGTTGCCACTACTAACCCACTTCCTTTTAAGCGACGCCTCGCGGCCGAAATGTTTTATCATTGACCAGAAATCTGGCTTAGCTGTTCTATTAGTGCCATTCTTCGCAGGCTCCATGTTGGGTTCAAGTTTGCGCAGTATGAACACGGCTGATGTTTGTTTAGTCAAACTGTCTATAATCGATTCAGCCTTAGGACAGACTTGTGTAAACAAACCATTTTGTCTTGCTCTGCGTTAGCCTCGGGTTCGTATCACCTGTCAGGAACACACACACACCCCCACACACACACACACACACACACACACACAAAATGCCACGTGGATTCGTATTCATAATGCAATAGAGCAATGTACATCAGTACTTACTTGGTTGCATGCAAGATGGCTGACTCAGCATAACGGTTTTTTTTTTTTTTTTTGCCAAAATGTTACGA
Organism: Deroplatys truncata; assembly: GCA_030765065.1. NCBI lineage: Eukaryota > Metazoa > Arthropoda > Insecta > Mantodea > Mantidae > Deroplatys > Deroplatys truncata. The sequence goes on from CM060990.1 coordinate 169,538,144, forward strand.
ACAAGCATTGAGGTGTAAGCGGGTGCATTATCGTGATGCAATTTTGGTTTTGCCACAATTCTGGTCGTTTTCTTCGGATTGCTTCACGCAAACGGCGCATAACTTCCAGGTAGTATTCCTTATTGACCGAACGACCATAAGGCAGAACTCCTGATGCACTACCCCATTGTAATCCAAGATAACAGTGAGAAGAACCTTCACATGTGATCGAACTTGTCGAACTTTTTTCGGTCTTTGCTCTTCAAGCAGTTTCCATTGGGACGATTGGACCTTAGTTTCGATGTCATACCCATATACTCATGTTTCGTCATATGCTATAATCTTCTTTAGAAGTTCTGGATCATTTTCGACTTTATTCAGCAATTCCTGAGCGATGTCTACGCGACGTCGTTTTTGGCCGAAATTCAACAATTTCGGAACAAACTTTGCTGCTACACGTTTCATTCCCAAAACATTCGAAAAAATTGCTTGGCATGAGCCACAGGATATACCGACATCATCAGCCACCTCTCTGATGGTGATTCGGCGATTTTCCAGAACCACTTTCTTTACTTTTTCCACATTGTCGTCAGTAATTGATGTGCTAAGGCGCCCAAGGCGGGCGTCGTCTTCAACATCTTCTCGACCCTCTTTGAAACGTTTATACCACTTGTAAACTCTTGTCTTACTCATAGCAGAATCGCCAAAAGCCACAATCAACATTTCAATGCGGTACTGCACTTTATTCCGTTTTTCAAGCAAACTTTGATGCAAATTCTTTGATCCATCTTTTATGAAAGTAAAAATTCGCCGAGCACGAAAACCCGTATAACCTTTTCGACTGTCAACAATAAACTAAATATCCAAATACATCAGGAACATATGTACCAACAAGATAAAACAAATGCTCGCGATATTAAAAAAATTCCGTTATTTTTTTATCACACCTCATATATTGTTATTAGAAGCGTCTATCTGGGTGAAGTTCTCCAATACGCTTCGAAGATTTTACAACACGCAATTTCTTCAGGATATGCAATGGATTCGGTAATCTCAAAGCTTCTCCATTTAGTTGCTTTCCGCTGAGTGATTTATTCAGTGCTACTCAAGGAATATGAATAGTCTCCATGCTTATAAAGCTAAGCGTATTGCATAGTTTTTTTGCGGATTATTGGCCTCATTAACTAGTATTTCTTATTTTGAACACACATATTTTTTGGTAAAATTTTACTGTACACTTACCTAATACGGATACGTGATAGACAATACTCAGCTAAATGACTACTGGTATTTATTTTTTCCCATGTATTCAAATATGCTTTAAATATCCAATTTATACCCTTTATTTATGTTTATAAACTCTTTAGCTAGGAAATCTATTATTCAAGGTGCAAAAAATGAAAAATAAAATGTTATGAACTAATCTGGAGACTTATTCGTATGTGCCAGCAAAATTTCATAAAAATTGGGTAAAACTTCCTCTACTATAGGGGTACTGCAGCTTGAGTTTTCGCAATCCCCTTGTTTTTTAGCAGTTCGTGTCTTTTATAAAACATAAGCATTTGTTTATCCCACGAAATAACATAATCCATTTACAGCTGTGTCAGATTTAGTTGCATAGATAATATACACCGGGTGTCAGGGCATTTAATTTACAAAGTTTATGGGGTGTAAAAGCAAATATCTGTTTTACCGCATGTGACAAAACTTCTCAGGCTTGTCCTTTAGACGCTTCATATTCATGTGTTCTTATGAATTGGTTTTCCGACTCCGTTATGCTTGAACGGATGTGAAAACATGTTTAGAGATGATGTCTAATCTGCCTCTTCTATTTAAGTGAATAATAATAATAATAATAATAATAATAATAATAATAATAATAATAATAATAATAATAATAATAATTCCTACCTGCCTACTTCTACTGACACAAATTAAAACGAAAGGAAGAAGAAAACCAGGCACTTGGAACTGCAGGATATTCGGCGAGCATCTGACCTCTCTCTGAACTGACATTGTTACTTTGATGCACCTTTACAAATAGGATGCAAATTTAAACAAATTTGGGCCCAAGTTACCCCATGTTGCGATTCGAAAAGGAAGGATAATATTGTTCACCACGCTAAGGGTTGAAGTATAATCAAATCCAGTTTATAACGATAGGCCCACCAAGAACCATGTTTGCTTCCTCTACGGCAAAGGCGTCCAAAATAGGACATCCCCGTAATCGCTGGTAATCACCAGGGTCTTTCCTTGCCTTGCGCGCGACCAAGCACCTTACTTGAACACACACTACCGAGGTCAGTCTATCGATAGCCTTGAGAGAGGCATATACACACACAGATTGAACAGTTGGTGTGCTACGAATAATAGCATTGTCAACTCCTTCAACATCAAGGAAGAGGAAGTTCCAAACGGAATGGGAATACCTGTTTTTTTGTTCTGTATATAACGAAAACATTAACTGTCTGATATGTTCGAAAATTATACATGGCATATTACGAAGTAATATGCAGCGGCACTATTGCACATATCATGTTGAATATGCAAAACTGAAAGGTATTATTATTATTATTATTATTATTATTATTATTATTATTATTATTATTATTATTATTATTATTATTATTATTATTATTATATGCGACGTTCATCGTTATTGCAATAGTAGGCAATAGTTGTTGTTATTATTAGTATTATTATTGTTATTATTATTGTTATTGTTATTATTATTATTATTATTATTATTATTATTATTATTATTATTATTATTATTATTATTATTATTATTATTATTATTATTATTATTATAGAACTGCAGATTATTTGTATGGCGTTTATTGATTCATTATTTCAGGATTGGAACGAGCCAAGAAACTAACCGAGCTAAAAGAGAAGCACGCTGTTCCTGCTCTAAATAACAAAATATGACAGAAAAACAACTACTAGCTAGTTACGTTGCGGCGTGGAACATAAGTAAAGTCCTTAAATCTTTTCAAAAGGGGGAGTTTGTTAAATCATGTATGATGGACGTAGTAAAAATTGTGTGCCCCCAGGAACTGATTAATTTTAAAAACAACTTGCACCTTTCACGAAAAAGTATCTCCCGAAGAATTGAGTTGTTGTCCACCGATGTAGACAAGTGAATGTGAAAATCCGTAAACTTGTGTACTTCTCTCTAGCTCTTGGTGAAAGCATAGATATGATTGACACAACTCAGTTGGCAATATTTGTAAGAGGAGTTGATGAAGAATTAAATGTCGGAGAGTATTTGTTAGAATTATTTCCTTTGGAAGACACTACTAAAGTAAAAAACAAATTCAATGCTTTTGTATGTGTGTAAATAAATACAATTTAGAGTGGTCCAAGATAGCGTCAATTGCAAGGATGGAGCTCGCTGGATGATTGGAGATAAGAAAGGGTTAGTTGGCAGGCTCAAAGCCTTTCTTAAGAAAAAGGGTCTAGTAAATGCTTGTACCTTGCATTGCATTCTACACCAAATAGCCATTTCTGTATTAAATAAATATTTCTAAGTGTACAGTGCAGTACATTAGCTGTTAGCAGATACATGACATTTGTGAAACATAACGTTGTATGTATTGATTGCAAGTATTTCGTTGTAATTAAACACTGCTACATATAACTCTATAAATAATACAGTTCTCCGAATGAGTACATTCATTTCGAACAGTTATATGCGTCCACTCTGAACTCGTAGGAGACCTCTTGCTGTCTGTGTTACGCGCAAACAGTGCAGCCGTTGTGACTGCTTTGCGGATTGCGTTTCCAGTATGACTCGGAGTAGAAGGCTGTTTTGGCCGCCCTTACCTTACGGCTTAGCTATGGTAGACAGAAAAATTCACTAAAAATTTCACCTGCTTTACAATCTTGTGGTTCCATATACCATAGAAAAGACACCGTTAGGAAGCGACCCCTTTATGCTTGTGAACCACATAAGTCAAAAACTAAAATAAGAATATTTCCAATTTTGTGTTTACTCAGATCCATTTTAAGGATACAAGGGGAACATTCTCTTGGAATTCTCCTCCAATACTCTTTTAAAATCAAAAGTTTCTCAAAACTTGCTTTAATGATTTTGATTAAAGTATATATTTATACCGAGCAGGATGGCTCAGGCGGCAACGTCTGTGGTCCGCGTTCGGGAGGTCCCGGGTTCAAATCCCGAAGGTCTCCCGATGTGGCCGAAGGTGTTTTCGCGGTGTTCCTCGGTCGCTATGCGAATGCTGGGTTGGATAATTTGATCCGCGACTTCTCCTCTCATCCCTTTCATCACCACATTTGATTTCCTTCTCCTCTGTCACACCAGGTATTGGGCTGATCACCCATCCTAGACTCTCTAGAGTTTGCTTGCTCCTCGACAGGCTACTGACCCGTAAGTTCCTGCGGTGTAAGTCCTACAAAGAGGAGGGTAATTAGTTAAGGAAGAGGAAGTATATATTTACACATACTCGTGAAATATAAGGGGTATAATTTTAAATTTCGGTAAGTAATCTGTGAAGCTCTATTAACTATTAAGAAAGCGTCTGTAACTATGAACCGTAAGCGAGGGATAAATGTTTGTTGCAAGAAACATGGAGAGTTTAATAAAATATATCTACAGTTTTTCGTAAGTCCTTGTAGTATTAGCCTCTTTAGAAATATTCCTAGTATGTTTAAAGTTTTGCCATGTTTGAATCTGACTGGGTTGCCACATCTGTGTAACGTACTTGGAAATGTGAAAATCTTCTTTTTCACTTGAACTCATTACTAAAAACTTGGATGTCAAATAACAGCTTTGTGTGGATGTTCCTTTTACTTTTTTTTTCTTTCTTCGCATCTTGCATCCAACCAAGTCCGTACTGATGAATTTGAGCGCATCTATGTGATTAACGTTAGAAGTTTAGCAGAAATAACTTTTTCTATGAACGGCACAATGTACAAGGGAGATCTGGGAAGAGAAATCTGTGTGATGATAGTAATTTTTATCTTTGTATAAAATTTTATTTAGTACGGATCTTCAAACACGCGTTTCCTAACGTGCACATTAATTGCAGAAGGATAAAACAAACAATTTCAAGTGATCTAATCCCTTATCAAGAGATCAAGTCTTTTTTGTTTTCAGAGAACTCATTAAGCATAGGCCGGAATTATTCTTTTAATCAGAAAGACTAATGATCATCTCAAAGGCAAAACATTTGAGGTATTATCTTTAGAAGGCTAAGTAAATACGTACATTCTACTCTACAGGATAACAGATTACGTGCAAAGTGTACAGTGAGAATATACATTCTGAGAAGTATAAAATCTCTAAGCTTTTGTGATGTATTATTGAGTCACCCCCCTCACAAAAAAAAAAAAAATCCAGAGAGTGAGGAAGTTTGGTTTAGAATCGCATAAATCCGTATTTCTAGGTAGCCAGTCCATATTGATCAACTAGAGAGCATTTATATGGTTAACGTTAAACTTTTAGCAGAAATAACTTTTTCTGTGAACAGTACGATATGCGCTGCAAGAGAGATCCGGGAATTGGTAATGAAGAAAAATCTGTGTATTCATAATACTTTTTCTCTTTGTATGAGATTTTATTTAGAACGAAACTTCAAACACGTTTCAAAACCCTTGCAGAAGGATAAAATAAACAATTTCCAGTGATCTCATCCCTCATCCGGAGTGCAAATCTTTCTTTCAGAGAACATGTCAAACAAAGCGGAATTATTCTTTTGGTCAGAAAGATTAGTGATCATCTTGACGGTTGTTACTTTGATTAGGTTTGTGTTATCGTGAAGTTGGGTCACCTTTTATTCTTTTATTATTTTGTGGAATTAATGCTCCGGCTAGCTAACGCGTCTCCTTTTCTTTAGGCTCAAGGTTCTTTATTTATGTCATCGCTTCACCCCTTTTTCTGTATTGTTCAATGTCCTTGGCGACAGCTTTCCTTTGCAGAAGAGAGTTTCAGCTTTCGTGTATACAGGATGGACCATTTAAGTTGAGACTGCACAATACCTCCAAAACTAAGTGTTGAAGAAAGAAATGTCTATGATAAAAGTTGCTTGATATTATGAGGGAAATTAAATGCCATTAGTCGTGTTTTATATGCAGGACGTTGTGATGGTGATTTTAGGGTCAGTTTAGTAGTAGTCAGTATAGTAAGTAGGGGAAGTATTATATTCCACCCAAAAATTCGATACCGAGATTTCACCGGTAATACATGTTTTGAGACCCCCTGAATCCAAAAAAAGCAGTTTTGGAAACATGTCCGTGTGTGTGTCTGTGTGTGTGTCTGTGTGTCTGTCTGTTAACAGCATAATTCAGAAACGAACAGTCGGATAAACACCAAGCTTGGTATTTAGGTTCAGTATCTTCCAGAGATGCCACACGAAGGTTTTCAAGAAAATGCCCCTACCCCAGATTACCCTTTACATGGAAGATTTTTCGAAAATTTTAATTTTCTCAAAAATGGCTCTAAGGATTTTGATTAAAATATCATATGTTTAAGATATTTTTATGACAAATAAAATGTATATCTTGAATTTTCTGGGAATGTCTCCAAAAGTATTCTTCATTGTGAACGACTTTTGCATAACTGGTAAACCATAAGAGATAGACAAAATTTTGCTACACAAAAAATGTAGATCGCGTTAAAATACACAATTTATGTCACATACATTTTTTTTTGAGTGAACCATTTTCGAGATATTGCTTGTTATTCCCTTAAATTTTTCAATACTTATTTTCTCAAATGGGAATTCGTTATTCATTTTTTGTCTTGGTTATGCAAAGAGTATTAATCTGTGGCAAAGGGAATGGCGCTGCACCTAGCAACCAGCTATTAAGAGATATGTATGTGCTTAAAGGCTACTGTATTTCTATATTGCCCTTGTAAATATATATTCCCCTTACATCTACAAGAAAATTAGCAATAAGATAGAGTCTGCAAATGTTTGTCTCGATTAACATGAAGTAGATGAGAATAAGCGTTTGTAAAAATAGTTTGTACAAGAGTAGAAGTTTGTCTCGATTAACATGAAGTAGATGGAGAATAAGCGTTTGTAAAAATAGTTTGTACAAGAGTAGAGAAAGTCATCAGATTTTTTAAATGGGAATCTGCATTTTGTATGTTATTTTCTCATTAGAAAATGATTTATAAAAAGCTGTTTATTTTGTGATGAGGAATAAGAAACCAAAATAAAAAATGTTGGTTCCCAATTACGAAACATAACTTGACCCTCAAATGACCATCCATGGATGGTCCAACCATTCATTGCGCTCTTCGTACACAGCCATTCAGAATTTTCGTTGTTATTTAAGTTGGTGTAAAAACAATTGCAGAGTGCTTTATACAAATGTTGTTTAGTTTTCTATGAAGAGTGACATCCGGTGTATATATCTCTATGCAACTAAATCTGACAGAGCTGTAAATGGATTGTTATTTTGTGGGATAAATAAATGCTTATGTTTTATAAAGGACACGAACTGCTGAAAAACAAGGGGATTGCGAAAACTCAAACCGTAGCGCCCCTATATTAGAGCAAGTTTTGTCCAATTTTTAAGAAATTTTGCTGGCACATACGAATAAGTCTCCAGATTAATTTCATAACATAGAGTTTTTAGCACCTTGAAAAGTACATTTCCATCGAACATTTTATATAAGGTATTAAGAAATGCCATTTAAAAACATTACACTTTTAATTCAATATCTGTGGGCGATGGTGCATTTTCATTTCAATAAATAATATCGGTAGATTTTAATTAGTTCCTTAATGCTTGAACTAGGCTCCTCCTGGAGAAATAAACTAAAATCCGTCAACCCCTATTTCTAACTAGCGAGGTGGCTCCACGGTAACGTATAAGGCTTGCATTCGGGAGGTCCTGGTTCGATTCCCGGAGATGACCTTGGGTTATTCATGGTTTTCCCTACTCGGCAAGCAAATGCTGGGGTGGTTTCTCACCTACCACGACTTTCTTTCCCTCACTTCCCCTTCATTCTATTTCCTTCTCATCTTTTGGGTGTGCTTCTAGGTTTCGTGGCGTAAAATGGTGCCGGACAGATGGTGGGGATGCTTGCTCCAAGGAAAGCGTATTCCACGGGAGGTCCCGGGTTCGATTCCCGTCGACCCTCCATTCTGACCTTGGGTTTATCGCGGTTTTCCCTGGTGGGTAGGCGAATGTTGGGATGGTTTCTGATCTGCCGGGATTTTCTTTCCCTTATTTCCCGCAGATGACACGGATACTTACTCCAAGGAAAGAACATTCCCCGTGGACACTAGAGGGATACTTGGTTGAACGAGTCGTTCATCGTCCTCTCGGGGTAGCTCCAATAGGGAAGTGTCTTCGAGCTATGAACTGTTAGGGAGTTCCGCACGTCTCTGTGGCCTGTCTCCCTGGGGTCTTTAGCCTCCTGTGGTTCCTTCACTTCATCCCTTCCCCCTGAGAGGGGGGGGGGTAACCGCAATAGATCTCTCGTAGGTCGCACTGTGAGAGGTTTCCCCGTCCGTTGTATACCCGATACCCCTATCTATTCTTGTTCTACGATTTTTTTTCTTTCCTATAGAGACCTACGATTCAGATTTTAAATTTCTTCTTATTTGTGCAAAACGTATCAATCAAAACCAGTGTACTAAAGTAAACAAGCTTCCGTAAATAAAGTAAACGAATTCGTGGCGTTAAGCGTTAAGATCTCAAAAATTTAAATATACGCTGAAATTAAACATTGTGCACCTGCTAGTAATGTCTATAAGAAATTAGGTCTCTAACTTAATAGACGGGAAACCACTTTTGGCATTTACTTTCCACCCTAGAAACCAAATCTGTAGAGGAACATAATCTGGACTGAATCCCAGATAATGGTACATGTGTTTATGGAACGTAGGAACTACTGCCACTTTTGAAAGCTATACAGCAACTTCTCATAGCAAAGTATACTGAAATATTTTTCCGCGTCTGTAAATTTTAATAATACATAAGTTTTTAAGGTATACAGTTCAATAACGCTGAACAGCAATATGTTTGTATGACTGTAAACTTAAGCCTTCTCTAAATCTAGCAAATGAAATAAAATTAAATTGGGATAAAGAGGCACATAACTTAAAAAGAAAGGAAAGAACAGAAATGGTATGGTTTAGACTGGGATGTTTAAGGACACAGAAAATGATTGACGATTCTGGCAGGAGAGTCTATTTTGTGGTGGGGATGAAGACTGCATACATACTTTTGCAGAATGTGCACAGTTGGAGAACCAGCTAAAATTAAATTCACACAACAATTCATAAGTCCAGCTAGAAGGAGATTGGCACATTGGGATCTACTGGCTGATCAGAGGAACTGACAAAACATGGTCAACTTTTCTGCCTAAAGTGCGGGCGCGAAGCCAGATCAGATTGATTAAATTAGTCAGAAATAATTTATCTCTATTTTTTCTTTCTTTTTCTTTTCTTTATTTTTTCCACCTTTGACTTGTATTTTAAATATGCAGTACGGTCACTGACACATGTACTTAAGTTTTTTGTGTAATAAGTTTAATATTTGGACACCAATGACTATGCCTCATCTATCTCACAAATATAAAACATTAAAACAATTTTGCTTACACCATATACAGTGTGATGTAATCTGAGGGACGTTGGAGGATTCAGAGACCCTCCCACCTCGACCATTAGAAGTATTTTGTATTGCCCCTTATACCCAGTATGAGAACTCACGGACACAAATACTCGTGCCCATGGCGGGTTTTAATACTGCAACCCTTTGCACCACAGAGTGCCGAAGTCAGACGCTCCAGCGACCGCGGCTACGCGAGACACCACTAACATAGTAATGTAATACCCGATAAAAACAGGGGAAAATTATAACGTTTCCCATGTCTGTATAAAGTTAACGGAGCACTACTAATGAAACTAAACGTTATTCTCAACCTGTATTAAAAACATCAGACTGAGAAAGAGCGACATGGACTGTCTAAAACAGACATGGGGAGCTTGAGCTCTGAGAAACCATAACAAACCCACCCCTCCACGCACCTGTCCTTGTAGAGTCTTTTTTTAATATATTTATGGACGCTCTTTAACTACTATGGTCCTTAGCGTCCCATTCTATATTGGGCGTGAAACACCGGTAATTTTGCTCAGAGGTCTCTTTATCAGACTTGAGGTTCTTTTACGTGCAGTGAATCTACGACACGGGACCACCGGCTTTACTTCCCTTCCGAAGGAAGCCGTCCTAAGGATTTTTACGCCCGAAAAAATCCATCTCCCTCCGCCGGGTTTGAACCCGCGGCCTTGGGAACTAGAGGCTAGCAGAGTACCACTAGTGCACGGAGGACACCTGTCCTTGTAGATGTGCACTAATCACGACTGAAAAACTATACACAGTGGCGGTCGGTGTAGTGTAGTTTAGTAATGAGCATGGCAAACTCCAAACAGCGATATCACTTTAATAAAGCTTGGGGAAAGGATTACTTTTATATTCAGGACATGCAACGAAGCTGTTTGTGTGCTACACGCCGTGTGAAACATTATATCAGACAGCATTTCCACTCTTCATATGCAAATGACTACGGTCATGGTAAACTTACAGGTATGATTAGAAATATGTAGCCATATATTCCCCAGGAACATATTCGTGATATGTACTTTTAACGTACAGTAGGTAATGTGAAGCGAGTTAATATCCATACACTAAGTATAATGATGTACGCTGTCCTTTTATTTACACAGGGGATCATAGGATGACACTTTTGGATAATCTAAACCAACAGACACTCCCAAAACATAATAGACCACCACTTTCAGAAAATTTAGTATGTGCTAGTTACCGGATTTCAAAACGCATTGCTGAGAAAATGAAGTCATTCGCTGATGGGGAATATATTAAAGATATTGGCTGCTGAAGATGCTGCACCTCAGATGGTAGATTCTTTCAGAAACATAAGCCTGTCACGTCGCACTGTCTGTGAGAGGGTAATCGAAATGAACTGTGATACTGAGGCATAGCTGATAACAAAAATTCAAACTTTAAAAAGGCTCTCTTTGGCGCTGGATGACACCACCGACATCGTAGATGCTGTCCAAGTGGCTGTGTTTATTAGGGGCATTGATGACAAGCTCATTGCGTTAGAAGAACTGTTAGATGTGATACCGCTGAAGGACCGCACTCGTGGAACTGACATTTTTTAATCCCTCCTGCGTGGTGTAACAAAATATAACTTGATATGGGAAAAACACGTATCTGTAGCCACGGATGGTGTCCCATCAATGTCAGGAAAATACAATGGTTTTGTGAGTTTACTCATACATTTTTTAAATGAGAAGGTATTAATACAGATGGTTTTAAAGCTGTTCACTGCATTATGCACCGCGAGGTGCTATGTGCTCATTCCGCAAGTTTGGAAACCGCAATGAACAAAGTGATAAAGACTGTGAATCACATCAAATCTAAATCTTTGCTCATCGACAATTCATGAGGTTCTTGGAAGATGTTGGCTCTGAATATTTCGATCTCACCTAGTACTGCAAGGTACGGTGGCGCTCCATAGATTTTTCAGGAAAATTCGTAGCTTCTTAGAACAGGGGGTTAGTATCGAACATTTTAATGAATTGATTGTACTATATTTTATACCATTTGCATGCTACCAAATGTATGTTGTCTATAAAATCGTTCGTTTTATTCTGATACATGCATTATTATATTTACAGGGAACCTTTATCTCAGAATTATCGGATCCACAGTGGATTAGTGATCTTACATTTTTTAACAGATCTCACACATTATCTCAATGAACTGAATACCCAGCTGCAAGGAAAATATCAGGACTTGGTGACCATGATGGATGCAGTAAAGACATTTATGGCAAAATTACGTCTATAGCACCATCAACTTGCACAAAATGTCACGTGCCACTTTACATGTTTAGATTCTTTGGAAACTAAAGCGCCCCATCTGTATACAAATTACATATTAATTTTGGACAACCTTTACAGAGAATTTGAAGAAAGGTTCGGAGAGCTAACTGTTATGGAACAAGACATACGACTGTTTTCTAATCCTTTGAATTTCAATGTAGTAGAAGCTCTTGTTCACTTACAGTTGGAATTAATTGCATTACAAAATAGTACCCATATTAAATCAACGGGAAAACAGGGCTTGGAACTCTACCGAATGTTGCCAACGGACTTATATCCCAACTTGAGAGAGTTTGCAGGTCGCATTGTGGTAATGTTTGGTTCGACATACATATATGTGCGGACAATTATTTTCCAAATTGAGCCGTTCTAAACCTCATATGCGCTCCGGATTAAATGATGACACCCTTGTCTCAATATTACGTCTCTCTACGAGTGCTGTCCAGCCTGACATAGATAATTTAGTGTCACGAAAAAGGTGCCAGCGGTCCACTACTCGCCCTTCAACAGTTCATTCAGTTAAACGCGATTTACGTATAACTGGCGCAACAGTTCTAGACATGTGAAAATCTTAATGACAGCTATAGAGTGAGTTACTTACCAGATCAGGAGGTGACCGGTAGTTTTAATTATGAACGTTCTTTAACTGCTGTGGTCCTTAGCGTCCATTCTATATTGGGCGTGAAATACCGGTAATTTTGCTTAGAGGCCTCTTTATCAGGCCTGAGGTTGTTTTACGTGCCATAAATCTACGACACGGGACCACTGGCATTACTTCTCTTCCGAAAGAAGCCATTCTAAGGATTTTTACGCCCGAAAAAATCCATCGCCCTCCTCCGGATTTGAACTCGCGACCTTGGACTAGAGGTAACCATGGTAACCAATACACCACACAGGACGACTAAGCATTAATCGAGTATGATTTGTTTTGTAGGGATTTTCTTAAACTTTTCCCGAACGGCCGATATATTTGATCCGCCGATAATCAAAACAGTGCAGTATTAGTATCTTTAAAAATTGCTTTTTAGATCATTTACTGGATAAATAAGATCTGTTTCTGCTGCTACCGCAACTTTTAAACAAAATGCACTTGTAGGCTTTTACGAAAATAAGCAACGGACTTAATCATTCCTTGTGAAAGAAAGGATGAAACCGGATATTTTTCTTTGTTCTTAAAAATAAAATGCTTGTCTTGCTTATTATTTTAAAATCCTCTTAAATTGATAAATAATACTTTCTTGTAAGCCTCTATTCAATAAAAAATATTTACAAGTTGTCCGCTTCACTTATACTCGCAGGTTATTCTGAAGTAATCCTGATCACACGCGCCTCGGTTCTCAGCAGCCCTTATTGTTAAACTTCATCAGCCGCGTTAATAACAACGATGGCGGGAAGGTGAGGCGCAAGGAGTTGTTGAAGTCCACTCATTTTATCCTGCTCTTATCCTCACGCAGCAGCCGAGATCGATTCCCTTTGCATTAAACCTCTTTTTCCTTTAGAGAGTTACGTGATCGCTGCATGTCGGTTTAGATTTCCTAAACACCTTTCGAGGTCATGCTTCAAATTATATAGCATTGTGAGTTTTCAGTTGAAGACCTGCTATCTAACCGCAAATTGGAAAATCCACAGTAAATAAGATATATGCTAACATTCATGCCAGTTATTACACACAATAACAATAATGTTTTTGCCATGCTTCAAAATTCTAGCTTGTAGGTTATTCAATACAACTTTTTATTGTGAAAATTCATTGTTCTAATAAAAGTGCTCCACGCGATATATTTTTAAAAATATTCACATAAAAATGTAGGTTTTGCAGAAGATCAGTTTCCAAAAAGATTTATCATATCATGTTTTAATCACTAATTACTGAAGAAACATTAACTACTTTGTGTAATTCCATAATTCTTTATTTCTTAAAAGTTGATACTTTATTTCTCAAAATTGGAGCATTATTTTAAAGCAGTATATGACCATTTTAATGTACTTTTGAGAAGCAGTAAACAGTTTTAAACAAGTTAGTAAAACATTGCACCGTGAAGGATCATTTCGAGCATGCGAAATGCTGAAAAAAGGCTTGCGAGAAAACTGGGCTTAAAGTCGGGCGTACCAATTAATAAGCATGCTTCTGTCTGCTTTTAGCTTCCATTAATTGGTAATTTAAATGCCCCAAGTGGAATAAAGTTAAATGTTTTCGTAAAGTTTAGAATTCATATTATTTTATGAAAAAAACTATACATTTTTAATTTTTCACAGTTTTTGGTCAAATGTTGCAGATGCATTACTTTAACTGGCCAAGAAGGTTGTCCCAAAATATAATAAAATAGTATTAATATGGATATGTAGAATATAAGAATGTGTATATGCAGCACTTTCATTTTAAAAGCATCCCAATCTAAATAAGTAAATGATTACTTTATCTTCATTTAATTTAAACCTGAACATCTGTTTGCATGTTGAGAGTTAAGTTCAAAACTAGAGACATCTGCATTTTACGTTTCATCCACGTAACCCAGATACTTTCAAATCTGTGTACAATACCTAAATGTGAAAGTGTTTGCTATTATTTGTGCATTTCAAGTATTTATTGTAATCGTTTGCCTCATATTGTTTAGCCAACTGGAAACATTTGAATTAAAAGATAAGTTGCCGATATCATCAAATAATTTAGTTTTGATTATTACATTTTCGAAATGTGCAATGTTGACAAGATGGCCTATTTATGAACGCCTTACTAAACTGTTTTGAATGTCTTATAACCAATATGATTGAGTTAATGGACTATTCTATTAAAAATAGAAAATTTTCGGTGTTCTCAGACGGAGAACATTACACAAGCTCTTTCTTCACTCTCTAGTTTGTATGGTGGGACAATCTTGTTACCTTAATAGTTAATTGTTACGTCAATAGTTACATTAACGTGCAGTAGTCTAAATTTAATTAAATATTTATTTAGACTCTAAGTTTATGATTTTAAAGCTCTGTTAATGTAGATGCACAATAAATAATTTTGCTCACAAAGGAAACAAATTATGTGGATCGCTACATGCGAAAGCAATTTCCCTTTAGTAAACTAAGCTTGTCATCTTTTGCTGGTGAGGCCCTCGGGTAATAATTACTGTTAAGGATGTTTGATCAGGCAGACAATTAGACACACATAACATTCTCACAGATATCAAAGGATTCATGTATTTTTATTGCACAGTATGTAACCATCCTACGATATTTAGGCGTTCAAGAGCATAGATACTAATAATAAACAGATGAAATGCAATCAGAAACTAAGCTCTCCAGACGCAATTAATTTACCTTCTGTATATTTGCAAGTTGCGAGGAATAAAGAAAACGTTGGAAAGTGTTTTCCATGTAGATGGCGTTATTGAAAGAAATCAAATAATAGATTTCTTCTCAAGAATATACATAGATACCACGATACTCTCGGATATCCGTTGCGTATCTCAGAATAAAAACATCAAATGTTAATGTATTAAACGCTGACTAGTAAGGCACACACTACCAAAGTTCACAACAGCATAAAAATGCACTTAAAATATAAATCGTTCATTACAAATAACAGTGGTCGGATTTTTTTCATGCAAACCTTCGCTTCTTATTGCAAGATTTATTTGAATGATCATCTATTCTAGTTGTAAGAAAGGAACTTTAGCAACTAGAATATCAATACATGGTGTTCCCAAATAGCCAAACAACTTTTATTATTTATTTATGGACGCTCTTAAACTGCTATGGTTCCTAGCGACCCATGCTATATTGGGCGTGAAAGACCGAAAATTTTGCGCAGCGGCTTCTTTATCAGGCTTGAGGTTCTTTTACGTGCTGTAAATCTACGACACGGGACCACCGGCTTTACTTCCCTTCCGTAGGAAGCCTTGCTAAGAAATTTTACGTCGTAAAAGAGCCATTGCCCTCCGCCAGGTTTGAACTCGCGACCTCGGGAATCAGAGGCTAGCATAATGCTCCTAGACCACGGAGGACGACACCCATTTTGTTCGATTAGGCAACACAAATGACAAAATCAGTGATGATAAAATATCTCTACTGTTTTAGCATTACATTACATAGGATTACTTGCTTCGGTTTCAGTTATTTTCTTCAAAGGCGTTCTGATGCTGCTAGCACTGTCACCCCGTACAAGGAAAGTGTATTTGGTGTAGTAACATTTAGCTTTGATTTTTACATCGATCTGACATATTGTTTGTGAAGATGTATACTTCATATAGCATTATAAAAGTTGTAATAGGAATACTAATGTAACTTCATAATACATTACAGTATAACAATAATAATAATAATAATATGGTAATAACAATAACAATGTAGTATTAGCATTTGGGTGGCGCAAAACTTCTAGGGTCATCAGCGCCAACTCTGGTTATAGGGTAATTCCGGGAGAGATGGACCACTGGTAGAGATGGACCAGTTAATTATTTCTCGAACCGTCCCGTAGAGCGAGTTAGCGATAGTGTCGCCTGCTAGTGGCAGATGAGAATGTGTGACAGTGTTGTTTTCGTCTTGATTTGTTGAAGCATTTCATTTATATACCGCATAATTAAAATCAGGTATGTCAATTTTTTTTTCACTATTTATATAGTTAGGTATTAAACACAGTATTTGATATCATACTTTTACCAAAGCTTCTTAGGAAGCATAAAATAAGTAAATGTACCCCCATGGCCTGTTCTGGTGACGCTGCCCCCAAGCGTTGCAAAATGGCAGGCTGGTCCATCTCTCCCTGACATTCGGGAGAGTTGGACCAGGTCCTCACGGGAGAGATGGACCATATTTTTTATAACTTTAATGTTTATACAATCCTTTTTTGGTAAAACTTTAGTGGTTATAGTGTAATATATAAATGAACATTTGTTTACTTATTGACTAATGACATAGATATATACATATACATGTATATATAGTGTGAGTATCGATAAATCGTTTATAAAAGGAGAAATAGAGATAGATGCCTTATTTATTATTATTATTATTATTATAATTATTATTATTATTATTATTTTAGAGGAATGCCAACACCCTACAAAAGGAAACAGGGCTTTACAAGAGGATGTTGGAGTGTAGACCACTTACAGAAAGCTGTGGATGCACTAAAAAGCAAGTTATGGGAATCAACGAAGTTGCTAGATATTTCAAATGATTTACCTTTGACTAATGGTTCAAGTTCCACACGTCCTCAAACTGATGATTCCTTGGCAGTTCCTTGGATCTCCTACGTGGAAAATAATTCTCCTAATGTAACTCAGGTAGACAAGGAGACCCAAATACCAACACCAAGTAAACTCCTTAATGACATTTCCCCAATAGCAACTTTGAAGAAGAAAACTACACTAAGTGGTAAGGCAGCAAGTGTTTCCAAGATACCGAATTCAAAGGGGAATGTTAACCTTTGGAAAGCTAAGAAGAGTAGAGCTAATGGGAAATCTAACGTGTCTAAAACTAAGAGGCCAAGAACCAGAAGAAGAGGGAGCGACAATTCTGATTCCGAAGGGTCCCTAAACGATGATGATGATGTATGCAATGACAGTGACGAAGATCTTGAAGAGTGGAATGAAAATGAACGTGCTGGTAGCGGAGAGGACTACAACGCAACCAAAAGCAATGAAGACTGGATCCAATGCCGAATGTGTTCCCGTTGGCTTCATGAGAACTGCACCAAATACGGCATGAAGTGCGACTTATGTGGGAGGAGAGGGTAAATCTAAAAAACATACTCCAAAATGAACTCAGTAAAACAAAAAATGTTTGTTCTACATGATAAATGATTTACAATATACCAATAAGTACTAATTACGAATGTATCATTTAATTCTCCTCCTATTTTATGCAGGTCCATCTCTCCCATATACCATGGTCCATCTAACCCGAGTACTACGGGTTAGATGGACCATATGTGTAATTCTTTTGTTCATAATTTACAAGTCTGTTAATACGTCTTTTGCATGTATACAGCTATATATGGTTTATTGATGCCACCAAAAACATAAGGTACTAACATTTTACTAAAAATAAAAGAAATATGGGAAATTCAGAAAAGGGGGTCCATCTCTCCCGGAATTACCCTATAGATAAACACATTCTGGTACGAAATCAATACAGTCAGAGCATTCACAGAGAGAAACACCAGGATTACAAAAATAGAAATAATAAATCAAAAAATTAAAAAATTAAGCAATAGAAATTTCACAGATCCTGATAAACAAGAACTTACCCTGAGCAGACATAAACGTACAATACAATTCCAAACAGTTATAAAAAACACGAGAAGCTTCCTTTCTTAATAATCCAATTAATTCCAATCACAAACTGTCCACGCAAGGCACCAACCTCGTCACCTTTCATGCAAAACTTGCCTCCCCACTACTCAATTCAAGTTATCCATTTCCCCCTCCAGCACCAAAATCACCCAAGACCATCAACGTAACCTTAAACTCCTTCTTCAATACACTCTCCTTCTAAACTCTCGCGAAAACTCTTTCCTGTCAACTCCGTCATTTCCTCCACAGATGCGTACACAGAAATTATAGTCACATTTCGAAATTGAACCTTAAGCCTATCTTACACAATCCCTCATTAACTAGGCTCTTCTTTATTCCCTTTGCGATAATAAATCCTATCTCGTGTAGTCCAGGTCCAGTTGATCCACAATACAATAATGTGTAATTCTGTTTGTCTAATCTTCCCTTTCCACTCCATCTTATTTCTTGCAACACTACTGCCCAATCTATTCCTGAAGATTTAATTTGCTATTTCTTTAATTTTTCCAGGCCATAATATAGTTTGAACATTCCAAGTTGCCAACGACAAACCATCCTTCTTAACAAGGTTTTTACAAGGTGGGGTTGAGAGCCCCATGCTTAACCCGCAACCTGGAGGACCAGGCCTCCTTATATCTGACCCTAGGAGACAGGTTGGACTGGTTATATCCCAAGACAATGAGTGGCTCAGGTACCTCGGGGTCGCCACTCCCGTACTCACCAAGGTGAGCCCGAGGGCAATAAAAAAACGTCCCGTCTGAAATGCTCTACTTTGTGTACGAGTGTTTAGGGTGGCGGGCGTTTAACAAAGACGTTCCGAGTTCGAATCCTACTCCCGTGTGCAGGGTTAATATTTGTAATACATACTGTACTTACATATAGTACACGTATGTACAGAGCCACAACTCGTAAGTGATTAAAATCGTGCCACCCGTAAAACCCTTCAAGATACCACCAACATAACCGGCGCGCCGTTCACAACTAGGAGATACAACTTCAAGAATTGGACAGGGATTTGGGAACACTGTATATAATAGAATCAAAGTACACTTCAATACCCTGAACCATCAACAGTTTCTCCGAGTCTTAAAGAGTTATCACGATAACTGAAAAACGTGTTTCTGCTATCCTGAGAGCGCTTCGGTCTTATAAGGGTAGGTGGGAGATAGCAATAAAATGGTCAAGGCCAAGAAAGTAATGTGAACATCTCATTAAAGTGACATTTTCACATTCAAATATCACCTTGGCATGCAAGAAGTCCTATATTGTAGTGGCGGATGTAGATTTATCTGAACAATGAAGGAATATGGAATTAGCATTGAAAGTCACAACGTTCCAAAGAGCGCCATGATAATAGCTTGGTCAATTACTAGCTAGGAGATACAGAACTGTGAGGTTATGTTGTAGCTCTGATAGCGTTTCGCTAACCAGTGATGCCTTAGAGCTTAGGTTAAAATCCCGTACTATATGACGTCAACGACACGGAAGTGTTGATTTGGTGTAATAAGCTATTTCTTTATTGAATCTCTGTGGAAAATCTCTTTTATGAATCATTAGCATTTTGGATCTCTTTGGCCTCTCTCGTTTGGCGAAGACGGTCTTCTGCAGTCTGAAGCTGTACGTCAAAGGCTGCCGTATGAGCACACATGTTTCCAGTTTTTTTTTCAATAGTTCACAGGGTCAATAGCAGAAGCAAACTGAATTACATTGTAAAATGAGAAGCTTTATGCTTGTGCTAAAGTGCCCAACATGTCACAGACAAAATCAAAAGCCGTACTAATTACATTATCTCGCGGCGATATGAGGTGTGTCATAAAATGCCTTTTGCCAAGCATTTTGCAACAGAGGATTGTACTATAGCTCTACTTGTGTATGCACTGCCATGACTGTAGACGTTTCTGAAGTTCAAGCATCTGATATTAGTGGTAGATTTGCCAAACGCATGGTTCCCGTAAGTAGCGTAACGGAACTTCAAAATCGATAACAATTGTAGAAACATTCATGTCGTAATCGACTTCACAAGAAGTATATTCTATTATCCTCGAAAATATTCGGCTTTTTCAGTTGTTGAAGTGTTATTTTATTCAGTTCTTTTCACAATTTGAGGTGTCATTTTCAGAAATCATAATTCCATTCAGGATAATATACAAAAATGGGGAAACATGAATGTTGTAACCTCAGAGATGGTAAAGGTAAAGTGGTACTAACAAAAAACATAATTATTAAAGTATATAAAAGCATTTTTAGCCATCTACTTTAGGAATTACTTCATTTAATACAGTTCTACCCTCGCTACTAAATATTACACCTTTATTAGACTTTTAAATTAATATACGTTAAGATATGGCTCATAATTAGAAACCAAGTATAATCAAGCCACACAAAAATTAATTTTTACGGATAAAAAAGCCCACATTTTGAATCTTCTAAAATGAAAACTAGAATCATCACACAAGAGGTATTTTAAACACCGACTCACACGAAAACAAGTTTTTTTTATCAAAGCATTCAAGGTAAAAGTTTCGAAAGCATGTTTATGTTAATTCTGTGCTGTAATAATGTTCTCAGAATAAAACGAAAACCTAAGCTCTTATATTTAACAGAAGAATGCTGGGAGCCATGATTTATGTAAAATGTTGGAAACAACTTTGCATTTCTGTCCTAATAAGAAAATATTGTTTGGATTTAAGTTAGTCTAGCATGAATGACAGAGAATACAAATGGCACAAAACGACTTTGAAAATGCAATAGAGAAAGTGGGAAGTAATATAATGATAATAAGCAAGTAAAACCTTGCTCTAAACCCCACGAGGGGACAGAATAAGCCAGAAATATAAGTCAGTAAAATTCATCGCTGTTATGAGAGAATTAAATATGATGATTTCAAGAAATTAGTGAAAAACAATTTGGAAAGTTTGAAAGATATGAATAATAAACTAGTGACACTAAATTATATTAAAGTGGACTACATGCCTTAGGTGTCTGAAAGCCTTCGACACTGGTCTAGATGGAATTTAATTAAACTGGTAACTAAAATATTCTGTCAACATTTTAGAACAGTTATGATCTTAAAAGATTGCTTTACCAAGTATTTTACAGTTATAAGAAATCGATGCCTGTTTCCCGAAACTGGCAGTCTACTTTTAGAATGCGTCAGTTTTTTACTACATTACTGAAAAAATTTATGTTCATGTTTGCTAAAAATAGGCTTCCTACATCTATTCGCTAATTTTAGTTGTTCAATAAACATAATACTGTGTTGATATTAAGTGAAAATACCTTACGTGTCACGTACTGCGTCATACTTCTTTCTCTATGTTAATGTGCGCTATTCTGACATACAGGAGACTAAAGCACTCTTCGTTGAGAACAGAAGCGTCATTTCAGTTTCTGCTTTGGGGGAGCAAGATTGCCTGAAGCAGTTTCCCGAATTTACATCTGAATTTTAACAACACACAGCATAAAAGAAAATAATATTTTACTTCTTAAATGTGAAATATTTGTATTAAACATACAGTTGTCGTAATTTTTCTTTTGGTAGAGCGATAATAACCAGTAGCCTAATTATTTCCCGTGATCTAGGTGGGCAATTGACGCCCCTGCCCCCTCTAAATGACGCCCCTGTTTGAGAAGGCCTTAGAGTAGAAAATGTACCTATGCTGTGCTCCACAGAGAGTTCGTTTAAAAACAAAAGTAGTTTACATCTTATTCCAGAAATATACATAGTTGGCCATAATGTAACACTTAAGCAAATACAAGGCAGCTTAAAAGCGACAATCGATCCGGTTTATAACGGTATGGATCGTATGTTATATTTCTTTCTTTAATTGTCGTTTGTCAAATACTGCAGACGTGTATGTAATCAAGCAGCGTCAAAACCTCTGAACAACCTTTATTCTAATTCTATAGATGAGGTTTCTGGGTGCCAAAGTCTTCTAATAACCCCATGTAAGCAAGTTTTGCTCTGATTTCCCTTGTACTTACTTTTAATCAAGTTCGTTAGCAGTGCAAGCTAAATAATTGTTCAAATAGAGAAAATTGCTAACATTAGAAATCAGTGAACGGATAATTTATAATTAACAACTGAGACGGTTATTTTCTCGATGGTCACAGACTACGTGTGTTTCCCAAAGAGGTTGACTTAGTGGCCTGGGAACGAGGAATCTTCATATTCATGAGCTTCATTTCTATTTCGTTGTGCATGTTAAGAATTTGTAACGGTGTTGTGTTTAATAGCTTTTGCTATTCAAAATTGAAGTTTTAAATAGTTATACCGCGCATAGAATGGATATGGTTGTTGCTAAGAAGAGCTTGGGCTTGAGAGAGAATGAAAAAACAAAAACAAACTGGGGGGTAGGAGCAAGTCACGGAACGAGTTGTCAACCCGCACCTGAAGCGAGAAGAGAGATTGCATCGTGTGCCTGACCATGTCACTTGGAGTTGAATTTTGGCTGGCTAGTTGTTGCTGATGGAAGCACAATAGTTAAAAGGTACTTGAGTTTGATTTCTATAAATTGGTTTTATATTAATCATAGTTCTAATAAAATTTACAACTCCTAGTTGCAATTATAGTAATAATAAATATGGAGTGATCATGAAAATATATAAGTCGTTCTATTAAAGGGGAAGCACTATCTTGTAAACCTAAATTTGCGGTAGTATGGGCTTTGAAAGTGCTGTCTTCTAGTTAAGACCACGTAGTAAAGGATAGTAGTCGAATTTTCGTAAGCAATTTCTAAGTGTTTTTTCCCCCCTCCACTGCTTAAAGCATTCTTTCTTGCAACATTTCTACATCAGGCACTTCTGTAATGTATACGCGTTTTCCAATTGCTCCAAAGAAAAAAATCGATTGGATTTAGATCTGGCTATCTTGGTGGCCATCGTAGAAAGGACCAATTTCATATAAAGTTGCCTATATACTTGACATTGTTGCTAAAAGATATTTTATGGTAATTGGTATTATAGTAATGATTGCATAGAGTTGCTACAAGAGGTGAATTGGTCGCTACTGATTTACCAATAGTAACACAAATAATATGCTACGCGAGAATTAGTTAGGCACACTTATGTTCAATTTAGCCACTGGCGATATTGTCGAAGAAACTGCTTTTCTTCCTTTGGGGAAAACTGTTGTGATAATTAACTTACACAACTACAAAGTCGACGCGCCGAAGTAGAAGTGGCCATAGGGGTGGTTTCTCTCCATAGAATCGCTTCCAAGGAAGAATTTGAGAAGAAAATTGCTACAAGAGTACGTAGGCAATAGAAGTGATTCATGGGTAATCCTCATTTGAAAGCAGCACGTGGGCAACCTACACATTCGGCCGATAGGAATTGCGGCTTTGTCTTTAAAAGGATAAAGCATTCCATTCTAACTAATTAAAAAAGGGAAAGATTAATATTTGTATGCCAGCATCAAGTGGAGCAGTTAAGATGCTTACATTTGTTGTACTTAATATTAATCCTAAAGGGTCTAGTGATTTCATGGCAGGAAAATATTGTGTAATACAAGATTATCGAGTATTCCTAAATCGGTACTAAATGAAATGCCCATACTTAAAGATGTGTCACGTTATAGTGAGGTAGGGTTAGTTGTGTAGGTAAGATTACTATTCACGTTTTAGTGAAATTTGGGTTTACTAAATTATAGTTCACGTTATAGTGAAGGAATATTTAATCAATAGTGAATTGGGGTTTAATATGTACATACAGAATGAATGATTGTATGTTGTATTTGGGGAGGGGAAGCAAATTGTTTGTAGGTTTGCTAAAGTAATGTTGTATTGATATGAGTTACGAGCAGAATAGTCGACTGTAAGATTCAGATTTACTGTATGTTAAGATTTGGAAATAATAATGAATTTAAAATGAGAAATTCATTAGGGTACAAGAAACTATGACTCTTAACTGGATATTGGAAAACCATAGCAGAAATAAATGAGAAAGAATAATAAAATTGTCTGTAATAATATTCTTCAGAACACGATCCACTATCCACGGACCTGTGAATTTGTTTGAGGAGGCAATGGAATTTATAAGGTGGGAAAGTGAATGTACGGTATTATTAGTAAGGAGAAAATATGTAACTATAGTTACTGATGATAAATTATAACACACTACATTTTACATTGTCGTATAAAGAGAGTAGAACATTCCAGAGCCATTTCCAGGAAATACTTCCACTTCACGGATTAATACCACGGCACAGCGGTAGCATAATTACAAATTCAAAACATACACACGCCACGTCGTAGTGGCAGCAGAGCTGTTATCACGCCACAAGTTTCTGCATTTTGTGAAAACGATGTAGCTTTATATTATTAAATAAATGTTGGACTAAAGCGAGGGTTCACCTACTGTGATTAAAAGATCACTCTACCTTTCCGACCGATTATTGTTCCACCGCTAAAGGGTCGGGGGAAGGATAAGGAAGTCAGATGTTCCGTCAATGTTTCACATCCTTTTGCGTGAATATCAGAGGATTTTTCATTCGTTATTAGCAATAGCCGGAGCTGCAGGAAACTGCAATTATAAGGGGTAAAGTGGAGGATTCACCATAATAATCCTCTAAATCATTGTAAATCATTTCATAAAGAACGGCGGGAGGTAAACGAAATTAATTCGTCATTCGAGTTTAAAAAGCTAACCTCGCAACGTCGGGTAAGTCAGCTAGTCTGTCTAATAAACCATTACGAATTTCAAAGAATAAAAGTCTTTAAAATATTTAAAAACAGACAATTGTTCAAGAAGTATAAGTTTGTACTATAGTTTTATACAGGCTGAAAGAAGTCCTTTAAACCAGAGGGAATCTCGATACATATACTGAAATGTTTATTATGAGCATTGTCTTTCCTAGGTTTTATAAAAACTCCTTGAAACATAGAAGCATTTGAAAACTGCGCGCTTTTCTCTGTGAAGTACTGAGAAAATTGGCGCCGATGAGAACGGTCAGGGCTGCATCGCAGCAGACTGGGCGCTGAATTTCCGTCGCTGAATTCCGCCGACTGCTTAATGACAGAACCCGCGAACACGGGAGTCGCAAAACGTTATATTATCCCGCAACAGGAAGGATAATATTTCCAACATCTCTTATGATAAGGTATGTGCTTAGTACCATTGTAATTGTAACAGTAAATATGAGAACGAGAGGCGGTTGCGGGGATATTATAACCGTTTCGGCGGGAGTTCGAGCTGCACCGGCCGGCGCGCGAGTCGCCGTGCGGAGATCAGTGTGAAGGAAAAGCATTTTATATTAGCAAGATGTGCTCTGTAGTAGTTGAACGTAATTTATTCTTAATATCATTCACTGTAGAAAAAGTTTGCTCACAAATGTATGCGGAGCCAAATCTGCACACGAGCCTTAGAGCAAGATCATGAACTTCAGGAAATCGGTCTGAAGGCGCATATTTCCAAAATTTTATCAAATTAGAAGTGAGCGATGCACGATTAACTAGAAATTTAGCACAAAGCCCTGGGCGATTTTGAATTTCTTTTATTTCCATTTGCAAGAATAGGGAGGGTTTATCAATATGAGACTCTGAAATGTAAAAGGGATTTGTGAATAAATTTTGTTACTCTTTCAGATTGGAAAGAGGAAGAATTTTGATACGGGAACCATGGTCGTCACTTTTGAAACCGTTAACTTTACCGTCTTCGTTGTTGATTCTGCTGCCGTGATCTCGTAGCTCGTCCAGTTGTCAGCTGTTTCAGTAGTAAGGTATGAGATCTTTCTCTCAGGGTATGCGTGGACGTATTGTTAAAAGATAATACTAGTTTAAATTGACTGAGAAATTTAATGTGATCCAATACTTGAGCTTTTGAAGCGAATTGCCGACGTTTTAAGAAAAAGAATGAAACTGATTATGAATCGCAGCACTCGAAATTGTAACAATTGAAATATTATACCTGCTTACTTATGCAGTACCAGTCTTACTTTTTGAAATAACTGTTTCCGCAATAAAAGAAACTAATAGCGTGACTTGCGTGAGTCGCTAAAGTGCTTAAGAGACCTCTCGCAATAGCCGCAAAATCATCCTCGCACAAGCGCGTCATTAAGCACCTAAAATATTACAGGAGCAGTACATACCGGTGATGGTACGAGAGAGAAATGTGTGTACAACTGTGTGCACGAAGATGTGCACGAACGACTGTAAGTACCCGCGCCGGTACCAGAGTGAGTAACTCTCTGAACTTAAATTGCACGCCTTTATTACTTTTAGCTCCGCCTGCATATTTTCCCCCTTCCAACGCTGTTTCATGCATGGACCAATACTCAACTCCCTTAAAACGAAATGCGTAATGAAACGAATTCTGGAAACGTTTATATCGATAACGTGAGGTAGATAGCAAAATAAGATTTCGCAAGAACAGTTTCTTGAACAACCAGTACAATTAAACTGTACGTACCTGTTGCTAATGCCGCTCAGAGCGCGCGAGACTGAGCGATATCCCAGTTGTCTGCCGCGTGGGTCAGGTCAGTCCTTCAAGCTGCTGTAGCAGTATCTCAACTCCAGCGTAAATTGCGATTTATACAACACAAATACCCAGAAATGTGGCGAAACTAGGCGTTTGAGGAAAACAAACTGTAAAGAAGCTGTAGATCAACTACCGCTCTAATAGTTGAGTGAGAATTGCCTAAATCGTCGCGTGTATGAAATACTGTGCCAAGAAGATTATGCTAACTTTTTCTGCTGGAATAAGCGTTCTAAGACTAAGGTGGCTTTATGGGGAGGCTTATGTAGTTGATTATACACGAGAACAAAGAAGCGGTTTAGCGTGGCTAAGACTGGGTGCCTGGAAAGGCATCAAATTAGTTGGTGACACCAGAGTGAGAATGTGCGCACTCTGTGGTGAAGGGTAACACGGAGTCATTCCGTAAGAGTGCAGAGAAACAGAAATTGAGAAAGCAATACTTAAAACTGCAGTTTCTGTATTCTGGCAGGGGAATGGAGGCTAACTTGGATGTAATGTTGGACGCGGGGGGTCATAAACTGGAGTCAGTTTTATAAGATTCGGCAAGTTTAAGATTATGACAGGAGGTTAACTGCCATGGAGAAAGAAAGAGGGGATCCGTAGGAGAGAGGGTTCATTGCTCTTATAGGTCAGAGCACTGTATAAATTGAATACTACGTTTGTAATTCTATTTCAGTTTAATTCATTCTTATTCTTTTTCTGTATAAAATGTTTATTGCTTATTATTCCCTTAAATTTTTCAATACTTATTTTATAAAATGGGAATTCGTTATTCATTTTTTTGTCTTGGATATGCAAAGAGTTATAATCTGTGGCAAAGGGAATGGTGCTGCACCTAGCAACCAGCTATTAAGAGATATGTATGTGCTTAAAGGCTACTGTTTTTCTATATTGCCCTTGTAAATATACATTCCCCTTACATCTACAAGAAAATTAGCAATAAGGTAGACTCTGCAAATGTTTATCTCGATTAAGATGAAGTAGATGGAAAATAAGTGTTTGTAAAAATAGTTTGTACAAGAGCAGAGAAAGTCATATGAGTGTAACACATCAGATTTTTTATGTTAGTAATGCAGTACCGAAACGTAGCTGTTTACTCTTGCTGTAAGATTCCAGGGACTAGAAGCATATGAGCGGTTGTGTATTTGCAAGTGTAGTATGAAACTGTTTGACAATAAAAGTCCTTCTACTACTTTCCTCTCTGTACAGAGAATCCTCACCCAAGCGGATGACCTCTACCCTTCCCGGCCAGTATATAGAAGTCACAAGACATACGTATGTGTGCAAAAGCTATCATAACTCTAACATTCGAAATTCTGAAGAGATATTATATGAAATGCTCAGAAACTCGTAGATATAATGCCTACGATCCTCCCATAAAGACATTGGAAAGTATCTCCCTCTTTACAAAACATTTATACGTGTTCCACAACGTATCCACCTGGCAGATACAGAAGATATTACATTCCACCGAAAATTTCGATATCGAGATTTCACTGAAAATACATTTTTTGGAGCCCTCTGAATATAAAAAGCGTTTTTAGAAAAATGTTCCTGTGTGTGTGACTGTAAACTGCATAACTCAAAAACGAAATGGCCGATAAATACCAAACTTTGTGTTTAGGTTCAGCGTCTTCTAAAGATGCGACACGAAGATTTTCAGGAAAATCTCTCCCACCTCGAATTATGCTTTACGTCCAAGGTTTTTCGAAATTTTCGATTTTCTCGAAAATGGCTAACGATTGTGATTAAAATACAACAATTTTAAGATATTTATATGACAAAATGCCTATTTTGAATTTTGTGCAAATAGCCTCTGAAACCATCTTTATTCGGAAGGAATTTTGTGTAACTTTAAACTAAGAAATAGACAAAAACTTACTACACTGAACATGTAGATATCCTTAAAAACACAATTTATTTCAAATAACTTTTTGTATATTAGTCATTTCGGAGAGATTCGTTGCAATTGGTTTGAATCTTTCAACACTCCATTTCTTTAAAGTACTGTCGTTATTCACTTGTTTCCTGCGATATCATTGAACGAGTATGGTATTTCTAGGCCAGCATATACAGACTAGCTTTTAAACATCTGCCTATCGATTCGGTTTCCTCTATCCCTTTGCATCTTTATCGAAGCGTGTAATCAAACTATTTCTGCAAATATTTATCTGATTAACATGAAGTAGCTACAAAAATAAGCTTTCGTAAGAACAGTCTGGAGAAGCTATATAAAACAAATGGTGGTAGATAGAGAAAGTCATAGGAATGTAGCACATCAGATTTTTTCCTTATGATTGTAAATATTCTCACGCTCAAACTTAATTCGATTGTGGGATGCGAAAATACATTTAGTCCTTTTATGCGTGGCGTTAAAATGTTGCCTCATGCGTAATGAAATTGAACAGTTTAATTTTAAAGGAAATTTCACCTAGCCACATTTTTCCAACCAAAGCGCCCAACTTATGTACACGAGTTGATGGCATTTTTACAGCAATTTTTTCAAATGCGCTCAAAATATAAATGGCAACGACGCTTTTAAAATCCTTAACTTCAACGTTCAACGTATTGCACGACTCTTATTACACTTTTATTCCATGAAGATTTATTCCCGCTTTTCTTAGATATTAAAGTTTAGATCCTTAAAGTAAACTAACAATCATTAAATACGAATATAAAAAATTCTACAGCATACCAGTATTAGATAATGCCTGGATTTCTTGCTAAATAATTGTAGCATTTAGGTCACATTGCATAAAAATCTTAAAGCTAGCTTTTCTGACTTCAGTCGCTGAACAGAGGCACTTAAAACCGCAGTTTTTGAAAGTTTGTATTTAATCGTAGAAGCAGTTTGAAGGAATAGAAAATTAAGTTTAGGCTTAAAGTGCGGGCCCTTCAAATTTCTTTATAAAGATCCGTGTGACTCAAATACGCCTGTTCGCTCAGAGCGATACAAATACATTTGATCAAGAACAAGCTTACGAATACGCATCTATGAAATAACGCCAAAGAATTGCCCAAATTCATAAACATGGATTTTAGTTTAGTAAACACTACAAACCTTCTACTTCAGTTATATGTAGCTTTTATAGCTGTACGGCCTTTCGAAGCATGTCATGCAGCGATTTAAATGTCTACCTGTAAGTCTAGCTTCCCATAAAATTGTAGTAAAAACGAAAAATGTTTCAAACATTAAAGTGAAAAAACATTCAAGACAGGCTCCATGAATATTTAAATACTAAATTACATCAGAAAAAGTCAAGGAGGACCTATGTATGCACTAAATACATTTTAAATAGCATAAAATCAAACGGTGTTATTTCATAGTTATAACATTTAAACTCTCTTTTGTCGGGTTTTCATTTGTCAGCACATTCTCAATTTGAAATTGTTTCATACGATGAAATGTGTATTAAATGTTGTATTCATCCTTATGAATGACAGGATAAAATGAGATGAATTTTAGTTAATATGCTTAGTTATGATGTTACTAAACAATACTACTCATATTGCGTAAGCTTTCAGCGAAATATGTAAATGTCATATTTAACACTTTTCTTCTCCCAAACTACAATAATAATTAGAAGTTTATATCTACAACGTATTAATATACTGATAGAGAGTTTAATAATGAGATATTAATTTTTTCATAAATAAATGCATTGTGTGGAGCAATTTATCAAAACAATAAAAATGAAATAAAAACTAATAACTCAGAAACTAATTTTAAAATATGCCTGTAATTTGGCGTACATGTTATACATTAAACCGTGATTCCTGCATTAAAATTTGAAATGAATCGAGCAGAAATTCTGTATTAACGAAATTTCGCAGATAGGTATCCTTAATCCGCTGCATTAAGTATACGTTGAGCGTTTGTTTAAATGACAGCCAACACAAGCAATGCACCGAGCGATACACGTTAAACCAGAGGTTTCTTCTTCATTCACAGCAAATTTCTGCCTACATGAATCCTTCTTCCTTTGATGTAAAAGGAAAAAAAATCCACATGTGGTGGATAAAAAATGACAGGAAAGGAAACTATTTACTGATAGTTTGTGGAACTAGGTTGTTTTTAACGGAATATAGAAGGATGAAGAGAGTAAATACTGCTTCTGCATATCACGCACGTTTATATTTACGAACTAGCGGCGCGGTGCTTTATTGCTGAACAAGTGGTTCGCTCGAGTACACATATCTGCTATAAACGTATGTCTTGCGTGAAACTTGTCTTGGTTGTGTTAAAGAAGAAACCTATATGCTTACGGCAACTGTGACTGAAGCAAATGTAATTCATAACGATGATGAAGTACATTGCAAAACTGTTAAAATCCAATTTAATATTTTCCTCGGAAACCTGTTCAAACCCCACACATCAACGGATAAACAAATGTACATATTTAAAGAGAAGCACAGGCTACCTGCTTTCAAGTCACGCTGGAATACATATGTATATACGTCTTCATTTAGTTTTAAAATCTTTAATATTTTGGCTAAAACGGAATTGTTCAATTAAGTATTCATATGTTAACAAGATAAACGATCCTCGTGAAGAAAAAGTTTTATCTTTATGCAATAAAATCTATTTTTATTAAATTAGGGATACTTCAGGAATGCACAGCTGATATTTGGTAAATTTCACGGGAAAAGGAAAACTAGATTGCGTGTTCAAAAAATATTAGCTTTCTACAATTTCAAAATCCGTGTTCATTTTTGTTACTATGCACACTTACCCCTATATAAAATAAGTGAAGAATTTAAAACAAAAAATTCGGTACAAAAATTTGATTGATCGAAAATTCTTTTCTTCCGTATTTCCACCTCTCATTCAAAATGTCCTATATTATGGAATTGACATAATTTCTCTAAGACTTCATGTACACTCCCAAAAATAAAACAAAAACTAAGACCGCTATAGAGATGGCCTGCACTGCCATCGTTTTAAGTTAGGGGACTTTAATTAGGAATAAAATATTTTACCTTTTGAAAATAATTTTCTCTATCTAAAGGTGATACTTAAAATTCTGTTGGAATTTTATCTACTAGGTTACATAAAACCATGACTGCAATGACTTGAATTTCAACCTACGAAACATTTAAAAGAGGACAGTAAAGTTGATATTTGAAATGTAATACTTGAAAATTTTAACATACTTCGAATTTGCTTAGATTACATTTTGAGTTAAAATTACTAAGTTTTAGAAAATGGAATTTTCGTTGGCATTCCCTGAAACTGTTCGCAGAAAAATAAATAGAATGTTATACCACACTTTAACTAAACAGTAGGCAGTACGGCAATAGTTTTTAAAACCTCTCTTAATGTTCACGTATGATATTTGAAAGAAATTGATTAGAAAAAACATCGTATACGAAAGACTGAATTTTGTAAAACGTGTAAGCTAAACTGAAAACCATTGATGCCTGAGCATTTTAATTGTCGGAAAACATTTAAATACAACTTAGATTAAACATAACTAATAAATTGAGGCTTACATATGAACAGAAAATTAAGCAAGTGATGTTCGAAAATCTACCGAATGTCAATTGTACATTCCCTTTAGAAAATCAAAGTTTACTCACCAGAAGACCAAAAGTAAATGAGCACCAGGCAGATGAGAACAAGAGTGGCCATCATCTTGATACCGGGTTCAAACGCCGACACGAGGGATATACCGTGATAAGCAACAAGTGTTTGCTGGAAGATCTATAGTTTTATTAATTAGGATGCGGAAAATGGAAGAAAACTCAATAAATCTTAAATTATTAATGGAATGCTATAAGAGGTAAAGTTCTGTAAAAATCTACCTTAAAACGAGTTTTTTTTTTATTTAAGCTCAGAATGGAATAATAGGCGCTGCAATTGAAATCAGCGCCTAAGAAACAAGCGTTCCTTTTCAAATGTCCGGAGTACTATCTAACTCTGACAGGATAAGGAGGGTACCCGACGCACAGAGAAAAATACTCCAGACGCAAATTTTGATACGCGACGAGAGTATACAGAAGTGTTGAATGTCACTGAGCGTCGGATTTTGTTGCGATGCTTTAATGCTCCTTCGTCTTCCGCGCTAACCCCCCCTGACGTTACGGACTCCGCGCCGATTGGTCGGCGCTAGGCGTCCCTGCGCTTGCGTCCACATTATGTGCGCTGTTTTCTTACGCCGAGTTCTGTGAAGTGATTTATCCGATAATTTGCTGTGTTCCACGTGGGCGAGAGAAGGCCTTCTCCTACCATAAATGTATTCATTCTGATAAGGGGAAATGTGTTATTCTGTATTCCAGAAGCTTTAAAAAAAAACTCTGTACGTCTCAATAAAAGTGCAGCGTCAACAGGTACTCAGAATTGTAATATATGGCCTACTAACTTTCCATTATTACTGAATTTTAGGTGAAAAATTAAAAACATTTTTCCGCTTTATTCCATACTTATCGTGGCTAATTATCGTGGCCAGATATGGGCTCGGTCAGTAGTGGGAGATTTGTGACTACCGTAATCCATGGAGTTTATCCTGTAAAGCCGCCACATGAGAAAAAAATCACCGCTATATAGAAACGATATATAGAACGAGCGGAGGTCGTCAGGACGTAGCGAACCTCAGGGCCTTGTGCCTAACCGAGATCATGTTAAGGTTATTATGTGTGCAGATGAATGGGATTCAAACAACCGGTATATCAGAAACTGGGCGTTTGCCACATCTAATATCGCTATTCTCGCGGATTACACTAATACTTGAGTTGGCAGTTTCCCCCATGCATGCACAATATTAAAACCTGTAGTAATTTGCTGACATATCTTTATGATTTTACTACTAAACAAACTGTCTTAAAATGGGCGGGGCGGTGTGTTAGAGCCCTTCTAAGTGTTCACATCTCCTTTTAAAGCCGCTATAATACGCACTTTCTTTTCCTAAGTTACTATGCGTACCACATTAACTATAAGTATGAAACTAAAGCCAAAAATATATTTTTTTTATGTAGATCCAATCTGTAAATGCCTTTAGGCAGTCTTTAAAGTAACCTCCCCAATCTGTCTCTCCAATGTGTTACAAAATCTGCCTCTCTGTTCTTTCAATTCCAAAACACTTAAAAAATATATTTGGGGAAATATTCCATAGTGTAGAAGGTTACTCCTGTTTTAGGTGTAATAAAAATGAATTATTTATTAGTATGGTTTACAAACCGAATTATTGAATCCAGCATAGGCCATTTAAACCTCGTGTCTGTTAAACCTGAATAAAAGCATTTTCTGTTTTTCTAAATATCATTTTTAGGTTACTACTGAAACTTTAAATGCATTAACACTTGCTTTCTTCCAAGAAGGGTAAATCTCAGAGGCAATACAAATTATTTCTTGAGACAGTGGGCTCGTTCGATTTACTGTTTAACTCTTATAATATTGTATATCACATACTGCGCACAGTTACAAATCTGTTTCATTCTACTGCAATAATTTTAATGTGTCTCTGTGGTTGAGGAAGTACTGCGTTTGACTTGACAATTCTCTAATGATTTTCAAAGAATATTTTGAATTTTCTGAAAATACTGAGATCATATTAATTTTTATTTAATTTTCTAAACCTGGGAAGCCAAAGACAGGCAGAAACTTCCTGCGGTATATTTTTCGTGAACTCATGCAAAAAAATAAGTAATATCGAAGCAGTCATATTGGAAATGCTTTTTTTATCAATTGATTGTCCTTTAGTCTCCTGTGCATTGTACCTATTACATTTACATTGAAATAATTTGACGAATACTTATGTAGCAAAAAGGTAGATAGAAAAACAAACTCTGCCATAACTTATAGATCAGCTAAGAAAGTAAATGATAATGTGTAGAAAAACAATATGATTGTTACAGTTCAGACATTTTTATACTATATCTAGTAATAAAGGAAAAGTTGCGCCTTAGAAACTCGCAGTATTAACTGAATTGTTTAATAGTTTGCGAACATAATTGATGACAAACCTAGAACAGTTATTGAGTAAAGAAAACTTGGTTCAGAACGACGATGTAAAGTCCACATCAAATAATACAAATTACAAAGTGTGGTGAAATAATCCACTTCTGCAAAGTAGGCTCTTAAGAACTTGACTTATAAACTTTTATTTTAATCCCCTTCCCCTCTTCCGCTTCACGCGCTTGCGTGAACACACACCACCAGAGTTTCTACCAATCAGCTTTAAGGTAGCAAACAATACACCATGCGCAGTTTAACGACTAGCATTCATTGGCCAGACTTGGAACCTACGCGTTTATCTTTGTGTCGTTCTCAGAATTGGGAACGAGTATACGATTTCAATCCATAATAACAACGCCACCAATGTATGGATTCCGTATTTTAAATTAACCAAATAAAATTAACCTTCCGATGTTATGCATTCACTGCACAACGTGTATCAAAAGCCAAAATATAGACTTTCTCAGAATTTAGAATCGACGAGACCAAAATTCTGGACAGTATGTTGACCTCCTGCAAGTGCAATTAACATAGATCCAAAAAGGTTGCTTTCTCTGTTATATTAATTTCTCTCTTTTTAATCCAGGCTGCTATGATTTGTCCGCTGAGATGCAGCTAATTTGTAAATTACGTGGAAATCTCCCTTTCGTAATTTTCACAAAAAGAACCGCATACATGATTGAGTTTAACGTATTTTTGGAATGCCTGAAGCCTGACAATTCAAGATCAAGCTTCAACATTTTTTTATTTTAGCTTAGACGTGGCAACATGTCAATGTTTCTGACAAAATTATTGTTATGATCTCATTGTAATGCTAAACAATGCTTAAACCTAATAGTGTAGATTTTTTGTTTGATTTGAAAATGTACATTCTAACATAAACATTAAAATACGACACAAGCAATACTTTTCATTCTAGCACGTTCAAAATGAGACTTAAAAGGAAGAACGAATGAATTAAAACTATTATAAGATTTACTTTATACCGCGTGGAAGAGGTGTAAATTGAATGGAGGTTTATTTATGGACGCTCTTTAACAACTATGGTCCTTAGCGTCCCATTCTATATTGGGCGTGAAAGACCGGTAATTTTGCTCAGGGGCCTGTTTATCAGGCTTGAGGTTCTTTTACGTGCCGTAAATCTACGACACGGGACCACCGGCTTTACTTCCCTTCCGAAGTAAGCTATACTAAGGATTTTTACGCCCGAGAAAATTCATCGCCCGCCTACGGGTTTGAACCCGCGATCTTGGGAACCATAGGCTAACACGGTACCACTAGTCCACGGAGGACGACTCTTACCGTCATGCTTTTGTGGTAGGAAGTCGAATTTCCTGCATTCAGTGCCGATAAGCTAGCTTACCCGCGTCTTTTGTCCGTTCCACTGCAAGTGTGTACATGTACTATATAAAACCATCTAACTTTTTATATATTTATTATTGAAGACTGAATTTAATCATATTTTATACCTGAATTTTACCGTTATGCATCACCTGGGTCTTTACCTGCTTTTTATTTGTTAATATTTATTTACAATTTAATTAATGCAGGGGCTAAGTATGAACGGCACACTATTAATTTTTAAGGCCAATAACCAGACGTGGATAATCCATCACCAGCTGGCCACCAAAGCTAATTTTGCTGACCTAGTTTCTTCTGATTACTCTCCTCTTTGGAGGACTTACACTTTCAATGCCTCATAAGTGAATGCCTTGGATCAGTCGAGGAGCAAGCAAACTCTAGACCATTACATATCCAGGATGGGTGATCAGCCAAGTGCATGGAATGACGGTGAAGAAGGAAACGAAATACAGTGGTGAAAAGCATAATAGGTAAATTCGTGGATAAAATTATACATTGGTGAGCTAGCTACTATAGCAAAGGTTCAACAACTGTTAGTAATTAATTTTATTTTCGCGTAAGTACTATTTCTGTTATTCACTATCGTCAAAAAATAATATGCAATATACTGTAGCCGGGTAGCCCCACACTGGAGTGACTGTTTTGCGGCTATGCTCGTCGAGTTGGTGCGTCCGTTAAGGTAGATGTGGTAATGGATTTGGTTGACGTATCTTTAATGGTCACCGGAAGGTATTAGGTATAGCTGGCGCAAAACTTCTGGAATCGTGACCTTGATATCCACCCCAGCTACCGAGCCTAGGAATGGTTTATGTTTAGCTTAATCAACGAAAGCGATATAATACCTTTGCTTACTCACAGTGCGTAATACATACAGTCATCATAGAAAGTGTACGCATCTTGTAATTTCAAAGAGAGCAGTACCTAAATAGTATTAATTTTATATGTGTTTAACGATGGCCCCTACGTTTTCAAAGTTAAGTGGTAATGTATTACATAGTCAAAGCAGGGAAATAATTGCAAATGTCCTCGACTTCATGAAGCAAGAAGCAGAGATGAAGGAAGAAAATATACGTTCACCCGAGTTCCACAAAAGCCTTAAGAAAGTGAAAGAAAGAGTAGCCAAAGCAACTGATGTTTCATTGGGGTTCCGTTTCCGGAGTTCTCAAAGATAAGAAAAATCATATGGATGGAAGAATACCATTTGATACACCTGTGAAGAAACATAAGACCCCTAAACGTATTACAGAAATGGACGATTTCGACAAATGTGTCATTCGGCGCACGATTCACAATTTCTATGTTGTAGAAAAACTGAGCCAACGATGAGCAGATTGCTCATCAAGCTGAAAGATAGCATAAATGTTCAAGGTGGTGCTACAAGTCTCAGAAAAATTATAAAAGATTTAGGATTCAAGTGGAAGAAACCTAAATCAAATAGAAGAGTTCTAATAGAAAGCCCCCCCCAAAAAAAAAATGTTGCCATGATAGCTTAGTCGATTAGAGCAACGGCACGGAAAGCCTAAGATCCGTGGTTCAAATTCCGGCTATGGCATTGAATTTTTCAACCTGATTGTACCTTTCCAAAGACTATAATTTTATATGTACTTATATCAGCATAAATTTTCAAGGTGGTGCTACAAATCTCAGAAAAATTATAAAATATTTAAGGTTCAAGTGGAAGAAAACGAAATCAAATAGAAGAGTTCTAATAGAAAAGCACGACATACGATCTCAGCTGGAAGAGTACCTTACTCAGAGGTACAAATTAGGGGGCCAAACTATAGTGTATGAAGATGAATCATACATACACAGCAGTCATACAACATCTAAAAGTTGGAGTGATGATGAAAGCGAATTAGGTTTGCAGGTACCTGTTGCTAAAGGGCAAATGCTTATTATGGTTCATGCTGTTGGAAAGATCGGCTTCCTTCCAAATGCCCTTCTTTTACAAGTTGCAACAAAAAAACAGGAGATTTTCATCAAGAAATGAATACAGAAAATTACATGAAGTGAATCAACACCATGTTGATACTTAATATGCCTGCTGGGGCTGTTCTGGTTGTCGACAATGCTTCACAATGCGTCAACACTCAAATTGACAAACCACCTACCTCAAATTCCTTGAAAGAAGAAATGAGAGCCTGGTTACTCAGGCATAATATAGCTTTTGATGAAACTATAAGTGAAAGAAATATAACTTAGTTAAAGCCAACAAACCCCTTCAGAAGTCATAATACTTGGCCAGATATTAATACAACATGCTCATAATATACTTAGACTACCAGCGCATCTCCCACATCTAAACTCAATCGAATTAATTTGGGCTGATGTCAAAAACTGGGAGGCCTGCAGATATATCACTTTTAAACTAAAAGATGTGGAGCAGTTATGTCGCCAGCGATTTCCAGAAATTGGAAGGTCACAATGGGAAAATGTATGTCGACATGTTGAATAAATTGAGAATCATTATTTCCAAAAATATGGAATTGCAGAAAATCAAATAGAAAAAATTCTCATCCGGCGTAATGGTGCAGAAAGTAGCGACAGCGGTAATGGCGGCAATGATGTGAGTGATTCCGCAGAAGAGGAAGGGGTGTCAAGAGTGGAAGAACTGGAGGCAGATGGTTGACAGTGTTTTTACATTAAGGGCATTTTACAGCGGTAGGTTTAAATATACTGTATATAACTATAAGTTTATGACTGCAGCGCAGTGCATAACCGGTGCGCGAATATTTGACAATGACTGTCCCACGCAGTCATGCAGCATGCAGACGACCGGTTACCTCTTGATCTGGTAAGTAACTCGCTTCATAGCTGTCATTAAGATTTTCACATGTCTAGAGCGGTTGCGCCAATTATATAGCATTGCACGATGCCCTTATCACTGCATGTGTCATCAGTAGAAGATCTAACTGGTGCTCGTTGATGTCTAGTTGACAAACCTAGTGTGTTATTTAGTTTCTGTGGTGGTTACGTCATGCGTTGTGGGTGTATTGTTGTTGGATAGTAATATTGCCACGGTAACTCAGGGAGACACGTTTCTCTTCAGGGACCGGACATAGGAAACTGTACTGAAGCTTTAGGCAGTGTCTACCAAGAGTATATTAATTAGTGGTTTTACACAAAATTATGATTGCAGTTTATTAGTCTGCTGATAAATTGCCTGTGCGTCGTTAGCGTTTCTTTTACTAATTAAGAGTATATTCTTTGTAAATGTGTGTAGAAAATTGACCTTTTGTACCGTAATATTCGCCTTAGAATGTCTGCGATAATCTTAGGTGACTTTCATAAGTGGTTTGTGATATGCTTAACGCATTTTATATAGGCAATGTGAGGTCGTCTCCTCTCGCCACTAACCGGGAGAAAAGAAAACTGCTGGACCTGGTTCCCAATGTTCGTTGTGAGGTCCTCCGATGGTGGCTTCTGCTTCTTCGCCTGTCTCCGACGATATGCTGGCACGAATCTGCTTAGTAATTATAGATTTTGTTATTGCCCTGGCTATTTCTTTGGAGTGCTCACCGGTGAAGGATGGACTCTGCTTGCGATAGATATACTCGTATGCCGTCAAGCGGGAATTAGATCTCAGGCGTTCAGGTTGTGGAGAAGGTGAATGATGTAAACTAGGAAAATCACTATCATTGAATTTATTGTATATCAAAATTACCACGAATATCGGACGTTCCTAGCGCTAAATTCAAATATCGAACCTTTACGCGCTACTCTCGTGTACAGAACTATCAGATCCTATTCCTTGTTCGAATTTGCCGGAATGTAACTTCTGCTACATTTCTCATTCATACGACGCCTGTTCTCTACAAATTATCTTCGTAACTTCTCGGGAATCTTCTCGTGTTTATCTCGCTGGCGATAAATTTCGGCGGTCATTTGTATATATTGCAGCGTTCGCTGGTAACCGAGTTCGACTACTGTTAATGCGATTAAACACGTTTCCGCGGAACTATGCTTTTATACGAACCATCCCTACTCTAAGCTAACAACTAAATCTACCTCTTATTGGCTAATATTTCGCGGTCTTGAATGCGTGGTTTTGAATGCTGTCATCTTATAGGTTTCTTATGCAAGTCACGTGATAAACTTTTTCAGATCAAGCAGTGATTTTTCACTGCGTTTGGCTTGTCTCTACTCCGACGCCTTCTACGGCGTATGTCCTTGGATAACAAAAGAAGAATATTAATATCCCCTCGGAAGGTCGAACAAAACATTGCAGGCATCTTGGGTCACAAAATGAACAATTCTACCGCAAACGCACCTTCCAACATGGTTAAACGAGCCTAGCCAGGAACATCGTATACATGGAAGCAAAATATATGAATATAAAAATATTAATAACTAACAAGATGACAGTAGAAGAATTCACGTACGTATATCAAATAAATCACAATAACACACTGCATAAGTAGATATTAATTTTGAGGCGGTAGGTAGCTCCTGTATCAAATGTTTCGCAGCAACAAAAACGCACACGCCGCCCACAGAGTAACCACGCCACAACTGATAAAATGTTGGCAAGTTTGTGGACCGTCGGTTCTACGTTTGATTTTAAACATTTTACTTAAATCTGATTGGTTCTAGACGTGGCGTATCACCCTGTTTAGCCAATAACATCAATGTTTGTTCCAGAACCTTCGTAAGTTGCCGGCCCCCATAGCCGTGGTCGCGTATAACTTCGGCGCTCCGCCAAGCTGAGGGTCAAGGGTTCGAGTCCCGCCATGGGCATGTTTGTTTGTGTGTGTTGTATGTGTAATTGCTGTAATAAGCGGTAAAGTAAACAAAATACAGTACTCATAA
This sequence comes from Deroplatys truncata, assembly GCA_030765065.1. Taxonomy (NCBI): domain Eukaryota; kingdom Metazoa; phylum Arthropoda; class Insecta; order Mantodea; family Mantidae; genus Deroplatys; species Deroplatys truncata. The sequence continues at coordinate 169,578,904 of CM060990.1, forward strand.
ACTGGGTAAACAAGGGAACTTACAAAAAAAAAAGTTTGCCGTTGACTTTGTAACTGCCACAGAAATTTCTCTAAAGGGTGCCTTTGTTATACCAAGCTGCAAAGACCTTGAATCGCCTTTGTATTCTCAGCTTTCTCCGCAAACCTTGTACTTCTTGTGAAGAACAAGTGTATCGTGGCACTCTTTCACGACTTACACAGGCCAGCTAATACATTTTTAGACATACAAAAAAATTGCATATCGTTTACATTTCCACAGCTATAAAAATACTTTGATTTCACAGATTGATATCATTAACGTATGTGAAAGAATAACCTTGCTAGGACGGCGTTGTTAATTATTATTGTAATTAACAATTAATAGTGTATATATATCATAGTTCCTATTATAATACATACGTTAAGTGCATTGAATCTCGGAAGCAGATAGTAATCGACTTCGTCTCGTATTTTCAAACACTTCTTCGTTCTACAATGACGCACTTACCGCACCGTATGGCAGTATACTGTTACCATAAAAGATTTGCAGAAAAACGCCCTGAAATGCAGAGGCGATTGACGTGAACGCGTTTTTCGTTGCAGGTGTGTGCGAAAATAGCACTTGATGAGCAAGGTCAGTTATGTTGTATAATAAAAAGGGCGCTCTGTTTTCGAAGTTGTTGCGAATTGTTACTGCTTTACGCGGAGCAATATTAACTTTGCTAGTATTCTTTAATTCCGAAGGTATTTGTATATTTTCAGGGAAATGTTCCGTTTAATGAAAACGACTAAAACCGAAAAATCCCCATTTAAATCTGAATAAATAAAACACGTTAATTCACAACTTTACTTATTGTGACTTTAATGAAAAAACAACAGATGCAGTGCTAATAATTGCTATCAGACGCAACAAAATTCAGGAGTTTATCGAAGGATTCAGTAAGAACAAATAAAGTAAACTATGAATGTTATTCAATATTTTAAGGAAATGCAATTAAGTAAACCATTTTTATTTAACATTTAATCAATCGCACCAACAATTAAGCCATCTTATTCTTATTTAAGCATCCAATAAAAGGCAATAAAACGTATAATATTAGTAGCTATCTTTATACTGAAGATATGAATGCGTGATTTCAAGAAGGCGAAAGATTCCATAGATATGTGAGGTGTGTATGTGGTCGGTTATGCAGGCCACTGCTTGGACATCGCAACTCTGAAGTAAGTTACAATTTTTACAAAACAAGATGCTAAATTAGGCTGGCCCCGTAGCTCAGTCGATAGAGCCACTGCATGCTGTGTGAGGGGTCTCGGGTTCGGTTCACGGATGGGGGTGAGAATTTTTCTCTAGCCAAGGTTATTCCCTGTCCTCCCCAGAGTCTGGAAGTGTGTGTGATCAAAACCCAAAAAGTGCAAGAAACCCAACGACAAGAGAATACAAGTTAACACCGTGAGCAATAAGTTCCAAAGGAAAGGCCGCCGATAAGACCAATGTAGTTAAAAGACTGGGTATAAATGGAGCTAAAAAAAGATACTAAATTGTGAATAAATTGGGCAGCTAAGAAAGAAAGTGAAGACAAAGAAATGTAGATCAGTTGATGTTCCATCCTATACTTCAACAGGACTTACTCAACCATTCGATAGGTGAATTATAACGCAGCGGGAAATGCGGAATACGTTTTTTCTGTTGAAATAAATGTTCACATCTGAAATGGTATTATATGGTTTCATTTATGATTGTCCATTAAGTCGCCTCCTAGAGGACGACCTTTGCAGCCGGTGTAACAGTGGGTGTCATTCCGCGGATCGTCGTCGCCTGCATGTAGTAATCTTAAATTTGGCTTAAAAGTTTGTAATCGATAAAAAGTACAATCACGTTAATTGGAGATTATAATTAAAAGAAGAAATTCAGAACTGCTTAGAAAGAGAGAATAATATTATCCCTTACTATGAAAACTAGCATCATTAAAATGTGGCATTCAGTAGAGGTAGATAGTATCCATTTGTTAGTATTTTGATTCATAACTTGTGAAAATAAAACCTACGTAATCAAATAAATAACCAAACAAAATAATGGCTCGCTACAGCCCCGTTTTACTTTTTACTTTTTTTTAAGCTTAACCTCCTAATAGGTCACATCGGATAATGAATGAATTCATTAAATGGGAGAAATGATGCTCAAACGAGGCCCACATATTTAATGCCTAGTTACCCGACATTTGTCTTCTCAGGATAAGGGGAAACCCCGGAAAAGCCTCATCCGGGTAACTCACCCTAATCGAGATTCGAACTCGGGATCTCTTGACACGATACACCCACACCTCGGAGGTGGGCGTTTTATTTCTTGTGCGGCCTTTTAAGGCAGGTTATAAAAGTCTAAACTTTTTATGGAGGCGGTAATAAATTAAAGCATTGAACTTTGTTATTATAACAAATATGTTTTTAATATTTTTCGATCTTTCCTTCATTTAAAAATTTTCAGTAGCTTTATACATTTTATTTAGTATTTTGTCTTGTGTTGGAAGAAACAGCTACAATATTGTACAAAAACCAAGTAGGGTGGCATTCTATGTAGGCGACATTCAGTACGACTTTCAATGTTTTAAATGCTAAAAGGTACTATTTGTCTTAAAACTCGCTTGAAATATTATATGTTCCCAAAGAACATAACGATTATTCGACTATTTGACTTACATTTTGTAAAAATGCCAGACACACATATTGCTACTTAATAACAGGTGGCCCAACAGCACCGTATTTCACGTGGCAGATATCCTTTCGTGCGTTAAGGATTGCAGAACTCAACGGGATAATTCCAAGTAATTACAGGTCAATGCGGAACTGACCCATTAGCGTGAGCGACCTTCGCTCTGTTACTCTTGCTTAGCGAAGACGATGAGCGGATCGCGTTCATTGAGAGGCAATTCCTACACGAATTGAATTTATTTATGGACGCTCTTTACTGCTGTGGTCCTTAGCGTCCCATTCTATATTAGGCGTGAAAGACCGGCCTCTATCAGGCTTGAGGTTGTTTTACGCGCCGTAAATCTACGACAAGGGACCACCGGCTATGCTTCCCTTCTGAAGGAAGCCATGCTAAGAAGTTTTACGACCGAAAAAAATCCATCGCCCTCCGCCGGATTTGAACCCGCGACCTCGAGTCTAGCATGGTAACCACTACACCACTGAGGACGACATACACGCATAGTAGAGTACATAAAACAAAGTGACAGATCTGCACCGTAAGTTAAAGGTAAACAGATTAGGAAACTAGTGCATACGTATTCACAGCTTTAGTAACCAAACAACGTTATCAATAAGTTTCTTAATTCTGTTTTGTTTTACTCAACGCGATTTTAAGGACCTTATTAGACCTACGGAGCTACTGTTTATTTCATAACTGATGATCTTTGGCTTTGCACACGTGTCGCTCCCGTTCCATAAAGAGGAGTTTGATATTTTGACAGAGTAGGGTGCAGAGAGGAATACTACAGTGGCACTGCCAGGTCAGACCAATGACCAACAGTGTCTTTCTTACACCACAGCCCATGACGTCATTAAAGGTTGTATTTCCTCAGATGAAGCAAAATGATCAATCATTAAGTTCCGAACACTAGTGATCGGATGGCTGGTGTTGCTGGTTCATTCACAAACAACGAGTACAACATATTCTTCTCTTCTACGTCGAGACGCGATGTAATACTATCACAGATGGGAGAATTTGCCTCCAGTGAGTCACTTACCATCAGTAAACGTTTTTAATCGTACAATGATGCGAATGCAACTAGAAAGAACGTGCCCTTCGCAAGCAGCAAGAGAGAGACCACTAATTGAAAACGAAGAAGTCGTACAGAATTTATTTCATTATTTTGAGGAACAGTCTATACGTGGCAAGAACAGTAAACGTGAGGGATTATAATATTTATTGTAATTATTATTATTATTATTATTATTATTATTATTATTGTGAACATTCTGATTTTGTTGTGTCAACTCGATATTTAACTTTGTTTTGCAAATCAAAGAAGAATATCTCATGATTTAAGAGTTTCAAGATCACCTTTACAACGAATTTTGAAGGAAAGGCGTGGCATCCGTATAAAATGTACCTCAACTAAAACCTTTACGGCAATGATTATTGTACCAAGGTTAGACAGATACTAGACACACCTTTCTTTCTTTAAAATGTTCTCTGGAGGATGATTGCTATTTCAGCAACAAAGTCACTCGGAATAGACACAACATGTACTACTGGGCCCCTCACAATCCTCATTGGGTTCGAGATGATAACATACAAACCCGTTGGGGCTTAAACGTTTGGTGTTTTATTCTTAGGGACAATGTTATCGGATCTGTCTTTCTCCCACCCAGCTTTAAGAGGACTACGGTATTTGGAATTCCTGTTAACTAAGCCGCACGATTTTCTTGAGGCACCGGCATGATTAGCGGTAGGACACAGGTTCCACACGATGGTGTACCACCTCACTATTCCCAACCTGTCAGGGTCCATTTGAATCAAGAGTACCATGGACGCTGGATCGGCCGAGGTAGCTCCTTGATCTTGGCCACCAAGGTCTACTGCTCTAACCTCATTAGATTTGTTTCTTATGTGGTCACATCAAGAATATTGTGTTTCAAACAGATCACACACCTACCCATCTCCGATACACATTCTATGAGTTGATATAATCTTAGTGACAGAGTTAACCCTGGAAAGCAATCGTTGTCACACACCATTAAATTAAAAGGCAGTAAAGTTTAGTAAAATCTGAACTATTACATATTGGAATGACATACTTGAGAGGTGCAGTGGAAGGCAACAGTTGAGCTGCTGGAGTATTTTTCTAAGTCAAAGAATTTACACTGTGCATGCCCTGAGCCTAACGCATAGATTCACACGATAACGAGATTTTCCATGTAAACGCTCCTTCCTACATGTGTTGAAGAGGAACTGAAACTTGTTGACCTACTATTTCAAACCAATATGCAAAGATATCAACGTTAATTGCAATACTCTGTGAAGAGACAAAAACCCGTAATGTGAAGAACTGCAGAGTGAATGTTACAAAATTCGATAGCAGCAGTTTCGAAGTTCATATCTTAATAGTATTATCTGTTTGTTTCCTGGGAATATTATACAACTAACCTTTAAAATGCATAGTATCTTTGTAGCTTTAGGTTAATTTGAGAACGAGGATTTTATCCACCTTTTCACCCTAATAACTTATTTCTGGACTATCTTTGCTATAATGCTTTAATTTAAATTGTGGAAAAAAACAGGCTTCAGTATATTTATGAATCAGTTTAAGTAAAATTTAAGCGAATTATTAACGTGGAAATTTAGACATAATTAGAGGTCACAAATTAACGTAGAGCTATAAGAAATAGATGCATTTTAAACGTTAGGTGTGTACGATGTCATGCACTTCAAAAAGAAAAACTTAGATGTTAGGATGCGAACCGTAGATCTGCTATTGAGATATACAACGAACTGCACCATCCGCTTTTGCTTGAAAAGTGTTCGTTTTTCTAACATAGTAGAATTTGGCCTGCTGAGTTTGCTTAGGTGTATTTGCATATGTATTTGAAATAGTAACCTATAATCTTTCAATTCATTAGGATATATATTAATAGAGCAGCTACATAGAAAAACTAAGCACACACTTCCTTATCTTGTAAACCAAAGCGTTAGTCTCGGCACATTCTCAGTGTGAAATTCTTTGACTTCGAAAATCAGGATGAATTGCTTTAAGTTGTTATACATCAGCCATTTTCTAACTTTTAGTATCTGTTATGGCACGCAAAAGAAACATACGTCAGTTTAACACAAGATTTAGCCAGATAAAGTTAACGCCTGTTCCTGAAGCAGCGTGTTAACTTTAAAGACTGGCTTATGAAACCGGACCTAAAAATTCTGAAAGTGACCGAAAGACGGATATGGTCGCGCTGCATAAAAGTCAAAATGGTGGAAATGGTGAGGTGGTCTGAATTCTGAATCATGACCTAGTTAGGGGTAGGAGTACTCAGATGGAGGGGCCTCCAGTAACTGGAGCACAGCACTCCAAGTAGGCCATAGTGGGTCTTTTTGCTTCCAACGTGACCCCTGGGAGGAAGGACTGAAGGGGTGACCCGAAGGGCCACCAGGTCCGCACGACGATGTGCGCCAGCAAGGGTGGGAACCTAACGATTCCAAAATGGCACCAATGTTGACCAGCTAGCTCTGCCTAAGCCACTCACAACCCGAGGGTCCCGTTGCAGTCGAGACAGCTACCAGAAAGGGGGTTCCAGCAGCTCCATCAAACGCTAAGGAGAAATTTTTCTAGAGCTCAAATTCCACCGTCTTGCCGTAAAACACCAATCGCCGTCGGCTGGTACCATAACCCTGAAACAGATGGGGTGAAACATATGAAAGGAAAAATGATGGGGACAGAAAATCGTTCTAGAAAGGGAACCACTCCAGCATTCGCCTACCAACCCGCGGAAACCAAGAAAAAAAGCCTTGGTTAGAGTGTCTGGCTCTAAGGGAATCGAACCCGAGGCCTCCAAAATGCAAGTCTCACAATTACTGCGCCATCTAACCATGGCGTAACAATCCCCTCTATTGGATACGGACGCAAATGCTTTCGTGATTGCTTTATTGCAAAGCACAGAGTGCATTGCAGTCTCTCTGAAGCTCCAAGACATAGAACAGAACTTCTTTAAATTTTAGATATCCCTGAATTATGAGCTACATATTAGTGCTTCATCATAGGTTGGTATTGTTCTTGTGAATCCAAGCCAGAAGCAATGTGGTGGAAGTCGACTTAGATGCAACATCTTGTAGTGGATTAAAGACAAAGAACCCAGGTTTCTCGCTGCACAGTAGGGAAGGTCCCTCACTGAACTAAATATTAAGCTAATTCCTAACATTAAAGAATACCATTTTGCAATTAGCGCTTAGTGTCTGCACATGTTTGAGAATATACCTATCTCGGCCAATTTCATCTAAAACACCAGTGTAGAGAGTTATACTCGACCAACCTATCAAACGTATCGATCAATGCCATATCCCCATTCTTGTCTTCCACAATACCGTCCGAAAAAACGACCAAGCGTAATATAAATACCATATTCCCATCTTTGTCTCCCACATGCAGTAGTACTCGACAAAACGACCAAACATATTGGTCAATGTCATCTTCCCATCCCTGTCTCCCACACAACACACTATTCGATAATACAACCAAGCATATGTAACACTCACGATGTTCACTACTTCCGCACTTCCACGGGGAGAGAGAGAGAGAGAGAGAGAGAGAGAGAAAGTAAATTTTTCAGTGTTTTACCTACTGGTCGGTTCATTTAGTATAAATGTACATTTTAGTTCTATTGTCAAAACGTTCAACTCCTAAATGTGTTCTTACAAATAGGGTATCGAGTGAAGCAGGGAACTATTAACAGTTACGTTCTTCTCATGCATGTGTACTCCAGTGGTTGCAGTTATTACCAATATTAGTTTTCTTAAACCTTCTTAACATATCAGCGCCTCACTGATTGTAAATTAACATTATAAGTATGTATTATCGATCTTAATGACATAAAATTCGTGCATGTAATGCTCGTGTTTTTTAAACACGGTCTCCTAATTGTCCCTTTAAGATTCCATCTTAACTTTTACATTAGTCATTTATTCAGCAGTGCGCGTGTAACGTAGGGTTAATCAATTTTCGTAGAGTTATAGGTTTCAGTGACTAAACTGTTGTTAAAATAATGAATTTCATTGTTAGCTTCGTTTCCCTAATTTATTTTTGATACGAGAAGCTATAAATGCAAGGAATAAAAGCTGCCAATAGTAAGAAAAGCTGTTTCTGTGTATTTCAATTCTAAATTAGTAAATATATTCCAGTAAACTAATGTATTAAGTTACATGTTTAACATTCACTTTAGGATAATAATTTAGATATGGAACAGCAATTTTATTGATAATTCCTTGCATAGAATTATTTCATATTTTTCAATTTACATTCCGGTTGCAGCAACACATTCGATACTTTTGTTAAAACACGTCACTGTACTATACTTTGCGCTTTTAAAATTATTCTCAGAAATAATTGTTTTTGATCATGGAATCCTAACTCTAAGGCTCTAAGGAACCGTACACCTTAAAAGCTAGGATAGTTTTGGAAACATTGCTGCATTGACCGACAAAAAAGTAAAAGCGAACACGCTTCAGACACGTGCAAACTGAGAACATAAGAAGACTTTATATCTTATTCTAAATGAAAACAAATTAAATATCTCGGGAGAATTGTGGCTCTAAATACTCAGCAACAGCAGCAACATGCTTCTAGATCAGCCGTCTTAAAGCAAGTCCATACACTAGGGCATATTGGAGTTCCAAGTTGCGGCTGTGCGCTTTACAATAGAATAGAGCGACAGGCGGGCGAGTTAGTTGCGTCAGATCACAGACTGGAAAAAGGGATGGACAAAGCGTATACCGGAGACTTTGAATAAGTTTGTCTGCGTTAAGACATTTGATTGATTATTAGTTAAAGAAAGCGAAGGGAATGCTCAATAGAAAAAAATAAATTTAAGAAATTAAGTTATCCGCACGTTTAATATTATCGGCCATTTAACTCATTTTGCGAAAATACTGATCAAAGAAGTGCTTCTAGTGTCTGAATTTGTTTAAATTTAGGAAATACAGTTTTAAAAATATTTGTTAAAAAAGAGGAATAACGGGAAATATTTCTTAAGTTTCATTCCTGCTGTAGGGAAAATTGCGAACTTGATGAAGTATTTTGACTTCGAGACCCTGGGACTGAATTTAAATATATTTTTAGTTTTAAAATAATGTGATTATTCATTACTTTTTAAATCTTACATTTTGCTTCTGACAAGGGAAATATCGAAGGTTTTCGTGATAAAGGGTGCCTCTGGTTTTGACGATTCGTTCCGTGTGTTGTGTGGGGCGAGGAACATGCAAAAACTGAGCTTCTCTTTGCTACAGCTACATCCCAGAATTGAAGTTCGAATTCTTGATGTCACACAAGACTAGATATCCCTGCGGGAGAGTCGCACGACGAGGGGTACACCGCAATCAGCTGATAAAGCTGGCGAGGCGGATTCTTTCGCTGCCGTGTTTTGAAGCTTGTAGTGGTCCAAAATAAACTGCTAGAATACAGAACAAATTTTTTTTTAAAAAAAAAAAGATACTCCTTCAAGGGGTTAATGTCACTTGCAGTTGGTTTATTGAACCTCAAAAATGTAATGTAAATGTGGTTATGTAATACCAAAATGCAAATGCACAAAAATCAAGCTTGATAATCAATACATCGGCGTTGTTGAACTACTATAATGGATGCTCGGCATTCTGTCTGCTCAATCTAACTTGAGCAAATCATTCATTACCCTTTGTCATGCACTCGGCTCTATTCGTTTAAATGTCTGTGTTTGTCAAAATATGTTATTGAACCACACGAAAACAATGACACCTGCATACATCAATTCAAAGTTCTAAACAGCGCCACTAGTTCAAATGGCAGCGTAAATCAAACAATGAATTAAACTTCATAATAAGTATGGAAGGCAAAATATGAAATTTCATATTCTAAACCATGATTGCGATCTTTATGGGAAAATGTATTTTCACATTTTGCAGTGTATGTAATTCAATACATATGAAACAGTTTCATATTTCATAATATTTTTGTAAAATCTTAATATTTTACAAAAATCTTCATATTTCTTTATAATTGGAAAGATTTAAGATTTTTTGCTTTGAAAGTAATTTACGTCAGCAATGAATCGGCCTTTCTAGATATTCTATTCGGGCAGGTATCTGTGAATTACATTTAGAAAACCCAAGCCACACTTTCCTGGAAATGCTTCTGGAAAAGCCTTCACCACGCTTTCCAAAAAGTCAGGTAGAGTTGAGAAAATGTAGCATTTGCTCTGTGTGACGTCACATGCGAAATCAAATACCCACTACTCTTGAAGAAATTTTATTTTCGCGAAACGATGCTTTTACAAGCATATTGTAATTAGTATTAAGCGAGGGCAAAGCAACCAATAACTTCTTTTCTTTTTCAGAGTTTAAGGGTAGCACAATGATTAAAATATATAAACTCCATATACTTTGTTGTATTTCATTTGACGTTTTATTATTAAATTTGAACAAAAATCTACAAAACCTATTCTTTAAACTAATGAAGTTAACCTATTTCAAACCCCGTAAGTATAAGATGTTTTGGCTTCACAGTATGTTTCATAATATTTTGGATGCTTTCACGTTTTCATATTTTGGAAAATCTTTCTTTATATTTTGCATGTTTCATATTATAACCTCACATTAAGTTTGCTTTAACTCCATGAAATATCATTCAAAATGAGAGGTTAGGCAATCTCTAGCTTACAATATAGAAAAATCCTGAACACGTTTTTTCTATTAACACACAGCACATTTAAGAAATCGTTTGGTGTATTAACCCGGGAGGAGGGAAACTAAACGTTATACACGTTGTATTGAAAGCTAGGTAATTCTTCCATTAGATCGGTCTCTAACCAATCTTCACGGCCGTGACGCCCTTTGTCTCCTTTCTGGATATAATACTGTCTCATAGTTCGCAAAGATATCGAAAAAGCGCTTGTCTTGTACTAGATACTGGTGACGCTCAACTTTAAACAATGTATCAATTACCTATTATACGGTGTCTAAATATGTCCGCGGTCTAGACATTGTTTATTATTATCACTAAACATCGTTTCTGCATTGAGTTCAACAACTTCTAGAGCTAAACGTTGTCTAAACATAAATTTTGCTAGTGGGCCTTAGTTTTGCTTTTCTATTTTTACTTTCTCCTGAAAGTGAGAATAAAGCTACTCATATACATCTCTTTTTCTTAAAATTCGATTTCCCAACTGATTTTTAACCTGACGTTCCCATTTAACCAATTGAAACTGTCTTAAATATTTGTAGGAAATAACCGCCACTTCTTGCCCACCTTCATTAATCCGGAACAGATTGTTGTTTATAATCATTGCTGATGGTGAGCCCTTTGGTTTTGTTTTCTGCACTAGGAATATAGTTGGAATCCGATGGTCTATACGGAGACAGACTTCTGCATTACTAGATTCCGGGGATTCACGTTGGAATCTCGAACCCCGTTCTCCATCATTGCTTGTTGTCGGTGAACAGGTTTCGCGATCAAAGGCATTGCACTTCTCATTTATATCAAGAGACGTCCATTTAAAACAATGAACGCTGTTTGAGTACCATCGATAAAACCAATTACATACTCGCCCTCTTCTTATGAATACATTTCTCCCTTATTGCGTAAATAACTCAATGCGAACTGTAACCCGCGAAAAGGAGGAGCTTAGTGGTAGCTAGACGGATGGGCCTCTTATAACACAGCACCGCACGTAGGCCATAGTGGGACCTTTATGCTTCCAGCGTGACCCCTGGGAGGAAGGGATGAAAAGGTGGACCGAAGGACAATGTGCGCTAGCAAGGACGGGGTCTAACGACTTCAACATGACACCAATCATGACGTCGGCTAGACTTGCCTTAGCCATCCGCAAACTGGGGATCCCGGGTGTAGACGACGCACTTCCAGGAAGGAAGAGGGTCACAGCAGTCTCATCAAGTGCCAGGGAGAAATCTTCCTTAGTGAAAATTCCTGCCGCAACACACAAACCGCTGTCGTCTGATCTTATAACCTGAAACAGATGACAGTAAATGGTGGGGACAGGAAATTCGTGGCAGAAGGGGAACTACTCCAGCCTACCGATCCGATCCAGGGAAACCACGAAAAAACTCATGGTCAGAGTGGCTGCCCCGACAGGAATCCAACCCGGGACCTTCCGAATGCGAGCCTCATACGTTATCGCGGAGCCATCTTGCTCGGTTAACACGTGAATAGGGTTTAACACTTCTCTCTGCGACTTTGCGAGTTCCCCTTTGTCCAGCAAACCTCAAGACAGCCATACAGGGACGAGACATGCTATGAGATCTCTAATTGGCCTGTATATAGGCACAGTGCATCGCACCATTGTTCAGGAGTTTCGTATCTACATAGGTCCAGCTAATCCGTCCCTGCTCCCCGCGCGCGCTCAAACATCAACATAAGGCTGGCAGCCAGGGGCGTCCAATCCAACCAGTTGCAGACACATATAATTTATGTATAGTTTGGTCCTATATTTTTCAGTCTTAGAGTTCAAAGCGACAGCTCGCTTTTGCGTTCCCTCCCCCACAATACACAGAACGAACCGTTAAAACCAGAGGTACACCTCGACACGAAATCCTTGGATATTGCTCTTGTGAGATATCAATATTTCTTCCTGTTCAGATTTTTTCATTAAAACCTTAAAAAATTTCGGTATTTTCTATACAAAGAATAAAATTACAGAAAGAATAATTATAATTATAATATATAAATATCAAGCACAAAAGTTGTCATTAAAATTCAAGAACTTGTGCACAAGGAACCGTTTCCATTTTTAAAAAAAAGACGGCATGGTATAAGATTTAAATAATTAACACAACCTTTTTACTTTCTCCAAAGTGTGCCTCGTAGATAGAGAAAGTATTGAATTCCGAACAAAACTTTGATATCGGGATTTCTCCGGAAATGCATGAATTGAGGACCCTGAATTCAGAAAAAGGCGCGTGTGTGTGCGTGCGTGTGCGTGTGTACAGCATAACTCCAAAGGAAATGACGGATAAATATCACACTTGGTATTTGAGTATCTTCCATAGATGCATAACAAACATTTTGAAGAGAATCCCCTAGCGCAAACTACCCTTTACATGGGAAATTTTTTAATTTTTTATTTTTCTTAAAAGATGGGCTCTGAAATATCTTTATTGAAATAATAATATATTTAAGATTTTTGCATCACAAATAAAATGTACCTCTTCCATTCTCTGAGAATAGCCAATATAATCCTCTTCATTAGAAGCAATTTTGTATAACTGATAAGCCATAAATCAGAGACAAAAACCTACTACAAAAATGTATTTCTCTTTAAAGTACACAATTTATTTCAAATAACTTGTCCTTTTCCATTAGCGGTTTCCGAAATATCCGTTGTTATTGGCTTGAATATTTCAAAACTTTCGTCATGTTTTAAGTATTGCCAACTTCCAATGGTTCTCGCAAGTTCATGAAAAGAGAATGTAATTGCAAGACCAGTATATCCCGACCCGCAGTTAAATATTTGACTGTTGCTATTCCCTTTGTACGAATCACAAAATGTGTAATGAGACTGTTTATGCAAAGGCTTATCTCATTAACTAACAAGTAGATAGAAGAATAGCTGTAAAAGCTATGTACAAACGATAGAAGGTAGGGAACATCATATGAATATAACACATCAGATATTTAACATTGCGATACCCCTATGAAAATGACAGAACGCACGAAAATGCCGCATGAAACGTGTTAATCCCAATTGTATTTACATGTAAAAGAATGTAGAGTTGAATAATTTTTTTAATCTGTGGGCAAAATTTTCGATTCGGGGCCCCATAGGATAGGACTAGTTAACGCAGGGGACACCTAGCACCTCGACCCCAATGGTCCCAAGCTTGACCACCCGGCCACGGAAGAGTCGCGAGAAGTCCCTCTAGTGAGAGCGGGGAAACACGACCAAGCAATGGAGGCCCTATAGGCTTCCCTCTAGCGGGTCCGAGAAGAAGTTACAAATCTCAAGGCTCTGCGCCATCTGCCCGATAGGGACAGAGCCAATATACAGCACACTAAATCTTTATTGCGATTGTGTATTTATTCATAGGAATGTGTTTTTAATTTCTTTAATTTATTTAACTCTTATTCGTAGTGTTAAAATGAAGTTTCCACTCCCCCTTAAGTTTTTTTATGAATTAAACATTTCATTATAATGTACATAAAATTTTAAACACGGCTGTATAATGATTTAACCCGCGTATCAATTATTGTTACTACCTATGTTTTAAGACCAATGACAGAATGATGGAACCAGTACAATACTATGCTCCATTAGAAGTTGTTAAATCAACGTGCTCTCGCTGACATTGCTGTGGTAGATCACACGCAGCTGAGCGCATTATCCCTTTATAAAACTGGGTACCCAGAGTAACCCTCTGGGAGAGTGTTCAGGATAAAATCTTCTACATGAAATTATCAACGGCTAAGTATGCACAGGACAGGCAAAGTGCTCTGAAATACGAGTAAACCAATAGGGGGAGTCCTTCCGTAATTTGTCATTACGTTTATTGAAAATTCACAACTTAATGTGTGAAATTGCTCCGCGACGCGTTTGTTTTTCTTACTCGTAATTTCTGCATTTAGACATTGTTACGGTACAGAAATCTATTTCTTTGCGTGCCAGAATGTAGGCTCTCTCTAATAAAAACAAATATGTGTGTATTTTCTAGGTCTTCTAATGTCTTTTAATAGTAGTGTTTAACGCCCGTTCTTACTATATACCGCACCACAGGCGGTGGACACTGGTAATATAGGGTTATTCAAAAAGAAGGAACAGACTTCAAATATTTATTTCTAATGAACACAATAGAAGGGACACATGCGTTACATCGCTGAATAGAGAAAAATTCAAAATTTTATTTTATGTGTTCAAAATGTGCATCACTTGTTATGCGAGAAAGACCTGTGCTTTTCCGTTTGCATACCCAACCATCTTCTACGAATTTATTGTATCAATTTTAAATTTTTTTATGACGAGGCGGCTCGTTGTTGAACTTACAACGAAATGCACGCTGCAATAAAACAATGGATTCATTCTTTGCATAATGCAGCACACAAAACCACTTTTCCTGTGGCGTTGCCTTTTTCTCGTAAACAAGCACAGCGCCGCTGTAGGCACTGAATGGAACTAATAGGTGGTGCTTAAAACGTGAAGCCGAAATTATGAAGTCAATAATTATCATAATATTCTGAGAAGGATAGCGATATAAAATAAGTAATAATATATTTAAAATCAGTGTATGTATAAAAAGGAGAAGCATTGTGAAAATTGTTGACTGTTAAAAGCGACAGAAAGACCAGACAGGCACAGTTTAGCTAATTAGGGACCAGCCCCAGGTATAAAGGGTAAAATAGCTGAAGCCAGTTTCTCTTGGAATTCATGGGTGCAGTTGCACTGGCCGGGATGGTGAAGGTCACTCTAAGCTTCGTGACGAGCATTTGAGGGGAGAGTAGGGGAAGTAAGTAGCTTGCTTTTCCTTGTGCAGCGTGGGCAAAAGGCAGTCTGTCCTGAGTGCTTGATGAGAGCGGGATGACATTCTCGTCGTGTGGAGAAGAATGGTGGCGAACATGCTAGAGGGTAGAACGCTTAGCTGTAGTTAATATTCTTCGGTTTTGGTAAAGACAAAGTATCATCGTATGCATTTACAAGTGATCGGCAAACCGCAGTATTATTTTAAATAGTGAATAAATGTGTTCTAAGACAGCGTTCGTGTTTCTCTGTACACACCCACGCAGACCCTGAAATTAAGGTTTCATGCTGGAGCAGCCGTGGCAAAAGAAGAACCATCTAGGAGGAGACAAGCAGCAACCGTGAGGCAAAGGTAGTGCTTCATTGTTGGAGGACGTAGCGTGGCTGCGTCAAACTTTGAACTTTCCTCTATTCAATGATGTGTCGTATGTGTTGCTGTCTATTGTCGTTCATTAAAAATGAATATTTAAAATCTTATCCTTATTTTGAATAATCCTGTGCATGAAATGATAATTGGGAAAGGAAATTTTGGAAAGAAGCGTTCCAGACCTAAGTTAAGGGTATCTTCCCGAGATTTGGCAGTTATGAGGAATGAGAAAAACCTGGATAAAACATCAGTTAGGGAGGACGGTGCTGTTGGGATTTCAACCGAAGACCTTCAATTCATGAGTCCCTGCATTAACGACCTCGACCACCCGTGTTATTTCGAATGTGCTTACCTTTTTTTTTCTTCCTCTCTCTCTCAAATTTAATTTATTTCATACCTGATCACCTTATTCTGGTAGTTCCTCCATGTAATGCTTATTTTTCAGATCACTATAAATATTGTATTACCTTTGTTATTACCCCTTTACGGGGTGAACCAGTAATCAATATCCCTGCCTGGTGGCGTAGCCACTTCGGCTGGAGCGTCAGATCTGGTGGCAGGAGTTGCAGAAACCCAAGAGTGATAATAACAAATCAAGCATTCAATATGTGTTACCAATGCCATACAACTAGATGCTGGAACTCCCTGCCTTCGTTTTTCACAATTTTTGCCACCTGCTTGAAATTAGGCATTATACTTCTTTATTTTAAAAAACACTTAAAATCTCATGACCGAAATCCCTCAGATTATGTAAAATGTGTGGAGTTGCCTTCTACACTTATATTTGAAGGTTTCCAGAGATAAATCCTCGTAGGCGGTTGAATCAGGGCATCACGAGGGTAATATATTGTTGCTGATAACGTTCTTTGTCAAACTTCGTGAATTACTTGCTAGAAAACGCTGGCTGGGTGAGCCGCTCAAATTCCTGCTGCAAAAAAATCCTATTTTCTGGTGTTGAATAGGTTTCTCAAGGCGCAGATTAGATTCCTAGCAACTCTATCTGCGACAGTTTTGAAAATGGCATAGCCATAAGTTAAAACAGTTGTCATAGAAAACAATGGGAACACGATTAATATATTTCATTTACTTTATTCAAAGTCCATTCACAGAGTTTATTTCGAAATTTCAGTTCATGTGTTTGGTCTACATCCCCTTGTATAGCATTAATTACGCATCGGAGACCCGAGAATCAATGTTCCTCTGCATTAAATTACGGTTAAAACCAATCTGTAATGCTGCAAAAAAGTGCAATTATTTCGAAAACAGCGTTCTTTTTTATTGCAATACAAATAGTAGTCGGTGGCCTGTAACCACGAACTAACGAGAGAGCAATCGATGTTTGTAGGGCTTCTTTTGTGATAGATACACCGATCCTGGGCTAGTGCTTTGTGTTTGCAAACGCTGAAACCTTCATGAGGTTGGATTTCCGCTATTATATTAAACAATGGCAATTCCGAGAACTGGAGTCATTAAGTTGCTATCCATTTCAAATTGCCTGAGCTTTAACTGTGAATCCTACCGTGTAACGTAGATAATTTAAAACTGATTACATGTTCATGTACCTTTAGGCTATATATTTATTTAAAACATTTGAAGTTTAGTTATGATGGGAAGGTTATGAACAATTTTACGAAACTCTTCTCTAACATTTTCGTCCATTATGTACAGTCGAGTATATGGAATCGCACGGATATAATACGCAGTGGTTTATGTTGGTAAGAAAATACTAATCCGCCTGTGTCACGCCCAGCTCTCAGCCTTTACCTGGTTCTAACACCCCACTTAATGCTTGTCTTATTCTCATTTTCCTTCTCTCCTCAGTCTGGAACCGATTTGTGTTCATAGGTTAATGTTTCACTGCCAGACTTTTAACACTAAAACCAGTACGAGACGAATTCATCCAGGGGCTGGTGTGGACAGTCTGGCGAAGCCTGCCTGTTTCAGTTCTTTTTAACGCGTATTGCCATGACATTGGTGACACTCCAATACGAAGTCTGTTTACCTTTGCTTTACAGTAACGGTTAACAGGTGATGTTTTACCACGCTATACAAAACTAATCAAAGCATCTCACTGTATATTACGTGGTTTTTTTCGGATGATGCAAGCATTTCTGAACCCACGCCCCAGTCCGGATTATCGGACTTCTGATGCATGTACTCTACAAATATTGTAGTCTGGAGACATGCTCTTGTTAGACACTATCCGTTCCCCGTTCTAGTTTGAGTAGGACATATATCTTGGAAAGGGCTGATGCCACAGAAGTTTTTTTTCAAATAAATTGTGAGTTTGCAACATATCTACATTTCTATGTGGCAAGTTCTTTTCTAGTAAGTTGTATTACAGCTGTGATTGAAAACACAAAACTGGATAAGCATATTTAGCTTTTTTAGATCTGGCTCCTACATTTCATACTGTACCTAAAAAAGAAAATTGCATGTCTTTGATAAACATTGGAACATCGAAGAAAACCATTACAGTTATTCGAGGTGTATTCACTAATGTGTATGGAAGAGTACGATTAAATGGGAAAACAAGTGGAAATTTTAGAATAGACAAAGGAATGAAACAAGGAGATAGCCTTAGTCCATTACTATTTATCCCTAGTATTTATGGGTCCAATAATTAAGCATTGCAGGAAAATAAATGAAAATATAAAGTGGGTAATTGGAACTTGAAACCAGTATACTTGAAATCACTTGTCTATGCTAACGATATACTACGAATTATTATCAATGCTCAAGACTTACAAATAGGGATAACAAAATGGGCAAGTACACTTGAAAAAAGAGGTATGAAAATAAATATAAATAAACGTAAAATAATCAAGATTGTAGAAGATGAAGATGAAGACATAAATACAGAATGGAAACACGAAAATTTGGAATAAATAGATATAATAAAATATCTAGGCACAATAATTTCTACTAATAATACAATAGATTATGAAATAGAACCGACGAAATATATAAAGCATCTGCTACCAGATCTGTAATACAATAATTGGAAAGAAAGAAGTATCAAAACAACATGAAAATTAAAATATATAAAACGGTATATTTATCTGCCTTATTGTATGGAGTGGAAACGTGGGTGATGTAAGATAAACATAAAAGTAGAGTAACATCCTCAAAATGAAATATTTGAGAAAATTGGGGAGAAACAAGGAAAAATAGAAATGAAAGCATTAGAGAAAACCTAAATATGTAGTCGCTAGTATAAGAGATAGAGAAAAGTAAATTAAAATACTTTGGTCATCTAATCAGAATGAATGGTCAGCGTAAAACGAAACAAGTATTGAAAGCAATACCAGAGGGAAGCAGGAGACGGTGAAGACCGAGAAAAGAATGAAAACAATACATCAGAGAGATAGCAAGAAACAGAGGATTTGAACTAAATGCGCTGAAGGGAATGGCACAGGAGAGAACACGACGCCGAAAGGCAACACGGGAAGGTGAAGAAGAACTTGTCTATCTCCTACGGTTTACAGTTATAGGAATTATTTCCGAATAAAGGGGGCTTCCGGTTATTCCAAGTCTAGATACGTTTTTATTTGTCATGTAAATTCCTTTAACATAAGTATTTTAGTCAAAATCATTAGTGTACTTTTTGAGAAATTCAGAAAACATAGGAACATTTGCCATGTAAAGGGAAGTTTTGGATGGGGATCTTCTTAAAAATCTTGGTGTCACATCTTTGGAAAGTACCGAACTGAAGTACCGAAGCTTGGCATTTATTCAACATTTCGTTTGAGTTATGCTGTTTAACACACATCCACACGCGCGCGCGTGCGCAAAAGGACCTTTTTCTAAAAATGCTTTTCTTGGATTCCGGGGACCTCAGAACATACATTTATGGTGAAATCTCGATATCGAAATATGGGGTGGAATTCAGTACTTCCTCTAACTACGAGGTATACTGACGTGCATAAAAAGTTGTCCATAATGGAAAACAACTATTTGCTGGTAGCCCCACCCTCTGCCAGTGTGACCTCCTGTTTTTTCGAGCATAAATCTAACCTCTGGATTGGCACCTCCTCCAAAATATGCCTGAACTGCCGAAGGGTAACATTACAACTTAAACCTTGTACCTTATGCTAAACTACTGTTTTGTTAATGTCGGTTTTCTTATTGGCATGCGTTAGGGGCAATTACTTTAACCTTCATCTCCATGCCGCTGATAAAAGCTCTCACGTAAATGTATCTGTCATCCGGTTTAGCCGCAAATGCAAACAGTTCTTCACCCCTTCCTCTAGAAATTGGTTACGTTGAAATTGGTTTAGCCATTCCTAGTGTACCAATCATAGCGAAACTCTTACACAGAGGCGATATGCGAAACACCACTTCATTTCACTTCGATTATAACATCCTTTATCGGTTCGTTTTGTCCCTGACCAGTCACATACAGAAATGATGCCGGCTATTTGGAGTCAAAAGTTGGTTAACTAAAAGTTGGTGCAAACTTGCGAGAGAAAACACTATTGCAATCTAGGGGAATGGACCATTTTTGTGCACGTCAGTGTAGAGGGTCAATCGCTCTGAGAGACTACGAAAAAGGAGCTACTCGACAATACCACTGATGATGCTTGCCGCATATGCAAGCGAAACGTCTGGAATTGGCGAGAAGAAACCCAGTGGAACGCGGCCTTCTGACCCAGTATTTTATTCTTTTATTTCTCAAGCTGCAGAAAATTTTAAAAACGTATAAGTTGGTGTAGGTCTGACAGCACAATACAGAAACGTTTTGTTACCATGCTAGTCTGTAGTTTCCGAGGTCGCGGTTTCAAACCCGTCGGAGGACGAGGGACGTAAAAATCCTTAGTATAGCTTCCTTCGGAAGGGAAGTAAAGCCGGTGGTCCCATGTCGTAGATTTACGACACGTAAAAGAACCTCAAGCCTGATAAACAGGCCTCTGAGCAAACGTTCCGGTCTTTTACGTCCAGTATAGAATGGGACGTTAAGGACCACAGCAGTTAAGGAGCGTCCATAAATAAAACTCAATTTTTAAATGTTTTGTTGTAGAGAATCTCCACAATGGATCATTGTGATAAAGTGGGCTAGCGCTCTGATAATAACCCTGTGGAGTACGGCCGAGTGGTCAAGCCCACTGTAGTATTATTTTGTTTCATTACATATTTATTTTTAATACCTTTTACTGAACCGAGTCGTTTAAACGAAATACGAATGAAGACAGCTAGTCTTCAGTTAATTGTACGCATTCGGTACTACAGGTTCCTTTGTGTTTATTTTGTTTAAAACACCTACACCGAGAACACCGAAATATTAGTTTTGTATATTACCGCCCTTAAAAATTTTAGCTAGAACAACATGCATTAGTAGTCTCATAACAAAACCGGCCATTTCCAAAAAAAAAAAAATTCTATTGACGGTTGAATACTACCGAATATGGAATACACTATTCATTGGGTGATGCGAGGATTTGAAAAACTTGACCAAATCGCATGGTATTCGATCTTGAAAATGGCATGTCATAGCAAAACCGGCCAAATCCAACGTATGTTCATAGCATAAGAGGCCAACTCTAAGATGTTTGTGTGTTACATCAAAACCATCCAACTCCTGTGTTGCATGTACATATATCTTATTGTATGGAGCGCTCGGCATCTCTATTTGGCATCACTTCCGGATTCCGGATGTTTAAAGTACAAAGAATAATAGTCATCAGAACAAGAAGTAAGCAAAATAATGTTCGTAAGAGCCACATTTTACTGTATATGTTGGAGCTGATTATCACATTCTGAAAAAATTGTGTTTCATTCACATGATTTTCTCTACCCTCTATCGCTTATTAATGGGTACACAAATTTCTTACAAAAGCTTATTTTCCTATCTACTTCATTTTAATTGAAATAAACATTTCCTGGAATAGCGACATTACACATTTCTTTATAGACAGAAAGGGAATAGCGATAGTCAAATGTTTTAGAACTGGACGCCATACGCTGACCTTAGATTCCATACTCTTTCCATGACATTGCGAGAAACAATTGAAAATCGACATGACTTTAAAAGAATGGCTAAGTATTGAGCAATTGGAATCATTAATGAGGGATATCTCCGAAATGGCTGATGCCACAAAAAGTTATTTGAAAGAAATTGTGTTTGAAAGTGATTTACATTTCTTCTGTAGTACGCTTTCGTCTATCGCTCAACATTATCAGTTATACAAGATTATACAAAACTCTTTCCGAATAAAATGAAATTCATAGGCTATTCTTAGAAAATTCAAGATACACATTTTATTTGCCATGTAAATATGTCTTATATATGGTATTTTATTCAAAATCGCTAGAGCTATTGTTTAGAAAATCTAACATTTCGAAAAATTTTCCCTGTAAAGGGTAGTTTAGGGTGGGCAGATTTTTTTAAAATCTTCGTGGTATCTTTGGAAGGTACTGAACCTAAATACCAGGTTTGGTATTTATCCGACTTTTCGTTTTTGAGTTATGCTGCTCACACGCACACACACACCTTTTCCTAAAAATACTTTTCTGGCTCAAGAAGCCTCAAAACGTGTATTTCCGGTGAAATCTCGGTAGTACGTGGTAGAGAAAGTAAGAAGGGAAGATTATAGAAACCATTCAGACAGAAACTGTACCAGTAGGAATTAACACCAATAAGAAAAAACTGGTAGATGTTGAAACTTTGCTAAGACCCACTTTGGGATTGAACTGAAGTCTATAGAAGGGATACAGTTTTTGTGTAGACACACTGAAATACTTTCAAGATGATACTGCTAATGAGAACGCCATGCCGTTGTGAATGTGCGCATTGTGATGTAGTAGGGGCCTTAACTTGTGAAGCTATGTTGAAATCGAAATTATTGCAATGCAATAACCTATATTTTTCATTCAACAGCGATTTATTACATGATTGCTCTTAAAATTAATGTTCCTGTAAACTGTGTTGCATATTGTAGAAACAATATGTGTCACAGCAAACAGTTCAACTCCGCACGTGACACAGCAAAACAGCTCAACTGCAACCAGTTTTATTTGATTTCTCCGAAATTACTGTACTTGACTTTTGCCATTAATCCTGCTATTACTTTCACAAAAACCACATCTTCTTAAAAAAAAACACCAAACTGAAATTTGAAACGAGACAAACGCAATATATTACTTGCGCTTTTCTCAAAATTTATTTTGATGCAGTTGGCCGGTTTTTTGACACTAACCATATGTAACATTCAAACAATGTTTTACGCAAAAGTACCCAATCCGAAACCCAGAACGATAAATGAGGGGGGGGAAATACAATTTAAATTGTTATCCATGATTTAAATGCGTGTTGTTACTTCGTAACGCTGTAGGAGAGACAACGATAGCGATTAACTAATGAAACTAGCGATGAAACATGTTTAAATCTAATCTAGCTTTAAACCAGGCGAAATATTAAAACATTGAATTTTTACATATACTACAGACTTTTTAACACGACCTCAGTTCTCTAGTAATCCTTTCAATCTTGCTAATCAAGTGGTATAAGTTACTACCTATACTCGGCACGAGTTGTAATTCCTGTGAAGTTAGAATATTAATTGAATATCTTCTGATCCAAGCAACTGTTATGCGTGTTTTATTGATTATCGCTTCACAAGTTGAATAATCCGCCATTTTCTTTGAGAATAATTTTAATATTGGATAATTGTGATAAGCATTTCGCCGATTAGGAGCTTAAGAGTTGACAGCACTACAAGGCCAGGTGCACGTAACTTGTCGATGCTTTTGGTTTCCTATAGTGTTTTCCTTTATTTGGTTTTGGTAGAATCTCTTATCCTCTGTGTCTCACACCAACCCTGGATAAGCCAATCTCGTTTTGCTTTAAATTCAAGTCCGACACGCATTCTCTTATGAACAACGGTCAGGCCTAGATGAGCGGCGAAAGGGGATGAGTGGGACAACATTTCGATGAGTGGTTGAAAGGCATGCCTGCAACAATTGCCTACACCAGTCCTTGGATGAGTATGTCTCATATTGGTTTGGTGCCATGAGTTTATCACTCAAACATTAACGTATTAAATCAGGTCGGTATAAGGCTGAGGAGCGAAGGAAGAGGGGGGGCAGTAAAAGAAACTTTGAGTGGAATGTTTGAACGAATTAAGGAATGGGAGCTGGGTTTTTGCAGAGAGTATGTAATTATTAACATAAACTTCTACACATTATACCATGTTGCCATGCACTCACATGTAGCCTTTATACTAAGCGTTTTTAAACTCGATTGGAAAACTGGTGCTTCTTTAAGTAGGAGGATGCATGTTTTTAGTATGGACTTGTATTCTTTGGCAAGCTTTTTCACCGAACCTTTGTTTGGTCGTCCTCTGTTGTGTACTGGTTTAGTGGTTACCATGCTAGCCTCTAGTTCCCGAGGTCGCGGGTTCAAACCTGGCGGAGGGTGATGGATTTTTTCGGGCGTAAAAATCCTTACCATGGCTTCCTTCGGAAGGGAAGTAAAGCCGGTGGTCCTGTGTCGTACATTTACGACACGTAAAAGAGCCTGATAAAGAGACCTCTAAGCAAAATTACCGGTCTTTCACGTCCAATATAGAATAGGACACCAAGCACCCAGTAGTTAAAGAGCATCCATAAAAAAATATGTAATAAAGAAACCCGAGCCTTCGGTTATCTAAACATGTAAAATAATGGGCAACAAAGACAGACTTAAAATACAATTGCCACATAATTTTCCTGCGCCTGTGGAATTATTCCGATTACAAATTTTACATGTAGTATTTTCTGCCAGGACTTCTTGAAAACTACTACCACACACGAGACTATCATGGAACTGTTGTAATCAACCGTAAACTCAAATCTACAGAAATAGTTTTTATTATATTAATAGGATAAAGGCTGCTGTGTAACAATGTAAAACACACACACCATAATATATAAAGCTACCGAGCGAGATGGCTCCGCGGTAACGTGCCAGGCTCACATTCGGAAGGTTGTCGGTTCCGATTCCCGTCGGGGAGGCTACTCAACTTTGTATTTTCCGTGGTTTTCCCAGGTCGATAGGCGAATGCCGGGTTGTTCCTCTTCTATCACGAGTTTCCCGTTCATAATTTCCTGTTAACTATCATATCCTTTTATCTCTTTCACCCTCATCAGTTTCAGAAAGAGTCTCCTGCAACGTTAAAATCCACAGTAGTCCTATCCCACTAAATAAATACACCAGACCAAATTACCCTAGAAAAAACCCATACATCCCAGTAGTAAAAAGATGAGAGAACGGGCACGCCAACAAATGCCGACAACTGTAATGTGATATCCTTTGTTCTGTGCCACCAACTCCCGCCCCCCTCCTTTGTGTGCTGACCCCGAAAGCCGCCGACCACGCCCCCTCCTTTATGTGCTACTGTCATACCGCCATAGAGAGGTGTAGAACAAAGGGCTATTGTCCTTTGTGTGCTGGTCTGAATGTCGCCCGGCAGAGGTGCAGAACAATAGGCTATTGTCCTTTGTGTGCTCGTCTGAATACCGCCCGGGCAGAGGAGAACAATGGGCTATAGTGCTCGCATGAGGACAACAGTGTATTATTCTCGTCGCTAATGGGGGTGGCTCTTTGTGTGCTACTGATACCGGCATCCGGGATCGGCAAACAATGAGCTGTTTTCGTCGCGTGCCGCCACCCCCCGCAAATCGATGTAGGAGATAATTCTGTCAATCAATCAGGAAATGTTCGTCCATGCATAACATCGTCTAACATTATTGAAAAAGAATCAAGGGTTTATACTGCTAACGTCCCAGCACCACGCTTCTAAAGGGCTGGACGCAAACCCTCGATCGAAGTATCCCCACCGTATGTATTTTGATTGATTAATGTAATTAAACGCTACTCGTCGATCGATGAATACAATTAAGTATTTGTGATTGATTATTGTACATAAGTGTATATGAATTGACTCGTGCACCTGGTTGCCATCCTATATGTGTGTGTATGTTAGCATATGTATAACTGACACACTCATTGGTCTTAACCTATCCGACAGCCCTCCACCTTGTAAAGAAAAAACCCAGCTGCCGGCTCCTGCGTGGTAATAACAAGTTTCACACCCTCCACGACTGTGGCGTGACGTCACTAACAGGTTTCGACATGTTGACCAGTACGGCTTCACTCTGTCTGCGTCGATAAAACATGTTAAAACCCGTTCGCCAATGCCTTTCCTTTGTGTTCGAAAACAGCTGGCTTCTGTCTGACGGGTAAATAACAGGTTTCAACATGCATTCTACCCCTCCACACACACCGCGTAACGTCACCGAACAAGTATCTACATATATAATGAGCGACCGCTGCCAGAGCGATCATTTATTGTTTTTTCGGTGTTCATTCAGTGATAATCGAAATGGTTGGTGATAATCGTGCATCTGATGTGAATGATTACTGGAGCGAGTGGGGAGAAGATTATTATCACTACGTATACTTCCATACCGAAACGTGCAATGGTTTAATGCATTCAATATTGTGTACTTAACCATCGCATCATGATCAGATGACTACTTTGGAAGTGTGCACAGAGAGCTGTCCAGTTTATCGAGGAGTGAACATGTAAGTAATATATTTTTCTATAATTCAGTTAATATATTGCATGCATGTTAAATAAAGTCTAACTTGAAATTATCTTATTCTTTCAGAGAAAATCGCATGGAGGAGGATGGGAGGATCTTAGCGATATGGATGAAGTTGATGATGTCTTCGTCTCGAAACACCTAGATAAATGTGATACAGAGACGTGCACCGGATACATGCATTCTGAACTTTGTACTAACCCGGCCCAACATGAACGCATAATATCCTTCTTCCTATGTAACGACAACTACGAGGTCTACCAGCGTAGGAAGAGAAAACTTGAGTAAGTAGAAGAAATGTCAACTTACATATTCATTTACTGCTTCTAATGCTATTCTGTGTCTAACCCTAAATTAAATTATTACAGACTGCGAATGACTGCGCCTAAGGTGTCCGTGCCAATAGAGGAGCTGTATCCTGAGAGACGCGATGTGGATATAGTAGAATATCCAATCGCAGAGCGCCATACACAGACTATGGATGACGGTGTTGCTTCACCCCCGTCATAACTGCTCCTGATGATGCTAAAGCTACACCGGTTGAGGAGTGGATAAATCAGTCGAGTCCAGATTGCTCACCTGAAATACACCCAGAACCTTGCAAACCCTTGAAGTGAGTATGACACTCTTTAATCATACTTTTGTGTGACAAGGGAAGAGGATTTTTTCTAATACATGTATTTTCTCTTTCAGGCGAATGAAATCATTTGCTAAACCTATTTCTAACATTGTTTTGAATATATGTTGCAGGAGTGTGAGGAGGGAGCGTAGAAACGGGAAGAACGAGACTTGTGAGGAAAAGCAGAAGAGGGGGTGTAAGAGGAGTATCCTCAACGAGGATTCCATGGTCTTCTTATTCATTGAAGATACTCTGCATTCGCCGGAGTAGCATGGGGAATGGATTACTCGCGCTTAATGACGTTAGCATATCCCCCTCCCATAACGTGAAAATTGGACTATAATATGACATCCTCTCCCTCTATATAAAGTGTAAAAGTGATAAATCATTTGTTTATATTACAAAATCAGACTGGGATATAGAATCCAAAAACATTCCAATGATTGAAGATTACCTACAGCAAGAAAAAAAGTTTGCGTATGATGAATATTGTGACAGTGTAATTTATGCATACAATATTATTGTATATCTTGACCATTAAATTCATTTCATAAATACTTGTTTAAATAATGTAATATCTTTAGACATTGAGGGTGTAAGGAATCTAAAACGGCTATTGCCCTATATTGAAAGACTCTTGAATATTTTAAATGATTTCTAAAAGTCAGGAGCATCTAGTTTTCCAGAGCATAGGAGGGGGAGAAATGTATGCTAAAGTCAATAAAAGAGGGTTTTATTACAAGAATTCAATTTATTATTCATAAATTTATCCTAGAACAATTCTCCACAAAACCATTCACCCAAACACACACATAATTATATATTGCTTGCATCACGTGAGAAAGAGGTTTGTAGATAAATACTTTGTCATGTAGAACCAGGCCGTACAGTGACGTCTGGGCGGGGATATTTGCAGATGCTTGCATCTCAAGTCTGATGTTCACAGCTCCATTTATAACCTCCTCGGGTTGATGAGAACAGTCTATTACGAATAATGGTGCATAGTGAAGAAAATCCTTTCTCTTCAAGAGGGAATAATTATCTCTTTCTAAATAGGAATTTTGAAATTTACAGTACATTTCATATAGTGAAACAAACTTTGAATTTTTAAAGTCCAACTTCAAATCATGGTAGGGGTAGCATTCACTGTTGAGGAATAGTCTCAAATTAGTAATGCTGCAGTGATCAAACTCGGAACTGTTCTTACTATAATCACCCAATCTTGCAGTCTGCGCATACACTATGATGAAGCGGGGTTCTCGAGCTTAGATGTTATTGCTACATTCTACGTGAAAGATTTTGTGTGGGGTACAGCAGGCTGGGTATGAAGATCCATGGATCGAAAGGCAAAGTGTAGAGGTCTATCAGACTTGACAATTTTTAGAATGTGAACCCTTTCAGCATCGGAAAGACGAATTACAGGCATTCTACATTCGATTCTAGTTAATTTTACATTAGCTTTCTCTCCATTCGAAGTCTGGACTCAATTTCTAGAATGTTTGGATCTTATGAGAACCAATTCAAACTTGCTGTTGAGTATAAGCTCCTTGTGATCATCATCAAATCCTAGCAGCATCGAGAGAGGGCTTGCAGCATTGAAAGCCCCATTCGCTACATGTACTATATCAACTTCTTCACCAGGATAGGCCCATTCTGCATTCCACAGTAGATTCGATTCCATAGGGTTGAGAGTCACATAATTTCGTATAGTTGTAGTAATTCTAGGATTCTTTGTTCTATCTATAGTTGTAGAATTCATATCTAGACTATCTCATCAAACATGAAGGCTATAGCATTATTAGTGAGCTTCGCTGTAGTAGTAGGAGATCCATCTACCTTGGTGAGGGCACCTTCGATGTAGATATAACTCTTGTTAAGTAGCGTATACAAATTTTTAGCTTGGCAGGGTATTCTAATTTCATCATTTACATCCAGAGCGGAGGTATTGTATGGTAGAAAAACATGCTCCTCCTTGGTGAATTTGTCATCAAAGGCCGGAACCTCTGTCACGTTTAAGATATCCATTATGCCGCTT
The DNA here is from genome assembly GCA_030765065.1 of Deroplatys truncata. Taxonomy (NCBI): domain Eukaryota; kingdom Metazoa; phylum Arthropoda; class Insecta; order Mantodea; family Mantidae; genus Deroplatys; species Deroplatys truncata. Next base: position 169,607,685 of record CM060990.1, read on the forward strand.
TGTAACCTAACCCCTCGATGAACTTGCGGTTAGCACGCCTTAACTCCTCAGAAGCTGGAGAGGTAGTATGCTTCAAACGTGCTGTACGTCGGTTATTATAGTATTTGCATTGTCTTTTAAAATGTATTACCATTTCGCCTTATATGAATTCTTGTAGTGAAAACCTCGTTCCTGAAGTTGATTGCCTTACCGTGTTGATCTACCACTCAAATAGTGATCTGATCTATATAGTTTGTACCTATGACTGGTAAATATATAGAGCTAGGCGGTTCTTGAGAGATGTGATAGCCTGGTGGAACAGAAGGGAAAAACTCGTAGAGCGAATGTCCACTTTTACCGTCAATGAAAGAACCTGTTACTGCACTCCACGCATATGATACTCACTTTAAATATATTCACAGGATCGCCAGATTCAAACGCTTCTCCAGCAGGAATTATTTTAGTGTCGGTGAATCCTAGAAGCGAGCTAATAGATCTAGCCTTAGAAAACCCTATTGTATACGGACATTTAATTTGAGCCTTCAGTGTATTATTAGGCCTTATGAAGAAGACTTCATCATTCAATCCTAGTGTATCCTTCAGAAATGCATTGATATCGGCAATCTCGTAGGTTCCATGAGGGATGACAATGGTTTCAGGTTTACCATTATGAATATAATGAAATAGATCACTACTTTCATCGACGTTTGGTATTGAATAGAATGTTTCAAAATTCAAAAGAGCAATCTCATAATGACCTGCAGAATCTAGCGTATATGCGGGTTTAGATACGTTAATATAATAGTGTCTTACCCGCTCACTGTAACTGTATAACTCATCTTGACAATGTAGTAGCTCCTAGGATAAAAGAAATTGCAAGCACACGTGCCCACAGATGACTGAATCGAAATTCTGGTACCTCTGGAATTATAGGAGATTTTAACACCTTGAAGATATTTCTCAAGATAGTTTATCTTTGATGTGAGGCGCCAAAGGTAGCTTGTCAATTACATATACTCCTCTAAAATAAGGACTTTTAAGCGTTTAGAATAACATTCGTTGTCTACGTTACTTAGGGCTTCCTCCGGTATATGTTCAATCCTCTTCCACCATTTTTGGCTTCTTTTTAAACCCTTGCCTTTAGATCCTCTATTTTTCAAAGACCTTGATTTTAGATGCAGCGGTTAAAGACGACATAAGCGGCACTACAGGTAAGAATCCTCTTTTATTTCTCTTCTTACACCTTCTCTTTGGTAGTCCCTATCCTCGGGCCTCCATCGCCTTGTTATGCCTCGCAACTTCTGCTAAGTGCCTATCAGCAGCCTTTTTTATTGTCTGCAGAGGCTATCTGAGCAGCACCGCCGGCTGCAGCGCTAAAGCAGCAATGATGGGGATCAATGGTAAAAACCCTCCTCTCTTCTTCTTTCTCTTTCCGGCTCCCACTGCAACCATTCCCTTCATGATTGCAGTTACAATCCTCGCGGCTAACCTTTCACCAAATGTTGCATCTGATGACTGCACGCGCCTCCAGGTCTTCTCTGCAAGAATCTTATCCGCTATTTGTCTTGAAGCACTGTCCTTATGCTCAGCGTATGCGAGATCGTGTTGTTTGCAAGCTTCGTCTAATTGGTTAATTCCTGGGCCTCCTCTTTTTGGACGTTTTCTCCAATATAGTGCGCGGGCCACACTATCTATACCCGGGCAAGTGAGCTTCAAAGGGGATTGAATTAATTATGGAATCAATAATTCCAGAGCCGTGCTTATAATACAACGACCTCCCTCTCTTAGCTCACATGATATACTAATCGAGTAAGTGCATGCATTAGCCCTTTTATATCTTCGTTTGAGGTCTAACCGAAACACGCTGCAAACTTTAACTACTTTGCACTCGGTAATCTAAACAGCGCGCATACATTTTATAAGTTAGTTGTTAACACGGAGCTTGTTAAGCAGAACTACTCTCTACCTATTCAGATCTCAGACTTTGAAAGTGGCTTTAGATGTGATCGTCATGGGAAGCTGTTTCCATCTAATGTCAGAGCTCTTATTTTAGGGAGTTCCAGTGCAGGGAAAACAAACGTATTACTCAATATACTACTCCATGAGAATGGACTACGCTTTGAAAACTTGTATACTTATTCAAAGTCTCTCTATCTATCAAGGTTTTAATACCTAATTAAAGTACTTGGAAATATCGACGGTAAAGAGGTGAACACTTTCGACAACGGAGAAGATGTTTTGCATCCTTCTGAAGTCAAAGAAAATTCAAACATTATATTTGATGACGTCATTACTGAAAAGAAGCAAATGATGGCATTCTTTTACAGTATGGGTAGACATGGATATGTGGACTCTGTATATCTAGCGCAGTCCTATGCTAAAGTTCCAAAACGTTTAATTCGCGATAATACAAACATAATAATACTCTTCAGGCAGGATAATTTAAACTTGAAGCATATTTACGAGGAGTGCGTAAATATAGACATGACTTACAATTAATTTAAAGATCTATGTAAGAGTGTTTGGGAGAGTGTATCTAAAGGAATACCCTTTGTTGTGATAGTTCTTGAATTTCACATGACTGAGGGTTGATATAGGAATGGCTTTGATGTATATATTAAGCTCGACAAAAAAGAAGATGATCATTCGTAGTTAATCATGAACATCGACAGGTTCGGTTCTCAGAGAACTGCTCCAGTTAGAAGAGTGTTTGATCGTTTTATCATAAATAGAGATGTCAAAGGAAACTATCAATTCAAGAATAAGAGATTATGCAATGTTCACGATCCTGAAGATAATCATGATGCATCCAATAAGAATGATGTTGATGCTCTCGAAATTAGAATGTGTGATTCCTTTCAGGAAACTGCTAGCAATGTTGAGGTTATGGCTAAGACCCTGATCGATGAATTGATTTCGAGATATATTTTCAAGAGAGATAAGGAAAATAACATCGTGATCGATAAAGTTAGATTGAAGGTATTGCTAGATCCTCTTCACGATAATGACGTCGTGAATAAAAAGTTCATCACTGGATATGTAAATTCACGGACGCAGTCTAGAGGTGATAATGGTGACATTATATTCGGCAATAAGAGAATCATTGATACAGCAGATCCTCTTGGAGATATGGATGCTGTAAATAAAAGATATGCTAAGGGTATGATCATTAGGAAATCGAACGAGATGCGCCAGCAGCTAAACAGGTACTTGCCAAAGGAAATCGAAATGCAAATAGATAAGAAACTGCAGGGGTTCAATGCAAATTTGAACAAAACTACGGAGCAAGTGGATGCTTTAACGTTTTCAACGAAGGCAAGGACAGATTCCCTAATGGCTTCTATTAAACAACAGGCAGAGGTACTGGAAAGAGAGAAAACAGTCATCCAAAGCATATGTAATGAGAAAATAAATAATTTGGAAGAATTAACAAATAAAGAAATTTCAAGTCTGAACAGAACAATCAATCAATTAAACGTTGAGACTTTGAACACTCTAAAAAGCGATATACAGCAGTTAAACAAATACATGTCAAAGGAAATCGAAACGCAAATAGGTAAGAAGCTGCTAGACATCACAGCAAATTTGAATAAAACTATGTGTAAAGTGGATAGTCTAACAACCTCTACAAAAGTCAGAGTAGATTCTATAATGGATTCTATTAAACAAGTTACCGCGTAACTTGATAGAGAAAAAACCAATCTTACAATCTTTGTAATTATAAAATGAGTAATTTAGAAAGGTTAACAATGAAGCGAGTTTCTGATCTAGAGGATACAGTCAAGCAGTTAAAGTCAGAGATTTTGAATACACTCAAAACTGATTCCTGCAATGATAAACTTAAGAAATTGGAGGAAAATATAAACATGATGATGGACACCTACAAAAATCATATGCAGCAAATGAATGGTCTAGAAGAATCGGTCAGAAGCCAGTACGCTAATACGGCAATCCTTGCTGAGGCTTTCAAGACACATACACAGGAACATAGGAAAGAAACCGAGGAAGTGAGAACTTCGATAAAGATGTTAGCTAAGGCTATCGATACACTCAGAACTCAAGGGACGCAGACTATAAATTGAAGGTAATCGTCTATTTTCACATCATTTGTAAGATAGATAATGGAAGCATAAAACTTAAAGTGTCTGTAGCCGAACATACCAGGGCTGTAAAGGAAAACTGAGAGCTCTAAAAGGTCTCACGTTTGAGACTCAGCATGTCATGTCCGAAGCTTTGAAGCCCGTAACAGCCCCCCTCAATGATATTTTGGATACTCAACTGGGGTTGACTGCGAAGACCTTCAAGAATAAAGATGGCAATTCTACAAGTATTTCTACTTACCTTCAACAAGTTCGCTCAAAAGACAAGGATCGTATTGATACATTGTACGGCGTGAGATACCAGGATGGTAGTTATATGCTTGGAAATAAAGATATTCATTTTATAAATAATCAAATATTGATAGGCGATGAAACGTATGAGGCCACCGCTGGTTTGAAGGAACTCATCTATAAGCGATCACCTCAGATTTCTGCATACACCAGTGAAGACTAAGAGGCGTACGCTAAAATTCTGAAAAGTACTTTTCTTCATAGAAGTGGCTACACCAGACATGGTCGTTTGAGATCTGGTAAATACAACAATATAATACGTCCCCTTTTCAATACACATTCAGGTCTAGGACTGGTATGGAAGGAGAATAAGCTTGATAAGGATGTTGACTACGTTTTCTGGAGAAATCCTAACACATTAGTGAACAGACTGAGGCTACATATTGCTTCAGGAACGCAGGTAATAATGGTCACACTCAAGAGATTGAGGAAATTATCCGAGAGTTGAAAGCATCTAAAATTATATCATGACCGTCAAACAGAATATCCCCAGAGAACTTCACGGATCGGCGAGGAGGAACTATTTACGACGCAAAACTATCACCAAAGATCTGAATGATTTATTACAAATGATACCCTATGAAAGAGTGAACAGCAGTTTCAAATACATTCTGATCGCAATCAAATTCTACTCTAAAATGGCATATGCAAAACCCTTAAACGACAAGGGTGGAGTCAATGTTGCAAAGGCTATGGAATATATATTACACGAAATGGATCTCCCACCCCGGAATATTCAAAGTGACAACGAGAAAGAATTTTATAACAATTTCTTTAAACGATTAGTGTTAAAGTATAATATTAACCACTACAGCACCTATACCAATGTGAAGGCTGCAGCTGTTGAGGGTTTAATTCGAACCTTGAAGAATATTATGTATCGAGAGTTTTTAGTCCAAGGCTCATAGAAGTGGCTAGATCTTTTACCTAGAACCCTTGTAAAGTACAATGATACTTTTCATTTGACTATTCGCATGAAGCCTAATGAAGTCAAAAACAACGATCTTCTTCTGCCTGTGTATAATTATAATCCAGAACGAAGAGAGAAGAAGGCTGCAAGGAAGTTTAGTGTTGGTGCTTATGTCAGGGTATCTAAACATAAAGGACATTTTGAAAAGGTTTTGAATCTAACTGGAGTGTTGAAAACTTCAAAGTATTTCGTGTGAATCGCACCAAGTCTACAACATACATGCTAAAGGATAGGAATGGTGTGGAGATAAAAGGTGCCTTCTATGGACATGAATAGAAATACTAACTATCCTAACACATATTTGGTAGAAAAGTTTATACGTAAACGTGGAAACAAGGTTCTTTTAAAGTGGTATGGTTTTGCAGAGACTGAATGGATTGATAAAAAGGATTTGGTGTAATGTATGAAGAATTAATAAAGACTAGAGTTTTATGATTGTAAAAAATCTTTGTATGTTTTTATTATTAAAAATCCTTCATATTATTATTAGGGAAAAATGTAGATACTTAAAAAGCAACCTCATATATTTGAAATGAATATAAAACTATATACATATTAAAATTCATCAGAGGGAAAAGTAATACATAAAAAGCCTCACACCTTTGAAATGAATCTGAAACTATATACAATATTAAAATCATCAGAGGAAAAGTAATACATAAAACCCTCACACATTTGAAATGGATATACAACTACATACAATATTAAAAATCATCCGAGGGCAAACTAATAAATATAAAACCCTCACACATATTTGAAATAAATATAAAACCATATACATCATTAAAAAATCACCAGGGGGAAAACTAATACATAAAAACCCTCACACATTTGAAATGAGTATAAACTTATACACGATATTAAAATCATCAGCGGGAAAAGTAATACATAACAAACCCTCACACACCTGAAATGAATATCAAAGTATATACAATATTAAAATCACCTGAGGGAAAAGTAAAACAACAAACCCTCACATATTTGAAATCTCCTTCCTTTATACATTATTTACATTTTTACAAGGATAAGCACTAGAAATCGCCAGGTCTAAGGGAATAATGGCCCCAGGCTAGAGTCTTATAGGTTCCTTCTATCAGCTACCTCTTGTCGTCAACCCCTTCAACGTCAATTTGTTTGTTTCAATACTGGTAATTTTGTGGTTTTTGCTACGAAATGCGTTATGGAGTGAATAAATTTTTAGGGTGTGAACCTTCAAGCAATCAAAATAACGGCCGAAATCTATTTCCTCCATACCCGCCCTGGTGATGCCCTTTGCTTTCTTTATTGTCTTTCCGCTGTATCTGTATGCATATAATTTTGCTATGATACCGACATACACTTCCATAACCATGCCACCCAATTCATCCTTGAACAAGCCAATATTTTTCTTGCTGGCTTGCTGAATGCTATATGCGTTGTCTTTTTCGAGGTTTGAAGTGTTGAAATACTGTGGGTTCTCCCTGATGAATTCATAGATATCAGAACTCTTTCAAAACTGAACGACTCTGTATCCATGTAATTCAGCAGCAAGTCTTTCAAATTCGGTTTCATAATATTATTAAGAAAATCATACTTTATAAATTTAGAAATGTCCAAAATTGCATGCCCGATGTAGATTGGCTTATTCATATGCACCTTCTCTCTGCCAGTTCGATGCCTACAAGATTTTCTTCGAAAATGATGGTGCGTAGAAAAGTGCTTCGTGCCTTCACCTTCTTTGCCTGTTCCGATTTGCTAATTATTTTAAAATCTGTGTACTTCCTTACATTCTCTATGAATTTTCCTTATACAGCATTATTCATTTTTACAGAGGTTTTGTCCAAAGTTTAATTTTTCTTGAGCTCTCTGCTCTGTATTAACGTCAATATATGCCTTTAGCCAGTTAGACTGGTCGTAGGACACTATCCTGTGAATATGTCTCACAGTTAGACCCTGCTCGATACACTGCTGCATTACCCTGTAGTGCCACACATATTTGCTTTTCTTATCTAATGTTGCAATCAGTTTCTTGTATCGTCCATTCGGCGGTGTCGCGCTCTGTGGGCAGAAATGAAGCTCGTTATGGGCGTCGTGGATATGTTCAGGGTATTCGATATCTACTTCTAGCACATAACCAGTCTCAGAATCTTCTTTGATGTCCATGAAGCTTATATTCTGAATTTCTTCCCTGGTGAGCCATTTCAGGTTTTATAGGGGAGGACCGATGTCATTGAGGCACCGTATAAATTGTTAATGTCCCAATAGGACAGGTGCTTAACAGGGGCATGCTGGTCAAAGCTGGACATGTACCTGTGGTTAACTTAGGTGTAGCCTTTCACACAGTGCATAGTCCACCTCCAATACTCTACTCGAAAAACTCCAGCATGCTCTTGTCAGATATTAAACAAAGTTTCGCATTTGTCGTCTTCAACATTGTGTCAAAGGCTAGTCCTGGTAATGTATAAAACCATGCTGGGTCAAGTTTTTACATTCCCAGGATGAGATCTCGAAAATTTTCAAAAAATATCTGCCAAGAGCCGTATATCTATTTTGAGATATAGGACGCTGTATTCCCCGATATTTCGGATGTTAAAGGTATCCCAGACTTTTACAGCATGTCTGTATTCCTCGTCGGTGATGTGACTGACAGAGTGCTGAATAAGGCCTGCTTCGGTGGTAGAACTGTTTCAACAAGCTTCGATAGGCTTGACACATAGTCATATGGATATATCTCCTTGCTTGTTACCAGCTTAAAATGTTCTTCAACAGGATATTCTGCCCTGGGTATTTTAAAGTCCCTCTCCTCTAGCATGTCAACCAGGCTGGACAGCTTGTCGTCAAGAAACTTAAAGCTGTGCAGAAACATTAAGCTGATGTTCTTGTACCTTTTGCTGAACGCTAGATACTTTTCACCACTTTGAGCTATGCCGATAAGGGTTTATTATATGCCAGGTGCCTTATAATCAGATGACAGTCATAATCAGATAGGCAATGAAAAAATATCGGTATGAAGTCAAAGACCTTTCTATTTAAATTGCATCTATTATGAGCAGCACCCAGATATTCCCCAGTCACATGATCGTGATCCCCAACGCGCACATCGCTCATAGTGAAAGCGCCAAGCCATATATTGCACTCGGAGGCATTATAAAAATTCTGTCGCTCTTCAGGGGATAGATCCATAGGTTTAGGATTAGAATACACGTCGATGACATTTTCAGCAATTGATTTTAATTGCTTGATAAAGTCATCGATGACATTTGGACCACTGAAGAGAAAGAATTTCGACAATGCCTCGTCATGTCTAAATACCAGCTTTAAGGCAATAGACATTGCTTCATGTTCTTGAATGGCTCGGGTCCAACTTGAGTTGCTTGAGGTCTCGCAAGAGTGGACCTTTGTCGGAAAAGATTCAATGTCAGCGTATATAACAAAAGGCACAGGAACGCTTTTGGAGAATACCTTAAATTCAATGCAGTCATCTTGTTGAGGCATTTTAAGTAGCTGGCATCATCCACATCTTAATCTGTGTATTTCCAGAGCCTTCTCAGTGATACACCTCTTGAGACATGCCACACACATCCATATTTTACCGTTATGTTTCGTTGTCTGCTTGCTTATCAATCTGGACAAATCATTAATAAGACAGTAGTGGGACTTATCCTCTTGTTCAATATAGAGAAGTTTGACATGGTGCTGCTTCTTTACAGCTGTTTGCTATAGAGGAATAATGTTCTAATTCTCCTCTATACCAAACACTGAAATGGATACTCCATTATCCTGCTTTTGAAAACATTCAATTCGATGTAGGTGTTCTGGGAATTCAATACCCTCGTAATGGAATGCTTTGAAAAGCAGTTCAAAGGGGTATACTGTGGTTCTACATTCATTTCTCTTCGCAGGGTATTTAGAGGCTGGCATGCACTATGCAAAGCAAAAATTGTCTTCATTCTTTATATTTATCACTGCACACTTATTTCTGATTTTCAGAGATAATTCAATATATAATGCTGCATGTAGAGGATCATAGTATGCAGACTTTACCACCAGACTAGGTATGTCTAACAAGGACTTCGACGATGCTCTCCCCTCAAATTTGGAAATGTTTTCTAAAATATCCCCCACAATTAAAGAAAAGATCTGATTGAGGTCTCTTGACGGAAGTATCAGCACTGGTTTAGAATTAAAGAAGGAGGAAAAGCGCGCCTTTTCACTGGGTTTATGGATTACATGTTTAAGTTACATGAAACAATTCATTCTCAATACACTCTTGCTTTTCTGCAAAACGTTTTCCACTTCTTTAATTATAAGCTCCTTGCACCCATCTAAAAAGACTCTGGGCTCGAGTATTTTTAATGTATTTCCTATTTTACTATTAAAAATATATCCCTTGAATGCCGATTGGATGGTATTGCATTCCAAGACCCTGACAATTGCTAGCACTAACCTTGTCTTTTTAATGGTTAAGTTGCTCGCTTCCGTCACCTGTCCTCTCTTCCCGCTCACGGGTGCTGAATCATCGGATGATGAGGAGGTTGACGATGCAGCGGTATCATAAATTGCGTTGGCTGATGAGGAGGTTGAGGCTGCAGCGGGTACAACTTCCACAGAAATGTCGGGTGATGAAGAGGCTGATGGTGCAGCGGCCACGACTTCATCAACCATCTCCTGCGACGCGGAGCTCTGTGTTGCAATGTCCATGGATGGCTTTCCTCGTCAGCCAGAATATTTCCTAGAATAATAATGATAAAGCATACGTAAAAGGATGTTAATGTGATTTTGTTACATTAATTTTAAAAAACACTGAAGGATACTTACCATTTGCCGGCTGCTGCATGTATGGGGCAGGATCCCATCGCTGATGATTTGGTACTGGGACGGCTGACGGTGCAGCGGTCGCGTGTTGAACGCGACCCGTCCCGAAATAAAGTGCGCTCCCTGGAATAATAATAATAATAATAATAATAATAATGGTAAAGCATATTAACAAGATGTTAATATAAGTGGTTACATTAATTTTTAAAACATAGAAGGATTCTAACCATTCGGTGGATGATGCATGCGTGGGGCAGATCCCCATCCGTAATGATCGGACGCCTGAATCATCGCGTTATTCGCGGAATGATCCAGCAGTCGGCGACGAGTATCTTCCTGGAGCTGGTTCTAGGCTTCAGCTACATTAGCAGATCTGAATGCTGAAAACATAAGTAATTTGCGTGTTAGATTTTATTTAATTATTTTAAAAATAAAAGCTACATTATTAAGTTAATTTACCTTATTGTGAATAGCTTACATACACGGAAATGTCGATGTATTTTACCCAGCAGGAAATTTCTATTGCAAATAAAGAACACTTATAATTCGACACAGTCATGCAAAATATCTCTTGAACGCAAGTGAAACAGGGTGAAAGTTTCACTAAATGAATGCGTCAGGGAAATGAAACATGTCCAAATAGTTATTACTGAAGAATTTTCAACCAGGGCTTGCAATATGAAGGACCCGGGTTTGAATCCCGTCGGTCCCAATGGAAGGAAATGTTATTGCATAAAAAGAACATTTTTATTCGATATGGTTGGTATTCAAATAATTGCATTTTCTCTAAAAGGAAAATAATTCACTCGGTGAAATCCCGTATTTAAACACACAGAATAATAAGTTTGCTTAAAAAATTAATACTTAACTAAACTGTTCAAATTTTTTTGAGAAATGAATTCGTGCAGATAGCTACATATAATTGTATTTCTCTAGAAAGGAATATAAATCTCTGTGAAATCTCGTATTTAAACACATGGAATAATAAGTTTACGTAAACAATGAATACTAAACTAAACTGTTCACATTTTTTGAGCAAATGAATTCACGCAGCTAGTTATTAACTGTAGAATGTTCAACTATTTGCATATAAATGCCCGACATTGAAAACAAGAATGCAATTATAAGTGAAATGTAGTGAGTAATAAGTTAACTTTTAAAGTAAATGAAATGCTTTTACAACTTACCAGACATGGTGTTTGATAAAATTTCACGACGTGAAGTAAAAACGCGTTTAAACTTGTTATTGGGGAATTCCTCCATCACGCCATCTGTCTGTAAGGGACGTCCTTCTACATATGACACTAGAAAAGAAAATAGAATAAATAAATATACTTTTTTAGATGTATTGCTAAAATTCAATGTTTATTCTTACCAAAACATTCGCTCCAGTATTATACTTGAAGTACCCTTCTGCGATCAAAGTATTATTCTATCATGATATGAATGTGAGTGCTGACGCTGATGTCATCACCTGGAACTCCAACCTCATACATAAGATTGTATAATTAACGCATTATTTAACGATAATTTTAGAGTGAACTTGATTGTCTCACTTAAGCGATGGTTTCGAATGTTTAAGTATAGTGTTATACAAGATCTATACACCATACCCGCTAGGAAATATATTACACCCGCGCTTATAAAGACAGTTAATGGGAGGGCTTGCCTTGTATCTATGTATTCGTAGACCTTCATGCAGGTCCTAAAGTCAGACAGGGTGGTCACCGGGAATCGAACCGGCCACCTCCCGAAGGCAAACCTCACACGTTACCGAGAAGTAGTTTTTCAAAGCAGGTTTTAAACACCTTTTACCCATAAATAAGACTGTCATTCATCAAGTATTTCATTCACCCTAAAAACCAGACCGTAAAAACAGCTTTGCCTCAGAGACACATAAAGAAAAATGTCTGATGTGATACACTCGAATGCTTAAGTTGAATTCTTTCTCCCATTTGAATTCTAAATACCATACTCTTCTTATCACCCTCCCCAAAACATATTTCAAGTCTCTGCCTATGCGCGTGCTTGCGTGGTGAGTGGGGTGCTTTATCGACAATGCCTGTTTTAAATTCCGTGTCCATGTTATTTTACTTATCGAAGACAGTAGAGAATGAAGACCTTCTGTATTTTACCTCGAGTGTCTTTATATTTTATTCACTTTTATTTATGACCGTTCCTTAACCAGCACTAATTGCTTTCTTGACGATAATAATAATAATAATAATGATGATGATGATAATAATAAAAATAATAATAATAATTGCGAAAGCTACGAGTGCTTAAGTACAGTGTTCTGCAGGATATATACACCATAACCGCTAGGAAATATATTACGCCTGCGCTTATAAAGATTTCATTATTTATTTATAACGTATTGTTGAACAATAATTTTAGTGACAGTAATGAAAAGAAATTATCGTTATTTCTCGTGATGCAACTCCCGGCGTCCTAATGGGAAATCCATTCGCGTGTATAAGTCTGGGAAATTGTTTTTGGATACATGTATTGCTAAAACCCGCTCAAGTGTTAAATTTGAAACATTCGCTTGTATATGATATCTCTCCTCAGGAATCCCATCCATTAAGGTGTAAGTGAGGATGGCCCCAAAAACTGGAATTTCCCAAGACCAGGTTTACCCTCTTCAAGGGTGTACAGCATATTCTTGCAAGGGGTGTGTAGACCGCTATATATAATACGCTGGCATCTCCAGCATAACGTATCAGTGAATTTGTAAGCGTTCTTGACAATAATAATAATAATAATTGCGAAAGTATAGAATGTTGAAGTACAGTGTTATACCGGATCTATACACCATACCCTCTAGGAAATATATTCCTCCTGACCTTATAAACATTTCATTATTTATTTGCGCATGTATCATTTAATTATAATTTCAGCGGAAAAACAAACCTGCTAGCATCTAAAGTTATAGTATGACAGATAGGATAATGTCATTAATGAATTTCGGCAATAGTTAACAAGAACCTCTACTATATAGCGGTAATTTATCGACAACAACTATTCTAAAGCCTCTGTCTACGCAAAAGAGAGAGCGAGTGTGTGCATGCGTGGTGGACGTTGTTCTTTTTACCGACAATGACTGCTTTAAAGTCCCTGCATATTCGCGTGAATGCGCGGTGGGTGTAGTACTTTATCGACGATGACTTTTTTAAAGTCCGTGTCCATGTTATTTTACTTATCGAGGGCAGTCAAGAATAAGGACTTTCTGTATATTACCTCATGTGTCTGTATATATTTCTATTGTGCTTTATTTATGAGCGTTGTTTATCTTGCATTAATCAAAAGAGTAACAAGGGAGGTGTTTTGTTTAGGACAGTCTCCATATCTCATTATTTAGTTAGTTCATTATTTTATTATTTATTAATAACGTATACATTATTTAACTATAATGTTAATCCGCATTTATTTATTTTTCAGAGGCAACCCTACGTGTAGACAAACCTTAGAAAAAATATATTGAAGCGCGAAGTACCTTATCATCATTCAAATGATTTATGCTAGTTATTTCCCGAGAGCCAACATAGCCACCATACGCGTGTTAAACCCTTAAAATGGCCGGCTTCTGTCTTCTCCCCCCGCAGGCCGGAGGAGTGTATCTTCGTCGCTGTCCGCTAGGGTGCGTAAAATAAGGGCGCTGAAGGCAATGACAAGCATGGAGAGGGAAGGGCTGTTTGGGGAAGGAATGAGGCGGTTAACCCATGCCTGCAAAGAGTATTTAAGCGGGAGCACCGTACAGGGCGGGACTATAGGTCTCGCAGCCTCTTTAAGGCACGACAGCATCTTGAGTAATTTTCGAGTTAGTTATGTACGCTAACTTTACCTTTCAGTCATGCAGTCTTAATTCATCTAAGTGATGTAATATTCGTATAAACCCAAAAAATTTCCCTCAAAAGCGGAATTAAACAAGTGTTATTAATCATAATAATTATACACGCGTAATAATCACCTTAACACACACATATACGATGGCAACCAGGTGCGCGAGTCAATTCATATAAACTTATTTACATTAATCAATCGAAAATACTTAATTGTATTCATCGATCGACGAGCAGTGTTTAATTACATTAATCAATCAAAATACATGCGGTGGGGATACTTCGATCGAGGGTGGTTTGTGTCCAGCCCTTTAGAGGCGCGATGCTGAGACGTTAGCAATATATATCCTTGTTTCTTTTTCAATAATGTTAGACGATGTTATGCATGGACGAACATTACCTGATTGATTGACACAATTATCTCCTACATCGATTTGCCGTGGGCGGTGGCACGTGACAAAAACAATAGCCCATTGTTCGACGATTCGCAGCTGCTGGTATCAGTAGTACAAAAATAGCCACTTCCATTAGCGACGAGGGCAATTTTGTGTTGTCCTCGTGTGAGCACAATAGCCCATTGTTCTGCTCGGACGGTATTCAGACGAGCACACAAAGGACAATAGCCTATTGCTCTACACCTCTGCCGGGCGGCATTCAGACCAGCACACAAAGGACAATAGCCCTTTGTTCTACACCTCTCTCTGGCGATATCACAGTAGCACACAAAGGAGGGGGCGTAGTCGGCGGCTTACGGGGTCAGCACACAAAGGATAGGGCGGGAGTTGGCGGCATAGAACAAAGGATATCACATTATATCTTATCAGTTGTCGGCATTGTTTGTGTGCCCCTTCTTTCGTCTTTTTACTACTCATCACTTATTACCTTGACGCCGTAGATCTCTGACGTTCATAGATCATTCAGTTTTCTTATAATAGTTTAAATGGTCAACTGATCCAGTTGTAGCTGCAGAAGCGAGAATCCTCAAAAGATTGTCATGTATAGTAACTCATTTGCAGTTAGTGCCACTGAAAATGTCTCACTAAACCTTAGTCCTTTTTATAAAGCTTGACATATTGCAGTGATTCGGAAAATGTATTTTCAACGAGTGCAACAGAGCGAACCTTGCTGTAAACTTGCGTACTTTGCGTCGTTCTCGTTCTGAGATTAGAACTGCGAGAAGTCAGTCAGAAATTATTAGCAAAGTTAATAGAAAGGTAAAGCGCTAAGGAGTTCATCTCACATTTTTTTTTGAAATTCACTCTGGGTGTTGTCTCTTCATTATAATGCTGCAAGCTTCCTCTAGATTCTCCTATTCTCCCAAAACCTCTAAAATTAATACTTTGTTTGGTCACGGGACTATTTCAGATTAATCACGATATTTTCACCTGAAGATGTTATTGCAGACAATTAATAGCCACATAGAAATAACTTCCTGGGTTGTATGCATAAACATTATACACTTACTGAATAACCCTCGTTTCAGCTAAAATATCTATCTTCGCCTTCTAACCTGTATCACATAAGTAGCGTCCACGTGAAACTTGCTATCCTGATTGCTGTTCTTTGTTGGTATCTAATTAGATATCCAACTGACGGGATCATCAGGGTACAAACTGTGGTATTGTCTAATTATTCCAGTAATATAAACTATAGATGCAGATATCCTGAAACTGCCCTTTATGACAGGCTTATCCAGGTATCAACAGAATCCCTTTGTGGAAAGTGTATCTGAAGTTCAAATAGAGAAGAACCATATACACAAACCCCTTAATTTTTAGGTAAGGGAGATAGAAGTAATGAGTGTCTTGAGGTAGTATTGCACAAGAAGTAAAAGAGTAATCCAGGATGTAACGACCGTTTGGTTTTAAAAAATTGAAATGTATATATTTAATTTAAAAAACTGTCGTTTACAAAATTGAAGCTTACTTTATTTCTCCACATAATCACCTCCGTTATTTAATCATTTATTATATCCGTCCACGAGCTATAGAATGGACATGATGCAGTCCCCTGTAACCAGAACATTAAGCTAAGATGTTCGGACAGAACTCCATCAAAAAAAGATCGGGGAAGAAGACTCTAACTGGTCTAGGATTGCTCGTCTGTCTTGTACGATTTTGTTGTTCGCTTCATTCCTGAAATCATCTGTGAGAGTGATGAATGTCGGGTCTAGTTTTATCATGCACATTTATTCGTCCATTATTCAGCATTTCACATCACTTTCTCACATGTCTTTCCTTCATTACTATATCACCATACATTTCTTTTAGATGACTTTAAATTTCTGCAAGTTTCAACTTCCGAGCATACAAAAGTCGAATAAGACCTCACCTCAATATGTGTCACATATTTTATTTTGAACAATGACAGAAAGCACAATAACTTCTTTTTCGACTAACACTCATATAAAACTCGAATAATATGTCGAGAAAGCCATTCGACTTTGGATACGGTAGAAGATCGATAGCGATCTGCACCGTGGGAATGCGCAAAACGTTGTTACTTTCAGGATTACCGTTGTATTTCCTTCACTTTATACAGACTACAAATATATGATGTTTTCATTTATCCAAGCCACTCTCAACAGCGTACATGAGATACTAGGACATAAAGAGATACCGACAGCTGATAAGTTGTAATGTGATATCCTGTGTTCCAAGCCGCCGACCACGCCCCTCTCATTTGTGGCCTAGTCTGAATGCCGCCCGGCGGAGAATGGGGAATTGTTCCATACGATGGCCACGCCCCCTCTTTGTGGCCTGGTTTGAATGCCGCCGGCAGCGGCGTAGAACAATAAGCTATTGTCCTTTGCGACCTGGTCTGAATTCCGCCCGGCTGAGGAGAACAATGGGTATTGTGCCGTCACCACCACTCCGGCAAATTGGTGGAGGTGAAAAGTTCTAAAATATCTGTGTTAATCAAACAGGTAATGTTCGTCCATGCATAACATCATCTAACGTTATTGAAAAAAATCAAAAAGTTATACTGCTATCGTGCCTCTAAAGGGGTGGACGCTGGTCGTCGATCGAAGTATCCCACCGCGTGTACTTTGATTGATTAATGTAATTAAACGCTGGTCATCGATCGATGAATACAATTATTCCAATTAAGTATTTTTGATTGATTAATGTAAATAGGTGTACATGAATTGACTCACGCGCCATCGTAGATGTGTGTTAAGGTGATTACTACGCATGCATAATTATTACGACTAATAACACTTGTTTAATTCTGCTTTTGAGGGAATTCTTCTATTTGGCTTGTAAGAATATTACATAGGTGAATTTAAAAAAATCCATGACTGGATGGCCGGAGTTAGCTAACGCGAGACGTTAACGAGTGATTCTTTCCTGGAAATCACGAGCTCACGGCCCATCTCTAGAGAGCGCTGTCGCGCGAATGATGTGTTTTTCCTGACTGCCGTTCTGTTTCAACCGGCATTCCCCTCCACGCGCTCTGGAAGCAGTGAGGGAAGGTTCACTCTTCCGGCCTGGGAGGAACAATGAGGAAGCCCGCCATCTTGGGTTTTTTAACACACGTAGACCATCATTATTATTCCGAGGAAATAGCTAGCATAAATCACTTGCAACGGTGATAAGGAGCTTTGCGCCTCAAGATTTGTTTCTAAGGTTTGTTTACACGTAGGGTTGGCTCCGAAAAATAAATAAATAAATACGGATTAACATTATAGGTAAATAATACATGCAATGCGTTATTTATAAATAAATAATGAAATATGGAGAGTACCATAGACAAAACAGTCCCTTTGTTGCTCCTTTAATTAACACCGATTAAAGATCGATCATAAATAAAAACTATATTTTTTTTATTCTCGTAACAAAAATGAAAATTCTCCTGCAATAGACCCATGATTGTTTAGACATGCAATGTCTAAAGCGGTATTGAGTACCAGCGGGAAATCGAAAACTGAACTCAAGCTAAAAAATACATGGGCTTTCAGAACATGCATTCCTTTCTTGGTAAATATATAAGTATCGCGAAAAGGTGTAAATAACATAGGGAGATGAATTCAAAGTATTCCCCATCGAAAGATATGTTGAATACTCCAGCAGAGAGATCGAACCATTGGGAAGACTTCAAATATAAATTTGATATTCGTTTTAAAATCTTTTTCTAAAGACGCACACCAGTGGCGTTCAAGAAATTTGACACTCAGCTATTCAGTTGTACACCCCTTGCAAACTATGTTGCATATCCTGAAGAGGGGTAAACCATGGTACACTTGGGTTTTTCCAGTTTCTAGACCATCAACATATCTTTACAGCTTAATGGACGGGTTCCTAATAGCATTCCCGAGTACAGATAACATCTACAAGTGAATGCTTCAAATATAACCCTTTGAGTGGGTTTTTAGCAATATATGAATTCAAAGGAATAGCCCGGGCAAATTAACGCGAGTGGATTTCCCCTAGAGCCACTGGGAATTCCTAAGACTAAAAGCTACAAGACTCCTACATCGCTCCAGGAAAATTACATCAAGAGAAGCAATACTTTCTTTTCATTACTGGCAATAAAAGTATTGTTAAGTAATACATGCAATACGTTATCTATTAATAATAAAATATAGAGAGCATCCTAAACAGCAGGACAACAAAACACTTCCATTGTTGTTCTTTTAATTAACGCTAACTAAAGAGCGATCATAAATAAAATTGAATAGAAAATATATAAAAACACACGATGTAAAATACAGAAGGTCTTCACGCATGCAGTATTCGAGAAGTAAAATAACATATGCAGGGACTTTAAAACAGTCATTGTCGATAAAGTACGCCACCAAACCGCGCAAGCACATGCACTGGCAGGGTCTCTAAAACAGTCGTCGATAAAGTACAACACCCACTCACGCAAGCACGCTCATAGGCAGGGGCTTTAAAAGAGTCATTGTCGATAAAGTACCCCACCCACTCACGCAAGCACACGCTAAGGCAGGGGATTTAAAATAGTTGTTGTCGATAGAGTACACCGCCAATCCACGCAAGCACGCTCTCTCTCTCTTCTTTGCGCTAGCACAACGCTGCAGTAATATAATTATCAATTCATTAATACGTTCTGTCGCAGACGCCAACGTTTTATATAGTGGCTTACACATCCTTTGCAAAATATGTTGTACATCCTTGAAGAGGGTAAACCAGGGTCCCGTTGGGAAATACCACTTTTAAAAAGGCAATCAGAGATGCATGTCTTTACGGCTTACTGGGTGGGATCCTAAAAGCATATTTGAGAAGAGATAACATCTAAGGTGAATGATTCAAATTTAACACTTGAGTGAGTTTTTAGCAATACATGCATTCGAGCAATAGCCCTCAAGTTATATAGGCATGAGAATTTTCGTCATAGACACTAGAACGTCCACATGTCTAAAAATTACAGGAACCCTACGTCGCTCCAGGTAAAATTATATCAAGAGAAGCAATACTTCATTTTTCGTTTTTTTTCAAGCTAAAATTATAGTTAAATTATACATGAAAAGCGTTATTTATAAATAATGAGATATGAACCATCCTAAACTTACTGGGGTATCAAACGAGGGATATTTTTGTCTATAATACCTAATGCAATGCAGGTTTAGGCACGAACATTTGACATACAACGGCTTTCCTCATATCTAAAAATTATATGATCACGCATCGCTCCAAGGTGATAATAAATAAATAGCAAGCTTCTCTGTGAGGTAGCGTGTCTACTTCACATTCGAGCGGTTCCGAGTCGAATCTCGGTTAGGTGAGTTACCGGACAAGGGCAAACCCTCAAATTAAGAGTCTTTATAAGCGTAGGTGTAATATATGTCCTAGAGGGCATGGTGTATAGATCCTGTAGAACACTGTACGTAAACATTCGTAACTGTCGCAATTATTTCCAAATAATATTTCTTTCTTCAGTGCAGCAATCAAGTTTATTACTATTATTATTATTGCTAAGAAAGCTTATTTGTTTATTACATTTAAACAGTCTGATGTTTCAGTCCCCAATGTCTAAAAAATTATAAGATCCCTGCATTGCTCCAGGAAAAAGGGGCAACACGGAGCCAGATGAGATGTCTTTGTGACGGAACAGACTTCAGAGTTTGTTCTTGAAGAAAGAAGATCCGTAGCTAGCGCCGTCTGTAATCAAGGTCCTCTAAGACGACTACGCAACTAAGATCATTTGAGTGTAACACACTAATTATTCGAACAAATGGTTCAGACGGTAACGTCTATGGACCGCATTCCAATGTTGTGAGTCTAATTCCCAGCAGCTTGCACTCCTGATCCCCGGATTTTTTCAGGGCTTTCCTGGACGTTAGGCGAATGCTGCGAAGATTCATTTCAACCGCGCATTTTTCCTCCAAGGAATGCTTGGTGTATAAAGCATGTATTTTCAGACACTCAAGGTGAAATACAGGCTACACCATCAAAACATGCATTTTCCCAGAAGATAACATGGAAAGGTCCTGTATATAGAGCTCTATACTTAACCCTCCATCAGTCGATAGGAGCCTGAGAGACCCCTGGCATTATATAAATGTTATAATTTTCGAACGAACGCACCTATGCAATTGCCTGACTAGGACATCTAACATTACACCTTGTGCGATTATTTGCTGCAGCGATAACCTTATCTGTTTATTTGTTTGGCTGGAGGAATGACTAATCGGCAGTTACGTGTCGCACAGGTCAACCAGGCCCCGCGCGCCTGCTTTCGTTACATATTGTTGACAGATTTGTTTCTCATTACCTTTTGTGCAATATTGCTTTGCTATTGCAAGGAGCTGTTTCTGCTTCTTCATGAATGAGCAAAAGTTACGATCTACAAAATCCGAATGATTTGGGAGAAGTACATTGCCTACTTTGCGATGATGATGCCTTGCCCGTGGATGACAACTTATATGAATCAGATGATTCTGATTTATAAGATAAACTCGAAACGAGATCTTTAGATTCAGAAACTGAGCATGAAGAGGAAGACGATGAAAGCAGCTTGTGTGATAACATGTATTTTATAGGTAACACCATATGCTTATCATAGTAATTATTGTTATTATTATTATTATTATTATTATTATTATTATTATTATTATTATTATTATTATTATTATTATTATTATTATTGACAATGCATTCTGTTGTTCTTTACGGGAAGAGATAGAACAAAATAGAAAAAACACCTTGGAAAATAACACAGACAAGAACTCACAATATATTGACCAAACTTCCTGGTGTGGTAGGAGCTGCCAAAAATGCGAAAACGGAAATTGATTGTTCGAACCTTTTTGTTACCGAAGATATAGTTGATTTTATTGTTGAAAGCTCAAATACTTACATTAGCAGTGTGCAGTACAAATTTGATCGTGAAAGACAGCAGACCTACAGATGTAATAGAAATAAAAGCTTTCCTAGTCTTATTGTACCTGGCAGGAATGTTTCGTGGTGGATGCCAGAATATTCACGATTTTTGGAGAACCGATGATCTTGGAATTGCTCTATTCCGAATAGCTATGTCCAAAAAACGATTCAGTTCTCTAATACGCTGTATTCGCTTTGATGACAAAAGGTCAAGACTGGAGCGACGAAGATTGGATAAATTGGCTGCTGTTAGAGAAATGCTTACATTGTTTCTGAACAACTGTCAGAACCATTATTCTCTTGGACAAAATGTCACTGTCGACGAACAGTTGCCGTCATTTCGTGGTCGATGTGGTTTTAGACACTATATATACCATCCAAACCAAACGCGTATGGCATAAAGATATTCTGTTTGAGTGATGCAAAACAGTTTTATACAACTAACATAGAGATTTATTGTAGACAGCAGCCGGACGGACCATATTTGCAAACTATCTCCGCAGAGGCTGTAGTGTTGAGACTAACTGTACCAATCCCTGGCACTGGACGAAACGTTACTGCAAATAATTGGCTTACCAGTGTATCGCTGGTGAATGAATTGCGCAAAAGACAACTTTCTTTCGTCGGTACAGTACGAAAGAACAAAAAAGAATTACCCACTAATTTCAGTTCTCCAAAAGATCGCAGTCAGTACGAAAGCATATTTCGCGTCATATGGTCCAAAAAAGGGTAAAACAGTAGTTTTGCTCTCAAGTCTACATGTTTCATCCACACAGTTATCAGAAGGTGCTGAGAAACAGCCTGAAATAATCCTGCATTACGACACTAAATCTGCAGTTGATTTAGTAGATAAATTGTGTGCTACATACAATGTAGCAAGAACAACGAGAAGGTGACCCATGGTAATTTTTTACCATATCTTGAACATTGCCGATATTAATTCTAGGGTTATATTCCTTGGAAACCAAAATAAATATTCCACAAAGCAAGAGTATTTGAAAGCACTATCTTTAGCTTTACTGTTACAACAGCTACAAAGGAGAGCAACGGCATCAAATCTACCTGGTGATTTGAAAGGCCTTTTGACAAAATATAAACCTGAAGAATCTCGCGTAGAGAAATTGTCAAATACACCACTATGCACACTGAAAAGGAAACGATGTGAACCCTGCAACAAAGACAAAATGAACTGCAAAACTAAATATGCTTGTGGGAAATGCAACACGCCCCCCCCCCCGTGTTTGAGCAAACATGCTAAAATTATTTGCGAAAGTTGCTTAGTCGGGTAAAACACGGGAGAGATGTAGATGATTCTGAGTAACTGAACATTTCAAATTACAAGTTGTATGTATACCTGGAAATGGCAATGAATTTCTTTATACTTACTGTAAACAATTTATAACGTATATGTACTCATATTTTAGCTTGTATTTTTATGTTGTAACATAATACCTACTAATGAAAGCCTTGTAGGCTTAATCCAAATAAGGATAAAAATAGGAGAAAAGAAATAAACGAAAGAAAACAAAAATACAAACAATAACAACAAAAGTATAGCGCGGGTCTACTAGGCCCCGCGCGACTAACGGCCTTCTACCAAAGCGCGCGGCTGACGGAGGGTTAAACATCCGTAGAAGCAAGCGAACGTCATTCGAATGTATCATATCAGACATTTTTCTTTATGTGTCTTTGAGACAAACCTGTTTTTACAGCCTGGTTTATAGATGAATGATATACTTGATGAATGACAGTCTTATTTAACTTGGGTGAAAGGTGTTTAAACCATGTTTTGATAAAAACTACTTCGCGGTAGCGTGTGAGGCTTGCATTTAAGAGGTCGCGGGTTCGATTCCCGGTGACCACCACGTCTGACTTTAATACCTTCATTAAGGTCTACGAATACATAGATACAAGCGCTCACTCCCACCAATCACCCGAACCTGTACGAGGACAACATCCGTAAATGAAAGCTCATTCCCATGTATCACATCATGCAGTTTCTTTAGTTGTTGTGGATATATGTGGGGATTTTTATGTAATACTTTAAAATAAATTAACTAGCGCAAGTATTTCAAGTATTATTTCCTTCTTCAGTGTAGCAATCAAGTTCACTATTTTATTGTTATTACCATTAAGAAAGCTTATTTGTTTATTCCATTTAAACAGACCGGTATTTCAGCCTCCATATCTAAAAATTACCAGATACCTACATCGCTCCAGGAAAATTGTGTCCACATAAACTATACATTCTTTTAATTACTGACGCTAAAATTATTGTTAAATAATACATGCAATACGTTATTTATACAATCCTATGTATGAGGTTGGGGTTCCAGGTGAGGCATCAGCGACACCACTCACTAACATATCATTATAGAATAACGCTTTGATCGCAGACGGGTGCTTCAAATATAATACTGGATTGAATATTTTGGTAATGTTATAATAAACAATGAATTTAACAATAATGTATTAAAACAATAATAGTCTAGCATTACATACAGGAGGATTTCCCCTACAGACATACCGTATGACGCCGAAATTCCCCATAACTGGTTAAGATGTGTTTTATGAAATACCCCCTGCGTGAGGCTAGCTTCCCTCAACGATTCCTTATACTCGAGGGGGTGGAGTACCCAATCAAAATCGATGTATTTTATAACGTCACGCCTCTCGCCTCCAGTTTTATATGGGAAAAATAATATAAAAGAGACAGCTTCTCCGGGAATTTTCACTCTGTGTTGTAAGAACACGTCGACCTAAGTACTCTTCTTGTTTTTTACATCGCTCTGTGAAACGTCATCAAATATCATGTCTGGTAAGTTGTAAAAGCATTTTATTTACTTTAAAATTTAACTTGTTGCTCTATGCATTTAACATATAAATGTGTTCCTGTTTTTTCAATGTCACTGTTTTTATACAAATAGGTGAACATTCTACAGTTAATCATCTACATGTCGATAATCTGTGGCATTCTGAAGGAAAGTTTAGTGGTCGGTTTGCGTCTGTACAGCTAGTCGCGCGTCTCCACCATCTTCATGTCAACGATATGTTACCTTCAGAATGAAATCTTGGTGATTGGTATAGATCTGTAGTCTGCATTGCGCTGGATGTCCCTAAATTTTCAGCTCTCGGACCGTCCCAGCTAGTCGCGCGTGTCTGTTATCTACATGTCGACAATCTGTTTTCTTCTGAAGGAAAGTTTGGCAGTCGGCATAGATCTGCATAGCCTGCATTGCACAGTATGTCCCAAATATTTCCAGTTCTCGGACCGCTCCAGCTAGTCACGCATCTCTGCCAACTACATGTCGATGATCTGTGGCCTTCTGAAGTTGTTGGTATAGATCTGTACATCATGTTTAGGGAGGCTTGCAATCGCTGACTGATGACACCTATTTCTGAGAGCATTCCTTTTCCTCTTCTCGCAACCTCCATCTTCTGGTTACGTGGCGGTGTAACGCGATGTTACGCTTTTTGGATGGTCCGGGAAGCATGACGGGCAAGGGCCTGGGTCCCTACCTTTTAAAGATTTGAACCTGGGATCTGTTCCAACCAACCTCGCGTCTACGGATCCTGAGATCGATCGCTGTCTAGATGACTAATCTTTCCAGAGAGTATCCTTTCCCGCTGCTATGCATAGGTCGAGGTTCCCCCCGCCGTTCTCACCCGAGATATATACATAGTTGCGTGTTATGAATTCATTCATTCGCTTTTAATTCCTTCGAGCGTTAGCATTCAAGTAATCATTTAATTTCTGTTACAGTTTTAGCATGAGCTATTGCCAGAGAAAATCGGTGCAACCAACTTATGAGAAGCTCAATTTTTCACACATTACACATTGAGGAAAACGAGCCATGCAATGCTGTATATGTGGTCGGATTTTAGAGAACCGTTCTTTGTCAAGACTTAAGCTTCATAGAGCGATATGCTATACTGAATGGACTCTCTTTCCTACACTTGAGTGTCCTGTAGGCGAGGAATCAGAATACAACGGAAGTCGTGTGCTTACTAATTTGCCGCTTCCATATGGTGAGAAATCAGTGATATCTACGCTTGAAGATCCGAAGATGCATACAGGGGAATGTTATATTGGAGCGGGACTCTGTTCTTCACTGGAGTCTACTGCGGGTGAGGAATCTGGATGCAGCGGAAGTCGCGTGAATTTGAAGTCTCCATATCATGATAATTCAGTGATATCTACGCTTGAAAATCCGAATAGACTGGTAAATATATTTAGGTTACTAATTGCATCGAAAGAGGCATTAGCAACCATACGATGGAGATTGAAGAAATTATAAGTAAGCTCAAAGCATCTAAAGGATCATGATAGGATCAAGATAGGATCAAGAAATTGTGTTATTCAATTTCGACGATAGTTAACAGGAAATTTGAAATATCAAGAAATTATACTTATAAAATACATTATCCAGACATTACTGAAATGTTAAATGTTTTACGGATAAAGTGTTTACATGCATATCTCTTTCTCTGTGATGCATATGATTATAAAATTGAGTGTTTAGAAGGTCTAGATTATCATCATTGTGTTTAGGAAATATGCACGGTTTTTGTGAAGTTTTGTAATAGGATAATGTTTATACAATAAATGTTGTTTATATTACATAGTTCTCATTATTATTAATCTTATTATACACTTCATATCACACAAGCAAATATTAGATGATTCTGGCTTCTAAATTCCCATTTAGTCAAGCGTCTTTCAGAAATAGTTCAATAATTTTGGGGGGAATTTCATGCAACATCAATGTTTTACGATATTGCATACTCCTTTAAACAATTGTGCAATTATTTATGAAATGAATGGTATTGGCAAGAAAAAATAATAATGAGCATATAATTTATATAATTGCTATATTCCACACACGCCGATGTGTTTTTCTTGCACGTTCCATGCTGCCCGTTGCTGCAATTCTTCATTGAATAAGATCACTGGATTTGTTAAGAATGTCCCTATTACATTTCTGTTTATGGTTGTTTTACGCTATCTCATTCTTCCTCTTCATTTACCTTCTCCTTGTAGTCCTGTAACACACGTTCAAAGTATTTGCAGCTTATTGTAAGTATATGCTTTGAGGTAAAGAATCTTTGAGAGGACTACTAAACTTCTTTCTGCATGACCTCAGCAAGACTACAACCTATAGTAATTTACACATATTTGTTTTAATACGGTGATGCATACTTTAGGCAAATGCTATCCTAGTGAAGCTTGTATTTATAAACTCAATGGTTGTAACTCTAAATGAAAAATTGAAAGGTCGGCTGAATTACTTCTACAAACCTTAACAGGAAGAAAAGAAATTTGCATGTCTTAAACTTGCCAGCTAGTACTAGTCCGTGATATACCATTTGAAACTTCCCTGGCTTTTCCTCCAACTTTTCGCTTGTTAGGGTTGAATATCTTGATGGAAGAACAATCTGTTTTTCGCCTAAGACTGCAACCACTCGAGCACCGTATCTCGTATTAATCTTTCTTATTGCCTTTATATTATAAGGCTCCTCTGGCTATATAACTTGTAGTCTTTGAACAGTCGGAAAAGTGCTATCCCCAGCCAGTGTGTTAAGTTGAGTTGCCAAACTCTCTGCATTAGGAACGGAAAAACATATTCTTTATCACAGAATGTATTTCATAAAAAAATGATTTATTTGAAAGTTACAAAATTATTAACATATTCGGCATAATATAATAATAATTATAATATGTGTAAATATAAATGAGGTTCTGATTAAGTAATGAAGTTCATTAAGCACTCTGTTTTTGCGATTTAAATGTGTTAATGTAATATAAGCAAAGACTTTATTAGCGCGAATGATTCGCACAACAGACTTTTTGTAATATTCTAAAAGCAAAACGTTAACAAGGTATTCAAATAATTGTATTTTTTCTCTAGAAACGAATATATTTCACACAGTAAATATCCTTTATATGAACATCTAGAATAATAAGTTTCCTTAAAAGTGAATAATTAACTAAACTGCTTGAATTTGAGAAAATTGAATTTCACACAGCCAGCTATTAACCGTAAAATGTTCAACTACTTGTATATAAACAGTGACATTAAAAAAGGGAACACATTTATATGTTAAATGCATAGAGTAATAAGTTAATTTTTAAAGTAAATAAAATGATTTTGCAACTTGCCAGACATGATATTTGATGACGTTTCACAGAGCGATGTAAAAAACAAGAAGAGTACTTAGGTCGACGCGTTCTCACAAGACAGTGAAAATTGCCGGAGAAGCTGTCTCTTTTATATTATTTTCCCATATAAAACTGGAGGCGAGAGGCGTGACGTTATAAAATACATCGATTTTGATTGGGTACTCCACCCCCTCGAGTATAAGGAATCGTTGAGGGAAGCTAGCCTCGCGCAGGGGGCATTTCATAAAACGCATCTTAACCAGTTATGGGGAATTTCGGCGTCATACGGTATGTCTGTAGGGGAAGTCCTCCTGTATGTAATGCTAGACTATTATTGTTTTAATACATTATTGCTAAATTCATTGTTTATTATTACATTACCAAAATATTCAATCCAGTATTATATTTGAAGCACCCGTCTGCGATCAAAGCGTTATTCTATAATATGTTAGTGAGTGGTGTCGCTGATGCCTCACCTGGAACCCCAACCTCATACATAGGATTGTATAAATAACGTATTACATGTATTATTTAACAATAATTTTAGCGTTAGTAATGAAAAGAATGTATAGTTTATGTGGACACAATTTTCCTGGAGCGATGTAGGTATCTTGTAGTTTTTAGATATGGAGGCTGAAACACTGTTCTGTTTAAATGGAATAAACAAATAAGCTTTCTTAATGGTAATAACAATAAAAATAGTGAACTTGATTGCTACACTGAAGAAGAAAATAATACTTGAAATACTTGCGCTAGTTAATTTATTTTAAAGTATTACATAAAAATCCCCACATATATCCACAACAACTAAAGAAACTGCATGATGTGATACATGGGAATGAGCTTTCATTTACGGATGTTGTCCTCGTACAGGTTCGGGTGATTGGTGGGAGTGAGCGCTTGTATCTATGTATTCGTAGACCTTAATGAAGGTATTAAAGTCAGACGTGGTGGTCACCGGGAATCGAACCCGCGACCTCTTAAATGCAAGCCTTACACGCTACCGCGAAGTAGTTTTTATCAAAACATGGTTTAAACACCTTTCACCCAAGTTAAATAGGATTGTCAATCATCAAATATTTCATTCATCTCTAAACCAGGCTGTAAAAACTGGTTTGCCTCAAAGACACACAAAGAAAAAATGCCTGATGTGATACATTCGAATGGCGTTCGTTTCTTCTACGGATGTTTAAGTATAGATCCCTATATACAGGACCTATACATCTTGTCTTATAGGAAAATGCATTTTTTGAGCGTGTTGCCTGTATTTTACCTTGAGTGTGTGAAAATACACGCTTTAAACACCAGGCATTCCTTGGAGGAAAAATTCGCGGATATAATGAACCTTCGTAGAATTCGCCTAGCGTCCAGGGAAAACCCCGAAAAATCTGTGGATCAGGAGTGCCTGCCGCTGGGAATTAGACTCACTAAATCCGAATGTGTTCCATAGACGTTACCCTCTGAACCATTCCGGTCGAATAGTTAGTGTGTTACACGCAAATGACCTTAGTTGCGTAGTCGTCTTAGAGGACTATCTTGATTACAGACGGCGCTAGTTACGGATCTTCTTTATTCAGAATCAATCTCTGAAGTCTGTTCCGACACAAAGACATCCCATCAGGCTCCGTGTTGCCCCTTCTTCCTGGAGCAATGCAGGGATCTTATAATTTTTTAGACATTGGTGACTGAAACATCAGACTGTTTAAATGGAATAAACAAATAAGCTTTTCTTAATGATAATAATAATAATAATAAAATACTTATTGCTGCACGGAATAAAGAAATAATACTTGGAAAATAATTGCGATAATTACGAATGTTTAAGTACAGTGTTCTACAGGATCTATACACCATGCCCTCTAGGAAATATATTACACCAGCGGTTATAAAGACTCTTAATTTGTGGGTTTGCCCTTGTCCGGTAATTCACCTAACCGAGATTCGAAGTCGGGACCGCTCGAATGTGAAGTAGACACGCTACATTTTAGAGAAGCTCGCTATTTATTTATTATCACCTTGGAGCGAGGCGGGATCATCTAACTTTTAGACACGCGGGCTGAAACACCAGTCTGTTTAAACGGGATAAACAAATAAGCTTTCTTGTCGATAATAATAATCAACTTGCTTGTCGCACTAAAGAAGAAAATAATATTTGGAAATAATTGCCATAGTTACGAATGTTTAAGTAACTTGTTCTACAGGATCTATACACGATAACCCCAGGAAATATATTACCCCTGTGCTTATAAAGACGCCTAATGGGAGGATTTGCCCTTATCCGGTAACTCATCTAACCGAGATTCGAACTCGGGACCTCTCGAATGTGAAGTAGACACGCTACCTCGCAGAGAAGCTTGCTATTTATTTGTTATCACCTTGGAGCGATGCGTGATCATATAATTTTTAGATGTGAGGAAAGCCCTTGTATGTCAAGTGTACAGACGGCTCCAAATGTTTTCCGTTGCACCGGGAGCGGGGCAAGCGGGGTGCTTATCGAGAGGTTATTCCAGGTATCTTAGCTCATATCCGCTCTACAAGGAAGGTTAAGAAATGTAACAGGCTAAACAAAATATCATTCCAACAGATTTCTCTTAGACTTGGCTGTAAGAATGTAATAACTGTGAAAAGAAAATAGCAATAACATTACAGCACAGCGATATAAGGAGTATACAAACTAATTTTTAGGAATTAGAGTTATCATATTATTGTATAACAAGCAAGTGTTAAAATAAAATGGTTTGGTTTTCAATATTTACTGCTTTCTCTACCCATTATCAACTAACAAATGTTCTTTATTTTCATAATGTCCTTATGAAGTATGATTTTCCGTGCATCGTGACAACAATTTAGACCAGAAATTATTTAAAGTTACAATCTAAGTTGCGATTTTCCCTATTTGGTTGCATGCAAGATGCCGTAATGACAACCAGCCGCCCATCTATTCCACAAATCATCTTTTTACTGTCTCTTCTATTTACCTATAATTAGGGGAAGTGTTCTATTCCACCCAAAAATTAAAAAACGAGATTCACCGGAAATACACTTTTTGAGACCCACTGAATCCAAAGAAAGCATTTTTTCTTTTCCTACTGCGCACTTACAGTAAGTAGAGGAATTATGGTATTCCACCCAAAACTTTAATAACGGGATTAATACTCGGAACGGAAATACTCGATTTCAGACTCCCTGAAACCAAACAAAGCGTTTTTTCATTCTCTACTACGTAGTTACAGTATGTAGATCAAGTATTATATTCCACCCAAAACTTTAATAACGAGATTAATACTCGGAACGGAAATACTCGTTTTCAGACTCCCTGAAACCAAAGAAAGCGTTTTTACTTTCTCTACTACGTAGTTACAGTAAGTATAGCAAGTATTGTATTCCACCCAAACATTTAACAACGATATTAATACTCGGAACGGCAATACTCGTTTTCATACTCCCTATAACCCAACAAAGGTGTTTATTTTCTCTACTATGTAGTTGCAGCAAGTAGAGCAAGTATTGTGTTCCACCCAATAATTGAATGAGATTCACCGGATATACACGTTTTGAGGCCCCCTGAATCCAAACAAAGCATTTTTACTTTCTCTACTACGTAGCTACAGGAGGTAGAGAAAGTATTGTATTCCACCCAAAAACTGAATAACGAGATTCACAGGATATACATGTTTTGAGACTCCCTGGATCCAAAGAAAACATTTGTACCTTCTCTACTACGTAGTTACAGTAAGTAGAGAAAGTATTGCATTCCACCCAAAAATTGAATAACAAGATTCAACGGAATTCACGTTTTGAAACCCCTGAATCCAAAGTAAGCATTTTACTTTCTCTACTACGTAGCTACAGTAAGTAGAGAAAGTATTCTGTTTCATCTGAAAATTCGATGTCATAATTTCACCAGAAATCACGTTTGTGACCCCTGAATCCAATGAATTTATTTTTAGATAATGCTCCAAGTGTGTGTGTAACCACGAATAGCATAACTCAAGCAAAATGTTGGTTAAAACCCGAACTTGGTGTTTAAGTTCAACTTATTCCAAGAATGTAACACTGAGATTTTAAAGAAAACCCTCCACTCCAAACTACCGTTTACATTAGACGTTTTTTTTTTTTGAAATTTTTTATTCTTTCAAAAATGACTAAGGATTTTGATTAAAATGCATATTTTAAGCTATTTTCATGTTAAATAGAATGTATATCTTTTGTTTTCTAGGAATAGTCTGTAAATTAGTCTTTATTGTCAGACTTTTGACAATTAGTAAATTGTAAGAGAGAGACAAAATCTTACCGCACAACTGCAGATCTTGTTAAAGCACAAAATTTATATCAAATACCATTTTTATTTTATGCCAAATAACTTTTATATTTTACCTATTCTGAAAGTTTCTTTGTTATTAGTGTACATTTTCAAATAACTTATACTTCCCTCAACTGCAAATAGCTATTGTTTTTCTTTCTTTCTCGTGTTCATACAAAGAGAACAGAATTTCAAAGCTATCACGTCTGTGGCTCACATTCGGCAGGTCGTGGTTTGGATTCCTCTGGCCGACCTTACTGACCCATAGGTTTTTTCGGGGTTTACCCGGGTCACCAGGCGAGTGCTGGGAAGGATTCTCACATCCCCAAATTTCCGGACCTCCATTTCATCTGCATTCTAATTTCCGTTCACCTTTCATCCGTTGGTCTGTTTCAGGGTTGGAAGTGTCGGCGATGGTGTTTCGGTGCAGTGTTGCAGGGAAAAAGATTGTTTTTGTGACTTTCTCCGTCCCTCAGCTTTTGGCTGCCTGTCGGGAGTATCCTAACTTCCTTTAGGAGCGTTGGACACCCTCTGTCCTGGGTGGAGTCCCAGGTCTGCCTGTCCGTTTGATGGGGAGTCTATCCCGAAAACGTAGGGACCCTGCCATTCCTGTGCCGTTTTCCTGGTTCTGGACGCCCGGTGTCTTGTCTCGCCTCATCCTGCCACCCGGAGACGCCCCCTTGTGAGGCGTAGGCACAATATCTACTATGTGGATCAGTGCCGAGTCCCCTCCTTAGCCCACCAATCCAAATTATAACGTAGCGATCAGCTTTGAGGGATTTGGCTATCGCTTTAGCTTAATATGTTCTGGTTATACCTACAACGAATTGTGAAAATAAGTGATGAAGGCTTATGGGTATTAGCATGACATAGGTGCAAAATAAGCTTTGTAAGAAGAGTGAGTAGAGAAAATCATGCGAATGCAATACATAATATTTTATTTCAAAACCTACATATGCCTGCGTCTCTGTGAACAACATAAATTCAAAGCGTAAAGTCGGTTAACTACCAAATTTGATATTTAAGTTCAACATATTTCAAAGTTGTGAAAAGGAGTTTCAAGAAAATTTCCCCATCCTGAACAACCCTTTACATGGAAAAATTTTGGAAATTTATTTTCTTAAAATTGCCTCTAATGATTTTGATTAAAATACTCACTGCTTAAAATATTTTCATGACAAACAAAATATATATTTTGAACTGACTGAGAAGAGCCTCAAAAGCCTTCTTCATTCTGAATAACTTTTGTATAACTGGTAAACTCTAAAAGATTGAACAAAGTTTTGATACACAAGAAATGCAGACCTCATTAAAGCACGCAGTTTGTTATATATATATATATATATATATATATATATATATTATGAGATGAAGTAATATTTTTTGTTATTGGTTTGAATATTTTTTGTAACTGAGAAGTCGCTATTCGTTTTGTTTTTGTATCGCGGTCATATAAACAGCATGGAATTTCTAAGTATCACGTAGTGACATGCTTTTTGAAAATGTGACCATCGCTTTATCTACATAGATTACAACGAAACGTGTAAATGTGAACTTTTCTTTTGGTATTTAATTAAAGTCCTTTAACCGGGTAGGCCATTACGGACGGTGAATGAACGCAATGGTTAAAATGATGATCAAATGGGCTCGAGGTCACTAGAAATTGGAATCAAACATTCATCTTCTTAGGATAAGAGCAAACCCTGTAGATGAACCGTGTGCTCGGATTTTCCGGGAAAGAATCACTCGTTAACGTCTCGCGTTAGCTATTTACGCCAACTCCGTCCTTTCAGTCATGGATTTTTTAATTCACCTATGTAATATTCTCATAAGCCAAAAAGAAAAATTCCCTCAAAAGCAGAATTAAACAAGTTTTATTAGTCGTAATAATTATACATGCGTAATAATCACCTTAACAAACATCCACGATGGCAACCAGGTGCGCGAGTCAATTCATATACACTTATTTATATCAATCAAAAATACTTAATTAGAATAATTGTATTCATCGATCGATAACCAGCGTTTGATTACATTAATCAATCAAAATACACACGATGGGGTACTTCGATCGACGACCAGCGCCCAACCCTTTAGAGGCACGATGCCGGGACGTTAGCAGTATAAATCCTTGATTTTTTCAATAACGTTAGCGGATATTATGCATGGACGAACATTACATGATTGATTGACACAGATATTTAGAACTTATCTCCCCCATCGATTTGCGGGGGTGGTGGTGACGGCACGCGACGAGAACAATAGCCCATTGTTCGACGATCTCCGGCTGCTGGTATCAGTAGCACACAGAGGTATCTCCATTAGCGACAAGAACAATAGCACAATGTCCTCGTACGAGCACAATAACCCATTGTTTTCCTCTGCCGGGCGAGACCAGGCCACAAAGGACAATAGCCCATTGTTCTACCCCTCTACCGGGCGGCACTCAGACCAGGCCAAAAAGAGCGGGGGTGGCCAGCGCACGGGAACAACTCCCATTGTCCTCGTACGAGCACAATAGCCCATTGTACCAATTCTCCGCCGGGCGGCATTCAGACCAGGCCACAAAGGAGAGGGAGTGTGGTCGGCGGTGTTTGGTATTAGGCCACAAAGGAAGGGGCGTGGCCGGTGGCGTGGAACATAGAATATCACATTACATCTTATGAGTTGTCTGTATCTCTTGTTGCCTAGAGTCGCTACCTTTACCCTACTACTAGCAATTCCTTTTTAATAATAATATGCAGTTATTTTGGGTAGCGCGTTTACTGGTACCAAAATCTGTCATTAAAAAAGCAAAAACTATCATTTTTCTAGTTGTTTTCGATTTTGGATAAATAACGGTATATAATGCGCTACCACGAAGCCAGAAACAGCATTTTTGCTACGTAACGTACTGTAATGTATGTTACCTTTACTTGCAAGGATGGCCGATTTAATTCCTATGCAACTTAGTATGTAACATGTATGTTCCACTAAGAACAGGTTGTGTGAAATCTTAATTACTTTCCCAAAATCGAAGGTTATTAGGTACGAAATTAAAAGCTCGAAATACTTCTGTGACCTCACGGGAAATCAGCTGAATATACGCGTATCAATCGTCAAACTTCTAGTTCATCTTCACTTCTTGGCGTTCCTTCAGGTGCTAAAACGGAGGGTTCTTTAATATTCCTAATTTAAGGATGTACTGTGATGGCA
Source organism: Deroplatys truncata (assembly GCA_030765065.1). Classification (NCBI taxonomy): domain Eukaryota; kingdom Metazoa; phylum Arthropoda; class Insecta; order Mantodea; family Mantidae; genus Deroplatys; species Deroplatys truncata. The sequence goes on from CM060990.1 coordinate 169,642,665, forward strand.
CTATATATTTGTTTTTGGAGGTTTCATTGCGGTGGCGTGGGGACTGGGACCACTTTTCCAGTCGGGGGTCTTTGGGCGATTGTTGGTGTGATGGGGAATGTAGTTTTTACGAAATGGTAAGCCATGACGTATATTTACATACTGTGGAGTTATTGTCTTGCGCAACTTGGTTTCAGTAGTGCCATTTTATTTGCTTTGGTTCGGAGACCACTGTGTTGTTTGTCATCTGGGTTCTTGATATCTCTGCTTCGGATGTCTGAGGTAGTCCGAAACCTTTGGTGTGGAGTATATCATCATTATCATCATCATCAGGATGACCTTGAATGTAGAACTGAATCCCTTGATTTATGATTGGTGGATGATCAATGGTTTTGCGATATCCTTAGATGTTGTTGACTGGTGAAGTTTTGATGACGACTTTCTATATTTTCCCTTTGGTAAAAGTTCTGAGATTGTCTGTTACGGCAATCAGCTGAACAAGGGTGACATTACACTAAAATCCAAAGGTGTGATTGGTGTCACAGTAGCCAATCACGTTTGGGAAACGTAAAATTGTGTTTGATAGTTGTAATTGGTCTGGTGTTTCTCTAATGGCGTGTTGCACTGGGACTACATTGTGGCTATAAGAGCCGATGTCTCTGGACCACCTAGGCCCCCTCTTAGTTACAATTTTGGTAGTTGATTACATCCGCATTCGTCGAGCTTTCGTTATTCCTCCGCCGAAGCCGGCTCTTTCAACATTGTAATGATCGGTTTACAGGCCTCACTAAGCTGCAGTCCATTATCGTTGTTGAGGTTGTGTTCGCCAATCATGATTTCAATTACCTCTTAAGTAACTCGATCGCAACTATTATCGACTTTATCGGTGACGGTTACCAGGTCAAAAACAAAGGTCATGGAATTCAATGCAGTTTAGCTTATTTATCTGGATATTGTAGCTTGATATAGCGGTTCGTTATGTTCGTTGCATTATTATTCTAGGCTGATGCATGTGTTTACAAGGCCACACTGGTAAGGTATCTGGTACACCCTTGGCATTCTTAAACCAATATTATCCTTCACAGATAGTGTATTGATTTCCCGTGAGATTACAATTTTAATCGAAAAGAGAAAGCTTCAAAACGAAATATGTTTTATGAAAACATGTGACAACATAAGCTCATAAGTATAATTTTCTGATAGGCATTTTGTTTATAATATTGCGATAGTATGAATACTTAGGGAGATGTTTCGGATTACTCGTGCTCATACACATATAAACCAGATAATTCTTGATATATTGCAGTTCACAATTATTGTCGTTCTGTTTTTCATAGGAACATATTTTAGCCTAAGTGATGTGTGCAATTGCAATATTGGAAATATTGCTTATGTTTGAACTTGTTATAACTCAGGAAAGCAGTTTGTTGCTGTTATTGATGCATAATGACACTGGTGTTTCCCTAGTAGTTACAACACGTCGTTAAATAAACTATTATCGTCAATTAGTTATTAATCTTACCATGATTATCATCTTAACAGGAACTCAACTAGCAAGAACATAGCTCATTGGCAGTGTTACGCTCCACCATTCCTTTAGGTTGACGTAAGGAACTTGTCTATCAGCAGAGACGGAACGTGCATGAAGGCTGTGAGGTTGAGGCTATCCAGAAACATCAAATACACTTTTTTTTTTGCTTTTATTTTAATGAGCTCTAAACATCGCATTTTTCTCCAACTGTAATTTCTGATTCATTGCTGAGTTCCGTGTAATTCACAGGAAAGCGCTGTTGGCAGCGGGCAGCTTGTCAAAGCAGACAAGGCAAAAGATGGTTTACCTTCTTCTGTTCACACATGCGTCCGAGTGCACAAAGTTTTTGTGGGTAGGAGAGGGGCGAGAGGGTTTGCAACCGCTGCCTGCTGCCTTGAAGCAGTGTTGCCAACTTAGCCATTTTGTGGCTAAATGTAGTATTTTCACAGTAGCGTTTAGCCATATAAAATCGTAAACTGCTTATATCCTGAAATTTAGCCTATTTAACAAATCCTTTATCCAAAATCTAGCATAGATAGCAAAATTTCGTCTGCACTGCTATGCAAAGGAAAAATGGTTAGGGTGAATCTCCACTACTTGTGTAGCTGTATTATATTCCTGGCATGAGTCATGGCATCTCATCAAAATATTTACTAATCATAAGGTAAATATTAGGATCTAGATAATACGCCATCGTGACATGAACTTGTTGACTTGGCGATTATTCGCCGTGGTTATTTCCCATGTAATTTAAAGCTGAACTGTGTTGCAGTAACTCGATGGTTCTAATTCATGTTTATATTTTCGTTTGCTCTGCAAGAAAAGGAGAGGGGAAAAGACGTAAACTTGTAGAAATGTATACACTACCTACTTCAGTGGAGAGACAGTTTCTGAACATTAACTGTGTTCAATAGTGTAATAAGAGGTGTTTAAATCTGGTGCATTTTGTTGTTTTGGGGGATTAGTGAGTTTTAATCATTATCATGGCGCTTCACTACCAACAGCGTTTTCGAGAACAGTGGCTTTTGGACAATGAGTTCAAAGACTGGATTTTGGAGGTTCCCTAGGATGCTTTAAAAGCGCGATGTAGGTTTTGCAAGTGTGATGTTAACGCTAAAATATATGCCTTAACTCAGCATGGTGGTAGTAAAAAACACATCATTGCGTTACAGTCGTTCTCATCATATCGCTCGCTAGATTCGTTTGTGGTGATGAATGTAAATAAGAAGGCTGCTTGTGAGGCAGCTCTTTATTTTGGCGGCCCATACTTCAATACTGTCAATTGATCATTTATCTGAATTGTGCAAACATAATTTTGCTGTAAGTAGTGCAGCAATCAACATAAGGACTATGTAGGACAAGGTGCGCAAATGTCATTTCAAATGTGTTAGCCCAACATTTTGAAAATTATTTGTTGCAAGATATTAGTAGTGGTTATTATAGTCTTGTTACTTGACGAGTCTATAGATGAGAGCGTCAAAAAACGTTTGGGAATTGCTATGTTATTTCAGAGAACAGCCTGGGGAAACAATCTCACTTGTCTCTCTACATTGGAACTTACAGCTTCTAATGCGGATGAGATTGTTTCTGCAGTTAAGGACAGTGTTGCAAGTAAAGGACTCGGTTTAAATAAACTTGTTGGTTTAGGCACTGATAACGCATCTGTTATGGTTGCTATAAATAGTGGAGCTTACAAGAAATTAAAACAAAGTTTTCCTTCTTTGGTACTCGTACCTTGTGTTTATCATTCCCTGCAGTTAGCTGTTTCAGCTGTTGCAGAAGCATTTCCTAGGAGTTTGGAGCTTCTTATCAAAGAAACGTATACTTGGTTTAGTCACTCTTCACTCCAACAGCAGGAGTATAGACTTCTATGTCAGACTATCAACGATGGCCACGATCCTTTTAAAATTTGTCAGAGCTTGTGATACTCGCTGGCTATCCATTGAAACAGCTGTCAGCAGAATCATGGATCAATGGTTAGAACTGAAAACGTTATTTGAAATTGCTCGCTATAAAGAACGATGTTACACTGCAGAGCTACTGTACAATATGTATGCTGATGAAATCTTGCATGCTTATTTGATATTTTTGAAATCAGTTCTTTGTGAAGTTTTCAGGCCGTAAATAAATTATTTGAATCGAATAGAGCAGATCCCACAAAACTGTTAAATGATTTAACCAATCTTACTCATTCAACTGCTAGAAAACTGGTTTTACCAACCTGCCGCTTAGATGCTCTGAAAAACAGCATTGATAACTATGTTGACGTAAATGCCTATCTCGGCTATGAATTTGAAACCTAGATGAAAATTCTGAAATTGTCTTCAGAGCAGGATCGACAGCTCCGAGATAGTTGTTTGAGGTTTCTTGTCAAACTATTAAAAGAGCTGCAACACAGGCTTCCTCAGAATGTTGAAACGTTCAAGATAATTGCATTCATGTCAGTAGAAAATTTTTTAAAAGTAATAAAAGATCCATAAATCCCACTTGCAGAAATGTTTTTTCTTGCCAGCAAATGAAATTTCAAAAATTCAATTACAGTGGGTGAACGGGATAATAGTGAATTGCACCGATGGCCACTTTCCATTAGCGACCTAGCTAATGAGATCATTATGAAGGAGCTGTCAATCAATGCGGTTTAAGGAAAAATTACCCGGTTAAACAGCTAAGACCACAGATAGAAGGAAGAAAATGATTCAACAAATCTTCACAAAACATTAGTATAACTGTATATTTGTGCAAAGTAATAATTTCATGCGTTATATACGTACATGCATACCAACGTATAAAAGTACATGCAAGGAGAAATTGGGAAAATAGTAAGTAAAAGATTTTATTTCATTTAGTTGTTAATATTAATACTTATTATTTAGGCACAGTTTTGTGTAAAACAATTTACCTGGATGAATTTGAAATAACAATACCAAACATCTGTGATGGTGTTACTGAGAGACGTAGTAGGGAATTTGTACGTTTATCGAAATCTCCACTCCTCATTTATCCCGCATTTGCTAAAAACTTGTTGCAAAGTTTCCTGTTTGTATGTTGTATTGTTTATGGAAATACATAGCTTAAAAACCAATGTTCTCAGAAATTCTATTTTATAACTTTTCGCACTTAAAATGCTCGTTACGATGCAGCATATCAGTGCGACATTTTAATTTCTCTGCAGCCTAGCTATTGCTTTTCATAAAAGGGCAGACCAAATGTTTCAGATATCAGAACGGGAAATAAAATGTATATCTTAAATTCTCTAGGAATAGCCTACAAAACCATCTTTACTTTATGTGAATTTCATGCAACTTAAAACCATAAGTAATAAGCAAAAAGCTTTGGACATTATTCCGTATGCGGGTAGGAGTTATGAAATGTTAAGAAACTTACGGAATCGGGGTCTTCTAATACGCGGAGTTGATTGTGTAGTAACCTGGGTTCTCATTCGGGTTTAGACTCACAGATCCTACGGCTACGCCCTGTCGTCGCTCCACAGCTGCTCCACTCCTCTTCTAAAAAATATCCCTCGGATACGCTTTGAGGCTGAGGGCCCTCAATCCCTCGGCTACGCCTTGCGGCTTAGGGCCGTCGATGTTACAATGTTGAAACCCCGATTCCGTAAATTTCATAACATTTCATAGGTCATACTCGCATAGGGAATAATCCCCCTACCCGTATACGGAATAATGTCCAAACCTTTTATATAAAAAAAAATGTAATCTCAAGAAAATGTTCAAAATAATTTTTTCCCTAATGTATTATAGAAATATTTCTTGTCGTATGTTTACAGTTCCCACATTTAAGTATAGCTGCACAGTGTGCGATTCTTCTTTTTTTTCCACCCGCATAATCTCATCAAAAACGAGAAATATGATGCGGTACACTTACATGACTTTCCCTAGTCCTTACAATTTCACAGGTATTTACTATTCATACAAAATGCAATTCTTCCTTTTCCATACGTTCACTAGGATAAAATATTTGGGTGAAAATGATTTCAAGTTTAGCGGAATTAGTAGTTTCTACATGTTCATGTTCAAGGCAGTGAGCTGTTACAACCCTCTCTCTCTCTCTCTCTCCCTCTCTCTCTGTCTCTCTCTCTCTCTCTCTCTGTGTTTCTGTCATGAGATCATGGAGGTAAAAAAATGAACAGTTCGCGAATTTTCAATCTATAACTGCCAAATGTACTTAACTTGACAAAATATAAATGTATTATAGCATGAAATATTTCCAAAACGTTTGACACTAAGAAAAACGTTATTTTGGCAAGGTAAGTATTTTAATGAGCGTCGCGTTTTTCCTGAAATTGTTTTTGCCTATCTCTAATGGTTTCTCAGTTAAATGCAGTTTTGTAATATTCACAAACGTATGGTACCTCGTACTTTAATCAAAATCGTTAACATCCGTTATTAACAAAATGAAAAATAACAAAAACGTAGTTTGGGGTGGATAAAACGTTGTGAAAATGTTCATGTTACATACTTGGAAGATATAGAACTTAATTGAAACAGGGACCTCAAAACATGTATTTTCGAGTGAAAACTCGCCTTAGGTAGGTTGTAGAGAAAGCAAGCCGACTTTCTTGCATAAGCAAGAGCATGGCGAAATAAACATAGCAAAGTCATGTAGCTTCATTTGCAATCACTTCTAGTCAAACATTTTGAGCATTATTAAAGCAGGATTTGAGGCATCACTTTTGAGACGAATACTATAATATGCAAGGGCAATGCAACGTTTGGTTGCAATACAATACTTTCTTACCTATCATCTAGAGGAAGTAAAAACGGGAATGTTAACTTTGTAAGAATAACTAAGTTTTGCTGAAATTATAATTCAAGTGGTCAAACGTATGTAAGCTGTTGAAAATATATTCCCTGGCAATTTTTTTATGCTGAATCGTGATTATGTTTCCCAACAAATCTGTAATTCATGTCGTTATATACCTCAGAGAAGAAATGCGCGTTTCAGTTTCTACGTATACACCGCCATTTCTGAGCGGCCAGTGTAAGCCGCACTTTGCGATATTTGAAAATTTCAATAACCCGCAACTCGCGGTTCCGTTTGCTGTACATGGAATAGATATTCATTAGTAAACACAGTATAAAAAACAAGATGAAGTCTGAGAACGTCTTGATCGTCGGCGCAATACCAATACCTATTTGGATATAAATTTAAAATGTTAGCGAAAATCTTTCCTGCAAATTAACTTTTAAGATTTTTATCGACAAGAAAAAAGTTGATAATTTAACACTACCTTTCCTGCAAATAAACTTTTAAACTTTATTCTGATGTACCAAAGCCTGTCTTCTTTCATGTACCTGTGGTCCCATTTGAGTAACCAGTTTTTCCTTAAACCGCGGTGATTGGCAGGTCCTTCCTAACGACTCATTAGGCAGATCCTAATGGATTTTGACCATCGGCGCAATGCAACAACACCGGGTGAACGTGACTACAGTCAAATGGACTGAGACTAACGGTACAATCTCGTTTTGGAATAAAGTATAAAAATATAAAGACGCAAGTGGGCTAAACTCTTTTACCGAGTTATCTAAATTTGCTATCATGCTTCTTTCACTTCCTTGGTACACTGCTAAAGTTGAGCGATTATTTAGCCACATGAACGAGGTGAAAGCAAATAAAAGAAATAAAATGAACATAAAAACAATTGATTCAATGCTAACAATACGTGCGGGTTTACGAAGGAACAAAAAGTGTTGCAAGGACTACGAGCTTCCAAAAGAGGTGCTACAAAACATTGGTACAAACGCAGCTTACGCTGCAGATACAGGATCCACCGCTGGACCATTCACTTCCATGTTGCAGTAGGCTGCGGAGTCGACTTTCTGGACTGTGCGTCCGAACTGTATGATTTTTGACACACAGAATTGGCGAGTTTTTACATATTTTACTTAAAGAATTTCAATAAATTCCATATATCAACATCAGCTATATTTATCGTACGGTGTAGGTGTTTAGCAAAAATACACCTTAATCCATTACAATTTTATATTAAATAAATCATTATTCTGTTACAGTATTTAAATATTATGGAATTGTCTTATCAGTTATGATATTTAGAATGTCTTAATAAGCTTTAAGTTATACAAACAAAATATGAGTAATTTTAGATGCCAATCATATCTATGCCAATTATATTTTTTTGTTAAATAATGCCTTTTTAATGATACCATCTAGCCATTATTTGCGAGGAAGTGTTGGCAACACTGCAATGAAGGCAAGCCTGAGCAATCGTTAGGATTAACAGTAGCACTTGTATTTGTTGTGATTGGGAAGTATCGTGATAGTTTAAAGTAGGATATATAGGAGAGAGCTGGCACAGTTTTTTGCGTTTATATGGGAGAGATAGGGAATACCAGGGCTGATGCTAGGCTAATCAGATGCTAAAGGAGGGAGGGATATGCTTTATATGAGACAGATAGGGAATACGTGGAGAGGTGCTAGGCTAGACAGAGGCTGAGTAATGTATGGTTTATATGAGCGGTATAGGAAAACGATGAGAGGTGTTAGACTAGACAAGGCTTGAAACGTAGTGCATGGTTTATATGAGAGATATAGGAAAACGAGGAAAGGTGTTAGGCTAGGCAGAAGTCGAGGAGTAGAGTAAGGTTTATATGAGAAGTATAGGAAAACGAGGAGAGGTATTAGGTTAGGAGAATTGAGTTTGTGTTTATAAGGAGAGACGAGAAAACGGAGAGAGATCCTATGCTAGGATAGACAGGTGTTAAAGTTAGGTTAGATAGGAAACCAAGGAGTGATACTCAGCTAGAGGGGGGGGGGGTAGGAGGGAATGAGCTTTTGAGAGGTAGGGGATACGGGGAGTGGTGTTAGACTAGACAGGGCTTGAAACGTAGGGCATGGTTTATATGTATGAGAAGTATAGGAACAGGAAGAGGGGTGCTAGGCTAGACAGAGGTTGAGGAGTAGAGTATAGTTTATATGAGAGGTATAGGAAAACGAGGAGAGGAGTTAGACTAGACAGAGGTCGAGGAGCAGAGTATGGTTTATGTGAGAGTCATAGGTAAACGAGAGAGGCGTTAGGCTAGACAGAGCTAGAGGAGTAGAGTATGGTTTATATGAGAGGTATAGGAACAGGAGGAGAGGTGTTAGGCTAGACAGGTAGTGTAGCAGTAGGAATATGGACTTATATACAGGAGAGATAGGGAATAGGAGGTGCTAGACTTGAAAGCGACTTTAGAAGTGAACATAGTGGAAAACTGTTTCATGTCAATGTTCTAGACATGCCCATCACGTAACCTATTCAGGGAAAAGGTGACTCGTTCAGGGGAAAAAGGTGACTGCTCAGGGAAAAAGACGACATGCAAAGGGAAAAAGTTGACTAGCAAAGGGAAAAACGTAACCAGCAAAGGGAAAAGGCGACCAGCAAAGGGAAAAATGTGACCAGCAAAGGGAAAAAGGCGACATGCAACGGGAAAAAGGTGACCAGTAAAGGGGAAAATGTCACCAGCAAAGGGAAAAAGGCGACCACCAAAGGGAAAAAGGTGAGCCATAAAGGGAAAAAGGTGACCTGCAACGGGAAAAGCTAACCCACTAACACTAACAGGTAAGTAATTCAGGTAGTATTGCAAGAGGCGGACTGGATCATAGCAGTGTATGATTTCACAGGTAATTCAGCTAGTATCGTATGCATTTAGACTAATTCGTCTAGTAACACAGGATAGATTCCAGATGCTAACTGCATCATGGCTCTGCATGATTTCACAGATAATTCAGCTAGTATCGTAGGTGTTTAGAGTAATTAAGCAAGTATCACAGGAGGCTAGATTCCAGGGTTGGGTATAGCATAGTTTCGTATTTCAGAGGGTATCGTAGGTATTTAGGATAATTCAAGTAACATAGGTGTTTAGAGTAATTAAGCAAGCATTACAGGAGGCTAGGTTCCAGGGGTTGGTTATAACCTAGCTTCGTATTTCACAGATAGTTCAGGTAATATCGTAAGTATTTGAGGTAATCGACAGAGCTTCACAGATATTATTGATAATTTCGATCAGAGATTTGTATCACAGCTATTTAAGGTAAATGCAGATGATTCAGGTTGTATCAATGGTATTTGAGTCATTTTAACAGGTAATTCTGATAGTATCACAGGTGCTCGTGCTAATTTAGAGCAGGAATTCGTATCAGAGCTAGTTAAGGTAATTTCACATGATTCGGGTAGTATCACAGGTATTTAAATCATTTTCATAGCCAATTCAGCTAGTATCGTGAGCATTTAAGCTAATTCAGCTAGTATCACAGGAGGCTAGATTCCAGAGGCTAACTGCATCATAGCTATGCATGATTTCACAGCTAATTCAGCTAGTATCGTAGGTATTTAGGCTAATTCAGGTAGTATCACAGGAGGATAGATTCCAGGGTTGGGTATAGCATAGTTTCGTATTTCAGAGGGTATCGTAGGTATTTAGGATAATTCAAGTAACATAGATGCTTAGAGTAATTAAGCAAGCATTACAGGAGGGTAGGTTCCAGGGGTTGGTTATAGCCTAGTTTCGTATTTTACAGATAGTTCAGGTAATATCATAAGTATTTGGATAATCAGCATAGTTTCACAGATGCTCGTAATAATTTCGATCAGAGATTTTGTATCACGGCTATTTAAGGTAAATGCAGCTGATTCAGGTTGTATCAATGGTATTTGAGTCATTTTAATAGGCAATTCTGATAGTATCACAGGTGCTCGTACTAATTTAGAGCAGGAATTCGTATCTGAGCTATTTAATGTAATTTCACACGATTCGGGTAGTATCACAGGTATTTAAGTCATTTTAACAGGCAATTCAACTAGTATCACAGGTACTCATGGTAATATAGAGAGTAATTCGATTATAAAACTTTTCTCATCCAACGTTACAACAATTTATATACTTTTTTCTAAATCTTACAAACTTATTATATTTTAAGCACTTATTGTACGATGCGGAGAGGGATAAACTGCATATTGGTTCACAAATTGAAAAGCTTTACGTCAACATACCTTTATTTTAGTTCGTTATAGATGTCTCTCCCCTTTTATCTAGGCTTGAGACTAGCACTAGGATTGCTCCTAATGGCAGGGTTACCACCTTCCCTTCCATCTTCTTCTTTCTTCATCAGGCGTCAGCTATCTGCATATACAGCACACAGATACCTTCTTTTTTAAGATTGTAGACTCACTAGAAAATCTTTATCTTTAACTTACATTCTTTTAAGCACTGTTTGTAATGGCGTAATGTCCATACGCATATGTTGTTATCCCGTCCTCAGCAATAATTCTTTTATCATCAAACGGAGTCAATGCAATTTTATTCACTTGTACTGTAGCAAGGGCATGCTTTCGTGATAGGATCAGATTCATAGGTGTTCTGATGATTTCACTGGTTTTAAGACAGTCTGTATAGCTGTCAAACGAAATGTACTGCTTAATAGCGCTACGTTTTATACCTTTAATCTTTTTTATCATTGACCCTTGAATATCTAAGGCATACATCTTAGGACGTAGTCCAACAAAGCGTAGGATGATTTTGCTATTAGCCTCATCTTTAAATTTTCCCAATACCTTCTTGTTCTGAGTAGAATAACATATATGGTTGGCAGGGTAATCAGCTGTATCGAGATGTTCAAGAAAACGTAGCTTGTCCTGGTACACATCTTCAGTTGTTACACGATGAATGAACGAATCAGTGTCCATATACATAAGCTTCAGGTTTTCAGCTCCATAATAAGGCAACAAAACGTCGTAATGATAGTTATACATTAATGTCTTGGAGATGTCCAACACACTCATACCAATGTATATAGGCTTGTTGAATACAATCTGACGAGAGGCCATATGTACAGCAGCTAGATTATCAGCATATATCGTCCTGTCGATAAACGTAGGCTTGGCGATCAGCTTCTCTAGAGTTTTTTCATTGGTCACCAGTCGTATATCCATACGATTACGCAGGTTCTCCATAGTTTTTCCAAACATAGCGTTGTTAAAGAGTTTGTAGAGATCCTTCTCGAAATCATTTGCAGCTTGTTGTCGTAGCCTGTTGTTAAATTCCACATAAGGTTTCAACCACTGAGACTGTCGGAATTGTAGCACACGATGGATTTTTGTTAGTCGTAGTCCATGACTAAGAGCTTGCTTCAAAGCCATGTAATGCACTACATACTTCTTTCGAGGTCCAAGATGAGGTATCAGTTTCTTTGTAGATGATTCCAATGGTTTCATACACTCTGGCAGGAAAGGTAGATCGTTGTGTAGATCGTGAAGTTCTGCAGGATACTCGATGTCGACTTCTAATATGTACCCATGAGGATCATCTTCTTGTAGTGTTTCTAAGTTGATTTCTTCAGGTGACACCCACTGAAATCCACCAAAAGGAAGGGCGTGACACATTGCCCACCCATATTGGTTTTTTGCGTCCTCGTATGTGATAAATTGGGTTGGTCTCGTCGGATCAAACTTCTCCATATAAGTGTTATTAGCCTCAGCATACCGATGAGAAACTTGGCATAAACCTCCTCTTATACCTGATTCCACCATGAGTAGTTGATCATAATCTTGTAACAGTTCCAGCTTAATTCCAGTATACAGCAACATGGCGTCCCATGTAAGACCTGGAGAGGTAAAATAATGGGCAGGATCAACTTTGTGTGTTTTAAGGGTTTGCTCTCTGAACGTCTCAAAGACATCAGCTAGAAGAAGTACATCCGAAGTTAAGTAGAGATCGCTGTACTCTCCCAGGTTTCTCACATTAAACAGCTCCCATACATTTCTAGCATGATCGTAGTCAGCATCAGTAATTTCTTCTTCATTTAATCTATTGTAGAAGGAGTCCTTAGGAGGCAAGCAGGTCTCGTTCAGGGCATCCCATGACGTAACAAAATCATATGGAAATACACCCTTACGGGTCATCAACTTCAATTTGTCTTCTCCAAAGTACTTTAGTGTTTCAGGATACGAGGTTAGATTTTTTACCAACTTATCCAAGCTTGTACTGAGGAATCGGAAGCTATCCACAAATCGAAGCTTTATATCTCCTACATACTTGGTGAATGAGATATAGCTTTCTTCAGAGTTAGGAATTACCTCCACACGTTCACTTGTACAACCCAGCTCCTTAACAATGAAATGAGAGTCATATCCGCTAAGGTTATGCATGAAGACTGGTATATATTTAGGTGTTTTACAGGCTAAATCACATTCATTATGAAGACTTCCACGATATTCACCGCTGATGTGATCATGGTCGCGTACTTTATAGTTCTCTTCTGTAAAGGGTTTTCTACACAAGTAGCATGTCGTAGAAGACTCGAAATCCTTTTGCTGTTGATCCGTAAGTTTCAGAGGCTTAGCAGATTTGTATATATTACCAATCATTTTTGCAAGAGATGTAAGGTACAGCATAAACGTCTGAGCAGCATCAGCACCACGATACACATAGGGATGCTTAGGAAGATCAGTTTCGAGATGTTCAACACTGGATGTAGGTTTCACGTAAACACAGAAGCTCATTGGTGTGTGCTCTTGATAAGGTGTTGTATAGGAAGTTTCAGGATTGGGTGTACACGTATGGCATGGAGTGAGAATACTCTCAAAATCCGCATAGATGACATAAGGTACTTTCAGCATCCTCTCAACATTTTTAAACTGAACAATTGATTTCTCCTTGGTAGGCATAACTACCCTTGCAACACCATGTTGAATACAGACGGCTGCATGTTCTTGTAGTTTTTCCTGTCCACTTCGTCCATATCGATCATCAAAATGTGTAAAGCAGCGCTTACAAGTATAAACCCGTCCATTATGGTTAGTTTTCTGGCGTCGAACGAGTTTCTCAAAATTCTTTATATACACGTAGTGATGTTTTCCACTGCTGTCATTCAATAGTAGCAGGTCGCGATGTTCAGGTAGTTCAATATCAGCAACCTTTATCGGATACACTTCATGCTTCTCATCCAGCCCGAAAACGTTAATGGATATCTTGTTAAACTTCTCAAATTTAGGTATTTGAGAAAGTGGAGTAGGGTAGGAAACACAGCTGAAGTCGTACTTGTCTTGAAGTTGTTTGTATTTGTTCACACGCTGTGCATTCTCCCCTATGAATTTAGGTAATACAGAGTACATGAAACATTTCTCGTCGCTAAAGTTCTGGATGTTTATACATGCTTTCCTTGCTTCAACAGCTGACGGTAGTGGTATGTAGCTACTTCCTCGTAACGGGTTGTACTTGTTGATACGAAGTCGAACTCCTTCCACAGCAAGCAAAGCCCAGCTGCTACCCTTAAGCTGAGACTCCTCCATTTCAGTCACCAATTTCTTGAATTTCACTTCCATCGTTGAGTCCAGATCAGTTTCCAGGAAAACAGCTTGATTCCGTGTTTTAAATGTTTTGTCACAGGTTTCTCCAATACTGTTAACAAATCGACACTCAGCCAGCAGATTAATTTTAACACTCTTATGAATGCTAAGCTCTTTATGCACAGCATGGATTATACGTTGTTTTGCCTCTTGCAGATACATATTTAGGTCCTTAGCTGATTCGCATCGTATAAAATACGATTTCAATCGTCCTTCGAATGAAGTTTCGTATTCTTTCATATCGCAGTCCTCCATTGTTGACAGTAACTGATGTTTAGTTGGCTCCAATCTTCTTTTCTTCTGAGGGCTGCTTATTTCACATATATCTTCGTGTCGCTGTCCCTTATAACAATCTTTGAAGGTTACATTACAATGTTTACATTTGAAGAGCTTCTTGCAGCTCATCTCGTGTCTTCTCTTGTCATAACCTCGGAGGAACTTCTTCCCACATTTTCCGCATGCATATCCAGTAGCGCTAGGAATAATATCCTTATACGCTGAGTTATTCATCTTTATTCTTGATGTAATAACGTATTAATCACTGATCAATGAAATGTAGACCTCTTCACCTTGACACCACTTTAGAAAGCTGATTATTCTTGGAGAGAACACGATGTTAACACCTCAAGACTAATTAGCACAATGAAGTCCAATGCCCTAGATCACCATATTTATAGAGGGAGCACGAACCTTTTAGATCAATCATAAACTCGCTCCATAACCACCTGTATATGATCGCTCAACGTGTACTAACCCCCCCCCCACCCATATAACCTCAAGTCTAGAGACAGGATGTTTATGACGTCACACCCAGAGACAGGATGTCTGGCAGCATCAAACACGTTTAAACTCGTCTCATAACTACCTGCTTATGCTGTCACACCAGCAAGAGAAGTATTCCCACACGCTCATTCAGACATATATTTCAAATTCAAGCCCACCACCACCATCACCACCTATTGTACCAAGGTTAATTCAAGTTGTATTATCACAACACTTAAAAGTAAAAGCTTAAAAGGAAACCTAGAAGATTTTCCCCCTTATTTACTTAATTATTTCATGTTTTTATTCCCTTTTCAATTCTTCCTTTCCATCTTCTCACAGAAAGACCATTACATTTCACTACAATCATGAGAAAAGCAATTTTTCCAGAGTTACACAGATTCTAAGCTTCTAAATCGAACCCGGTAATACTTTTAATAAATGTATTTTAGCTCCCCAATATCGGCATCTACCATTTAATCTTTACTCGAACCTGATATGATCCATAAGCTTGAAGATATATGAAATCACCCTTCGGGATTCGATCTAAGTACTTTAAAGTAATTTTTGTCACGATAACGATATTTAAGGACTAGATACTCTGTTTACGTTTACCTTGACATGTCTATCTAAATTAAATTACGAGTTATTAAATTTTTGCAAGTAAATTTCATTGAATCGGTATTCGAACCCAGAACACCAGGAACAAAATAATTTATAATATTAGTCTGACATGTTAAACAAAGTTGTATGCAGTTACATCATCGATCTAAGTGATATATTCTAGTGTACAGAGGAAAATTAAGAAAGTCATTAAAAGATGGGGAATCGAACCAAGCACAACTGATTGGCAATTATATACAGCATTAATTACCCATCATAGAAGCTATCAATCATGCTTTAGTCCACTCCTCTACCTCACTTAGTTCCCGAGATAATGAAAATTTTAAAATTAGGATCGAACCCAGGACGTCATGTACCTAATTACACATCCACAAGATACTACCTAATAACATAAACGCAATAAAGTTTATTTGGCGTCTTTATCTTAATTGGTTTAGGAGTTATTAAATTTATAAGTAAATTCCATCGAATCAGTATTCGAACCCAGAACACGAAGAACAAAATAATTTATATATGAGTTTGGTATGCTTAAAGGTGCTGTATGTAGTTACAGCATCAATTTAAGTGATATTTTCTAGAGTATAGAGTAAAATTAAGCAAGTCATTAAAAAATCGGGATTCGAACTAGAGACAACCGATTAAAAATTATATACAGTATTAATTACCCATCATAGGAGCTATCAAACATGCTTTGGTCCATTCCTCTAGCTTTCTTAGTTTCCGAGATAATGAAGTTTTTAAAATTAAGGATCGAACCCAGGACACCAGGTACCCAAATATACATTTACAAGAAACTACCTAATGACATTAATGTAATAACGTTTATTTGGCGTCTTTATCTTAATTAGTCTCTGAGTTATTAGAAGATGAATTTGTAATCACTCGTAGGATTCGAACCCAGGCATCCCGGTCAACTTGGAACAATACCCTAATGACGCGGCGCATTCCAAAGAATTGATTAGTTTTTATCCAAATGTTCTATCTCTTTTCGTTCAGGAGATATAAGCGATTAAAGAGTAGAGATATAATGGGCGGAGCTTGCCGGCATAGATCAAAGAACTTTATCAGATGTCGGCATCTCTCTGTGGGCTCAAGTCGCTATTATATCTCTACTCTTTAATCGCTTATATCTCCTGAACGAAAAGAGATAGAACATTTGGATAAAAACTAATCAATTCTTTGGAATGCGCCGCGTCATTAGGGTATTGTTCCAAGTTGACCGGGATGCCTGGGTTCGAATCCTACGAGTGATTACAAATTCATCTTCTAATAACTCAGAGACTAATTAAGATAAAGACGCCAAATAAACGTTATTACATTAATGTCATTAGGTAGTTTCTTGTAAATGTATATTTGGGTACCTGGTTTCCTGGGTTCGATCCTTAATTTTAAAAACTTCATTATCTCGGAAACTAAGAAAGCTAGAGGAATGGACCAAAGCATGTTTGATAGCTCCTATGATGGGTAATTAATACTGTATATAATTTTTAATCGGTTGTCTCTAGTTCGAATCCCGATTTTTTAATGACTTGCTTAATTTTACTCTATACTCTAGAAAATATCACTTAAATTGATGCTGTAACTACATACAGCACCTTTAAGCATACCAAACTCATATTATAAATTATTTTGTTCTTGGTGTTCTGGGTTCGAATACTGATTCGATGGAATTTACTTATAAATTTAATAACTCCTAAACCAATTAAGATAAAGACGCCAAATAAACTTTATTGCATTTATGTTATTAGGTAGTATCTTGTGAATGTGTAATTAGATACATGACTTCCTGGGTTCGATCCTAATTTTAAAATTTTCATTATCTCGGGAACTAAGTGAGGTAGAGGAGTGGACTAAAGCGTGATTGATAGCTTCTATGATGGGTAATTAATGCTGTATATAATTGCCAATCAGTTGTGCTTGGTTCGATTCCCCATCTTTTAATGACTTTCTTAATTTTCCTCTGTACACTAGAATATATCACTTAGATCGATGATGTAACTGCATACAACTTTGTTTAACATGTCAGACTAATATTATAAATTATTTTGTTCCTGGTGTTCTGGGTTCGAATACCGATTCAATGAAATTTACTTGCAAAAATTTAATAACTCGTAATTTAATTTAGATAGACATGTCAAGGTAAACGTAAACAGAGTATCTAGTCCTTAAATATCGTTATCGTGACAAAAATTACTTTAAAGTACTTAGATCGAATCCCGAAGGGTGATTTCATATATCTTCAAGCTTATGGATCATATCAGGTTCGAGTAAAGATTAAATGGTAGATGCCGATATTGGGGAGCTAAAATACATTTATTAAAAGTATTACCGGGTTCGATTTAGAAGCTTAGAATCTGTGTAACTCTGGAAAAATTGCTTTTCTCATGATTGTAGTGAAATGTAATGGTCTTTCTGTGAGAAGATGGAAAGGAAGAATTGAAAAGGGAATAAAAACATGAAATAATTAAGTAAATAAGGGGGAAAATCTTCTAGGTTTCCTTTTAAGCTTTTACTTTTAAGTGTTGTGATAATACAACTTGAATTAACCTTGGTACAATAGGTGGTGATGGTGGTGGTGGGCTTGAATTTGAAATATATGTCTGAATGAGCGTGTGGGAATACTTCTCTTGCTGGTGTGACAGCATAAGCAGGTAGTTATGAGACGAGTTTAAACGTGTTTGATGCTGCCAGACATCCTGTCTCTGGGTGTGACGTCATAAACATCCTGTCTCTAGACTTGAGGTTATATGGGTGGGGGGGGGGTTAGTACACGTTGAGCGATCATATACAGGTGGTTATGGAGCGAGTTTATGATTGATCTAAAAGGTTCGTGCTCCCTCTATAAATATGGTGATCTAGGGCATTGGACTTCATTGTGCTAATTAGTCTTGAGGTGTTAACATCGTGTTCTCTCCAAGAATAATCAGCTTTCTAAAGTGGTGTCAAGGTGAAGAGGTCTACATTTCATTGATCAGTGATTAATACGTTATTACATCAAGAATAAAGATGAATAACTCAGCGTATAAGGATATTATTCCTAGCGCTACTGGATATGCATGCGGAAAATGTGGGAAGAAGTTCCTCCGAGGTTATGACAAGAGAAGACACGAGATGAGCTGCAAGAAGCTCTTCAAATGTAAACATTGTAATGTAACCTTCAAAGATTGTTATAAGGGACAGCGACACGAAGATATATGTGAAATAAGCAGCCCTCAGAAGAAAAGAAGATTGGAGCCAACTAAACATCAGTTACTGTCAACAATGGAGGACTGCGATATGAAAGAATACGAAACTTCATTCGAAGGACGATTGAAATCGTATTTTATACGATGCGAATCAGCTAAGGACCTAAATATGTATCTGCAAGAGGCAAAACAACGTATAATCCATGCTGTGCATAAAGAGCTTAGCATTCATAAGAGTGTTAAAATTAATCTGCTGGCTGAGTGTCGATTTGTTAACAGTATTGGAGAAACCTGTGACAAAACATTTAAAACACGGAATCAAGCTGTTTTCCTGGAAACTGATCTGGACTCAACGATGGAAGTGAAATTCAAGAAATTGGTGACTGAAATGGAGGAGTCTCAGCTTAAGGGTAGCAGCTGGGCTTTGCTTGCTGTGGAAGGAGTTCGACTTCGTATCAACAAGTACAACCCGTTACGAGGAAGTAGCTACATACCACTACCGTCAGCTGTTGAAGCAAGGAAAGCATGTATAAACATCCAGAACTTTAGCGACGAGAAATGTTTCATGTACTCTGTATTAGCTAAATTCATAGGGGAGAATGCACAGCGTGTGAACAAATACAAACAACTTCAAGACAAGTACGACTTCAGCTGTGTTTCCTACCCTACTCCACTTTCTCAAATACCTAAATTTGAGAAGTTTAACAAGATATCCATTAACGTTTTCGGGCTGGATGAGAAGCATGAAGTGTATCCGATAAAGGTTGCTGATATTGAACTACCTGAACATCGCGACCTGCTACTATTGAATGACAGCAGTGGAAAACATCACTACGTGTATATAAAGAATTTTGAGAAACTCGTTCGACGCCAGAAAACTAACCATAATGGACGGGTTTATACTTGTAAGCGCTGCTTTACACATTTTGATGATCGATTTGGACGAAGTGGACAGGAAAAACTACAAGAACATGCAGCCGTCTGTATTCAACATGGTGTTGCAAGGGTAGTTATGCCTACCAAGGAGAAATCAATTGTTCAGTTTAAAAATATTGAGAGGATGCTGAAAGTACCTTATGTCATCTATGCGGATTTTGAGAGTATTCTCACTCCATGCCATACGTGTACACCCAATCCTGAAACTTCCTATACAACACCTTATCAAGAGCACACACCAATGAGCTTCTGTGTTTACGTGAAACCTACATCCAGTGTTGAACATCTCGAAACTGATCTTCCTAAGCATCCCTATGTGTATCGTGGTGCTGATGCTGCTCAGACGTTTATGCTGTACCTTACATCTCTTGCAAAAATGATTGGTAATATATACAAATCTGCTAAGCCTCTGAAACTTACGGATCAACAGCAAAAGGATTTCGAGTCTTCTACGACATGCTACTTGTGTAGAAAACCCTTTACAGAAGAGAAGTATAAAGTACGCGACCATGATCACATCAGCGGTGAATATCGTGGAAGTCTTTATAATGAATGTAATTTAGCCTGTAAAACACCTAAATATATACCAGTCTTCATGCATAAACTTAGCGGATATGACTCTCATTTCATTGTTAAGGAGCTGGGTTGTACAAGTGAACGTGTGGAGGTAATTCCTAACTCTGAAGAAAGCTATATCTCATTCACCAAGTATGTAGGAGATATAAAGCTTCGATTTGTGGATAGCTTCCGATTCCTCAGTACAAGCTTGGATAAGTTGGTAAAAAATCTAACCTCGTATCCTGAAACACTAAAGTACTTTGGAGAAGACAAATTGAAGTTGATGACCCGTAAGGGTGTATTTCCATATGATTTTGTTACGTCATGGGATGCCCTGAACGAGACCTGCTTGCCTCCTAAGGACTCCTTCTACAATAGATTAAATGAAGAAGAAATTACTGATGCTGACTACGATCATGCTAGAAATGTATGGGAGCTGTTTAATGTGAGAAACCTGGGAGAGTACAGCGATCTCTACTTAACTTCGGATGTACTTCTTCTAGCTGATGTCTTTGAGACGTTCAGAGAGCAAACCCTTAAAACACACAAAGTTGATCCTGCCCATTATTTTACCTCTCCAGGTCTTACATGGGACGCCATGTTGCTGTATACTGGAATTAAGCTGGAACTGTTACAAGATTATGATCAACTACTCATGGTGGAATCAGGTATAAGAGGAGGTTTATGCCAAGTTTCTCATCGGTATGCTGAGGCTAATAACACTTATATGGAGAAGTTTGATCCGACGAGACCAACCCAATTTATCACATACGAGGACGCAAATAACCAATATGGGTGGGCAATGTGTCACGCCCTTCCTTTTGGTGGATTTCAGTGGGTGTCACCTGAAGAAATCAACTTAGAAACACTACAAGAAGATGATCCTCATGGGTACATATTAGAAGTCGACATCGAGTATCCTGCAGAACTTCACGATCTACACAACGATCTACCTTTCCTGCCAGAGTGTATGAAACCATTGGAATCATCTACAAAGAAACTGATACCTCATCTTGGACCTCGAAAGAAGTATGTAGTGCATTACATGGCTTTGAAGCAAGCTCTTAGTCATGGACTACGACTAACAAAAATCCATCGTGTGCTACAATTCCGACAGTCTCAGTGGTTGAAACCTTATGTGGAATTTAACAACAGGCTACGACAACAAGCTGCAAATGATTTCGAGAAGGATCTCTACAAACTCTTTAACAACGCTATGTTTGGAAAAACTATGGAGAACCTGCGTAATCGTATGGATATACGACTGGTGACCAATGAAAAAACTCTAGAGAAGCTGATCGCCAAGCCTACGTTTATCGACAGGACGATATATGCTGATAATCTAGCTGCTGTACATATGGCCTCTCGTCAGATTGTATTCAACAAGCCTATATACATTGGTATGAGTGTGTTGGACATCTCCAAGACATTAATGTATAACTATCATTACGACGTTTTGTTGCCTTATTATGGAGCTGAAAACCTGAAGCTTATGTATATGGACACTGATTCGTTCATTCATCGTGTAACAACTGAAGATGTGTACCAGGACAAGCTACGTTTTCTTGAACATCTCGATACAGCTGATTACCCTGCCAACCATATATGTTATTCTACTCAGAACAAGAAGGTATCGGGAAAATTTAAAGATGAGGCTAATAGCAAAATCATCCTACGCTTTGTTGGACTACGTCCTAAGATGTATGCCTTAGATATTCAAGGGTCAATGATAAAAAAGATTAAAGGTATAAAACGTAGCGCTATTAAGCAGTACATTTCGTTTGACAGCTATACAGACTGTCTTAAAACCAGTGAAATCATCAGAACACCTATGAATCTGATCCTATCACGAAAGCATGCCCTTGCTACAGTACAAGTGAATAAAATTGCATTGACTCCGTTTGATGATAAAAGAATTATTGCTGAGGACGGGATAACAACATATGCGTATGGACATTACGCCATTACAAACAGTGCTTAAAAGAATGTAAGTTAAAGATAAAGATTTTCTAGTGAGTCTACAATCTTAAAAAAGAAGGTATCTGTGTGCTGTATATGCAGATAGCTGACGCCTGATGAAGAAAGAAGAAGATGGAAGGGAAGGTGGTAACCCTGCCATTAGGAGCAATCCTAGTGCTAGTCTCAAGCCTAGATAAAAGGGGAGAGACATCTATAACGAACTAAAATAAAGGTATGTTGACGTAAAGCTTTTCAATTTGTGAACCAATATGCAGTTTATCCCTCTCCGCATCGTACAATAAGTGCTTAAAATATAATAAGTTTGTAAGATTTAGAAAAAAGTATATAAATTGTTGTAACGTTGGATGAGAAAAGTTTTATAATCGAATTACTCTCTATATTACCATGAGTACCTGTGATACTAGTTGAATTGCCTGTTAAAATGACTTAAATACCTGTGATACTACCCGAATCGTGTGAAATTACATTAAATAGCTCAGATACGAATTCCTGCTCTAAATTAGTACGAGCACCTGTGATACTATCAGAATTGCCTATTAAAATGACTCAAATACCATTGATACAACCTGAATCAGCTGCATTTACCTTAAATAGCCGTGATACAAAATCTCTGATCGAAATTATTACGAGCATCTGTGAAACTATGCTGATTATCCAAATACTTATGATATTACCTGAACTATCTGTAAAATACGAAACTAGGCTATAACCAACCCCTGGAACCTACCCTCCTGTAATGCTTGCTTAATTACTCTAAGCATCTATGTTACTTGAATTATCCTAAATACCTACGATACCCTCTGAAATACGAAACTATGCTATACCCAACCCTGGAATCTATCCTCCTGTGATACTACCTGAATTAGCCTAAATACCTACGATACTAGCTGAATTAGCTGTGAAATCATGCATAGCTATGATGCAGTTAGCCTCTGGAATCTAGCCTCCTGTGATACTAGCTGAATTAGCTTAAATGCTCACGATACTAGCTGAATTGGCTATGAAAATGATTTAAATACCTGTGATACTACCCGAATCATGTGAAATTACCTTAACTAGCTCTGATACGAATTCCTGCTCTAAATTAGCACGAGCACCTGTGATACTATCAGAATTACCTGTTAAAATGACTCAAATACCATTGATACAACCTGAATCATCTGCATTTACCTTAAATAGCTGTGATACAAATCTCTGATCGAAATTATCAATAATATCTGTGAAGCTCTGTCGATTACCTCAAATACTTACGATATTACCTGAACTATCTGTGAAATACGAAGCTAGGTTATAACCAACCCCTGGAACCTAGCCTCCTGTAATGCTTGCTTAATTACTCTAAACACCTATGTTACTTGAATTATCCTAAATACCTACGATACCCTCTGAAATACGAAACTATGCTATACCCAACCCTGGAATCTAGCCTCCTGTGATACTTGCTTAATTACTCTAAACACCTACGATACTAGCTGAATTATCTGTGAAATCATGCAGAGCCATGATGCAGTTAGCATCTGGAATCTATCCTGTGTTACTAGACGAATTAGTCTAAATGCATACGATACTAGCTGAATTACCTGTGAAATCATACACTGCTATGATCCAGTCCGCCTCTTGCAATACTACCTGAATTACTTACCTGTTAGTGTTAGTGGGTTAGCTTTTCCCGTTGCAGGTCACCTTTTTCCCTTTATGGCTCACCTTTTTCCCTTTGGTGGTCGCCTTTTTCCCTTTGCTGGTGACATTTTCCCCTTTACTGGTCACCTTTTTCCCGTTGCATGTCGCCTTTTTCCCTTTGCTGGTCACATTTTTCCCTTTGCTGGTCGCCTTTTCCCTTTGCTGGTTACGTTTTTCCCTTTGCTAGTCAACTTTTTCCCTTTGCATGTCGTCTTTTTCCCTGAGCAGTCACCTTTTTCCCCTGAACGAGTCACCTTTTCCCTGAATAGGTTACGTGATGGGCATGTCTAGAACATTGACATGAAACAGTTTTCCACTATGTTCACTTCTAAAGTCGCTTTCAAGTCTAGCACCTCCTATTCCCTATCTCTCCTGTATATAAGTCCATATTCCTACTGCTACACTACCTGTCTAGCCTAACACCTCTCCTCCTGTTCCTATACCTCTCATATAAACCATACTCTGCTCCTCGACCTCTGTCTAGTCTAACTCCTCTCCTCGTTTTCCTATACCTCTCATATAAACTATACTCTACTCCTCAACCTCTGTCTAGCCTAGCACCCCTCTTCCTGTTCCTATACTTCTCATACATATAAACCATGCCCTACGTTTCAAGCCCTGTCTAGTCTAACACCACTCCCCGTATCCCCTACCTCTCAAAAGCTCATTCCCTCCTACCCCCCCCCTCTAGCTGAGTATCACTCCTTGGTTTCCTATCTAACCTAACTTTAACACCTGTCTATCCTAGCATAGGATCTCTCTCCGTTTTCTCGTCTCTCCTTATAAACACAAACTCAATTCTCCTAACCTAATACTCTCCTCGTTTTCCTATACTTCTCATATAAACCTTACTCTACTCCTCGACTTCTGCCTAGCCTAACACCTTTCCTCGTTTTCCTATATCTCTCATATAAACCATGCACTACGTTTCAAGCCTTGTCTAGTCTAACACCTCTCATCGTTTTCCTATACCGCTCATATAAACCATACATTACTCAGCCTCTGTCTAGCCTAGCACCTCTCCACGTATTCCCTATCTGTCTCATATAAAGCATATCCCTCCCTCCTTTAGCATCTGATTAGCCTAGCATCAGCCCTGGTATTCCCTATCTCTCCCATATAAACGCATTTTCCTCCTTGAAGACTCTCTCAACCTAGCATCTACCTTCGTTTTCCCTATCCTTTCCCATATAAACGCAAAAAACTGTGCCAGCTCTCTCCTATATATCCTACTGTTTAACAAGGATGGATTTACCGGAGGATATTGTGGATCTTCTAATAAAGGATACAACCTATTTTTTCAGACTAAGTTATGAAGACAAGTTACAGATTAAAGGTAAATGACCAACACGTAGTTTAATTATCGAACAAAAAGATGGTAAATATGCGAGGCGATTTAAAACGCAATGGTTCACAACAAAACCTTGGTTAACTAGTAGCTCAAAGCGAAATAGACTATTGTTTCTACTGTTTACTTTTTGGAAAAGACAACTCAGAATGGTTTGATTTAGAAATAGAGGAGGAGAGTTTGAAAAATATTTCTACAAAAGCAAATAAACACGAGTCATCCACAAAACATATTGCAGCAGCTGTTTAATTTTAATGAGCTGGGAAAAACTAGAACAGAGCATGCACTCTTTCAGAAGTCGCGCGTCTTGAAGCCATAAGGCTCAATGAGAAATTTGATCACAACAGAGTATAATAAAATGGCTAATTTCGACAGTTTGCTTTTTGGCGCGACAAGAACTAGCATTTCGTGGTCATGATGAATCCTAATCATCTATGAACAAGGGAATAATATTTAGAGACTTAAGAATTTTTAGCTGAGGAAGAAAATTGCTTAAACCACTTGAATTGTAGTTATACTTTATTTAAGGGCTCTTCCTTTGAGATACAGAATGAGCTGATTCAATGTATTACTGATTTAATTAAGGAACAGAATTTGTTCAAAATTGAAAACAATTTTTTTGTATCACTTTAAGCAGACGAGACGTGTCTATCAAGAGTCAAATGAGTGTCATCTTGCGCTATGCTAATCTTTAATCTGGTGAAGTAGAAGAAAATGTTAAATTTCATAATATTTCAGAATACAGAACAGCAAAAGATTTAGCAGATGTACTTTTAAAAGTATTAAGCACTTGGAAGGTAGAGAAAAACAAATTAATAACACAGACATATGGTGGTTGTACGGTAATGCCAGGAAGTTCTGGAGGAGCTCACACTCTTATTAAAACACTTTACCCCAATGCATTGGGTGATATGAATAAAACCGAGAGTTTGCTTTTTGCTCCAATTCTGGAGAGATTGCTCACATTCATATCAATGAAGTTCTCTCCTTCCGCGAGCAATATTCCCCTCCAACGGATGTTGCTCCGTGACATTGCTATCACCCACCAAGTTTTTCCTCAGTGACCTTCACCACAACACATCATCTGAGTAAACAAACACACCTATTCTTCTGCCAGAAGGCGATTTAAATCTTTACTGCACTTAAATATCCATATACTCATTCATGCTAATCATACTTTCTTTTATGAAACCTAATAGAGGTACAGATTTTAAATAACCCGATTGTAATTAAAGATTTCGCAAATTAAATAGACATTGAGATTCACCCAACTTTCAACAGATAATGTTCATCCCCTTTCTAAATCCAATCCCTCATTTCCTTATTTGATAGTATTACAAACGTGTCACCAACTGATTTATTGAAAGTAGATTATTTGTACTTCTGTTTTTGCAACTTTATATTGATGTCCTCTGCATCTATATAAAATATCACTACGTAATTCCAAGAATGTATAAGACGTTATCATGAATTAAAGTTATAATGGATGAAAGAGTTTCATTTCGTTGAAAGTTAAATTTAAGTTTAATTTTATATGAAATTCTTTAGTTATAATCCGGTTTTGATTTGTACGAACAATCTGCTCTACGTACATGTTCATTTATATATCGCTTTGATTATATTACCAGTCTTCCGGTAATAAGAGCGGCTCGCTATGACCTCACTCACATTCTGTTTATTGTTATAGTACCCAGTTGAAAACACGTCTGGATTTTTTCAGCATTGTTAGAAGGTCCAACTCGTGTTTCATTTGCCTCTGGAAGAAAATGTTGCGCAACCTTCTACATTTTCTCTTTTAAATAACTGTTGATATCTGCACACATACGAGTCCTTGCGTCTTGAAGCAATTTTTAATTTCTCTATCCCTTACGTATACCAAGTAGGGGAAGTATTGCATTCTACGAAAAAATTCGATACCGAGATTTCATCAGAAATACACAATTTGAGAGTGCATGAATTAAAAAAAACATATTTAGCAAAAGATGTGCGAGTGTGTGAACAGCATAAATAAAAAAAATTAGTTCAAGCTTAGTCTCCTCAAAGGATGTGATAAGATTTTCAAGAAAATTCCTCTACACCAAAACTACCCCTTTTCTCAAAAATGGCTACAACAATTTTGATTAAACTGCAGTGTTGTTTAAGATATTTGCATGACAAATATAATTAGGTACATCTCGAATTTTCTGGCCTGTGAAGTGCTCTTCATTCTGAATGACTTTTATGTAACTGCTAAACTGTAAGAGATCCTACTACAAGAGATCCTACAAAATCCTACTACGCATCTGTGTCTGAACAACAAACTCAGAAAGGAAAAGTCGTTAAATAACAAGTTTGGTATTTAAGTTTAACACCTTCTAAACATGCGTCAGGAAGATTTTCAAGAAAGTCCCCCCACCCCAAACTACCCTTTACATGACTCTTGATTAAATACCAAATGTTTAAAATATTTTCATGTCAAATGCATATATTGAATTTCCTGGGAATATCCTCTGAAGTCCGCTTCATTCTGAGTAACTTCTGCACAATTGGTAAACCATAAGACAGGTAAAATCTTACTAAAAAAATGGTCTCGTTAAAGCACACAATTTATGTCAAAGCATTTCTTTTTTCCGTTTTTTTTTAAGTTAACCATCCCCAAGATATTCCTTGCTATTGGTTTGAATTTTCAAACACCTACTTATCATTTTCTCAAATGGGAAGTCGGTTTTCGATATTTTCTCGCAGTCATGCAAAGAGCATCGAATTTCAAGGCCCTCATTTACCCACACGCTCTTTAAAAAGCTGACTCAATTTGCCTACTGCATCGTATAACGAAATTGTAAATGTAAATTAAAGGTTTATCCGAATAACAAGAAGAAGCTGGAATAATAAGCTTTTGTAAGTATAGTTTATAGAAGAATGATTAGAGAAAGTCATGTGAATGTAGGACATCATAATTGTGTTTTTCTTTCTTTCTTCCGCGATCATCTGAAAAGAACGGAATTTCAAATCCATCAAATAGCGACCCACATTTAAAAGATTTGACTATCGCTTTAATTTACTGCATTCTTATCCCTACAATGAAATGTGTAATGAGAGTTTGTCTCGATTAACAAGAAGTAGATCCCAAGAATATTGTTCTGTAAGAATTGTTTGTAAAAGATGATAGAGAAAATCGTAGGAATGCAAGTCGTGTGATTTTTATTTTCCTATTTAGAACTATCATGTTCCTATCATGAACTCCGCCATGGTACTAAAATGCAGTTGAGCAAGCTGAGGTACCTACGGAGGTACCTCAAGAAATAGCAAGCAAAAGCTTACTAAAGGCGAGCAGGACTTGTTTTTATTTATACCATATCGCGAGCAACGGCTCAGCGATCAAGGTCAGCAAGCTTTTGCTCGCGAGGAGGTTGAGCAGAAAAGTTTTATTTACACGAAACCGAGCAATTGCTTGGAATTAGTGAGAAATTAGGTAATGCTTGCTTTTATTTATACCAACCCTTGGGTTGGCAGCAGTATTCTCCACTTCCGTATCAATAAGAATTATAAGTTGCTCCCCTATGGGAGAAGTTGCTCTCGAATATTGGAGCTATATCAGTAAGTGACTCCTGCTTGATAGAGCAACAAGTTTTAAGTAGGATGGCTGAGTACATGATGGTTGTTTGTGGAAAAAAGTGTCTAAGTCCCGCCGAGACACATTATTATTTAACTATAAGCAACCTTACCGATTTGAAAAGGAAAATGTGAGATGGTTAGCGGAACATTTCCTTGAAGAAGATGGCAACGAAACAAGAGGTGGAGTGTTATCTAAGGAAGAAAAGATGAGAATTCTTTTGCGTTATACAGGAGATCCTGGATTTCAAACTGGTGTGGCTGAAGATGTAGGTGTGAGTCAGAGTACAGTGTCCCTTACAATTTATAGTGTTATGGATGCTATATTAAGAAAAGCGCATATTTGGATAAGGTTCCCTAAAACTACCCATGAACTTGAAACTGCAAAAGCTGAATGGCAGGAGCGTTACACGTTCCCTGCTGCAATAGGGACTGTTGATTGCACCCATGCTGTGATTCAAAAACCCAGTAAACATGGAGATGACTATATTAATCGAAAAGCGTTCCCAGTATTAATGTACAGGCTACATGTGATTCTAATGAAATGTTTACCAGTGTTGATGCTACTCGGCCTGGATCAGTACATGATTCACGTATGTGGGCAAATTCAGATGCCTGTAGGGTTATGTGTGGAAATCGTGCAAATGCCTTAATTCTTGGTGATGTTGGATATGCAATTGCTCCGCGGCTCATGACGCCCTATCGCAATGTACTTACACGAGAACAGAGATCTTACAATAAGTGCTTGAGTAAGGAACGTGTCATAATAGAAAGGTGCTTTGGTCAAGTGAAACAACGTTTTCCTGTTCTCCAAGGCAAAATAAGACTAGCAACAGAAAAGATTCCTTCCATTATTGCCTGCTATTTTGTCCTGCATAATGTGGCTAAACATCTAAGTGACGAAGATTTGGAAATTGAAATAAACAATAATCAGGAAGAAGGCGCTTGGGAAGAGGAAGCTGTAGGACGTGTCAGAGAAAGAGGGCAGCGAAGAAGAGACGAGATAGCTGAGATTATACATGGCTTCCAAAATTAAGTGAGTAATATATGGATTTGTAAATGCATGGCACATTTTAGCTTTAAAATTATTTTGGTCTTTTACTATAGCAATAACTTTAAAAGCTGTATTTCTTTTGTGTATTGTGTAGGCAAATATTACCACGCTGGGCTTTCAAACAACTTATTTATAAAGAATCACTCTTTTGTTTAAAAAAGTACTTGTGCGACAATTTCTTCCAGAATGAATTTAAAATTTGCATATAGTGCAAACATATGTACTTGCTTATACATTTTATTTAAAAGTTTCTTAAGACCGTGTTAGTGTGGTGGCAACATGCCTACTTCCCATTAAGATGCCCCAAGTTCGAATCTCAGTAACGTCGGTTGTCTAGATAAGGTTTTTATCCTCATAAGGCAAATGTTGGTCAACTCTAAGTCCCAGGGACTCTGGGCTCGTTTGAGTATTATTTCACACATTTCATTTATTTCTCGCCTCTGTAAACTAGTGCAACTAAAAGGAATTTAAACAAAAAAATGTATTTGTTCATAATTACAATTTTACAGTTTAAGACAATAATTTAATTTTTTTTACAACGTTAAAGTGTAGGTATAACTCACAAGTCAACTGAGCATTTGAGAGAAAAATTAATAGCACCTTTCGCTTCCGTATCCAAAACAATCAAAATTGTAGCACGAGGAGCATTGTAAAAGGAATATTCATGAGTTAAACTACTCATATAATGTACACTACTTATTGCTGGAAATGGAAATTTAACTACATACTTTCATGGTGAAAATTTGGTGAATGCATCATTAAAATTGTTGAAGTATTTTCATTTCGCTTCATTGTAATTGGGATGACTTGAAATGTTACACTTCTAAAACAAACTTTGGTATATAGTATTGAAATAGTCCCCAAGAATACCACTAAGAGTTAAAAAATATTGTAGTAACATACCTTAATGTCAAATACAATAAACTTCCTTATGTTCGCTGACTTCAAGCTTACTTTAAAACATAAGGTTATGCATAATAATTCAGTTTTATTTCTGAATACATAGAGTGGTCTGAATTGCACTACATTGCATAAACAACACTAAACTACAACTGAAAATGCTCTGGCCCAGCAGCACTTAATTATCATCCTGTTGCACATCTCTCGACAATTTTCTCTCTTTAAGTATAAGCACCTTTCTTTGTCGCAGCAAGATATCTCTTTGCAGTTCGTATAGGGACATATGTAGTTTCCTCAGTTTCGTTCGGGTTTGCCGTTTTCTTAGCACGGCTCGGACCTTTCACTGGAGCAGATGCAGCAGCACTCACCAGACTCAGCTCCGAGATGGCGAAGAGGAAACACCGCAGAGTCGCCGAGTCTGCTAGTGCAGGAACCTCCTCTTCTGCCGAGGGAACCTCACCGCAGTCGCCACAGCCTGGGCCGTCCTACGCTTCGGCCGCAGCTTCGCCGCCCGCCAGCGCAGCTTCGCCGCGACCGCACCAGCAGTCTCCGCCTCACTCACCGACACCCACGCTGCCGATTCTGGGTGCTTCCCAGTCACCGCAGTGCCAGCCTGTGCCTCATGGGAGGTACAGTGCTGTCATCAGAGGGGTCCCAAGGGACCTGCCAGTCAGGTTCCTCACCACCGCAGCTCACCAGCAGTGGCCTTCTGCCTTGAAGTCCACCAGGATCTTCGGAGCACAGGGACCCACGTCGCTCGTCAGGATGGAATTTGCAGATCCTGGCGACTACGGAGCGGCCTTGAAGGCGGGCCTGCCCTTATTAGGGCGGTGCTTATGCATCGAGGCTAGCCGAGTAGAACGCCAGCCTACCTGCCGACGCTGCTGTGCCTACGGGCACTGTGAGACGTCCTGCACAGCACAAAGGTGCCACTACTGTGGCGCCTCCAGCACCACTGCTTCGTGCCAGCAGCACGACCTGCGCCACCGACGCCGCTACTGCACAACTCGTGGAGGAACGACTCATTTCACCGGTCAGGCGCTTTTTATTGTACATGAAAGAGGTAGATGACAGAGACGCGCAACTAGCCTGAACGATCCGAGATCTGAAAACGCTAGGGACATCCACCGCAATGCAAGCTGTACAGATCTAAACTTTACTTTAGAAGGTAGATGACAGAGACGCGCACCTAGCCTGAACGATCCGAGATCTGGAAACGTTAGGGACATCCACCGCAATGCAAGCTGTACAGATCTAAACTTTACTTTAGAACGTAGATGACAGAGACGCGCAACTAGCCTGAACGATCCGAGATCTGGAAACGTTAGGGACATCCACCGCAATGCATGCTGTACAGATCTAAACTTTACTGTAGAAGGTAGATGACAGATACGCGCAACTTGTCTGAACGATCCGAGATCTGGAAACGTTAGGGACATCCACCGCAATGCATGCTGTACAGATCTAAACTTTACTTTAGAAGGTAGATGACAGAGACGCGCCACTAGCCTGAACGATCCGAGATCTGGAAACGTTAGGGACATCCACAGCAATGCAAGCTGTACAGATCTAAACTTTACTGTAGAAGGTAGATGACAGAGACGCTCAACTATCCTGAACGATCCGAGATCTGGAAACGTTACGGACATCCACCGCAATGCAAGCTGTACAGATCTAAACTTTACTTTAGAAGGTAGATGACAGAGACGCGCAACTAGCCTGAACGATCCGAGATCTGGAAACGCTAGGGACATCCACCGCAATGCAAGCTGTACAGATCTAAACTTTACTTTAGAAGGTAGATGACAGAGACGCGCAACTAGCCTGAACGATCCGAGATCTGGAAACGTTAGGGACATCCACCGCAATGCAAGCTGTACAGATCTAAACTTTAGTTTAGAAGGTAGATGACAGATACGCGCAACTTGTCTGAACGATACGAGATCTGGAAACGTTAGGGACATCCACCGCAATGCAAGCTGTACAGATCTAAACTTTACTTTAGAAGGTAGATGACAGAGACGCGCACCTAGCCTGAACGATCCGAGATCTGGAAACGTTAGGGACATCCACCGCAATGCAAGCTGTACAGATCTAAACTTTACTTTAGAAGGTAGATGACAGAGACGCGCAACTAGCCTGAACGATCCGAGATCTGGAAACGTTAGGGACATCCACCGCAATGCATGCTGTACAGATCTAAACTTTACTGTAGAAGGTAGATGACAGATACGCGCAACTTGTCTGAACGATCCGAGATCTGGAAACGTTAGGGACATCCACCGCAATGCATGCTGTACAGATCTAAAGTTTACTGTAGAAGGTAGATGACAGATACGCGCAACTAGTCTGAACGATCCGAGATCTGGAAACGTTAGGGACATCCACCGCAATGCATGCTGTACAGATCTAAACTTTACTGTAGAAGGTAGATGACAGAGACGCGCAACTAGCCTGAATGATCAGAGATCTGGAAACGTTAGGGACATCCACCGCAATGCAAGCTGTACAGATCTAAACTTTACTTTAGAAGGTAGATGACAGAGACGCGCAACTAGCCTGAACGATCCGAGATCTGGAAACGTTAGGGACATCCACCGCAATGCAAGCTGTACAGATCTAAACTTTACTTTAGAAGGTAGATGACAGAGACGCGCCACTAGCCTGAACGATCCGAGATCTGGAAACGTTAGGGACATCCACCGTAATGCAAGCTGTACAGATCGAAACTTTACTTTAGAAGGTAGATGACAGAGACGCGCAACTAGCCTGAACGATCCGAGATCTGGAAACGTTAGGGACATCCACCGCAATGCATGCTGTACAGATCTAAACTTTACTTTAGAAGGTAGATGACAGAGACGCGCAACTAGCCTGAACGATCCGAGATCTGGAAACGTTAGGGACATCCACCGCAATGCAAGCTGTACAGATCTAAACTTTACTTTAGAAGGTAGATGACAGAGACGCGCAACTAGCCTGAACGATCCGAGATCTGGAAACGTTAGGGACATCCACCGCAATGCAAGCTGTACAGATCTAAACTTTACTTTAGAAAGTAGATGACAGAGACGCGCAACTAGCCTGAACGATCCGAGATCTGGAAACGTTAGGGACATCCACCGCAATGCAAGCTGTACAGATCTAAACTTTACTTTAGAAGGTAGATGACAGAGACGCGCAACTAGCCTGAACGATCCGAGATCTGGAAACGTTAGGGACATCCACCGCAATAACCAAAATGCGCAAGTCAATTCATATACAATTAATTAATAAAAAATATTTAATTGTATTCATTGATCAGCGAGACCATTTTTTATTTTTAATAACGTATGTAATATTCACCTATAATGTTAACCGTACTTATTTTATTTTTTAATAACATATATAGTATTCACCTATAATGTTAACCGAATCATTTATTTTTTAACAACATTTATAATATTTAACTATAATGTTATCCGTATTTATTTTATTTTTAATAACATATGTAGTATTCACCGATCAATGAGACGCTTATTTATTTTTAATACCGTATGTAATATTTCTTTCCGCCATCTGAATTCTGAATACTTTATTCGTAATATTTTATTGAAAGAAATAAGAGCTATGAAACTTAATCATTAATTATCAGGGAAAAAATTGTTGTAGTAAGCTTAAACGTGTCTAGACTTGGGGTTTTCCACAGTTTGTGATGGAAATTTTACGCCAAGCAATTAGGAAGCCTTTCAGGCTAAAAGGTATTTACATTGAGGGTCTGGGGGTTTTCAGAGCACTTAGGAAACCAATTACTGACATTGTCCGCTAATGACTGTATACAGATCCGGTATGCAATCTTAAAGTCTCTTAATGTGTTTAATGTGGTGAAAACGTCTACCGTTGTCAGCTAATGTGTGTATACATGGACATTACCGTTATCACCAGACAGAAGTAGGCTGCCGGGTTTTTCATTACATGACGGACTGTTCCCGTGAGCGTGCTACTTATACATACGCTACCACACATATACGATGACGACCACTTGCGCGCGAGTCAATTCATATACAATTAATTAATCAAAAAACTTAATTGCTCGAGGAGCATCGTTTCATTAGATATGCAATGTGCGGGCATTAGTAGTAATAAAATGCCAATTCTTTTTTTCAATAATGTTTTATGCATGGACGAACATTACCTAATTGATTTGTCGAGGGGCGGCAGGCATCGAGAAAACCATTCCCTACCGCGCACCTCAAGACAGGACGCTACGGCACGCGACCAGACCGCATGGGGGAGGGGGTAGGACCTATCGGCATTAGGTAAGAACACAAAGAGAGAGGGGGCGGGGCCTAGCGACACGTGACCAGGCGGTATCTAAGACCTCAAAGGGAGCCGGCGGGAGGCGGCAACACAGAACAAAGGATATCGATTACATCTTATCAGTTGTCGGTATCTCCTTTGTCACAGAATCGGCCTTCTTTTACTACTCACTAGGTAAAATAAAATCCCATTCTCTGAGTAATTCACTTCTTTTAGAAGATGAGCTGAAAAATGTATGTATTCCAGTAAGCCTACAATGAATAATTTTATTCCTGCAATTTGTTTACAACACTGAAGCAAGACCAGATTCAGGTGATGAGCAGAGCAATGAGTAGTTGTACCCTGATTCCTGCGACAAACGTGTTAATGATTTTTGGGTAACTGATACAGTCGTACTTTTACGTCAACAACAACCGTGGGAAGCCTAGATGAACGAGTTTTGCCTTTTTCACTCACCAGTGATCCAGGTGTTTCCAATTTGTTTACCAGTCCCAGTATTGTGTTTCTTTGGGGAGGATTCCGAACCCTAAATTCTCTCTGGTATGCCCTTTGAGTAGCTGTAATTGAATTCGTAATCCAGTATTGCTTTACAAGGAAGAGTCGTTCATTTAATGTGTACTCCATTCCTCGTTGACTAGAACAAAACGTCAAAAGCAATTGCCGACAATAAAACTAACAATTACGAATAAAACATGAACATCTGCGCATCTAGTGACAGCAATCGAAACTCCAAAACATTTTGCTTAATTTGGCGCTAAAATTGGGGCATCGAGTGAATTTCGAATAGAATGATTAGAGAAAGAAATGTGTCAGTTCTTCATAAATCATCCTGTAGATGCCAAATTGAAATACACAATTGTCTTTCGTCTATTAGACAATTCAGATTCAAGAAGTAATTCTTTGCTGCATAGAAAAAGCTGTTAATCTTATGAACAGTAATTCTCGCGGAAACGAAGACACTGAGGACGAAGGTGAAGTTAAGTTCACGCTAAAACACAAAAGCAGGTTAAGAAGACCGTCTCTTGAAGTATCGGATTATATCACAGTTTAAATGGAAATAAGATTTACAGATTTGCAGAAAATAAATTTCATTGAACTTTTGAACAAAGGAAAGTTCGCGCAATACAGCCATCCAAAGGCCTTTCCAGAAATTAGCTTTGAAAGCTTAATTAAGAATTGCCCATTCTTCTTAAAAGATAATTAAAAAGGAGAGTTAACATACACATAAAGTTGCGAGGATGGACGGTTACCATCCAAGGACCTGTTTAAGTATTTGATAATCAACTGATTAAAAGAAGTTCTGCCAGAAATGGTGAAATTACTTTCCCTGATTTTGAGCATTCCACAAACGACAGCTTCATGTGAAAGAAGTATGAGTACTTTAAAGCGTGTAAAACATTTCGAAACACAATGACTAATGCAACATTGTCCAATTTGTCAACTTTAGCAATTGAGAAAAACCACAGTTAAATCTTCATCTAGGAGCTTATGAATTTGTGGAAAAGGTCATTGAAATCTTCGCAGAGAATAAGGATCGAGGGATTGAACTCGTGTACAAAAGAATATAAGGTACCTAAGGTTTATAATTTTAATTAGTGTATTACACTTTAAGTTATTTCAGTTGTAGTCTTAAGCAAAGATCAGAATTCGCCCGTTTAGCGATAACATATTTCTTCAAAAATACTCGTAATATAAGGGTTGAGCTTTAAAAAACTTGTGCTAATAACTAGACAGCGCATTTTATTTTTATTCTTATTTATGTATGGACGCTCTTTAACTGCTGTGTTCCTTAGCGTCCCATTTTGTATTGGGCGTGAAAGACCGCAAATTTTGCTCAGAGGCCTCTTTATCAGGCTTGAGGTTCTTTTACGTGCCGTAAATCTAAGACACCGGACCACCGCTTTACTTCCCTTCCGAAGGAAGCCATGCTAAGATTTTTTACGCCCGAAAAAATCCATCGCCCTCCGCCGGTTTGAATCCGCGACCTCAGGCACTAGAGACTAGCATAGTAACCACTACAACACGGAGGATGACACAGCGCACTTTCGTTGGGTAGGTCGTGGAAATAGGTTATACCAGGTACCGGAGTACATACACGTTGACGTAACAGCGCCAGTGTTATGTTATAGTTCAACACTCCAGTTCTTGTTTGTTTAGGAATAGCCAAGCCACGACTTTCAGTTCGGCAATGAGCTCCATCGACTCGCCGCTATAATCTGTGTTACGTGTTCTTTGTGGCTAACCCAATTAAAGTACGCTGACAACTAACTATTCAAAAACTTCCGTTCCCTGCGTGCTGCATTTGCACTAGCAAAATGAAACAACTGCATTTTATTACGCTTTTAGGACAAACTATGAATATTTAGAAGGCACAATATGACCAAGATTGTTAACTGCACTTTTACAAGAAATTCAGTCTAGCCATCATACAAATCCACGCTTCACCCCTGTCTATCAGGTGGTTAGAATTATGGAAGAGGGAAAATAGAAGGGTGGTGCTTAGAGAGTGCGGAACTATCTACACATTTCAGTACCGAAGTACTGGGACCGAAATTTCAGCTAAAAATGATGACATTTTCAGTTTTTTTTTATTTTTGTATATAAATACTCCCTAGACCTATACTCGCTAAATGACAATGGCATTTTTATCCCTCGGCCATTTTAAATGCGCTTTCAGGACGCCTTTTAACTGCCTGCCACGCCCCCTTCACAAATTATTTACCATTCTTCCCTAATAGATGCGTTATTATACAAATTAGCGTTTGAAAACGCGTTTACTACATCCCTGCTTAGTGCTGCTATCTAGGAACAGATAAAGCAAACAAAACTACGCATTCAATATAATATCTATTAGTATTCACATATGCCTTACACGAAAGCTGTAATATATACTTTTCATTTGGATAAAAGACTGTTAAGATTTTTGTTGCTAGTTACATTGTTCCGTGTGTACAAAACTCAAAATATAGCAAACACAATGCAAACATTGATGAAGATATTTCGTTGTAGTGACTAGCTCTATCGATGCGTTTGTATACATCACAGATTAATACCAGATTCTCAACTTAACTTTTTCCAGACCGTTTGGGTGTGGAAGCCCGCCCACCGCTTTTGAAACGTGTGGAAAGCCAACTGAAAGGAGTTCGTTTCAAGTAGAATCACCTGCGTTTTTACTGGTTTTCTCAACCTAGAGAGAAAGCCATTGAATGCACAGGTGACTTTATTTAAGACTTGCAATCCTTTAAATTGAATCTACTCATCTGCAAGTATATTTGGACCATTTTTAATTGTTCTAACAGACAATGTTTTTATACTCATTTTCAATAAAGTGGGAAAATAGAAAAGGCTGTGGTATGGTATTATGTAATGTTATTCTTTGTATACAACAGTTCACCATTCTTCAATTTAAAAGCTGTTAACTTACGCGACAGAAATGTCATTGATTT
Source organism: Deroplatys truncata (assembly GCA_030765065.1). Taxonomy (NCBI): domain Eukaryota; kingdom Metazoa; phylum Arthropoda; class Insecta; order Mantodea; family Mantidae; genus Deroplatys; species Deroplatys truncata. Next base: position 169,680,899 of record CM060990.1, read on the forward strand.
GCATTCTACAATAATATTCAAATTATAACAAAAATGATATCCTACCACACACAAAGAATGTTACCATTTATTATACATAATAAAATACCACATAATACATTAATACGTATATTGCAAAATAAATTAAATACATTAGCAAAAACAAAAAGCAATTATTCAGATACAAAAAAAGCATTTAAATAAAGCAACATACTATGCCACACAAGCTTGAGCAAAATTTCTTACACTAACGATCCTTGATGCAGATTTAACAAGCTATGCTATATTTTAATAGCTGTTTGTACATTATCCAAATCATAAATTTATTACTAATTAACTTGTGATTATTTATTGCTCTTTGTTGAGTTTTTATTTGGAATATATGTTGCAGACTAATCTAGTATCTATTGTCAAGGCACTTAAAATAAGCACTAACACCATGAATTCTATATTTCTTTTTTTTTTCTTTCTTAAGTCAAAGAAAGTTAAAAATGTTTTACAGCTATTTTCTATTACTCCAGTTTAAATATAGAAACTTCTAATATAAAGGCCAACTCGCTTCTCCGTGGTGCACTGAGAAGTGCTTATTTACTATCTGTGCCTGAGATAGTACATAGGTAGAAGCAAAGTTAGAAAAACAGAGGTAAAGGAGTAAACGTTTTTCAGTTTGACTATGAAATCATAATACTCAACAATTTTGTGCTTAATGGATTCGAACCAAACAACTGATTTTAGTAGTTGTGAACATAGACAATCTTATGAGCACCATATTAGACACAATTTCTCCTTGTTTTCATTGTAGTGTTAAAGTCTTAATACTTAAAATACTTAATTATTCTTTCTTTCAACAGTAGGAGATTAAAAATTGTATTAATGTGCAGGAAATGGATTACTAAACCACGAAAAAAACAATTAAAAGGGCAATACATCATGACCTTTGTTTCCTCAGTAAACTGATATTTCATTATATAAAACGTTTTGCCCCTCCCATGAAGTTGCACTAATTATGGCTTTTTTTAAAAAGTATATTGAAATAAATTATGACTTTCGAATGAATAAATTAATAATAAATAATAATATTAATAAAGATTAAATAAATAATACAGATTTTCCTTACCATTATTTGTGACCCACACATTTTTAAATGAAAGGAGGTTTTTCACAACCACTTGAGGTGCACCATCATTTGTCATACTTGCCATAGCATCACTTTGCATGGCAGTTAAGAGAACTATTTGCATGACTTCATAGCCAAGAAAATGGTACAACTTGAACTATTAACCAGTTTATGATGCCTGTTATAATATCATTATTAACAAGAGGTTGTAAACCTTATGAATGAAAATAACTTAAATATTTCAAACAGAAAGTTCAGATAAATCCACAAATTCTAATGAGGCTGCCTAGTTGCAACTTGGCAGTAATGGTATCTTAGGAAAACCTGACAAACAATATATGCTCTTTTTTGTTTTATTTTGCCTTAATGTCATTGCATATGAAGACAGTGAAAGCAAATCTAGGTTGCAAATGACAATTACAGAGTAGCTGTAATTTAGCAAAGCTATTGTCTTTTAAGCTGAAACTACTTTCATTAAATGGACTGTTAATGGTGATACTTTACATTCACTGCAACATGAGGTGTGCTATTTCTTAGTGTTAAAGGAATCAAAAAGTTAATTGAAATCCATGCTACTAGTTTGTTTATTTAGTGGAACGCAAACAATTTCAGAAACAGCATGTCTGTAGTTAGATTCAGCTATTAACAACATTAACTAAAAAGTTGTAGGCTTAAAGCTATTAACACAGAATCACTAAAGCCAACTAATACCCTGAAATAACTGCCTAACATCAACTTCACTTTTTTTTAAAAATTCAGAACATGTTTCCAACAATAGTCCTCACTGTTTTAGTTAATTTTTCAACTGATGTTGAAATGAAACTCCAAATTGTAAAGAATGTTTATATAATGACAATGAATTGCTGTATAGGTGAGGGAGAAAGCTTCGTATATTGTTAATAATGTTCCTGGAGATGATCACTGCACCTCAACTTACCCAAATTCCCTTGACTCTAAGCTTTGGATATCTGCCAGTATACCTCTGGTAGCTTGAGACTGTGACTGAGCTAAACAAAAGAAAGGAGAGAAAACCTCATTAATGCTTCAATAATTAAGTAATAAGGTTAATAAAAGTGCTTGGAAGGTGGTGATCTTTGCATCTACAATATCCATAACTGACATTTCATCACTAATTGCTGCATTAATCAAAAGAGTTTGAACTATAAAACATCCTGTTATGTTTAAGATACCCTCTGTTCATTCCAGCTACTATTATTTTCATTATTCAGCAACACAGAGCAAAGCATTCTTTAATTATGTAAATATGACACTGTATTTTCACGTATGTACTGCAAAAACTGTCTTTTAATATTTTTTATTTAATCTGAAAACTCAATGGTTTTACAAAGAAATACTACAAGCTGTGTGGAAGTTAAACTAAATGTGAAGTAAACCAATGGTACGACTGTGCAGCCTGAAATATTGCAACAACTTATGTAGTATCTAATACCAGATGTTTTACATCTTTCTTTACTAAAGTTTGTAAATTTAAATGATTTCTTTGATGAAAAAGCACTATTACTTTGTGTAGTTCGCAAAAGTGTTTAATCTTAGCATATAGTACTACGCAATGGCATTATGCTATTCCAAAAATGCTCATGGTTGTGTGCAATGTAAACTCACAGTGAAAAAAGAAAGACAAACAGATTAATTAGAAAGATGTGACAATAACTCTGCCATTAGCTTATGGGAGCAAAACGGAAATTCTATTAAATCTAACTCACTTCAAATAATGAAGGAAATCTATGCCATAATCCTAAGGATATTACTTATGGAGATGTTGAGCAAGAGAATGAACTGCAGTAGCCCATATATAAAAGATGCACAGAATGTTTTCAAAAATGCAAAAGTGAATTTAATATTTAAAATGGAAAGGGAAAGTCTTTCAGTTTTAGCTTTCTAACAACTGTAAAGCCAACTACGATGCCAAATGCACTTTTTATCTTTCACTAGTATTTCACTCATCAAATTACAATTATTATTAGTGTTATCATGCATAAGTAGACTAGATTCAAATTATAGCTGGCTTACAAAACGCAATATTAGCCAAGCACATATTATGAGTGGTCAATACAATTTTATTTTGAAAACAAATGTATGGTATATGTAATGCAATTCAGGTTGTCATGGATTTAATTCTGGTTATGCTACGTTATTACATTCATACAACCTACTTACCAACAGGTCTTTGAGAAAATAGATTCGTTCAAACGCTCTTGTATGCCTTTCAAATCTTGCCAGTTTTACTAAATCGAAAACAGTACTTCCAAGATTTACTTTCGCAATCGTTAAAATACGATCCGCAACTTTAAAATGTCCTCACAAATCGGATACAGTTAGCCAACGTAGGTTTTTTTTCACATCGCGCACTGAGCTCAAATACAGTACAAGCCGGTCCACTAATATTATGAAAGCGACTTTATACATAGTAAACTCATACATGATATCAAACTTTGGGATAAATATATACTATTTTTAAAACCATTTAATATTCAACACAACAGTTTGGAATAATTGTGTTGGCAGCTTTGAATGTTAAACGTACGGCTGCATAGCGTCATCCAGCGTCTACATTTGAAAGCAATGGGCATATGCAGCGCTCAAAATGCACATTTCGGGTGGTCGATGCGGGAACATCGATGCTGCACCGAAAGTTCCTATCCCAGTTGATATTCGCTGGTATACATTGACATGGGTTGTGTTTGTTATTGCTTTCTGCGCGTGGCTTTGATTTTTTGTGGTGATAATGCATACAATAAGTTCGACATAGGCCGATAACAGCAATCAGAAAATTAAAACCAGAGCACTGAAGCGAATTGCAACATGATGGTGTCAGAAAGTACAAGCAACTCCAAATGTTACACCAGCTCATAGGGACATTGCGGTGACTGGATTCGAACCTGAGGTTTCCTCCTGCAGTATACACCCAGGAACATCTTCAAGTAATGTTTTAAACATCATCCTAAGATTCATTAAATGAAAAAGGCCATCTTTGATACCCTCAGCCACTATATGTCCACTGATGCTAAGCCACAGAATGGAAAGTGCCCTCAGGGTCCCAATTCATGGTACTTTTATAACAAAAGTGTGGCATAGGGAAAGGAGCCGCAGAGTAATGGGAAGATGATATTCAAGCTATCAGAACAGGTGGTTACCAAAATAATGCCATTATACCAGAGACTGGCTTCAGACGAACCACTGTCTTGCTGCATACGTTGGTGGACCCCAAAATCTGAGTGCCTCCATTCTTTGATTTGGCGTGAGTACCACAACACCGTTTTTGTGTCATGCAGAAAGTTGCAGATTGCTGTGGCTAATGCTGTTGCAGAATTTAACATGGGCTGCAGTGCTACACAGGGATTAAAATACAAATTGCAAAATAAAACACCCATGAATGTGACTGCAACAATAGTGTAGGGACGTGACAGCCGCAGGTTATATGAGGGTGCTCGATCTTCAACTGAGAAGAAGAAAGCAGCACGTAGGGGAAACTTTCCAAATTGAAGGAAGCAGCAAAGCAGATAAAAGCGGGTAGAACTTGTGCATCAGGACAGTTTTAAACACCAGGGCAAATATTGTATGCTGCAAAATGCATGTTTTCATAAAAATACATGTTTCTCAAATATATATTTTTCAATACATAGTTATAGTATGCACATTGAGTTTTTCTCCAATGTTGGTGAAACATGGCACGAATATGCTTCATACATATGTATATTACTGTTCATTTTGCCATAATTAATTTTCTCATATGCAAAAATATTGAAAATTTTTGTGATAACATATCCCAATACAAAATGTGTTTTGACTGAGGTCTTAACATATCAAAAATGATAACTGAGCCCGTTTATGCAGTAATATTTGGCATAAAAAGCATAAAAGGTTTCTAAAAATAATTGTCATACAGTTACACCTATTTTAAATAAACATTATTTTAGCACTGAAATATAATTTAAAAGTTTATAACTCCAAAACTACTCACGACAGAGCTGAAATTTTACACACATCTATATAATGGTTCAATTAAGTTCTGTATAAAATTTGAATCAAATACCTTTAAAATTGTAGAAAACAGAAATTTCAGTTCCCGTGTCCCACTCAGACCCGTATGGCCACTTTTTACTTTCTCTGCTACGTATAGTGAGGGAAATATTGTATTCCACCCAAAAATTCAATGTCGAGATTTCATCGGAAATATGTTTTGAGGCCCCTGAATCCAGAAAAAACATTTTTTAAAAAAGGTTCGTGTGTGTGTGTGTGCGCGCGCGCTCGTGTGTGCGTTTGTGTGTGTGTGTGTGTGTGTGTGTGTGAGAGAGAGAGAGAGAGAGAGAGAGAGAGGGAACAGCATAACTCAAAAACGAAATGTCGGATGAATACCAAACTTGGTATTTAAATTCAGTATCTTCCAAAGATGCGACGCGAAGATTTTTAGAAAATCCCCCTACCCCAAACTACTCTTTACATAGAGCACTTTTGGAAAGTTTGACTTTCTAAAAATCTCTAAGGATTTTGATTAAAATAACATATATTGAAGATATTTACCTGATAAATAAAATGTATATCTTGAATTTTCTGCGAGAATAGCCTATGAAGTCCTCCTCATTCCGAAGGAATTTTGTATAACCTTACAACTGGTAAACAAACGTTAAGCGATAGGCGCAAACGTACTCATCAAGCAATGTAGATCTCTTTAAGACACACAATTTATTTCGCTTAAGTTTTTTGTGGCATATGCCATTTCTGAGATATTCGTTATAATGGTTCGAATTGTTTATCTTTTGAAGTCCTGTCAACATTCAGCTGCTTCTCGCAATGTCATGGAAAGGGTATGGAATTTTAGGGCTAACGTATAGGGTCCAGTTCTTAAACATTTAACTATCGCTAATCCCTTTGTATTTATAATGAAATGTGCAATGTAGCTATTTCTGCAAAGGCTTAGTTGGATTAAAATGTATTAGAAAAATAGGTTTTATTAAGTAGTTTGTATACTCACTAATAAACGATAGAGAGTAGAGGAATCATGTGAATGTGTCACATTAGATTTTTCTTCTATGAAGTGTACACAGAATGGTTTTCGAAGCGGATGACACTTGTATGTCTTCCACTTGGTATAAATACCTTAAAGCCCCCATACATGCACGGCGCCGTCGCAGAGTGGTTGGACCGCTCCCCTCCAACCAAGGCGGCCCGGGTCTGATCCCAGGGACCCCGCATGTGGGATTTTTGTTGGACAAAACGGCGTCTGGTTTGGTTTTGCTCCGGGTTTACCCGTCATTCATCATTCCACCGTGCTCCATCTTCGCCTTTCCTGTCATTCCTCTCTCGCATCTCATCTATTATCTCCTTCTTCGCTCTCATCCCGGGCGTCGGGCTGATCCCGCATTCTGGTTGTCACTCTCTGATCCATAGATCCTCAGCTCCCCGACAGGAATCGGGCTACTGGCATTGGCTCGTAAGTCCTGGGGGTGTACGTCCTACGAAGGGGAGGGTAATTAGATATTGTTTTGCTTTGCACCCATACAAACATTACCTCGTCTAATGTGCTATAACCTAATGAAGATAAATCGATTTTGCCCTATAGAATATTTGCTCTATGGAAGTATATATTGACACTTGACAGTAACAAGTGAAGACAATTGTTTCTTATTCACATAAAATAATAAACAGTAAGGTGAAGCAGCTCAAATAATTGGTCGTTGCGAATTTGTGAAAATGAAAGTTTGGGGCTTCTTTCGCTATCGAGCTGCTTATACGGATCATTTCGGACGTTGGAGTTCGCAGCTTTGGACTTCACCAGGTATTGTAAGCCGTGCAGAGGAGCATTCTGCGGTTTCTTAAGTGTACTTCATCTCCAGAGTTTCAATGAGCGTACAACAGGAGTGTAGAAGCATAAATGCTTGTCAATTTAGCAATGGGTATTCTCATCGTAACCTATCCATTTCTCTAACTCTGCGAAAGTCAAGAAGTTGCCAAGAGGTTGTCAAAGGCTTACGAAGTAACAAGCAGTGTATGTAAGAAGTATGGCAATGGTTGTGAATGCTCAGTTATAGGTTTGGCGTGGTTGTATGCCCGAATATGCAATTTTTGAACTATTAAAACTAGAAGTATAATTTTTACAGGCATGATGTTATATTCAAGTAGTTCATCTCAGACCAACTCCACGTCTGCACCTCTCAACGGTTTAGCAGTTATGCTCCATTTTCCAGTTTTATTCATTTGTTTTCAAAAGTGTTAGCACCTTTAATACTATAGATACTGATTCAATTCTTTTGCTCCATATTCTTTATCGTTACTAAAAATAAATATTTCATTGAAAGATACAGAAAAATAGAACTGTTGAAAAAGCTATTTTTTCTACTAAATACATTTTTCGGGGTAGTTTACAAATAAGGAAATTATACTTTAGTTAGAAATACCCATATGACTTAAAGAACGAGCACACAAAATATGATTCTGGTAGCTTTTTGCCTGTTGAAATAAACTTTGTAATGCAGAGTGTAAAAGGAAAACAATCTGAAGAAATCCATTCCTTATTTTAAATAAACCTATCAAGATTCTAATAAGCTGCATTAAAATGACTGGCGTATAAGATTCTAGAGGAACAGGACAGCGTAAATGAGTTTTATTATTTTTCAAATACACCAAGGAAGAATTTCTGGGGGTATGCTGCGAAATGGGGAAAATGGTATTAGACTTTAAGTTGCTCTTAGTGTGTTAGAAACATGATATAAGTCATTAAAGCTCTTTGCTGCTCTAATGTCGCTAACCTACGAGATTAGAGTAATTTTTTCCCAGTAAATAAATCAGTAGTTAGGAAAGGACAGATCGAACACACCTTTTTGCGTTTATATGGGAGAGATAGGGAAAACGAGGTGAGATGCTAGGCTGGGCTGGGGTTGAAGGGCAGAAAATACGTTTATATTCACTAGGAAGTACTAGGAAAAACAATACTGGTCCAATTTAAAGTTATATTCATAATAAACCTTTTATAAATGTAAACAAACTTAATAATTTCTGATATACATTCACATATAGTGATGCAGACAGAATGTGTTTAAAATTAGCTCTCACCTAAAAATCTGTGAAAACCAAATAAAAGTATATATTATCTTAAAACTCTTTATAGATGTAGCTATAAATCTTGCAAATTTTACGTTTCTAGACTTCACAGATTTCTTACAACTATAAATTACGTTCAGTGCTGTTGGATTTTCTACCCATTCATGATATAGTACTTATAAAATTATCTAGGCCACCGTTAAGACCAATGTAGTTAAAGGCGGGGTATAAATGGAACTAAAAGTATGTCTATATAGTTTTTTAAAAACTCCTTATAAATAAAAACTAAAATTTCAATAAGTATAAAATATGTAATTTTTATTGTATTCAGCTATTCTATGAAAATAAACGATCTATAATTTTTTTCTTTTGCTAATATTTTTAAAGTTATATGTGATATTAAAATAAAATGCTCGAACTTAGCAATATGGTTATAAACTTAATGAAGCATCACTCAAATCAAAATGTAATAGTGTCTTTAATTAATGTTAATAACGAGCATTTACACACAACCAGAATAGCTATATTTAGACCTGAAATAGTGACTTACTTAGTCAGCTTACCCTCCTCGCATGTAGGGCTTACACCCCTAGGACTTAACAACCGTGCCTACTCGTGCAATAGTTCTTTGTATACTAGAGACAGGCACAATAAGACAAATTTTCCAAACTATGAAACTTATTTTGCGAAAATATGAAATACGAAACATTATATTAATGCCTAAAATATTTGTCCTTAAACCGTTTAGAGGTGGTTTATATAACTGTTTTTACAGAGTAAACCTTTAAAATTAAGCTTTGTTCGTGTCAGTACCTTCATATTTAGTGATATACAATAAACCGATAATTTTATAGTGTTTCAGCATCATTACACTCTTTTACCAAAATAATGGAATAAATTGCTGGTTACTTTATTTGATCTTAAAGCTAGTTAATGCGCAACAAGTAGCTTTACAATATTTTCCAGCAAAATGTTACGTCCTATAGATTAGTGCTTTGTCCAATAAAGAAGATTGTTCCACAGCACATGAAATGGTGGGATAATATTAGTATGGTACTACATTTGGTAGCTTAATATACGCTATTTCACTGCTCCTACCTTCTAGTACCTTGGGAACCTGATAAGCGTACGAGGGAAACAGCTTTTCGAACTTCAAGCGCTTCTTCCGTTAAACATTCCACGTACTGCAGTGCTGTATACAGTTTTCCTGAAGAAAGAAAAAAATTATCTCAAAATATCTGGAAACCACGGTTCATTGTAAATGGAAATACTGGCTGAGAGAGAAAAAAACACCGTGCAAAGTGTGAAAATAAAATCCATTGTTAAAAGGAAGAATCCAAACTTCTATTGAGCATAAAATATATAGATATTTCTAAAAAATGAAATTATACCAAAACATTACGAAATGTGTAATTTTTAACACTAAAAATCTACGCACAACATGCTAGCCTTTGTTTTAGAAAATGAACCTTCGTATTTTGTCTGCTTCTAATCATAGTATAGTGCAGGGTTTACTTAGAGCCACGGAAACCTTTCAACACATACGTGCAACACTGCTAAGAGAAACACCCAGAGAACACAATATATCGAAAGAGGAAGTTCATTTTTTGCATTGAGGCCGTATTTTTAACACTTAAATGATTTCAGTCTAATTATATAATATAACAAATATAACAGCCCGCCTTAAAGCAATGTGTGTATACTATAATATGTAAAAAAGTGTATGTTACAGTCATTGTACAATGTTTATATTATATACATATTTAATAATGTTATGTGAATGCATTACGTAATTTAACAATGTAGGAGTTGCGAGGATATAAGCCGAAAGTTGCTAGCAATGAGGTAACAACGAGGTAACCTTGAGGCAATAATGAATTAGAAAGTTTAATAATGCAACTAGTAATTCTTGGAACAATAAGTAATATTTAAAACAGTTTATAAATAGCCAATCAACAACTAGAAAAAGCTTAAGTTAAATAAAGGTATTCTATTGGATTAGACAATCAGAGACTTGAAATAGAGAAATTTACAATTTTAAGCGGTAGATGGCAGATGCTAGAAGGCAACGTTCCTGAACAGTTCGCTCGGTACGTATTCAGTGTGAGATATAAAATTAATTACGGTGTGAATAATATAAAGTTTACGTGTTAAAAAGTAGAATTAACAAAAATCTCACAGCTTTTCAGTAGGATATATCTGTGAAGTGTTATTTAACCGTGTGAAAGATGAATAAAATGAAGCTAAATACCATTATAAGTTGTGTAAGCCTTCAATCTTTAGCCGTTCCAGCCCTGCTAAGAGATATGTGTTTCTACAAATTACTACTGACGCTGCCGAGGCAAACATAAATATATAATATTTAAAGAAACATTAAAATACAAAGTTGATTTTTTATACGTTGGGGCGAATGCCACCGGAAAGTAAACGTTGGGGCGAATGCCACCGGAAAGTAAACGTGGGGGCGAAGGCCACGGGAAAAGTGAACTTGGGGCGAAGGCCACCGGAAACATTGTATCGTACGTAGTTGCAACTATTTCAAGTTTTGGCTCCCCAGCAGTGGAACTATAGTACTCCTTCCAATTGGCGCCCAAAGCGTGGTGCTAATAATGTTAAAGATTATACTTCTTCAGCATTGACGTTGAATATCTTGTTGCTGCACAGTGTAGAAATAATGTGGTTTTTTACCTCTATAGTTAGGGACGAAAATAGTCTGTTGACAAAATAAGGGAGACTGCAACATCGAGCGATAAAGAACACAGTAAATCACTATGCACACTCTTCTTGTTTTATGAAGAACTCCTCGCTGCTTCAGCAATTGCTTTGAATTTGGAAAGCGTATGTACACTCTCCCCCGTTAATGCCGTCATAACAGCAGTGTCCCTACAACCCTGGCGCTGCGTGGACGCTTAACCTGGTATGGACATGCCTCTTACCCCTGCGGTCTTCTATGTAGCAGCTGTTTGTGCAGTGGCGGCCTGTGACATGTGACATTTGACATTTGCGTTTTCGCAAGTTGAACATGCGACAAGGATGTATTGAAATATATCCGAAGTGAAACGTGCCATGATTGTGGGGATGTGGAGGGCGAACATTGCTCCTCGTGATATCACCAGAGCAATACCTATCATACTCCATATTGTGCAGCGATGGAGAATAGCGTGGCAGGACGAAGTAGAAGACTGTCTTCGTGATCACAGAAAAACAAATTGGGGCCCAAAAAAACCTCAGAGGAGGAGGATGCACTTTTAGCAGACGTGGAATTGCATCCTTTTGTCACTAAAGGATACGATTGCGCAGGTGCAGTCTCCCATTAGCGAGACAATAGCTTCTCTCAGGTTAAAATCAGCGGGCATACGTAATTGTCGTGCGGCTATAAAGGAATATCTTTCTCCTCACCATAGAGAGATACGAGTGGGGGTTGCTTTGGAAGAACTTCCAACCGCACTGGATGTGTGAGACACTACTATATGGCTTGACGAGGTGGCTTTCTGTACTGAACATCATCGGCAATTGACCTGTTGGAGGCCAACTGGTTCTAGGCTGGATCCCAGATATCAACAGATGATATGGCGATCGGGGCGTGCGGTGTCTCCCTCCGTGGTGGGTGCAGTGGTTACCATGTTAGCTTCTAGTTCCCGTGGTCGCGGGTTCAGACCCCGCGGATGGCGGTGGATTTTTTCGGGCGTAAAAGTCCTTAGCATGGCTTCCTTCGTAAGGGAAGTAAAGCCGGTGGTCCCGTGTCGTAGATTTACGGCACGTGAAAGAACCTCAAACCTGATAAAGAGGTCTCTGAGCAAAACTGCCCGTCTTTCACGCTCAGTATAGAATGGGACGCTAAGGACAATAACAGTTAAAGAGCTTCCATAAATAAAAACTCGGGGCGCATCAGCTGTTAAATACTGGGTTGGATCAGTGGGGCTGGTCCTGGAGAAGTAGTTGAGACATCCCTCAGAATGAATTCGGTTGAGTACTGAGAGACGTTCTACAAGTGTGAGGCTGCTATATCCCGCGGGTGTAATACCTACAATTCCCCTGGAGTATACAACAGCGATGTGCATACCTATCGGTATACACGGGAATTATTTGGGAAACACCCTGATGTACAGGTTCTGAGCTGGCCCCCAAAATCTCCGGATCTCAACATTATAGAGAACGTCTGGTCACCGATAAGGCAGGTGTGGCAGCCCAATCAAGGGTGCAGTAGAGATGGATTATTGGAGCACTCCAGAACATCTATGGGAACATCTCAGACACGAGCCTGACTATTTCCGACATCTGATTGAATCTGTGCCTTCCCGACTTCATCAGGTGCCGGATAGGCAAGATAACTGGACGAACTATTGACTGCTTGTTTGTCAAGCGGGTCTCATGTAAGTTAAATAAGTCTTTGTACATAATTATCAGAAATATTAATAAAACAGATACAGCTTGCAATTCTTCAATATGCAGGAATGTTTATAAGTAAATTCTGAGTATTAATCTCATGTAAAACATATCTATTTCAGTGATATAACTATGGAATTTCAGTGTATTTCCTATTTGTTTTCGTTATGTTTAAAACAATGATTGAGGTTTAAATAACTGTGTTGCAAGTGGAAACTACACAACTTTTTCTCCTGTGTTCTATAACTGTAAACCTTAAAATACATATTATAAATTGTGCTGTAAATTTATTTGTATGGCTTTTCGCATTCGCAATCAACAGTATAGATTGCTTGAAACACAAATATTAACCGTTAGGAGGCCGCCACTGCGGCGGAAGCTGAAACATACGCAAGCAGCGGTGAAGTGATGACTCCCAGCACATCTTTAGCTATTTCCTTCTTTAATAAATTACCATATGAAGTTCATAATTAAAGCTAGAATCAGGAAATATTTCATCTATAGCCCTTTTATGACATTAGGGTATTTAGCATCCTCTGTAAACGTTCTACTTTAGTTCTCTTGGGTTAATGTCTAGTGCCTTTTTTGACACCAGGACTGTATAAATTCAAACTCCGTCCTGCGTGATACCATAAATGCCGACCTGAATTATTACAAATGTTATAGGGCGCCACTGCACGGGGAGCTCTGTTTACAGAGTCACGCAGGTAAACAGACGCATGTCCACACAACTTTGGGAGTGATACTCTTTCCGTTGTGACGGCATTAACGGGGGGTGTAGTCTAAAAGAAATTCGCAAAAAACGTAGCATAAAATGGGTCTGTCATTTATGTATATTTGACTTTACAATATGTAACTGTGAAGTCGAAAAATGTCAAAACTTCCGATGACCTTCATACTTAATATAATTTGTATATCCTTCCACCTTCCCTTGAAGCTTCATAAAGTTGGAGCTAAAAAACGTAACGTACATTACGAGCTACCGTATTTGGGAGGTTGGGGCAGCAGGTGTAGGTAACAAAACTTCTTTCGAAGGATTGTCCCAAAGGCTTTTTCTGAGACAGCTTTATGGAATATCATAGCCGATACTCTGATACACACGTTGTCAGTCGATCTACAGGTGTAGGCAATTGACCTGTACATTGTACGAGGGTAATCTAGAAAGTAACGACCGTTTGTGCATCCCCGCTACGCAGATCTTTGTCGGGTTTCTATTCAAGTTCGAATGGTTTCCTCGACATCCTTTCTCAGTGTGAGTTTCAGTCGAAATAAGTTCATTGTTGTGAGTTCTGTTATTGTTCAAAATGAACTGGGTCAACAAAGTCCCGCAGACTCCAAGGTGAGAGGTGTGGTTCGTGCGCAACCATCAACTACACCAATAACTCGGCCTTCTCCCTATACAGCAGTTCATACACCAAGCTGCACGCCTTTTCTTGATCCGTCTGCAGGAGGTACCTGGAGCTGTGGAGCATCATCTAGGATTCATAATGCGCCGGCCAACGCGCCCCAGAAAACGACTTCCTCAAGATATCCTATTTACTTCCACCTTAAGCTCCGAAGACTCCAATCTTTAGTTTCTTATAGGCTGCTCCGCTGTGCAGTTGCATTGTATTTGTGATCTATAGTGAGTAGTAGGGATTTACGCGGGGCAGCGCACTTAGTATGCAGGAATGTGCAATTAATATGCTAATTAGGTCTCCCCTGCACCTGCCATGCCCCCTGGTACCTTTACGTAGCAGCTGAGGTCATAAATTTTGTGAAATATAATGGAAAGATTGACAGGCAAGCAATTAAGGTTGTCCATCACCTGTCAAAATGAACAATGGTGTAATAAATTACGCGTTGTAACAAAGAAGCAGACGCTATTCTCCTCATTCCATTTCCGCACAGTACACTTTAGGAAGGCCACACCTGTAGCAACTCCCTCCCCCCAGCTGCATTCTGTCTCCAAACTCGCTCACCTGGGCAATATAACAAAGACTGTACCTTTTTCCTGTCAAAATGAGCAATGCTGTAATAAATTAGGCATTGTGACAAAAGAACAAGCGCTATTGTCTCCATTCCACTGCCCCACACAAGTGTTCGTTAGGAAGGCCACACATGTAGCAACCCCCTCCACCGCTGCATTCTATTCTCTCTCCAAACACGTGTAATATAACAATAGACCAGACTGGCGCCATGGTAACAAAAGAAGCTAACAAAATAACAAGTGCTATTGTCTCCATTCAATTGTCCCACACAAGTGTTCGTTAGGAAGACTCCACATATAGCCACCCCTCCTTTCACAGTATTCTATTCTCTCCAAACACGCGCATCTGGTATATATAACAAAAGATCAGGCTGGTGCCCACGATAACAAAAGAACTCTTGGAGCCTGTGCTATTATACCTGGTGTGTCTTTGTTTGACGATAAAAAAGAGAGAGACCTGTTTCCCACGAGGCAAGCTTCATTTACCTGCTATGCAATAAATTCCCCCACCGCCCGACCTCGTCATCCTGGCACTGACTCTGCCCCGAGGGTAGTTCTCTCTGAGAGCAGCCAAACCTTCACGAAGACCTACGGACATCTCCGAGCATAGATATACACGATCGTGACATCCCTAACACTTGATCCAAGCAAACGATCCTGCACGAAGACCAACGGTCATTATCGAACATAGTTATACATGATCAACTCTCTGTTTTTGCGCATATTGTCTCTCTGAAACAGCGATATCAAAAAATGTGTTTAACATATATCATTACCTATATTAAACCCCTGTGTATACTTAGATACCCTTAGGTCTGTGTTCGAATCTTACTGCAGGCAAAAGTCTAATGTTTTAATTGCTATGAAAAAGTTGATACTTTGATAGGGTAAAACACGTGCCTATACACAGAGCCATTACACATACATACACACACACCAGTTCACGCTCACACACACACACGCACACATAAAATACTTACACTTCCTCCAAACACACGAACCTACACGAAGACCTACGGGAATCACCGGGTATTGATATACATGCACAATCTATTCTAACTCTCTGCTTTTGATTCAGCTGTCTCTTTCAAACAGAGTTATTAAAAGTCTTTATGTGTATTCCTCTCTATAATTAAAGTTACCATTCCCCTCCCCCCTCACTGCATCCTTGCCTCCAAGCTCTTCTCGATTCTCCTGCATGGAGAAAAACACATTCCTCCCCGCACTACAGAGCATTTTCCCATACTAATCCTCTCTGCATGTCATTGTATGTAACAGAAGAACCGGTTTTCTATCCCGTGTATATAAGGAGCCCCTTATCGCACTACTCTGAATATTATTGGAGGTGTAATCGAGACGATAATACATTGGACGATTTTTAGAGCGAATGTGGAGAAGAGTCATACCATTATACATCATCATAAAGAGTTGTGCAAGGTATCATGCACTCTATAGTGTGTAACATGCCTTCCCATCATGACCAGATGTCTTCTCGAAGTATATACACGGATTGTCCAGTCTACAAAAGAAGCATGGTGTAAGTACAGTTCGTTGTTCTTGAATGCAATTTCTAAAAAAGTGTGCAATTGTTCTCTAAAGAAGAGTGAAAACAAATGGCTCATTGCTTTGTATTTCATCTTTTTCAGGGAAACTGATTCCGAAAGTGATAGTGAGACGGACAGCATCATTTCAAGTCACAGCTTTGTGGCATTCAGAGTATTGCGATGGATATACTCACTCTGTACTGTGTGCAAAGCCCGAGGTGCACGAGCAGATGACACCTTACTTCGCATGCAATGAGAGCTGCAGTGTATTCCTCTTCAGACAGGGAAATTTAAAGTAGCACTTTAAAATATATACCGCACTACTGTACATTGGTATCGTAATATAAGTAACATCAGAGATCATTTATGTAAAAATTAATTACGTAGGCGATACTACCATGCACTGCTATTTCGATACATAGTACTATAGTACAGGGGTATCTAAATGTAACTAACATTGGAAATTATTATGTATTTGCAGAATTAAAATGGCGACACCTGAACCTAAAACGAGATAGATTCGGGTGATAAAGAATCAAAAGATATAGTGAAATACCCCCTTGCAGAGCAGTGTGCTAATCACATAGATGAGGAACAGAAGGAGTCCAATTCCCAATCGGTCGGGGCCTAACCTCAGAACCTTTCCCTGGCAAGCCAGCAGAACTCAGGAAAACATTGATGTGAGTATGTTCATATATAGAAAAAAAATCTTTGTTTCATTTCCCTGCAACCTAACAAAATGCAATTGTTTTCAGGCTACCTGCACTTACAAAAGCATGTTTTATAAGGGTTTTATTGGGCAATGTTTCAGACGCTGCAATAAGGGGAAGAAGAGGAACAGCTTTGCAGATCTGCAAAGGAGGCTGACGCACTTGGATGATAGAATAACTAGCATCGACACCGCAAGAAACATGCCGGTAACACGCGGATGCCGAGACGTCTACATCTCGAGAAGGAACAGCGTTAAGATGAAGTTCTTCTACGATCTTCCAGTGCTTATAGTAAAAAACACAGACAAATTTGTGTACATAACAATGCAAGGCTGGGGGATAATTCGAGAGAGTCTTCCTGTATTCAAAGCATTCCTACAATCGAGAAAGTGCCCACGAGTGTAATATTGTGAAAATATTGTTTTCTCTTGTAATATCATTGTTTATCTGGAAGAGGCTAAAATGCGATTTTGAATACTAATTTAAATGATTGTGAAATGCTTTTAAATAGTGATGAAATTTGCACCCTAAAAAGACTTGAATCGTTTATAGATTACCATTTAGGTAACCTATCTGTTGCAAGTGTAACGCAATATGCTGGAATGAGGAGTTGGAGGAGGAAAGTGTTTGAACTGTGTGATAAAAAATTATAAATAGGAATGAAGGTATGTTTTACATCATGTTTTATTCATTAAAACATCCTTACATTCCCAATGCGAAAAAGGAAATCCTTACATTACAATGATTAGTTTAAAATATAAGATGCATTACAGGAGTCAGAGGCTTGTATGTACTTTATCATGAATTATTAAACAATGCAAGAAGGTCTGTGCAGGGATATTTGCACTAGCTTGAATTTCTATTCTGATGTTGACAGAACCATTTACAACTTCCTCGGGTTGATGCCAGCAATCTATAACAAATATAGGAGCAAATTTAAGAAAATCTTTTCTCTTCAATCAATGATAATTCTTTTTTTTTTCATAATAAGGGTTTTGAAAAATTGAGTACATATCATACAATGATGCAAATATCGAGTTTCCACATTCCAAATTCATGTCATGGTAGGGATAACATTCACTATTAAGATAAGGCCTCAAATTACTTATGTTACAATGATCAAAAATGGAAGTCTTTAGATGCATTCCTCGACCTTAAAGTCTGAGCACCCAAAATGGAAAATCTCGGCTTCTCCATTTTTGATGTGGTGGCTACATTCCAGTTGAATAATTTAGTCTGAGGCACAACAGGCTGAGTATGGCGATCCATGGACCTAAATGGGAGATACTGCGAAATGTCCAACTTGAAAATCTTGAGGATTTCAACCTCTTCAGCATCAGAAAGTCGAATCACTGGCATTCTCCACTCGATTCATACAAGTTTAACAGTGGCATTATCTTCACCCTGAGGCGTTATAATACAGTTTTAGAGTCCTTGGATCGAATCAGCACAACTCAAACTTGCTATTGAGTATGAGTTCCTTGTGGTCGTCAGCAAATCCCGGAAGCATCGAAAGCGGTACTATAGCGTTGAAGGCTCCATTTGCTGCATGTACAATGTCCGTGTCTTCTCCAGGATAGCACCATCCAGCATTCAGCAGACGATCAGATTCCACTGGGTTGAGAGCAGCATAGTTGCGTAAAATTGAAGCAATCCCGGGGTTTTTGGTTCGATCAATAGTTGAGTCGTTCATATCCAGTCGACTCTCCTCAAACATGAATGCAATAGCGTTATGGGTAAGCTTTGCAGCAACAGCTGTTCCATTAGATTTAGTAATACTCCCTCGATGTATAGATAACTTCGATTAGGAAATGTGTATAAATCCTCAGCTTGACAAGGGTTCTAATCTCGTCAATAGAGTCCAGAGCTGATGTATTATACGGCAAAAACACATGTTCCACCTCTTTAGTGATCTTGTCATCGTATCTCGGTGTCTCGGTAACATTGAAGATGTCCATGATTATAGGATTCTAAATCGCAATACCTGGAGGAACTGATGATTGCGCGATGTTAGCCCGCTGGGTGTCAAAGGCAGAGTATGACGCTGGCGTCGAATCGCTTCATTATTATATCCTCGACGTCGCTGACTTCTTCTAAAATCTATTGCCATTGAAACGGTTGTGAAGTCTTATGCTTATATCTTCGTTTCTAAAGTCAGTGATATTACCGTTCTGGTCCACTACACGAAGACTAATTTCCTGTATGACATTGGTGTTTATGATTGGAAGGTAAATTGGATTTGATGGCTCTTGAGAAATATGATATCCAGGCGCAACAGAAGGGAAAAGCTCATAGATCGAGTGTCCACTTTTATCGTCGATGAAAGAGCCTGTTGCAATACTGCACTCGAGTCGTGTGATGCTCACCTTAAATATTCACCAGGAAAACGGATTCAGCCAGCTGATTAGCTGGAATAGCTTTGTCAATGAAACCCAAAAGCGATCCCATAGAACAATCTTTGGAAAAATCGAGGATGAAAGGACATTTAATTTCAGCCTTCATTATGTTATTATTAGGTCTTATAAAGAAGACATTCTCATCCACCCCTAGCTTATCTCTGATGTATTCATTAATATCAAAAATCTCGTAAGATCCATCGGGTATATCAATGATCTTAATTTCATAATTGTGAATGAAATGTAATTGATTATCACTCTGATCAACATTTGGAATGGAATAGAAGGTTTGAAAATTCAATAGAGCTATCTCATAATGTCCCTTCGGATCTATCTGAAGAGCGGGATACAGCTATGTGGTAAGAACGGATTCGCTGCCGCTGACAACAATTGTGTAACTCATTGAGATAGAAATTGTAAGTACAAGTGCGCGCAGATGACTGAGCTGAAACTCTAAAACCTCTTAGTGCTATACAGCACATTAACGCTTCTGAGGTACCTTTCTATCTCTTTTGGTGGCTTCAAGTTTCCAAAGCTATCGAAATAAAATAACACGTTGCCACCCTTCTTTATAGCAACCCAATAAGTGCCTTCATTCTCTGAAGTATCGAGATTGGCGATAATTCTCTCTCTGTAACGAGGTCTTGAAGGTAGCTGATCGATCATGTGTACACCTCTAAAATGAAGAATCTTTAAACGTTGGGCATACAAGTCGAGATCAATGTTACTCAATGCTTTTCCCGGGACAAGTATAGCCCTCTGCCGGAGTATTTTTAATTCCCTTTCTTGTCCTGCCTCCTCTTCCTTTCGGTGCTCCTCGCCTTATTCTTCTTCCTCGAATGCCTTTCCCTCTTGCTTCAATTTTTCTGTTATGGCTCTTCATTTCGGCGAGTTGTTTATCTGCAGCCTTTTTCATATTTATGGCTGAGGCAATTTGTGATGCACCTCCAGCGGCGGCACCTAGGGCTCCAACGATCGGTATAAGAGGTAGAAATCCTCCTGGTTTCTTGTTCTTGGATCCAGCACCAACTGCTACCTTTCGCTTCATGATTGTTGTTACTAGCCGCGCTGCCTACTTTTCACCTAATGTAGCATCAGATGATTGCACTCTTTTCCACGCCTTTTCAGTCAAGATTTTGTCTGCAATAGTTTCTCGAACCAGAGTCCTTATGCTGAGCGTAGGCAGTGTAGTGGAGTTTGCACGCTGCGTGTGTTGGGTTGATTCCGTGGTCGCCTCTCTTTAATCTTTTTTCTAACTTTGTCCCAGGTCCGCAGTATATGTAGCCAGGAAAATGTGCTTCAAATGGTAGCCGGTTAATGAGAGAGTTCATTAAACCGGAACCTCTTGCGAACTTAACCTCCTTAGCTCTCACGGTATACTAACTGATTTTATTGCTGCATAGTTCTTTTATACTCTGCCATTGCTTACATTCATTAGCATATATACATTAAGTGTGATTTATTTTATTTTAGTTGCTATGATGGAGCTGGTGAAGCAAGATTGTTCGCTGCCTATTCAGCTTTTAGATTTTGAAAACGACTTTAGACGCGATCGTCACGGAATACTGTTTCCTGGCATTGTTTCAGCGCTAATTTTAGGCAGCTCAAGTGCTGGAAAAACAAATGTATTATTCAATACCATACTTCACGAGAATGGACTACGTTTTGAACACGTGTACATTTATTCAAAGTCTCTTACCAAACAAAGTATCGATATCTAATTAAGCTGCTTGAAAACATTGCGGGTATAGGAGTGCATACTCATGAAGACGGAAAAAAGCGTCTTGCACCCGTCGGAAATTAAATAAAATTCAATCTGTATATTTTACGATGTCATCACAGAAAGTAAGACGAAATTGCCTCATTTTACAGCATGGGCAGTCATCGAAATGTGGATTCCATATATCTAGCACAATCCTATGCAAAAGTTCCAAAGCGATAATATGCGAATATAATCATGCACTTCAGACAGGATAATTTAAACTTGAAGCATATATATATATATATATATATATATATATATGAAGATTACGTAAACACAGATATGTCGTATACGGAATTTAAAGATTTGTGCAAGGGTGTTTGGGAGAGCTCTTTAGAAGGAAGAACCTTTACGGTAATAGTTCCCGAATTTCCCATGAATGATGGTCTATATAGGTGCGGATTCGATGTATGTATTAAAGTTGATAATAAAGAAATTGCTCATTCTTGGTTCACCATGAGTACTGACAACTTTGAATCACAGAGGACTGCACCGGTGAAAAGGTCGCTACATCAGTTCATCATAAACAGGGATTGAAAAGGAAATTACCAATTCAGGAACAAGAAACTGTGCATTGTTCAGGATTCTGAGGAGGACGACGACGCAAGCACTAACGCTACGTGGATGCGCTTACGTTTTCTACTGAAAACATAATGCAGGAGTTCACAGAAAAAACGACATATCAGCGCATGGGCAAACTTCAAACTACGCCTAGGGATCACATCCAGAAGTCAATAGACGTGCAACATGACGCTCTAATGGAATATCTGAATAAAAATACCCTTAAACGCGACGATGGAAACAACATCAACCTGGACACTATAAGATTGAAGATAATGCTACCACCTCAAGAGGATTATGACGTGCCGAATAAGAAGCATGTATTAGAGTATATAAGTGCAACAACACCACCGCATGATTCACACGGTAACGTTTCAAAAAAGAAGACTTATAGAAGTAGCAAAATCTGTCGATGACAGCGATGGAGCAATAGAAAAGTTTGTTAAAGTTCTAGTGGGAAGGAAACAAAATGAAATACAGGAATATTTAAATGGCAGACATAGTTCAAAAAGTACCACTGTTACAGAAACAGTGACAAAACACATGGAAACTATGGCGAACCGTCAGAAATCAATGGATAAGCATCTGACATTTACAATGGATAATGTCAATACACTTAAAACAAAAATGAGAGTCATAAATGCGTTAGTAGAGCAAATGAGAGGAGAGCACATAATTACACTGCAGTCGTTGCCTTTCAGGGGGAAATCGCAGAGGTGCATGTTAACAACAGGTCTAGAATACTACAACTCAAGTGTAAACGGAGAGATAATTTCCTGCTATATGACGTCACCAACACCTACTGTAAGACCTGATACATTATTTGAAATAAATAACAGGTCGCTTAGAGCTCTGCCTGCACCAATTGCAAATGGCGATAGACTAAGCTTCACAGCTCTTGCAAATCGTGTAAGGGGTTGTCATTTTCTAAATATTGAGTTCAAAATCTCTTATAAACTGAAGTCAGCTAAGTAAATAGAGTATATATTAATGGAAAGTCTAATTTCAGTGTCATTTCAAGATGGACAGCGAGAGCATACGACTTAAAGAATCTGTAGCTATGCACACGCAAGCTATAAGAGAAAAGTTACGCTCTCTTAAAGGTCAGCAGTTTGAAACCCAGAGAGTGATGAGTGATGCTCTTCAACCATTGACAGATCCGCTTCAAGATATGCTGGAAGTACAGGAAAAGAATACTATAAGCAAGGAGGAATCACCGAAAGACGAGAAACTCAACACATGTATTTCCTGTGAATTCTCAACATAAAATTTTTGGGTGGAATAAAATACTTCCTCTACTTGCTGTTAGAATGCAGTAGCAAAAGTAAAAAAGCATATCTGTGCTTTAGGACATACAAGAAGCTTGTGGGAGAGAACTTTTATCATATGAAACCTTTCCAAGTGGAGTGAAAGAAGGCATTCACTATGTAAAAGAGTCTATATTTAAAGCGCCTTAGACTGATCACTAAGAGAGAGATAATGAAGTGAGCCTCTGCCAAAAATTTGTTAACACATTATTGACATGACAAGGAACTATGCATAATATAAAGACAAAAATAACCTACTAAGTAGTTGACCACAATATGAATGTGCTTGGAGGAGGATGCCGCTATTTTTTGTTGACAATCAAGGCTAGGGATCAAAGGGAAGTGAGGGGTAAGGCAATAGTGAAATGTACAGTCACACAATGAAAACAGTACATTTGCAGGCCTCAGCCTCACTAGTAAATGCCACCCAGAACTGCACATGTTTTCCTTTACCTGACTGTCCTTCCAATGCCCTGCCCACTTGTTTTGTAACCATTTAGTTCCTCTTCCCATCACATGCATTCATATCATGGCCAACTAGTAATTAAATACAGTGTCAAACAGTAATCACGCTCATTATTTTCAAATACCTTTAGTAAATTCTTAAGAATGTAACAGGTGGTATAGGTTTTAATTAAAACCCAACAGAAAGCTTTTAAAATGTTTTTATTCAATGTTAATGTAAAAACTGTCTTTGCTCATTTACATAAATGCATTGCTTAATATTTAAGCTTACATCAAAGTATACCTACTACAGATGAAAAGTATTTACATTGCTCTCTTTAACCCAACATACAAACTAAATATAACACTGTGTGCACTACACATTTAGTTTTATCACAACAGAAACAAAATGAACACTCTGTCTCTTACATGTAAACAAGTGCACAACCATACAACACAAAAACACAATCATGCTTTCTATAGTACAAGAACAATGCCATCCAGAACAACTTTTCATATTAATGGGGAGTACAGCAGACACTATACATTGTCAAGGTTTGTTCCTATAGATCCATTTCTTGGATAATACTCCTCCTTTTTGCCATGAATATTACTAAAAAGTAAATATAAAGAACATAGGCTTTATAGACTTTCCTGGCCAGGAGCGTACACAGAGGGGAGGATCAGGTGCTCAATGCCCACCAACCCTCAGACTCCTAAACATTGAAGCAGTAAAGGCTCAATTTTGTTTTCTGCGACTCTTGTACACCTACAGATTTAGTATATTGCATTGCACCAGTAAGTAAACAGGTAAATAAAAATACTATACCAATATATTAAAATAGTGGTAAATATGGGTAAATGATAGGGAATTTAGGCTGCTCTGTTGGAAAATTATCATTCCATTTAATAATTGGCAACATTGATTAAATGGCTCGCTCTGCTCGTATCTACACAATTTAGTCACAGGTAGTTTGTATTAAATGCTTTCAGAACATCTCCTGTAAGTGTAGTGAAGTGAGTGAGTCCCCAAGGAGTCTAGTGGTTAACACATCTGACTGGGTATGAATCCTGGCTGGGGAGTTTGATCTCTATGTACTCCCATTTGCTTTTTGGTTCTATAAATACTTAAAAAGGTTGCTTGTTGGACATGGTGATCCATCAAATCCTTTCTTTAGTCAATATACCCTGTTCAGTGATCCAATTGATAACCCTCTCACTTAGATAAATCTCTAAAAGTGACCATGGAATGTAGGCATGACTGAAATCGTCAGTTTCAGCTATTCCTGTTTCAGACTCCTGCAAATGCACTCTCTGTGTATGCCCCTGTTCCTGACCGTTGCCAGTGCTACTACTGTAACACTAAATAAGGTCCTTCCATCATGTCACTGAAGGTATCTTATATAGCTGCAATTAAACTTTTAGATAGAAGCATTTTAACTCATGAAAGCTGGAAAAATTAAGTACTTATCTATACAGTAAATTTTTGGGGTTACGTGTTAGACAGTAAACTCAAGTTTACATTGAATACCTTTGGATGGGATTCAAGACACTATTATACCCATATGAAAATGTATTCAGGCTAAAAATATGTGCAGTTATTTTACGTTCTGTACTTTCTCTGGTTCCCTCAAAGTTTCTGATATTTAAACATTAGAGAGAGAGAGAGAGAGAGAGAGAGAGAGAGAGAGAGGGGGGGGGGGTTGGAGTGACTCTCTCCTAGCAGCATACCATAAAACCTGATATATTTTCATATACAAATGAATGCTTTCAAACCAGCAAATATGGTGCTTAGAAATAATGAGGTATAGGTACACAATGTTATATTACTCATTCAGCTTATAAAAGTGACCTTTCACTGTATATCTTAGTGATTAATATGCACCTAGCTTGGTGGTGATTCACTGGAACACCAATTAGTAATGTAACTGGATTTACACTACAAATGTCAATGCCACTTTTTTTTTTTTTTTTTTTTTTTTTTTTTTTTTTTTTTTTTTTTTTTTTAACATATAAGTGATATACCTAAGCATTAACCATCAGATTAATGCAGATTTTATTTCAGCAATTGACTTAAACTTAAATAAAATGCTTAAATTTAAGTGAAGATTTAACTTCCTTTGGGTTAAAAAAGATGCTAGCAATTGAAAATATCTGTGAAAACGTAAATTGTGTGTTTGGAACTTTTAACAAAATCCCTAATAAAAACAAATTATAGGGCATAAAGACTGAAAACCTACACAGGGAGAATAACTGTTTCCAAATAAACACACTATTACATATTTAGTGATAACATTAAACCTTTATATTTGCTACTCTCATTTAATGCTTGATGAAAATTCATGTATTTCTAACATTCCTTTTCCAAAATTAGTAATAAAGTTTAAGCAGCAATTGCTTCATTGTTGTTGGTGATATGCAGTGCTATTGGCACCTGTTGGATTTTCTTCTAAATAGCATATTTCTCTTGATTTTCTGTCATTAGCATATTATTTTAACAATTAGCTGGTTTTCAAGTATTGGAAACTCGACCCTTTATGCCTAAGTTTATTTGTTATGTTTGTTAATAACAAAATACAAATGAATTTCCATCAGAGTGCATCAAAGGTCACAAGGTTTAACACTGTCCTTTTGGGTTACTAAACATTTAAGGTGTTAATCATCTAGCATGTTGCTGAAGTGCCACTGGAGTGTGTATTTAAATGCATTTTATTCTTGAAAAACTTACTTGTCTGGATTTGTGTCATTTTGAATGCTACCCGCCTATTTTAGTTTTGTAACACTGTCAAGCACCGTGTAGTATTCTGAAGAAATCAATTTCAAATAAGGCTAAGAATAATATTACAATGTTGGTTCTTAGAAAATTATGTTCATATAAAACAATTTCTATTAACATTCATCAGCATATGGAAATCTATACATACACCCACATATTAGAGAAGTGGGAAGAAAATGCAGGTGGGGTTAAAGGCAGAAGGTGTAAGCTATGTATCCAAAAAACAGAGTTCCTTAAAAGGTACATTTGATTCTTTGCTTCCAATATTCAACTGAAAGACTAGAAGCTGCAAGACAAAAGTAAAGGGCTGATAGATTTATATGTTGCTATTCAAACAGCAGACTTTTGAATTCTTATGTAAAATTAAGTCAAAATTGAATACCCTAAAAATGGCAGCCAGCAAAGGATGCCTTATTAACTTTCCATCCTTCTATATTTTAAATTGTTTCTTTTTTCTACATATATAACCATAAACATTTTTCTGCTCATGACTGAAAAATATTAAGAGGACAGGCCCAGATTAATGAAAATATTAACACTACAAATCTTAGAATATTATATATTTCACTTTAATAACCATATTAAAATGCCCATTGTATAGTTTGTCCATAATTACCAAAACAACCTATAAAAATTTAAAATAAGGAGCATGTAATAAAACTAACTTATTAATGCTTTCAAAATACAAGCACACACACGTACATGCACACACTCTTTTATGTCAGTAAAATAAGTGCCCTGAAAGATTTTCTTTTCACAATAAAAACTAATCTTCTACATTCCTTTAAATGTGAAAAACAGAAACTAACCAACTTGCTGTTATTATTTAGTTTGTTTCCAAAGGATGTGATGCCCATTTTAACAACTGAGGTCTGCAGAGATGAATGCAATGGGGGAAATGATGCCTAAATGAGCCCAGGTCCAATGAGCTGAGAGTTGCCCCACAATTACCTTATGAGGATAAGGGAAAAACTTGGAGAAAACCTTATCCAGGCAAACTTGCACTAACCAAGATTGCTTGTGCAATTTGGGTCCTATGAGTTAGAAGGCAGATTTGTTACTCACACCACAGAGATGAGCTACACTCAAGAGATGTCAATTTAATATGATCATTATTAGAACTTACATTTTTATGATCTAAAAACCAACTTAATGTGCAAAAACAAATATGTTGTTATGACCTATTATTTATAAAAATATGCACAGTAAAATAAAAATTATCACTTCTTGGATTGCAGCCAAGAAACTTCTAGGCTGTCAGCCAAGTTTGGCCATCTTGCACCCTGAATGTTACCTAAAGGAGGCCACGGAGTAAAGATGGCCGAAAACTTGGTTGACAACCTAGAAGTTACTTGGCTGCAATCCCTAGTAGTGATCACCATGAACCAATGCTGAGAAAGCTTTAAATCTCAAATAAAGAATGACATAACCATATTATGATAAAGTTTCAGTTGTAAAATAAATTAAGTCAGTTTATGACAATGAACTATTCTTCAAGAATAAAATGCACATGAGAAGCATGCTAAACTATGAAATTTGATATTGTAGTATGATTTTTATTTTATTATAATTATCAGTACATAGCTATAGTATGCTGTGATTTTTTTCACATACTTCTTTTTATTTCAGCTTATGATCCCTGAAATTTTTAAATAAAGAGGTTTCTATTCTTAGCCAACAAAGCCTTGTACTTCAGAAAACGTCTTTGCAATTCAGTTGATAACTCAAAGGTACATGGGAGAAAGTAATTGCTCAAGGAAAGTTCTTTACTTCTTGAAGGACCGAAAATACAATGAATATGACAATGTACTTACTAAAATATGCTATATCAGAAGGAAATGAAGATATATGCATTAATATGCCTTAACAACGTACTATAGTTTGATTGGTTTTTTTTATAGAAAGCATTTATATATATTTAAGCAACATATTAGTCTCATCAAAAATATATGCTCCACAATGAAAATCCTAGGCCTAATCATGAATATGAATAAAACTGGTACATGTTCTCTATTAATAGTGGCAGATTAATCATTAGGAAATAAACAATTGAATATCATCTCTCAGGCATCAAGAGTTTCCACTGACAAATCAATACTGTGCAACTGAGTTAGTTACTGTGGGGATTATTTTATTTGTTTGTTGCATTTGAAAGCCATAATGAAAATTAAAGTATGTGAATGAGCTTCAAAAACAATACAGTTGTTTCTGGAAAGGACATGATTTTGAAACTGAATGTACTCTTTATTCACCATGTCTGAGCTATTTGAATATACAGGACAACTCAAAAGTCCTCCTGGGGATTAGTGTGTCTATAGATCCGCAACCATAGCAGACATGGCAGAAAGATTTGTATCAGAGCAAACAGTATCTCTCAAAGTTCTGTATGCATGCAGTTGCTATAGTGTGAAGTTGTAATTTTTTCCACTAGAGAATAGTCATATAACAGTTGATTAAAACCTGGCATACACTGGTGAACAGAAAGTGTTTAGTGTTTTACATTTTGTTAAATGTGAATCAATTGTGATGGTACAAAGCCAATTTTGAACAAAATTTCACATAGTACCACCCACAGACAAAACAATTACAGCATGGTACAACCACTTTGAATGGACTGGCAACCTTTGTGCCCGTAAACAAACAGGTCAGCCATGTGTCTCACATGAAAAAGTTAAGCGTGTGAGAGAAGCATTTGTATGGAGCCTGCAAAAGTCTACACATCACGCAAGTAAGGAATAACAGATTCCTCAGAAAACTGTCTGGAGAATCTTATGTAAACTACTTAAACTCAAGATATACCAGATACAGCTACTGCAGACATTGAGTTCCCAGAATAACAACCTTCATTGTGAGTTCTGCATGAATTTTCAAGCGAGGCTAAAAGAAGACAGTTTCGCTGAAAAACCGATTTTCAGTAACAAGGCCACATTTCAAGTCTCGAGCAAGGTAAACCATCACAATCTTAGAATTTGGGGGGCTGAAAATCCTCATGTTATGGTGAAACGCGTCTGCGATTCCCCTAAACTCAGTGTGTGCTGTGCTGTTTCATGCACAAAGGTTTATGGCCCATTTTGTTTTTATGGAACAAACTGTTACCAGTCCAGTATACCTGGACATGCTCCAACAATAGCTAATGCCACAATTACAGGAAGACAGCAAGGACTTTATTTATCAACAAGATGGGGCTCCACCTCATTTTTAGCATAATGCCAATGATAACCTCAATGATACGATTCCACATTGTTGCATTGGACATGGTTTTCAAGCCAATTCTCCTCTCCTCAGTGGCCTCCAAGATCACCTGACCTAACCCCATGCAATTTTTACTTATGGGGTTATGTTAAAGATTGTGTATTCATTCCCCTTTTCCATGTGATTTTAGCAGAGCTGAAAGAGAGGATGGTGCATACAGTCGTTGGTATCAACTATGAGATGTTGGGACGTGTATGGAGTGAGTTGGACTACAGGATTGATGTCTACCGCCTCACCAACAGTGGGCATATGAAACACCTGTAGATATGTACTGACACTTTGAGAATACTCTTTTCTCTGATACAAATCTTTCTGCCATGTCTGCTATGGTTACCGTTCTATAGACTTGTGAAACCACAGAGGGACATTTGACTTGCCCTGTATGGGTTGAATAGTTTAAAGCATTTTAACTGTATGAGGTGAATGTTCCAATATTTGGAAAAAGTTTAACTTGCTATTTAGATGTTGTTTGAAGGAGTCTGTTTTGGAGATACAAAATGTTTTTATGAGTTTTACCATCTTCCACCATTTCAGAAAGAAAATGGAACTAATAAGCAATTCTGTTGAAAAGTGTCACTGATATTTTTAACTCCGTACACATAACAATGCTCTATTAACCAGAATTATTGAAAATTTCTCAGTTTGTTTTGCCACCACATGAAACTTTTTTTAAAGATCACTCTCAATCCTACTTTCTCTCTTCAACTTTGTACATTTTCACATTTCATTACCCGCAGTAATTGGGCAATTAACCGTTATCAGATCCTAAGACAGCACACACGTGAAATTTAGTTGAAAATGTTTAAAATATTTTTTTGAATTCCAACCCCCTATTTTTGAGTTATTATTTATTATAATGCTGTTTATTTTGGAATTTTAATCCAATATTTTGTGACAAATTGTACAATCTTGATATACATATGAGAAAAAGTTAACCCATTGACATATTATTTAAATACTGTCTCATGGCTCCTCAGAAATCTGATTTAAATCCCTGTACAGCTGCAGATGTGCATTATAGAGCTTAAAAATTCATATAAAATCAATCAATATAATTTATTTCTTGAAATTTTGCATGCTTGATACAGGAAGCATTGACTCACCAATTTTGATGGCATAATATGATTATTGAGTATGGTTGACCTAAGAAGAGTTTTCCAATTTGAACGACAACACAATACTTTTTTGCATTTTGAAACACTTTTGCTATTTATCCCCCTACTATAGCATATAACACATCTTGTTCCATTTTTTTTTCTGTGGGCAAAATGTGCATGCTTCAGTTTGCAATCTCAATGGGATATCCCCAGCTGAAGATCAAGCTCTAGCATTGAACTTTGGTAGTGTTAACTTTGAAGCAACTGATGAGTGACATCAGTTCTAAAGTCCGTGTAGTTGGTCTGTTTCTTAGCAGTCATCTTGTGAAACATGATGAAGCAATTAAAATATGCACATATTTAGCAGATAAATAAATATTTTCCAGTAACTTTTAGCTGTGCATTGCATTATAGGAAACAAAGCTGTCTCCTTATCTTACAAACTGATTTCACTTCTGGTTTGATTTCTTTACCTCTCTGGGTTCTGACCTTTCCTTCTTCTCAGCTTAACTGTTGCTATAATGTAGCAGCTTTGTGTTTCATTAAAAGCAAATAAACATTCTTTGTTATCTTTCCATTTCACACACAATATATTCATTGCAGACCATGATTCATGCTCGCCATGTTTCACTTTATTTAGAGGTATATGAGGCAACATATCTTCTTATTTGGTCTCACAGTACCAACAGCATTAGTTTATCTGTTCACTAGTCTTATAAAGAGATATGGAGATCCTTTGAATGCCACCTGTAGTTTCAAATGCAAATATATGTAGTTTTATTCGCCTGCACACACTTCTAAGCCGTGCAATTTAAATGGTATTACTAAATGGTATGAATAGAGCTTGAACATAACTCAAATGGTTTAAGTGGTCATTCATTCATTCATTCATTCATTCATTCATATTTAATCATTTCACTCACTTACACTAGTAATTTTGAATAAATAATCCCAAATCAAGTATTGGTATGCATTATGGCAATGTCTTCTTTGAAGCCTTACATTGCAAACAATACATTCTAAACACAAATGCACATCTGTGTGTGCATGTCTGTTTTCAACAAACTTTGTTTAATTTTATGGAATTTAATTAAATCACTGCATATATACATATATATCCCTCCCTCTTTCTCAGTCAATGTGAGAATGTCTTTGGGTACCTAAAGACCTAAGATTGTGCAATTGATAACCATCCTAAAGACCGAGAGAAAGCCCATTAAAATAGGATTGCTAGGCAGCATGACACAACCAGGATTCTAACCTGCATTATAAAATTGTCTTTTTAATGCTCCTATAAGCATAAATTATCAATCCTTGGTAATTGCTAGTGAGCCATGTATGTTGGTAACTCTATGGGCGAGTCTTAGCATCATGTTATCTGAGGTCAGGATTTTCTGTGATAGATGAAGAGGTCACTTTACTAACAAATGAAGTATATTTACTGTAAGCTTCATATACAGCATACATTTCAGAAAGTTTGAATAAATATTACTGGATTTAATGTGTTCAACTGCACATTTTCTTAAAGCAGTAAATGATACTTATACCCACTATAAGCTGGATCTCTTTAATTAAAGAATTACCACAAGTCATTCAGCTTTTACTCTGACCAAATATGATCTATGATAAATTTTCACATAATGAGTTAATCAGATGAGTGCGTTTTCTGAACCATGAAAAAGTTTACAAAAAAAGTCATACCTTTTATAATAGTTATGTAATAAGATATCTAAGCTGTAGAAGTAATGAGAGTATTTTATCTATCAATTATAAGATAGCTAAAAGTTGTCTTTAAAATATATAATGGTTGATAAGCACATCAATTGATAGTAATCAACATATCAATTGTTAAAATCAATCTAAATAGTCAATATGTACACTCATAAGGATTACATTTCTGCAGTAATGACTCTCTTCACAGTAGTTTCAGGACCTTTTACCTTCTTTGCAACATCAGTCCAATCTCCTGTAACAAGGTTGTAATCCAAGTGAATTAGCATTATGGCTATAACTCTGGTTACAATAATATTATAATGAACAACACAGAGTTTTCAACAACATTGCTCTGTAGAACCAAAATTAAAGATTAAAATCCATATAAACAATGATGATTGCAGGTATTAAAAAGATGTCTCTTATTTTAAACTAATCTAACTTGTCAGAAAATATGTAGATTTATTTTCTAACTTAGGTGTAACTTCGGTGGCTAATGGGGGCATTCCCTATATTCCCCATTAACAAAACTTGATTTTCATTTATATTAACCACAAAATTATAATTAATATTTAAATTAATACAGTAGTCTTGACCTAAAATATCTGTGCATTATAAACTTCTTATTGCAATTATCCTATAATGGCAAAGCAATCAGGCATACTGAACATGGTGTTCAGCCCTAGAGTATGTTGCTATAGGGTATACAATGGAGGAGGACACACGTAGGGTGCACTGCAACCTACACAAGATTTATTGCGGCTATCACCCTCAAGGAGGAAGGGATTAAGTGAAAGAACCAGAGGAGGCTGTAGGCCACAGATGTGTGGAAGTCCCCCGTCCCACTATTGGAGATGCCCAGAGAGGGCAATAAAGACCTGTCCAACCTGACAGCCCTCTAGTGTCCATGGAGAATACTCTTTCCTTGGAGCAAGCATCTGCACTATCTGTCTGGCACTGCCATATGCCACGAAACTTAGAAGCACACCTGAAAGATGAGAAGAAAATGGAATGATAGGGAATGAGGGAAAGGAAATCGTGAAAGATGAGGCAGCACCCCAACATTTACCTACCGACTAGAGAAAATCATGAAAAACCCAAGCTCAGAGTAGGTGGTTGACGGGAATCAAACCCAGGACCCTTGGAATTCAAGCCTAACATGTTACCATGGAACCATATCATTCATTTGGGAGTGACATAAAAATCATAGCTTTTTGTTTTTGCCATATAGTAATATTATTTGACATACAGTTCTGCAAAATGCAAAGCAAATTTTAAAAATAATGCAGAGAGGTATTATTTCTAAATGCTAATTGAGGTGTACAAGATGGACCTTTTAAGTTGAGACTGTACAATTTCTCCAAAACTAAGCATTGTAGAAATAAAGCTCTTGAATAAATGTTGCTTAATATTATGGGGAAAAGTAAATACCATTAGTTATGTTTTATTTGGAGGACGTTGTGATGGTCATTTTAGGGTCAATTTAATTTTTTTTAAATCGGAACCTACCTTTTTTATGTTGTTTTCTCACGCATCATAAAAATCTAAACAGCATTTGTATAAAGCACTTTGCAATTGTTCTTACAACAACGTAAATAACAACAAAAATCTGAATGGCTGTGTACAAAGAGCACAATGAATGGTTAGACCATCCATGGATGGTCATTTGAGGGCCAATTTAAGTTTTATAACTGGGAACCAACATTTTTTATTTTGTTTCCTTATTCCTCACCACAAAATAAACAGCTTTTTATAAACATTTTCTAATGAGAAAACAACATACAAAATGTAGGTTCCCATTTAAAATAATTAAATTGACCCTAAAATGACCATCATAATGTCCTCCAAACAAAACATGACTAATGGCATTTACTTTCCCCCATAATATCAAGCAAATTTTATTCAAGACATTTCTTTCTACAATGCTTAATTTTGCAGATATTGTACAGTCTCAACTTAAAGGTACATCCTGTATATAATTGTTACGTATCCATAGAAAAAGAGGTGGCACACTTTGACACTGCTGCATGCTTGTATAAATTTTTATCATGTCTGTACAGACATGCATGTATCAACTTTTTAATATTTTCTATGTGCTTAGTTCTCTATGATAATCACTAAGTTGAAGAATGCATCTTAATATAACCTAGCTTAAAATTCCTTCTTGTGAACAAACCATAATACTTACATGTTTCCTTTCAGGGGCTACAAGTCCTAGAGGTACTCTTCCATTTGAGCCAATAATATTTCTGCAGGCTCCATTATTCACCAACAACCTAACTACATTGGCTTGTCTCTGTAAGGGGACATCGTTCCTCATAGCTGCACAATGAAGTGGTGTATCTCCATTATTGTCTTTCACATTTACCAGTTCTGGAGAAACTCTTAGTAATATTTGTAGTAAGCATGGATCACAAGCACCTCTGATTGCCAAGTGCAGTACAGTCTGCCCTTGGGAGTCCTGTAATTATAAATATAGAGCTTAAGTAGTATGACAAGAACAAAAACAGGGCAAAATTCTTAAATGCTGAAAATTAAAGCATAAATTATTTTATTCAGATTATCTGAAATAGGAATTTTCTAACAGTGTTTCTTAAATGGTTTTGTTTTAGCCTTTCATAGTCTGCAATACCAGCCCAAATTCAAGAGTAAAGTATATTCAAAACTTATGTTACATTAGTTTTTAACCATTTTACCCGGGTTTCATTTTATGCTTGTTCTTTGAAGAAATGGATTCTGCAACACTTGAGCATCTAATGCTAACATAAAATTTGTTTATAGTGCTTGGACAACTAAAATTAAAAAACTGGGATCAGATTTGAATGTGGAAGTTAAATTAACACAAACCATAGTAGGCATGATTACCGACTCAATTGAGACATTTACAAGACCCTTCTTTAGAACATGTTTTAGAAGCTATTACTCCCATCCTCAGCTAGAATTTGTGCTTGTCATGGATAAGTATATGAAGGAGAAATTTCTGGTCTCTCTTTATGAACTTGCCCAAACTATCCATCATCAGGATTTCAAAATTCTTTGTGTGTTGCTTGTACTGACTGATATAGATTGTCTCCATGTTGTGAATGCTTTGTGGATGTAGCAAGGTTGTTGCAATTTTTTAGAAAATTTTACTTTCAAGTTAATATTGTGTTGTTCAAGGCTGATTTATATTGCTGATTTGCCTGTATATTTATATTTAATACATCTGAAGTGTATCTTTCATATGGTTTCTATATTTGTTTTTGTCTTTGCTACAAACGCTAAGTTACAATCCGCATAATTTTCCAAAAAGATCATGATCTTTTTCTCCTTCTGAAGTTCTAACTTTGTTGCCTTAATACATCTTGAGTAAAGTCAATCTTAAGCATACAAAATATGTTATTGCCTTTATTTGGTACATAATATTCTTTTCCACTCATTACTCTTTTAATATATGAACTAGGCACCTTAGGACAAAAAGTCAATCTTCTATAACTTAGGTAGAGCAACCCATGCAGGCCAAGGTCTTCCATACAGCTGCCATATCCTCTGCCTCCATCTGCATAAGACAGGAGGGTGGAGTGCAGTAATGTGGAATAAGGCATGGTCAGCCGTTGCCTTCCCCGTACTTGCTTAGGCATTGTTTACAAGATAAGAAGTGCTACTTTTCTATTAAGTAGCTTCTCAATTTGTACCGAAGTAACTCGTAATATACCATACCTCCAAGCTGGGGAGAAATCCCCATGTCTGGCAGTAATGGCAATCAAATCTGGGTCCCCTTGAACCAGTGTCAGCAATGCTATCACAGTGTTCAGTGGACAGTGAAGAACATTTATTGAAAGCTAATGAAATAGTACCATACCATAATGGTAAACATTCTATCAAAAATCTTTTTAAGTTACTACTTAGTCTGTACAAGTTCAGTATGTCAGATCCCTTTGCTATGCACATCTGAATTTTTACAAATATTTCTATTTTATCTAATACAAATACAAGTATAGATGTAATATAGTCACATGCTAAAATTCCAAATGTTTTGAATGTGTTTTACAATGAATTCATCATTTTTCCCATGATTTTTATTATTTTATTCTGTATAAGAAAGATCCTTCCATGCTCACTGAATTTCCCCAAAACATTTCATGTTTAAGCTATTCACAGATTCAGTAATCAGGAGTGGCTAAAACAAATGTAACAGTGCCTTGTGATAGGTTATGATGTATGGCATGTAAGATTCATCATAAATATTGTTTTGGATTTAGTTACATTCTAGTGAAACAGTTCACACAAAATACACTTAAAATTTACGTTCTTTTACTGAACTATTAAATGATAAGTGTGAAACATATACTTCTATTAGCAAACCGAGCAGGATGGCTCAGGCGGTAACATTTGTGGTGCACATTTGGGAGGTCGCAGGTTTGATCCCCAGCAACACCCACTCTGACCCATTTGTTTTTTGGGGGTTTCCTGGATCATCAGATGAATGCTGGAGTGGTTTCTTTCATCCCCAAAATTTCTTGTTGGTCCATTTCATTCCATTAATCATTTCATTCATCCTTCACCCCATTTGGTATATTTCAGAGTCAAAAGTGTCAGCGATGGTGTTTCGGTGCAGCATGGCAGGGCAAAAGGAGCTCTCTGTGCACTTTCTCTGTCCCTCACCTTTGGCTGGCTGCTGGTGTATAAGGACCACCCCTTGGGGGGCATTTGACCCTGTGTGGGGCAGGATCCCAATCTGCCTGTCCGACTGTAGAGCATCTATATCTGGCAACTGTAGAGACCCTGTCATTGTTGTGCCATCACTCCTCATTCCGTCTGTCTGGTGTCTCCCTTCACCTCATTCCTCCCTCCTGGGGGCACCCCCCCTCGTGGGGCATTGGTATGATGTACGCATTCACTGAATTGGTGCTGAATCCCCTCTGCTTCACAATCCAAACCAATCTATTAGTAAATCCTGGTATAGTGTGTATGGAATATCTCGCGATATATGATCCAGTGTGTGCTATTACCTCAATATTTGACTGTTACTTAGAACACTAACCAATGCTCTAAGTAAAAGTTCAGCCTTAATTTTGGGGATGCATTCATTAGCAATATTAGCGGATATTTTAAGAAGCCCAGTGAAACCAGTCATAAATTTACAAATGCTATAAAAAAACTGCTACTGCACTTTTCTTGGCACAAATAATTTCATATTTGGTGCCTTTAAGTGCATAAGTTTGGTGATCTGAAGGAGGCATATAATATATTAGTACCAGATTAACAAGTTTTTCTTTTTAAGTCTTAACATAAGTAATCTGTTTCCCAAACGCAAAATGAAGAGCAGGTAAACACTGCTTTTCTTCTTTGAAATGTTAAGATTCCTTATAGATAGTGAATGAAACGTGTGGAATGATGCTCAAATAAGCCCCAAAGTTCACTGAGTTGAGAGTTATCCAACATTTAATTCATGACTTAAGTGTAAACCCTGGAAAAAGCCTTATTTTGGCAACTCAAACCAACCAAGTTCAAACTTGGTCTCAGTAGCTTGGAAGGCAGACATGTTTTCCAACCTAGGATGAAGTGGACAGAGGTGGACTGAACATAAGAAGTCTCCTTTACCATTCATCGCAAATTGTTTTACAAATTTGAAAAGATATTTCAAAGATTTCAATATAAAGTTGGTACTACAAAATAGGTATAATTTAAAAAATCTATTGAATCATCCTTTATAAAACAGCTTATCTAAAAATAAGATGGCTGGAATATGTAAAATGGAATGTTTAGAGTGTGACATGATTTATATTGGAAAAAAAAATGGAGCCTCGAAATTAGAATTAAGGAAAATAAAATTTAAATAAGTGGACAGGTCTGCAGTTTCATCCCATTTTTGAAACTTCAATCATGAAATAAAACGGGAAATCACTTTGCTCAAACACATCAAGACACCTTTACAACTTGATACATGGGAAAGAATTTTAATTACTAAGAACAAGCCACATCTTTTGAGTTTTGATACAGCACCAGTTGATGATATCGTCAGAGTAGCCATAGGACACAGAAGGCAGCACAGGCAAGTTTCAGTCAACAAACTGGTGATGAGGAGCATGCTTCTTGAAACACATTTTAATTACTTGAAGTATATGGAGTTCATGTGTTTTTAATGTGCATTAATACTCAAAACTACATATATTTGCATTTTTAACCTAACAGGTGGCATTAACAGTTTCTCCATCTGTCTTTAAAACACTAATGAACAGAAAAACTAATGCTACTGGTACCGTGAGAGCATATAAGGATATCATGTTGCCTGATGTATCTCATAATAAAGTAACATGTGGTGAGTATGAATCATGATCTGCTATGAATGTGCTGTGTATGAAATGGAAAGATAACAAATGTTTATTTTCTATTCAAGAAATACAAAGCTGTTTACATTATAGCAATAGGCAAACTGAGAAGTAGGAAAGGTCAGACATCTAGAGAGGAAGTAAAAAAAACCAAAGTGTTTCCTTGAGTACCAGAAGTGAATAGGTGGTGTCAATTTGTAAGATCAAGGGACAGCTTTGTTTCCTATAATATAAAGCACAGCTAGACATGTGCATATTCAGTTGTTTCATTGTGCTTCATAAATGACTGCTAACAAAAAGACCACTACATGGACTTTAGAACCATCATTGCTCATCTAACAGAGTTCAATGTTAGAGGTCGACTTTCACCTCATTGAGACCACAAACTAAAACATGTGCCCCTTTTCCAAGGCACATTCCACCCACAGACAAGAGAGAAAAGAAAATGGAACAAAAAAGATTTTTTGTATGCCACAGTAAGGGGGAAAAAATAGCCAAAGTGCTTGGCAACACAAAAAGTTTTGTTTGGCCTTCATTTGGAGGACTGTTTTCAGATCTGACACACCCAACAGTCATATAAGGCCATCAAAATCAATGAGTTAAAGCTTCTGGTGTCAAGCATGCAACATTTCAGAAAATAAATTATATTGGTGATTTAACTGAATTTTTCACAATGCACTCGTGCAGCTGTACAGGGATTAATGCGCAAATCCATAATTCTTACTTGAGGGACACCCATACTCCATCATTCGTCGCTTGCTTAAGTATGAGTGCTGATTCTTCCTCACTTTGGTAACCAGAGAAAATAACTTGAGTATGATGTTAGTGTGAGGTGAGTGGCCACTCACCGCAAGACCATTAAATAACCAGGGACAGACTTTGATAGGTCATTAATGTTTGTCTTTTTCCAGAACCAGCATTTGCTCTAAATACTAGAGAGCATTAGCTCTAAATGCTAAATGCTAGAGTGAACTGTGAATTCTGCAGTTCTCTTTTTACTCACTGGATTCACAGTCTTCCACGTGGGCTGCGTCATTCCATGATTTTCATTTGTGGATTCAAATTTCAATCATAAGATTAACACAATAATTGTACAGAAGCACAGCAATGATTTGGAAAATAAGTAGGAATGCATCAGCGTTTCAAAACAAAAGTCCACTTCGAAAATATTGGCAAAATAATTCAATTCATTTAAATTTAACATCAATGAACATTACAATGAGTAATCACTAACAGGTGCTTTACTGTGTTCTCTGGTGACTTATTACTATTAATTCTTAATATTTCTACCTACTTATGTAACAACATTTAGGCTGAAATTGAGCATGCCAAGGAAAAACAGGAATATGCATTCAACTGTATTTGTATATATTTAAAAATGTCATCAGGGTGTTTTATGTAAAAATTGAGTAAGTCAACATATATTATGACAAATGATAATATAATTATTATAATAATAATAATAATAATAATAATAATAATAATAATAATAATAATAATAATAATAATAATAATAATAATAATAATAATAGATTATTGCTAGATTCATTGTTTTTTAAGGTAAAAAGAATATTCTGTTTTTACTTTCATTTATGTAAAAACCATTACTTTTAAATCACAGTTGGGACTTTTCAGCATTTGTTTTTGCTAACTGTGATAATACTTCAAGATCCTTGTGCATATTAAGAAAAGTTGTATCATCTGCATAGACAACTGTATAAGATGAAAAACATTTTGATACATCGTTAATCATTATTAAGAAAAGCAGGGTCCAAGAACTGATCCCTGCATAACTCCTCTTGTTACTTGTAATATTTGAGATTCTTTCCCACTGATGCTGGCAATTTTCTAGATAGGATTTAAAAATATGTGCATTGTGGTTTCTTATTCCACATATTTCTAATTTCTTTAATAATATATTATGTTTCTCGCAATCAAAACCTTTACTTGAGTTGCAAAGTGTAGCATGTGCAAAATAAGTATCCTCAAAAGCTTGATTAATTTTTTATATCAATGAATCCACTGCAAGTATCATTAACTTTCCCTTGCGATATCCAAACTGACTATTACAGAACAAATTTTGTGCCTCAAAATAATTCTGTACTTGGTTTTTTAGAAGATACTCAAATATTTTTGTTAATGTGAGAATTGCTGATATGAGCCTATAGCTAATAGGTTTTCCCTTATTTCCCTTTCTATATATTGGATTAACTTTTGAATATTTTAAATGTGAATAAATTTCTTCTGCAAAGTAGTTGTTAACACCCAAAGTCAAAAACGTTAAAACATATTGTATTATTTCCGTAATAAAATTGTTTGAAAAGTCATAAGTATATCCTTGGTATTTGAATTTTTAAGTTTAAAGGCTGCTTTTTCAACATCATTACATGTTGCCTCACTAAGTATAAAACCTTCCTTATTATTCCCTGGATGTATATCCCTCATTAAAGTCAGAGCGTTATCTCTGCATACACTTACCTACAATGTTATTTCCTTTACAGAGTCTATTAAAAATTGTTACTCATCAGGCGATATCTTCTCATTAATACCTTCTGATCTACTTGATCTCCTTACCAAATTTATCATTGACCATGCCGCTTAGCATTTATTTTCTGAATTGTTTATTAGAGTTTGATTTGCTTCATTTGTATGCTTCTGTTAAGGACTTCCTATAGCAACTCCTATAATCCTGTACTATTGTGAAAGGTGAACTGCTTGGTGTTATCTTATACATATCCTGTAAAATTATAAGTTTATTTTTCATACCTGCATTACACCACTTATGTCTATTTATCATTTTACAATTTTGTTTAAGGTTTACAATTGTGTTTCTATTTTTACAACTGCTATTAAATAGGTCCATCAAAGTTTTGAAAAAAATTATAA
Organism: Deroplatys truncata; assembly: GCA_030765065.1. NCBI lineage: Eukaryota > Metazoa > Arthropoda > Insecta > Mantodea > Mantidae > Deroplatys > Deroplatys truncata. The sequence continues at coordinate 169,722,168 of CM060990.1, forward strand.
AAAATCCTTTCTACTGAGTTCTACTTCTTCTACTTTATTGTACAATTTTTCTCTCCTAGTCAACCAATGTTAAACTAGCTAAATCTCTATTTCTCTAATGGTTGCTTTTGGAGCTATTTTTGAAAAACTTTTTCTCATGAAAGTCTCAAAGAATATTGGTTGATGTTCAGATAATTTATGTTCCAATACACTTAGTGAATAATGCTGTTTTTTCAAATTAGTAATAGTGTTGTCTATACATGCAGATCCTTGCATAGGAAAACTATTTGCACAGTGATAGCCTAATTGCTGCAACAAATTTTTAAAGTGTTCTACTGTACTATTATTTTTCCTAACATCAAGCTGAGCATTTACATCCCCACAAATTACATCATGCTTAAAGTGGTAAAGGTAGGTTAAAAGTTTTTCAATCTCCTCTAGAAACAGGTTAGGATCACCTGATGGTGATCTGTATATTGCAACTATAATGATTTTATAGCCTATAATTACATCTGTCACTTCAGAAATCTTTTCAATAGAAAAATGTTTTAGTTCCAGCTTTTGTGGAAAGTAGACCAATAATCTATGACTGCATGTGAAGTAAACATATTAGTATAAGTTAAAAAGATGGGAGTTTAAAATACATAAATTAATGCAATTTACAGCTTTTGTGTGAAGCAAATTGTTTAATTTTTCTGCAAGGATACAGTGGCAAAAGTAAACTGATGAAGCCTGCATGAAGATTGTGTAATGTTGGTTGATTTATAAAAATATTACATTTCTTTAAAATAATAATCCTTAAGTTTAAGTGGATACCCAGTACATAAGTCAGTTTTTAAAATATATATTAAACAGATTCCAGCAAGGTTTATACATTGATTAGGCGCACTCATATGCACTTTAAACATTAAAGTTAGTTTCAGGTTACATTGTTCGAAGTGAGACCTTCATGAACAGATTATTAAACAATGAATTTAAATTAAAATCAAGTAAGTACATTAAGTAACTCACCAAATTGATAGTACAACTTTCCAAAGATTTCTATTTTAGTGCCATCGATTTGTACACAATTTTCTTTAGAACTTGTGGCATGTATTGTTTTCTGTGCTTACACCAGCTGAAGCTCTTAAGCCTTGCTTCTGTCATTGTGCTCCTTAAGACTTTTATTAACTTGAGATTTGAAAATGACTTTTAACTGATGTCACTGGTAACTTTATATAACTGAATCACCGCGCAGTAGTCAGGTATACTAGTTGCTGAACAGGTATTATCAACAAACACAAATGTTATGTAAGAATAGGATGTTAGGAACACGTTCTTAATACATCTCACACTTCTGTGATGACAATACCGAACAATATACATTCTTTGGAGAAAACAAATGTATACAGTTTAGCTACAGGAATTTCTGAAACATTCAAGAGATATATCTGGAAAATCTCTCAAAATAGTAGCCCTTTGGCAAGATTCAAGCTCTGTGATATAGTTGTCATACACCATGAGCTAAAAGGTTTGGAGTTCACAAAGGCAGAACAAGAATTCAGTGCAGCTGATAGAAGATGAAAAGAGACATGAAATAATGGACAGTCAAGGAATATTGAAAGGATGGAAGAATAACAGTAAGAGTTATGCAGGATAGGGATTCTGAAGATAGCTTGGCTGTAGAAGATGAACAAAATTATTCACGGGATGAGGAAGATTTTCCAATTTTTCAAGGAAAAAATGGAGCCAAGACATAAGGAAATGGAAAGCACAGGATCTGATAAACCCACATTAGGTTGGTTCAACATCTGGGTGAAGGAAATAAGATAATTCTTTCTTTGTTCAATGATAAAACATTGCAACAATGAAAGCCATGATAACTTTTTGAAGACATTAATGCTGCATTTACAAAATAAAAATAATGCTATCTAAGAAATACAATGATTTTAGAACTGTTTTTTCATTCAGCAAAGAAGATAGCACTCAATTGATATGTACATTCTTAGATGGAAGATTAATTACAAGAACAATTATATAGGTCCATTATGGGAAAAGGTGCAAGGATGCAATTGGACAGTTATGTACAATTGGTGAACATTAGCTACAGAAAGATGTATATGCAGCATTTATGGCTCTTTTGTTTTAAAGTGGAGTTTAATGCCTGCTCTTACTACATTCATCACCACAGGCAATGGACACTGATACATGAAATGAAATGAAATTTGGGAGGGAAACGTTCCACACTCAAGTTTAGGTTACCTACCTGGCATTTGCCAGTTATGAGGATTGAGGAAAACCTGAAGGATAAAAAACCTCATCAGGGAGGATGCTCATGGCAATAGTTGAACCTTGGACCTCCCTTTCATCCATCCATATTGTAACTTTGGCTATCTGTATTTATGGCTCTGGAAAAAAATTTTACAATGGAGACTGAGGAAAACTTATGGTAGATTATGAGTAAAATCAGTGTAGATTAGAGAGGCAAAAGAAACCTAAATACTTTCCATATGAAACATCTAAGACAGTCAACATAAGAGAAAAATATGACAAGAAGAAGAAGAACAGATAAGAATCCTAACATCTATTTGGAGATTTTAGTAAAGAATTGTTTCAGAATAAGGGAGGAATGTTAGTACGAGAAAGAAGATAAAAATACATTAGTAGGATAGTAAGGTATATAAACCCATGACCTGGTCTTGTGACAGTACCAGAGGTTGGTTCAGTCCTGCCTACTGGACCACACACACACATGGGTTGTTGTTTAACCTGTTGTCACCTTATTTATATACCCTTATGGTTACCTCAGAAATTTGATTACAGCTAGGCAAGTGCATTATGAAGTTTAAAGAGTTCATATAAAATCAAACAATATAATTTATTTCCTGAAATTGTGCATGTATAAGCACTCGCAAATTTTGATGGCCTACCATGATTGTTAAGATGTGATAGAACTCAAAACAGCTCTCCAAATGAAGGACGACACCTGTTTTTGCATTGCCAAACATTTTCACTATTTTTCCCCCTACTGTAGCACACAACACATCTTTTAATTCCATTTTTTTCCCTTTTCTTTCCTATGGGTGGAATATGCAATGGAAAAAGGGATGCATGTTTTAGCTTGCAATCCCAATGGGGTATTTGAGACATTGAGACTGTTATCCCCTATATCATGAACTCTGATAGTGTTACATTTTGAAGCAGCTGAGAATGATGTTGGTTCTAAAGTGCATATAGTGGTTTCTTTCTCAGCAGTCATTTGTAAAACACAATGAAATAATTTAATATGCACATGTCTAGCTGTGTGTTGCATTTAGCCATTATAGGAAACAAAGTTATCATCTGATTTTACAAACTAACACCTCCCATTCGCTTCTGGTGTTTAACGGCACACTTTGGTTTCTTTACCTTCTCTCCGAGTGACTTTTCCTTCTGAACTTGCCTGTTGCTGTAACATCAGCAGCTTCCTGTTTCATTGATAGGAAATAAAAATCCTTCTTATGCTTCTATTTCACACACAGCACATTCATTGCAGACCATGATTCATACTTGCTATGTATCACTTTATTATGAGTAGAAATAAAATTTGTATGCAAATGCACATTTAGTTTGTTTTTACTTGTGATATGGAATTAAGTTTTGCAACATGTTTAATGTTCTTCTGTGCTTGTATGTAAAGTTTTATAGTGCATATAATTGATAATTGTGATGTTGTTCCATGCTTCATAATTTTTCCATGCATCAAGCATATAATACATATATTTTTAAACTTAGAATTAATATTCGGACACATTAGTGATAAAATAATCAAGTCCTTGCTTCTATGGAGACACCCCATCATTTCTCAATGAGATTCAGAGTAAACTTGAGAGCACTCCTTCAAAGTTTGCAGGAAAATTAAGCGGTTAATTGTGCAGTATTTTAGAGAGAAATCCTCACATTAAAGTTTCATGTTCTGTGGATAAATAGCTTTAAACTGAAAACATACTGCTTCCAAAAGACATTTCCCCAGAGTTAGTAAGTACTTTCAAATTTTCCCCAATAACATCTATAGATGTGGAAAGATCCTTCTCAGCATACAAACTTGTGTTAACTGATAAATGTCTTACACCTGAGCATTTTGAGAATATCATTGTACACTGCAAATCAAACCACAATGACCAGAATGATGCCTAAGGAAGTATAAGTTTAATGTTAACAGATTTAGTGCATGATAAGTGCTTATTTTCAAGATTACAGAGCATATATTAGAGATTTCGACAGCATAAATGTAAGCATATTTTAGATATTTTTAGTGCATAAAAATCTTATGTCTAATTATGAGATGTATCAAGCAACATATACTTTTTATTTGCTCTTATGGTACCAACAGCATTAGTTTTTCTGCTCATTAGTCTTCCAAAGATGTATAGAGATCCTTTGAATGCCACCTGTTAATAAAAACTGCAAATATATGTAGTTTTACTGGCCAGCATACACTTGGAAGCTGTCCTCATCGTGCAATTTAAATGCCATTACTAACATATGTGGGTGCAGCTCGTCATATGATGTGAATGGGTTAATCTGAATGCACTGCATTCCACTCCATCAGTCCTGAAAATTACACACCTATGAATGAGATTTGCTGATCCAATGGCAATTAGAAGAGGTGCTGCAGTATATGGACAGATTTGAGTACTTGGAAAGTACCATAAGTAGTAACATGAGGTGTTGACTGAAAGTCTGAGGATAGCAATTGCAAAGGAAGCTTTATATAGGGTAGCTAAATTATATTCAAACCCACTTATGGCCTCTCTCTACTGCACAAGACAACCGGCAGTCACCAGGGAAATTACGCCAGCAGAGGCGGACTAAACTCCTTACCTTATAATAGATGCTGGAAATGTTGACCTTCTGCTCTCAAACAGGCAGCATATCTCGTGTAAATATTCTCGCTCACTCTCCAAAGCTCAGCAGCAGGAATTCCTGTGATGAAACGCGTCATTATGATCAGAAAATTGGAGTGTGGTGTGCAATAAGTGCTAGAAGAATAATAGGGCCCATACTCTTTGATGAAACAATAAATGCAGAGCGATATCAGAGGTTAATTCTGAGGCCATTTTGCAATTGCTTGACAGAAGAAGAGAAATCGTATGGTTGGTTCCAGTAAGATTCTGCAATAACACATACGGCTGCCGAATCATTAAATGCAATAAGAGAGGTGTTTGATGACAGAATAATTAGTGTTGATTTGTGGCCCCCTCGTTCTCCTGACCTAACAAGTTGTGATTTTTATTTATGGGGTTCTTTAAAAGACAAGGTGTATCGTTCCAATCCTCACACACTACAGGAACTTAGAGAAAACATTGTGCATGAAATCACAAGAATTCTTGCTGCTGAGCTTCGGAGAGTGAGCGAGAATATTTACACGACATATGCTGCCTGTTTGAGAGCAGGTCAACATTTCCAGCATCTATTATGGGGTAAGGATTTTAGTCCACCTCTGCCGGCTGTCTTGTGTAGTAGAGAGACCGCAAGTGGGTTCGAATATAATTTAACTACCCTTTATAATAAAAGGTTTTTCTGTGCACCCATAAAGAAAGAACTAATGAGACTAATTAGAGACTAATGAAGTGTGCCATTGTATAGGGTAGAAAGTTTGACATTATGGTACTGAGGAAAAGCTACTGGAACCATTTGAAACATGAATATTGAGGGGAATGGATGTGTGAAGGGCAGAAAAAATAAGTAGTTAAAGCTATTTTAAAAAGAGGGATGAGGGAAGAACACAGTTGAAGCTAATCAGGAAGAGGGAAAATATTTGGCTGGGGCATTGGTGAGAGGAAACTGCTTACTAAGAAATCTCTGGAAAAATGGTGAATGAGAACAAGGTTCAGAGCAGAAGAAGATAGCAAATGATAGACAGTTCAGATAAATGATTCATGTATGGAGACAGAGGGGAAAGTGGAAAAAAGGGAAACATGGAGGAGACTAGATTTGCAATGAAGAGCCTGTCTTTGGACAGGGAACTATGATTATTGACTGATTGATTGAAACCCATATTTTGTAGAGTAGATACCTTTGCATTTACATCTGCTCCCTGGCTGATCAAGAAAAGCACTGTAGAGCCACAGTCTACCTCCTTGTCATATGCCAGTCTTGTGTTGTGGCTTCTTACGGCAATATGTAGGGGAGTACCTGAAACATAAAACTAGAGAGTTACTTTTCCACTAAATACTTGAAAATGGGTTCTATCATTGAAATAGAGCTTAAATAATGAAGTCCTACTTCTAAACAACAAGAAGGAGTATGATTAATTCAAGTATGGTTTAAGTTGTTCAAACTCATTAACTAAATTTTTAAAAATGTATAATTTGTTACGAGATAATTCATTGTTTATGGGAATTTCTTATGGCCTCTAATATCTCCAACAATTTCAGGAAACGTTAATAGAACAAAACTACTGTTTTACATCATTTCTTACTGTGTCAAACATTACCAACCATCCATACTTAAGACCATCTAACGGGTTCAAAATTAAGAAAGGAAAACTCTAAACTTCCAAGACATACTTATAACACAAAGTCATGATCATTTAGCTACTCACTATGGTTTATAAACATCACTGGAATGTATAGGGATATTTGGTTTTAATCCTAATGTACTATCACATTCAATCAGTTTAAAAGTCTAACACACAAATTCTAAAGGTTTTCCCAGTTCTGTAGCATTAGTGCCAAGCTCAGCAAATCTGTGTTCTATGGCAAGAAATTGTTGATTTTTTTCCATAATGGTGACAGAATAATAATCAGCTCGGAGATAACTGACGAGGCAATTGGAAAACGTGAATCTTGTTTTGAAATCACTGTGCATAATGTTGATTACTTCCTTGGACTACAAATCAAGGCGAATGATGGCTTCTTTTTCATTAATCAAACTGCTTATATAAAGAGGCTTCTTGAGGGATTTGGGATGTTAAGTGCTAAAACTTGTAAATCCACCAATTAAACCAGGATGTATTCCCAGTGATTCTCCCTTTATTCAACATTATCAGGAAATGCTAGGACCTTTGTTGTATTTGGCAATGGGATGCTAATTTGCTGTTTGGTATTGACATTGCTGCAAGAATACAAGACAAGCTTACAAAGGCTCACATCAATTTGGTTAGATAAATTTTCAGATATTTGAACTGGGCTCAGAAGCAATAACATTTGAGATGACAAATAATTGCAGCTTTTGGTGATGTGATTTGACTGGAGATAAGCTGACACTATGTTCAAACAGTAGTACCTCCATAACATGTTTTGGTGGACCCATGATTTAGGAGAGCCAACTAAAGAAGCATGTTTTGTAGTCATCCATGGAAGTTGAAAATGCGGCAGCAAGTGAAGCATGTAATTCCTTAGTATAGCTGAACTGATTTATGAAGGAGATTGGTGCTGCAAATGAATATTTTGTCCTGACATCCAACACAGATTGATCAAGAACCTACAATGAAGTTCCTCAGGAATCCTATATTTCATGATGCTTCTATGCATATTAAAACCAGATATAATTATATGCGTGTCTCGTCACTGAGGAGTAGATTTCTGTTGCCTACATTCCAACCAAGTTGCAAGCACCCAATCTCTTAACCAATGGCTAATGTTCAATCAAGCTGATATTCCAACAGATTTTCTCATCATTATAACTATAACAGTGCTGAACTCACTTCCACAATGAAACTTAGTCATGTGAGTGATAACAGTCCTATATCTACATTGTACAAACAAAAATTACTGCTGCTTACAATTCAAATATCCTAATGGTGACCATGTGAAATAACACAAAATTCTGTTATGTAGTAATAAATAATACTGTTACTAAATTACTTCACAAGAAAAAAAATGTGAAAACCTCTCTTGAAAGTCTTCTAAGTAATAAAAAAAATCTTATGTTTACATTCACATGACTTTCTCTACCATCTATCGTTTATTAATGGGTAAATAAACTATTCTTATGTAAGCTTATTTTTCTACTTCATTTTAATCAAAATAAACCTTTGCAGAAATAGCTACATTACACATTTTGTTATAGATACAAAGGGAACAGCCATAATCAAATGTTTAAGAACTGGATGCTACACACTGGCATTAAAATTCCATTCTCTTTCCATGTGATTGTAAGAAACAACTGAATATCAGACTTAAAAGTATGACAAATGTTTAAAAATTTGAACCATTAATAATGGATATCTCAGAAATGGCTAATACCACAAAAAAGTTATTTAAAATATACATGTGCTTTAAAAAGATCTACATTTTTTGTGTGATATGTTTTTGTCTATTGCTTAATATATATATATCAGTTATACAAGATTATACAGAATTCCTTCTAAATGAAGAGGACTTCACAGGCTTTTCCCAGAAAACTCAAGATATACATTTTGTCATGTAAATATCTTTAATATATGGTATTTTAATCAAAATTGTTAGCCTTTTTTTTTTTTGAGAAAATACAAATTTTCTAAAAATTTTCCATGTAAAGGCTGGTTTGGTGTGGGGGATTTTCTGGAAAATGTGCCTATTGCATCTTTGAAAGATGCGAAACGTAAATACCAAGTTTGGTATTTATCTAACTTTACATTCTTTTGAGCTATGCTGTTCACAGACAAATACACATGGACTTTTTTCTAAAAGTCTTTCTTTTTCAATTCAGGGGGCTCAAAACATGTATTTCCAGTGAAATCTCACAAATGTTTGGGTGGAATGCAGTACCTTCTCTGCCTACTATGTATATAGTACAGAAAGTAAAAGGAAAAATACATTACCTTCTTCACAGCGTCGATTAACATCAAAGCATGGCATATTGTTTATATCTCTGAGACTCAACAATTCTCTCAGTACATCAAGATGAGTATGTCCATGCTCTGCTAGGTGATGTATGGGAGATTTCCTACATTTATCAACCTGGAAAGATAACAAAACTTATATTGTAAATGTTTTGTTTACAATGGCTTTAAAATCCATTAAAAAGGAAAAGCTAAAAGACTCAAAGAGAAGGGGAATCAATGGACTGGTGATTCAGAAATCTGGGGAATGGAGAATGAGTGAGATTAAATGAATTCCTAACAAATTTAATAAGGTTCCCTTGGTCATTTTTCAAAACTCTGCAAATAATGGTGCCCTTCTAGAAATGAGAAGAGAAAAGTGAATGTGAGAGATTGGGTAATGGAGCAGGTTTTGGAATATTTGTTGATGTTATGTAAGCTAAAAGATGAAGGAAGAATATATAGTATAATGGAAGGAAGTTACATGCTGTTAATTTAGTAGATATATCAGTTAAATAATTGTCAGGTATTTGCACACTGTTGTGATTAATCTGTTGTCAGATCACTGAGTAGGGTTTGTGGGAACAGCTTGAGCTGGAACCAATTAATATATCAGTTCTGGTAAATACTTACTAACAAATAAATATGAATTAATTAATTAATAATAAAATTTTGTGTTTTCTGTGTTTGGAGACAAGAGCATCTATCATGCACATTAAATGTGTAGCATTATTTTCATACGAGCCACAAAAATCTTTGCACATTGCCAACAACAGTAATCCTGATGTGTTATGTAAAATCCATTGGAAAAATTACTTTGTTGTTTATTTTTAATGTTATATTGTATTAAAGAAGTTGTGCTATAGTTAGTGTTATGTATTATACTTTTAAAAATATTGTTATTTTAAAGAAAAATATTTATTTTCCTCAAAATATAATGTGTTTTGATGTAATTCTTGTGTACTTTCAATATAAAATCAGGGAATGAACATCCAAGTATATTTACAACTGCTGCATGCCATTAAGTAACAAATTATAAAAATCTGAAAGTTGGAAGTCAAAGATGATTTTCCACATACACAAAGAAAAATAAAAGGTGGCACACCAGACAACTGAAATAATAAACCTCACTTTAGTTGGCTCACTAGACAGATTCCTTATTTTGGGTAGTGTTTAATGGCCATATATATGGCACTAAAGACAGTGGACACTGATGATAATTAAATGATTATTAAATTAATAAATAAAAAAAATGATAATTGGGATGGAAATGTTCCAGATCTAAACTTAGGGTACCTCCCCAACTTTCGCCAGTTATGAAGACTGAGGAAAACCCGGTGGAACAAAAAAAAAAAAAAAACTGTCAGGGAAGACAGTCCTGGTGGGACTTGAAGCATAAGTCCAAGCCTTAACAACCTCACCCACCCATATTGCGAGGAAAACCTAGGTAAGAACCCCTGGTCAGGGAGGACAGTCCTGACAGGATTTGAATCATGGACTTCCCGTCCACGAGTCCAACCTTAACAACCTCACCCATCCATATTGGTACTAGACAGAAATGGCTTACTAGTGCTAATCCAAACTATTACCTTAAATATACAGAAAAGCTTCTGCAATACATGGATTCTGTCCTTTTTTTTTGTCTCTTACTTGAATAAAATTAATATTGGGCACATTTTAGTAATTTTTAATTTCATAGAATTTCTTTGTATGCATAAAGCCTAAACCTAGCAATATAACTTGTTTTTCTTGCATTGCTCTTTCTTGCTGTTACTCTTGCAAAATATACTATGCAATTCTATAAAAAATGAGATTTTGATACTGCAGACTCCGAATTTCATATACTCATAATATCTAATTGTGGAAGAATAGTATATTTAGTCTTCAAAAATTAAAGGTACTGGTTTGTTTGATATTTTGACACCTTTGTTAAACTGTTTTACTGCCCCCCCCCCCAATTAGCTGTAATGTTGGACATACTTGTAATCTGTTACCTACCAAGTGGGAGATTCAAATGACCAATGTGCCTTTTTGATGTTTGAAGGCTAACAATAGGACACAAGTTTTGCATACCTTGCTTAGTTTCACTAGCATGTTATTAAACAGGATGCATGAATCTCCACATCATTGTCAAGTATGTTGTTGAGTTATATGAAACTATCCAACCACAAAAGTAAAATTAAAAGCTTACATTAACAAATTAAAATATAAGCCTTCTTGAACAACAGTTATTTTTAAAACAGACACTGATATTTTGTAACAATTTTTAAAATAAACTGGATTAGTACCTGATCCAAATGTGCACCTGTTTCCAGCAGAGTTTCAGCTATATATCGGGCAATAAGTGGATGACTTGGGAGCAATACACTGCTTATCAGCAGAGCTGATTCTCCATTCTCATTCACAGCTGCAAGAGGGTTCCCAGGCATATTCTTCAATCTTTCAACTAAAGCATGAACCAGTTCATATTGACCTGGTACTGGTTTTGACACAAGGATCATAAGGTGTCTGTAATGGAAAACACAATATTTAAGAAAATTTTGTTCCTGTAATATTAGGTATTACTCGCATTTTATTCATCTGATAAGAGCTGCTTTTAATGCTTTGCATATCATAAACAGAGATCTATTTATTCACCCTCCATGTGCACATGGGGCAAGGACAGGCAAGCTCAACACAGTAAGCTGATATTTTCTTATTTTGTCCACACAAAACAGTGTTAAAATTTATTATGTAGCTACACATTGTTAACTTCTTCCAAACATATGTTGCAGAATCCATTTTTGCCCCATGAGCAATCTATCACAAAGTATAACTGCAAAATTCCCAAACTTGATTAAATTTACATTCTTTCGGTGTAATTAAACCAGCAAATAGCAATATTAGAGTAATATTTAGAAGATTCTTTAATTTCAAGTGTTTACAAAAACACAAACGGTTCTTTAGGATCATTTATCATCTATGAATTAGTGTTCTTTTTAAGCGGTAGAAAAAAATTAGCAATTTAATGATGTGGGAAATTTATACATAATTATCAAAGTCTATATATATGAATAAAGTTTGAATGTGGTTTTGAAAGATGCTAAAAGAATTGAAAGCTAAGAATTGCTGCTTAAAAATAAATAAAAATAGTCAAAAAGTGCTAACAAAGCTGAGCAAAATCATGGACAATAGCTTACTCAAGTTTTATTCAGATTTTGGCAAAATTGTATGCATATACATAGGAAAAAATTATATGAATTAATGACGTATATATTAAACTATATGAAGTAAAGACTCTGATTAAAAATATATAAAGCAGTGATTAAACTGTTGCAGGAAGACAATACTGCAGTTTATACGAGGTGTAATCAAAAATTTTCCAGAAATAAGGCCATAAACACAATACGACACTTTGATTTGTCTATTCTGCACTGTCACCCTTGAAACAGTCTCCTTGGGAGTTGATATACTTGTCTCAGCGCTTTTGCCACTGCTGGAAGCACCTCTGAAAGTCGTTTTCTCTAAACACATTCAGAGCCTTCTGCGCTTCTCAATGGATAACATCAATGTCCTCAAAATGGTGTCCTCGGAGCCATATTTTATGTCACGGGAAAAGAAAGAAATCTGCTGGAGCCAAATTTGGAGGACAGTATTCATCCTATTTTTATTCAACAAATGCAACAATTGGCGAATAGAAAGGGCTTTGTGCATGGGTGCATTGTTGTGATGCAGCAACCATTCACCAGTCCTCCATTTTTCTGGCCATTTGTGTTGCACACTCTCCGTTAAACTTTGCAACATTTGTTTGTAGAACACTTGGTTCACTGTTTGACCCTACGGTACAAATTCCTTATGTGCAATTCCTTCAATGGGAAGAAAGAAAGAAAGAAAAAAAACTAACAACAACAATCATTTTTGACTTCACATTGGATCGAACCTGTTTGGCCTTATTTGGGACATGGAGATGAAAGACTTTTCCATTGTGAAGATTGCTGCTTCATTTCTGGATCGTACCCATATATCCATGTTTCATCACCAGTAATTTTTTTCTCCATAAATTGCAGGTCACTTTGAAGCTGTTTTTTTAAGATCTGTGCAGGCAATCACATGGCTTTCCTTTTGGTCATTTGAAAGGAGGCAGGGCATGAACTTTGTGGCAATTCTTCTCATATCCAAATTGTCTTTTAGAATGCTTTGAGCACTTCCAAAGGAGAGTCCTAATGAATCAGAAATTTCTCTTATTGTAATAAGCCTATCATTTAACACCATTTCCCTCACCTGATTGATATTTTCATCAGTTTTGCTGGAAGAGGGTCGCCCTAAATGATCTGAATCCTTAACTGATGTCACAACACTTTTAAATTTTGAAAATCATGAAATGCTTGTGCTTTGCCCATTACTTCCTCCCCATAAGCTGTTCTTAACATTTCATAGGCTTCTATTGCAGTTTTACCAAGTTTGAAGCAAAATTTGATGTTTGTTCTTTGCTCTTCGTAATCTATCATTTTCGCTAGACAGAAAAATTGCAGCAGGTGCAAAACACACGTTCACTTCAAAGCTTCTACCTCCACACTGCAAGGCCACAAAGTCACATAACCTTCCATTGTTATCAGGAGGGAGTGCCGCATACACAATCTGGGTAAGAATTAAAGATAGCTCAATCGCAAAATTATTGTGAAGCCATTCCAGAAACTTTCTGTTCACACCTCGTATAAAGTCAGGCACATCTGTAAAATACAAAATTTAGCTCCAAAGTAATATTTAAATTTAATGAAACAATGCTCACTTTCTGTTACATATAGGGTATGGAACTAGTCTAGATCATATGCCAATTATTTCTTTTGGAAATGTGTATACATGTAAGTTTATTACTTCAAATAAAGTAGTATAACATAGTGTATTGTGAATTCATAAATTGAAAATCAAATACAGTCAAATATGACAAGAACAATGAAATACAGAAAAATGGTATTTGAAGGCAAGAGTTTATAAAATTGATTTTATATGGGAGCATGTTGATTTATATAGCATCATTTATCTAAATTAAGGTAAATTAATGGAGCCAATTAAATTATGCAAAACTAAGAAAGACAATGAAAGTAACTCTCAAGGTAAATGACAACAGATTTCATTAGGTAAAGGAGTTATACACAATCGCTGGACAAAATAAAGCTAGAGAAAAAAATTACTGAAAATGTTGGCAAGACTGATTCAAAGCAAGGAAGAAATTGAAGAGCAATGAAAAGTAGAAGTCTGTTAATGAGCAGCAACTAAATACTTACGTATCCCCATTCTCATCCCCTTGTGAAACTTGCTGGTCACTGAACTTGCATATGTTAATAATTGCATTGACTTTCACATTTTGAATCAACATTGCTTCAAGTCTTGACTTGGCAGAATCAGATATAGTGGTTGGTACTGATGGTGCCCTTCTGATACTCTCCAAGATCCTTATTGGGCCAATACTTAAGTTGCTGTTGCCGTTTTTGTTGTTGCTGTTGCTGCTGCTATTAACATTAAACATTCCGTCTGATTGTGACAAAGAGTCAGCTGTTTGTGGTATGTTAACGTATAGAATTTGTTGCTGAGAACATCCAATATTTGTACTGCTAGGAGGACTGTTAGTGGTTTTTACATTCAGCCAAGGTGACAATGAATCTATTTCTGAAAATTCCAGCAAATAATTGCTTGACATATGTGGAGGACTCAAGGTTATAGATGTCATTTCATTTGCTGCAGTGTTTCCAACAACTGCTATATCAACTGCATTTGCTAAGACATTCATGTCCATGTCACATATCATGTTATCTGTGTTTCTTGAATCAGGGGTGTTCAAAGAAACCTCATTAAAATCGGGAGTGCTGGGCATAGTTTGCATATACATGAAATTTTCTGGTGATAATTTTTCCAGATCGTGGTTCTGAAAGCTTTGTGGAGAATCAGGAAGAAAAAGACTTGGTGGAGATGTAACACTTGATGCCAATGATGGTGCATAAGGTGTTGAAGGTACATACTGTAGCTGTTCTGAGTATGCATTTGGGGAATTAACTGCTGAAAATTCGCTTCGTGGTGATGACATGAATGTTGCTTGTGGGGAATTGGAAAGTTCATTATTCAAATTTGCAACTGGTTCTGGAAGCACTGTATGTGGTATATTGGTGCCAACTCCACCCACTTCATTGAGGCTTGCATTATCTTGTGCAAAACAATCCAATATGTCGTCAAAAAGTTCCCTGAAACAAATTAGAGCATATGCATCAATGAAGGGAAATAAAAATTTCTGAAAGCATACTTGAAAAGAATAGGTTTGTAGGACTGTCAAAAGGACTTTCATTGTCTATTTTCATTTTTATTTTCCAGTAAGACAACATCTGTAAACCTCAAGTGACTTTTATCCTCAAGTTTTTAATTTGTATTATACTGAGTATCACATTGATAAATTCTATGCCACTTGTCTAATTTACACCAACAAGCAACATATATGCAGAGAAGAAGATTCCTAACTGAACTTCAAGCTAAGCAATGATAAATTTGAGATGGTATCCACTACTAACCCAAAGCTTAGCCCCTACTAACAAAGCTTAAATTTTGTTAATTAACAAGTATTTCGTGTTTGCAGCTAGAAAACAATTTCTTATAAGCATTGTAACAAAATGAACTCAATAGGAAATAAAGCAACAAAATATATTCTGCTTTAACAACGCAGTAAGCACATAACAATGAGTAAGCTTCTAGAACATTTGATAGCAGTTTTAACGCCAACAAATGTTTCTCTAAGATGTCCATGGTACATAGCATTTCATAGGTTTGTGCATATGATACATCACTATAGCAGCCAATAGAATTCAAGATCTTAGACTCTTTAGTGTAGACAGACATGATGCTATGGAATTCGTTACAAATTAAATGGTTTTAACTCCAATCACATGGTATACAGAAGCTACACATAAAGCTCTCTGAAATACCATTGCCCAGGTGTGGTAATCATACAGAATATACATTTATTATAAGAAGGAGAATATTAGCCAGCAAGTGGCATAATAATTATGTTAATGCTAACAATTACTAAAACAGTGAATCCTTAAAAAATATTTCGTGTGCACGCAAATACTCAGGCAACGTAAGTAAAGTTACCAGTTTATACAAGTGTTGTATGTTAAACTGATATATATCTCTCTCCCCCTCCCTCTCCCCTCTCTCTCCCCCCTCCCCCTCTCCCTCTCCCTCTCTCTCTCTCTCTCTCTCTCACCTGCATCCTTCAGAGGCAATCAACATCTGCATAGAGGAAATCTGCACAGCATCTGCTAGAGGCCACCAGACTGGCACCATCCCTAAGGATTTATAGAACAATAGGTGACCTTAAGACGGAAGAGGGGGGCATGTTATATAAACTGGTGCCCAATGTGGTGCCAGAAAAACAACAGAAAACGAGAACATCGCAGAGGGCCAAAAAAAACAACACCACACAAGAACATTGCAGAGGTCCAGAAAAACAACAGAGCAGCTGGGACTTCACAGAAGGAATGGAAAGAAGACAACAACAACAGTGGAGAACAACTCAGAGTTGAACACTGGACCCAACAATGGGAGATGCAGAGAACAAAAAAACAATGCAACACCAGAGCAGACAAAACCTTTGTGTTAATGCTAGCAACACAGATAAACTAATATTAAAGTGAGAGGGGCAAGCATCTTACAATAGGGAAATCACGGACAGCTTCTATGAATGGATCATCATAGCAACACAAAGTAAGCAGAAAAAAACACAAGGTCTGTTAAACCAAATATATTTATATACTGCATGAGAAGTGACAAAAAGAAAATTACTCTCGTCTGACAGAGATACTAGTTCTGTAAACATGAATAGTAAGATAAATGTAATACTGGTAACTAACAGCAAATCAGAAAACAATTTAGCAGCTGAAACTCATGGTAGCTTAGAAACTGATGTAAACTTGCATGAACAGAGGGTAGCAAGTAGACATGTTAACCCAACAGCAGTAGTAGGTAAAGGAAATGAAGTTGTAAACAATTCACAAAAGGGAACAGCATGTCATCCTCTATGGTGTAGTGGTTACCATGCTATCCTCTAGTTCCCAAGGTTGCGGAGGGTGATGGATTTTTTTCGGTATAAAAATCCTTAGTATGGCTTCCTTCAGAAGGGAAGTACAGTCGGTGGTCTCGTGTCCTAGATTTATGGCACCTAAATGAAACTCAAGCCTGATAAAGAGGTCTCTGAGCAAAATTACCGGTCTTTCACGCCCAACATAGAATGAGATGCTAAGGAGCACAGCAGTTAAAGAGTGTCCATAAATAAATAAATAAAATAAAAATAAAACAGGGACAGCATGAAAATGAAACTAGGTTAATATTAGGTGCAGAAAGCAGTAAAAGGGGATGACCAAAATAATGAAGTTAAGAGTAGAAACAAGTCAATCAACAACAGAGGAAATTATCAGAGTATTTCAGCAGAAAAATTAAACTTTAAAAAAAGAGCTAAGTAATCAGGCAAAAAGGGAACAAAAATAACTAGGTGAGAAGCTTCACAAAGAATTAAATGAGCATGCTAGGACAATCAATGAAAACCTAAAAAGAATTGAAACTACAATAGAAATGCTAAGAGTAAACAGATAGGCAAAAGCAATTAATTTGTGAAGAACTAAGTAATATCTTGAAAAAGGAAGATAAATTTGTGTAATACTGAACTAAATGCTAGGTTTGACTTAATAAGTACTGCATGCATGGAGAAAACTGCAAAATTAACTGCAACAACTAAAAGTCTAAATGAGAAAATAGTAGCCCGCAGCAACGAGTTCAGACATAACTATAAGTGTAACGCAAAGCAAGGTTAGCACAGATCTGGAAATAATAAAATCTAACTAAATGACAAATTAGAGAAAACAAATGTAAACATAAGTGAAATTAGTAAAAATGTAGAGCAGTGCAATAATGCAGTTGCAAATGTAAATACTTAAGTAACTAGTGTTATGATAGAATTAAATAAAGTGAGATTTAAAATGACTGGCAAGATCAACAGCATAAGCAAAGTAGTACATGTAATAACAATGTTACCAGTAATGTGTCCTCACAACACTGAAAGAGGTCTAACCTCAAATATGATAAACAATGGAGTGAAGCAGATGGTTCTCTCATAACTCTTCTGGAATCTCAGCCAGTTTAGATCATAATAAGGTACCCACAAACTTGCAAAACTATTCAAATATAGTCAATGATTTGCCATTACCAAAGTTTAATAAAAACACAAATCCAGTACAGTATGTAGCAAACTTAGATGAGTACATGCAAATTAAATGGGTGTAGGTCTCGCCAGGGATATTGGCATATGACTTTCAGGGCTAGTCCAGTCAGCCAACCCCCATGATGTTTCAACACCTCCCTTGCAAGCAGCACGTGGTTCCTTCTGTCCAGTTCCTTCCACTGTATACAACTCCCATCTCAACTTGCACCATTCTTCGAGCTGCAGCCCCATATGTGCCATACATCTATACGGTAAATGACTTGCATTGTAGCCTTCCATTAAAATTTTCACATGCCAAAATCCGTGGTGTGACCTATACCAGAAGCCATACGAATGATAATAGTGCACCGTACCCTGGATAAGAAAACCTTAGACTGGTTAATGCTCATATCATCAGGCAACAACAGTTATGACACATTTCGTCAGCTGTTTCTGAATAAGTTTTGGAACACAGCAGCATAACATAAGATTAAAGCATTACTAAGTCATGGAATTTCCAACTCACATGAAGACACATCAATGACTGCATATATACTTAATTATTCAAGCCAGGTTAGAAATCACTCACCACCAATCTTAGCACTAATAACATGCCACTTTCCTCTCAGGATACAACAATACATTCTCATTGCTAAACCAAACATCACAATGGAACTTACAGAGTTAATCTCATCACTGGAAGTACAAGAGGAGGAGATATCGCACAACTATGAGAACACACAATTCAATCCACGTATTCAGAGACCTTTAAATTTCAGTGTACAAGATAATAATTATCACAGAAGCACAGGTAGGCCAACAGACTCACACAGTAACACAAGGCATATGTAAAGTGATAATTATCACTATGAAAACAACAAATCTAGGCATGAAAATGCATACTATATGTGAACTCAAAGAACATCGACTAGAAATCAAAGATCACCAAACATTTCTCCACACTATCAAAGAAATGAATGGTGGAACCACTAACAATTACACAGAACACTGTAAACACTACAGAACACAAGGTAGCCAAAGGGTAGAAATACAAGATTTGAAAACAGCAGAAACCAAGAACCTATACACACAAGACAAAAAAAATGAAGCAACAGAAGTGACAGTAGCTCCAATAAGCAATGATAGTCCTGTAAAAACATGTAATTTATGAAATCCAGAAAACTTTTGAGTGGGCAGGTTGGTAATGTAGGTGTAATTGCTTTTCATCCACTTACATCTGTAAAATACACAGAAGATCAGACTACACCTACACATTTAAATTGTATTAAAATTAATCACCAAAGACTTTCAGCATAGTAGTGTTAATAAGACACTGATAATAAAGGCAAAAATTGTACACAAAGAAATACTAATTACTGCAGACACCGGCTCCACAGCAACAATTTGTAGCCAAAGGCTGCACAATGAACTCTGCAATGAAGGTATAAAGTTAATAGCCATACCATGTAATATGCAGTCTTGCTATAGATAAAGTCGTCCAACCTATCAAGTCACAGGCACTGTTAACCGTGGCCATAGAAAATTCCACATTTGAAATAATGTGTCTAGTAATAAAGAGTTTAGCAGTAGAATTCCTGCTAGGCTATGATGTAATGCATGAGTATGATGCTAAAATAGTTTTTGCAAGTGAAGTCATCATGTTTAAGAATAATGAGAAGTATATTGAAGCTCCATTCATAGAGAAAATTAATTATACTCCAGAGGAAGAGGAGATATTTGACACAGAAATTTTTGTAAAATATAATAAGGTTGGACAGAGAGCAGACCACAATGACATACATGGTAAAGATGCAAACACAGAAGACAATGATCCTGTCAAGCCCAAATCAGCTGGCTATCTCAAGCTGAGTACATTGAACAATGGCATGCAGAACAAGAGTGAGAAATTGAGGCCTACTGTGGTGATGTAGAGCTAGAAACTCTCAGCATATATACATATTTTATGCCATAACTGACATAGTGGATGGTACAGCCATATCAACCAAATCCAAGAACTAATAAACTACCAAACAAACAATTTAACCGGGTATCGACCAATTGAACTACAAAAAGGACAGCTGTTATAACAAACACTAAACCCCTGTATACCTCTGGCAATTCCTATAGATAATGAAATAAGAATTACTGCAGAAGAAATATATAAAAATGCAAATGGAGAGGATGAGGAAGAAAGCAGTTAAAAGGAAGAAAAACATACAAGCACAACAATAAGAAGAAATTGGAACCTGCAAATAGGCAAGTTGGTATTGCTAAGAAATAAACAATTATCCAATAAAGCAAACAAGTTAACGTATAAACTACGCATGAAATACAAAGGACCATACAAAATTACAAAAATACTAAGTATGAACACGTACGAGTTATATGACAATGATGCAAAACACTTCATTGGAAGCTATTACATTGATATGCTAAAGCCATACAAACAAGAGAACAATGAGAATGGAAACTCCAAGACAGAATAATGAGAAGAATATAAGAAAATGGAAAATAATGCATATTCAAAAATATGACTTCTGTGTACTAGCAGTAATAAAAACATAACTAAAATGTTGAGCTATTGTATTAAAAAGGTAATAAACCACTCAGGTAGACAGCTAATGAAGAAAATATGTATATCATTGTTTAATTTACCAATTGGGGTAGAGAAAAGGAAACCTCACATAAGTAACTGATGCAAAAACATTGTAAATAGTTCAACATAATATGTCATATTTGTTACAAAAATAGTAAATGTAAGAGGGCCATATTTTCACTACAATACATAAAAAAAATTATGTATGAACATGTTAGAATTTGGACAAATCTTTGTAGCACATAGAATAACAATGTATAAAATCGTCAGCTGTTATTAAACAACAGCACTGACATGGCTCAGGTCAATGTACTCATAGCTAAACAAACCATTTAGCATGTGTGAAAGTGAAAGTTAAAACCAAAATAGTGCAGTGGCATTCATACAAAAGCAAAGAACAATGGCGTTCACAAAAAAGCAGAGCAGTGTCACTCACACAAAAATAAAGTGCAGTGAAGTGATTGCAACTAGCGATACACAAAAATAAAGGAGTACTATAAATGCTTCCTAAGCATAGTAAAATACATTCTTATTAAGTACTATTAGTAGAGGCACATGAGGCGGTGTCCACTGCTAATCCACAGCTTAGCCCCTAGTAACAAAGCTTAAATATTGTTAATTAATTATTTACAACAAAAACATGTAACTATATTAATGAATACCATCCTACAACATAAATGTTAATAATTTTCAAAGGGTTGTATGTTACAATAATGTATATAAATGTTAATAATATTTAAAAGCAAAGCCAGAAGTATTTTGTGTTTGCAGCTAGAAAACATAATTTCTTATACGGATTGTAACAAAGTGAATTCAATAGGAAATCAAGCAATAAAGCATATTCTGTTTTAACAATGCAGTAAGCGCATAACAATGAGTAAGCGTCTAGAACATTTGATAGCAATTTAAAGCCAGCAAACGTTTCTAAGATGTCCATGGTACATAGCATTTGATAGGTTTGTATGTATGATACTTCACTATAGCAGCCAATAGAATTCAAGATCTTAGACTTGTTAAGTGTAGATATATGTCATACTATGGAATTCATTACAAATTGAACAGTTCTTATTCCAATCGTGTGGTAGGCAGAAGCTACGTATAAAGCTCTATGAAATACTGTTGTACAGTTGCAGTAATCAAACAGAATACGCATTTATTACATCAGAGTAATAAGAAGGACAATATTAGCTAGAAGTGACGTAGTAATTATATTAATACTAATAATTACTAAAACGGTGAATACTTAAAGAATATTTCGTGTACATACAAATACTCTGGCAACGCAAGTAAAGTTATCAGTTTGTACATGTGTTGTATGTTAAAGTGGTTTACAATGTGTCAATATATTAAAGTATTAGTATTTTGAATCATGTGTGTTAAATTATTTATATTATGCTAAGTCATTGTATCACACCCTGCTAAGAGCAAAATGCATACCACAAAATATAGCTAGCCAAGGCAAACTAGACATAATAAACAAAAGCATAGCAACATTCATGCACACACGCATGTCCTCCAGAGGCAATCTACACAGCATCTACTAGAGGCCACCAGACTAGCAGCATCCGCAAGGATTTATATAACAATAGGTGACCTCGAGATGGAAGAGGGACCACATTAAATTATAAAGCATTAGTTTATAAAATGTGCTAATGTGAAGAACTTGAAAACGGTGGAATGATAATTAATAAATTGCTTTGGAAGTATGCATATTTAAATAATTTCATTTAGTGTGCATTTTATGCATATGAGCTAGTTTCAAGAGAATCCACTTCCATCTTTAGCTGATGACCTTGTTGACTGAAACTGTCTTCTAGTCTCAAAATTCACAAGCTCTTTTACTGTTTATGTGATAAACATAAGTTAAAATCGTTAACAAGAAAGGCTAAAAAAAAAATATAAACCTAGAAAAAAAACATCAGAATATGTAAACCAGAATATTATTTGTTCAAAAAAACATCAGAATATGTAAATCAGAATATTATTTGTTCTTTCTGCTCCATTAATTTGGCTGCTAGAAGTTTTTAATGATGAGAAGACTACTTTCTGGGGTGACTTGTATTTTCGAGGAATAATATTAGGTGCTATTAATAATGTTATGTCTAATGGCTGATAAAAGCACTTAAATTGTATGGATGAGGAAACATTGGAATAACTGACTAACTGTGTGCACCAACGTTGTATAGAGGAGCCATAGGTTAACATGAAATGGCAACTTTGCATATTGAAATGTTGTCAGCCTCTTCTGTCCACCTAAACAAAATAGCAGTGCCACTGTTGTAACTAAGAAAGACTTACCAACTCGTTAATGTGTGAAATTGTAGGAGGAGATGGTGTTTCGAGCTATAAGGTGGCCTAAACTTAGCCAAATGCTACAACATATATCTAAATGTTTATATACTCGGCCAGATGTTAGATTTCTTTGTAAAAGGTTTTGAAAATTAGGAAAACAGTAGCTTTGGAAAGCTTTGGTGTATAATTTTTGTCAGGTACTAAAGCATAAGTGTCCAGATTTTTGTCCAATGGTTCAAATAATTTAGATGTATAGATACAGGATTGAAAATAAGACAGAGGTAGTACCGGAAAACTATATGACTAAGACTATGACCAGGGAATGGAGGGGACACCTTTTACCAACATGGATCTTTTGTGCTTACCACCCCCAAGTGGAACAGATGAAGTGAAGGAACTGCAGGAGGCTATAGACTGATTGACTGAGACCACAGCGGTCCCTGATGATTCCAAGCTTGATGATCCAGTCATACCAGTAGGCTACTCAGAAAGGCTTCCCTCTGGCAGAATCAGGGATCTCGGCCCACCTGAGGTGGCTCAGAGAAGGCTGCTATTTGGCATGGCTGAGAAGAACTTTCCAAAGAGCAAGCATCTGCACCAACTGTTCAGCACCAACCAACACTGCACAGTGTCTAATCCCACTTGAAACATGAAAGGGGAAGTGAAATGATAGGAAATGAGGGAGAGGAAATTTGTGGTAGAAGAGAAACCATTCCAGCATTCATCTTGCCAACCAGGGAAAACTGCAAAAAAACTGATGGTCAGTGGCCAGCACCAAGAATTGAACCCAGAACCTCCCAAATGTGAGTCTCACATGTTACAGAGGAGCCATCTCACTCTGTATCAGAAAGCTACATAGGGACAGGTGTGATTTTTAAGGTTATATAGTAGTTATAAGTTTTGCCCGGCCTTATAGGATAAGATACCCAATGCTATGTTCAAATAGTGGAACAGTGTGAATTGTAATTTTGGTATTGAAAATAAAGACAGTAGAAGGTTCAGAAATTGTAAGCTGATCCCTTTCTAAGCTTACTGTACATTAAAACCCTTCATGTTCTCATCATTCACTTACTATTTTCGTTCTGGTCACTAATCCTGGGGTTTCTTTGCCCACACTTGATTGCAAGCTTCTTTACTTTGCCTGATTTAATGCCCAAGTTGCAAATTCTTAATTTTCCAGTTAAATGGTTTCATTTTGGAATAATATAGTAAATTATTTTATTACTAATTTCCCAGTTACTTTGGAATAATATAATAAACTATTTTGTGAAGAGCTTGAAACAGAACAAGGCACATCATATATTTTCATATATGAAGATTAATTTGTATTGCCCTTATAAAATGTTGACATTAATTAAAATATTGGTAGAAAGAGAAATTACTTTTCTTAATAAAGTACTTAACAGAAGATGTAAAAGCAAGATGCAACTGAACCACACAGTACTATGTATTCCTGCTTTAAAACTGGAGTAATTAAAACTTAAAGTAAATTGATTATAATAGCTTGTTTATGGATAGATGTACTAAAGAGCAACATGCACATATTGTGATTGAACATACATCATTCAGTGTACAAATAATAGTTATTCATGGTCATCACACAGAATTAAAAAATAATGACAACACATTTTACACATTAAGGCAAACTTTCAAAATGTCTTAAAACTTTAAAGCATAAAAAATTTCTTCATCTTGTTAAGACAAACATAAAAATTCAATTTTCTAGCATAGTTAATGAGCTTATATTTATCTCTATGATGTATTTATTCCTTACACATAGTGCAGGATATTAAGTTCACAGAGTTACTGAACTAGACATATGCTGCAATTCTGCATTCACTTACTGTCATCCTGATGGCAAACCACATGCCTAATTGTGCAATGAAATTAAGACCCTATATATTTACAGTTTTAGCTCAAACATAATTTATTTGGCATTAAAACAGGAATATTTAATAACAAGTCATGGTAGAGCATTAATTTCTCAGGTATATCTGGACAAATGCTCTTGTAAACTGAAAGCTTATCAATAAAGCTCTTAAACGAATGCTGATATTCTACTCATTTACCTCAGCTTTGAAAAGCAAATGTCATCAACCTAACTTTCAAGATCTACAGCTCTCATCCATATAAACTTCATTACTGGATAATACAGGGCTGGTAAAAAGGACACTTCATGAACATTGAGGCAATATTTTATATCATAACATGTTGTGAATGCCAAAACGATTGTAGTGTAAATTAATATTATTGTATGTACAGGATTTTAGATGTTAGTATTGTTAGGAAATAAGTTTACAAGGTCTCACTGAAACTGACAATAGAAGTGGGTAACAATAAACTGAGGGGGTGAGTTGTTTATCACTAAGAAGAGATAAACAAATGACGTCAGGGTAGCGTGCCTTTTTTAGAAATGGAGGGAATATCTTCCCTAGAGTATCTATGTTAGTAGTAGTGATTGGCTGACCAAAACAGACGCTAAAGTGGGCGCAATTTGGTTACCAATAGCAGCTCTATTATAATGTTTAGGCAATTCGAGGTGAAGGAGTACATATTCTCAAGCCATAAGCAAGTTTCACACAGTTCGGAAGAGTCTCTCACGAGGTACACGTTGCACAGTTCTGAAGAGTCTCTCATGAGGTGCACGTCAAAGAGTTAGTTACAAAAATTTAAAGCACGTGAAATGCACGGCAACTATAACGACAGTAGTTACATTCAGAAATATCACAGTTTCAGGCAGGCATGTATAAAGATTAAATATGTGAATTATTAATTAAGTGTGACGGCAATAAATGTGTAGAAACAAATGTTTTTATCAGTGTTATCTTTTAGCAACAACTCCTTTCCGTTTACACGCCCTGCTTAGAGATACTTGCTCGACTGAGTTATAATAGCTAGCCGGAGGACAAAGAACCCAAATTTAAAAATAATAAAACATGAGGCGCCCAGTAAATAAGATAACACAAGCCATGAGAACTGCGACAACATTGGACTCCTTCCCTGTAAAAGGCAGTATTTCCAATTCCAATTTGTATTTAATGTGCTCTGGATGGTGTCATGCAGGTTGCATATTTCTGGGACTCTGGGATGGAAGTCATGTTTGCTACATCTATGTTAAATTAAATGTGTGATTTATCAAACAACTATACACAAGTAACTGAATACTTCCTTCATCAAGAAATTAGAAACATTCTTAAGCCATGGCTCAGAAGTTCAGTGTACAACATCACAGAGAGAATGATGCACCAGGATGGTAATAGAAAGATCCAAATGATCCTTGCATACAGTGAACTCCTGAAGCCAACCTAGACTATCAGTATGGCCACCTTTGGATGCCTCATAATATTTTCACTTAAATACATTGAAAGAGGTCTAATGGGCAACATTTTCAAGAGAATTCAAATTTACTGCACCCACTTGTTGCACCTTTGGCAAACATCCACTGGCCATACTTCGTCTATAGTAGTATTTAACGCCCATTCTTACTATATACAGCACCACAGGTGGTGACACTGGTGATGCATGAAGTAAAATTATAATTGGAAAAGGAAATTTGGGAAGGAAACATTCCAGGGTATCTCCCCAGCATTTGCCAGTTATGAAAACAAAAAAGGCTCAGTCAGAGAGGATGTTCCTAGTAGGGTCCATGCCTTAACAACCTTGGCCAACCACATTGGTGCTATAAGCCCACGAGGTTCACAGAATGGCACATTCTGCTCTCTCACTCTGTCCCATTATGACTGTGGACAGTAGAGGAATGGAAAAAAAAAGATCCATAGATCTACATAGTTCAAAAATTTTGCATCAATGTGATCATTCAAGTAGTTTTATAACTGGTTCCCAAAGTACTGCTCTGATCACAGAGAGTATTGCATTACAATATAACAGAAGTGGGCGGCGCCGTGGCCGAGCTGTTAGACCGCTCGCCTCCCACCGAGGCAGCCCGGGTTCAATCCCAGGGACCTGCATGTGGGATTTGTGGTGGACGAAGCGGCGTCTGGGCGGGTTTTCTCCGGGTTCTCCGGTTTCCCCCGCCATTCATTCCACCAACTGCTCCATCATCACCTTTCCTTTCATCCATTTCACCAACATTTCGTTTCATCTACTTCCTTCATCCCATACCAAGCATTGGGCTGATCACCCATCCTGGATGCTCTGTCTGATCCATGAGTGTCTGCTCATCGACGGGCCTCTGACCCCAGGCACCCGCTTGTAAGTCCTGGGGGATGTAAGTCCTACATAAGAGGAGGGTAAACAGATAATGAATGAATGAATGAATGAATATAACAGAAGTATGTATATGACATCAGACCTTGATTCCATCTGTTTAAGCTCTTTCAATAGAGGTCTCTTATGGTGCATACTAGCTATCACTCAGGGGTGTAATGTTAGGGCCTGCAGGGCCTGCAATGCTGGCAGGCCCAGTATTTTAGGGGCCTGTAGAAAAAAAATATTACTATTATTTTGATTACTAAGATTATTAATGAATATAAAAAATTAGAATATATACAAATATAAATACAGAAATATGTATAAGACAAATAGTAAAGTCTAATGTCAGTCTGCATAGAAAATTAATGGTCAGATCATTCAAAACGGTTTCCTAGAATAGGTCAATGTTTGGTTGAGTATAGCACAACTGTGTGTGTTAACAATGCTGGTCCCTTAACTATGACTTCTCTTGTAACACTGGTTTGCATCATGTTTCTCTGTCGTCACAAAAGAGCAGCGCATAATTACAACAATGAAAATGAATACCAAAATATCACATTAGGCAGAAAATTATTCTTTATTGACGTGTAGTGTTCCTGAAATTGTAATATGCACATTTTTTTCTAAACATTTAACTTTTGTCACACTTTTCATTCGACAACAATGTCAATTGTCAATTATCCAATTAAGATATGGTGAATTACAGTCAGTCAACAGCCAACTGTCTCAGGCGAGCTTTCTTCGCAAGAAGTTAGGTGTATCGAAAAAAGTGGTGTGATATTTTTAAAACTTTACTTTACTAGTTAAAAGTTTAGCTTTTTCAGTTTTTCTATTTAACTGTGTACTTTTTCAGAAAAATGAAACCTTTTAAAGTTAAGTATGAACATCTAAGTAGTGCACAAAAAAGAAAGAAGAGATAATTAAAAAAAGGAAACAAACAAATTAGTGAAAATAAGTGATGTTTTTCTCTTCCTAGTAGTAGTACGAGCTCAATGGTTACAGAAGTTTGCAGTGTCACAAGTGAGTGCACTTCTGAAGTGAAAACCAATAATAATTATTGTGAAAGTGAAAACGAAGATTATAACAAACCCGTCATAAATGTAATTAGGCCTATTAATATCACAGACTATTCAAATGATCGTGCAGATTATCAATTAGATGTAGATAATGAAACTAAAATGTTCTTTGTTAGACAAAATCCTTGTCAGCCAGTGGGACCATTTCCCAAAGATGCTAAGCAGGAAAACAGGTCCTTCTCCACTAAATATTACGAAAAGTTCACATTGGCAGGACAAAGAATTTGGAGAGAATGGTTGTGTTATTCATCTAAAAATGACTCTGTTTACTGTAAACCGTGTTGGCTGTTTGGAGGACAGAAATCATTGTCAGCTTGGAGGGAAGGGGTTCGAGATTGGAGGTGCCTAACCAAAAGTACAGTGTGACATGAAAGTAGCTATGCACATTTGAACGCATGCGTCGTTTTCAATTTGTGGCATAAGGAAAACACAGTTGACATGGGAATGAATTCAGAACTAAAGAAAAGTGAGTACATATGGAAACAGGTACTTGAGCGTGTTGTGAATGTGACTATAACACTGGCATCCAGTAATATAGCTTTTCAGGGACATAGGGAGGAAATTGGAAAATCAAACAGTGGAAACTTTTTGGGAATTACTGAACTTCTCACAAAGTACGATCCGGTATTACACAATTTAATAAACAAACCAAAATACACGCAAAATACTTTAGCCCTTCAATTCAAAATGAGTTAATACACGTCTTATCCCATGCAGTTGAAAAAGAAATTAATGACATTAAAGCTGCCCCATTTTTTTCTATTATAACAGATACAACACAGGACATTACAAAAAGAGATAAATTAACTCAGAAATTTAGATATGTTACAGTTTCACATGATGTCACTGGAAAGCCTTGTGACGTGAAGATAACTGAAAGCTTTTTAGGTTTTCGTGAAATAAAAGATCAAAGTGCATTAGGAATAGAAAAATAAATATTAAGCGCGATAGACGAAAAGGGAACCTCGTTAACTAAATGCCATGGTCAGGGTTATGATAGTTGTGCCAATATGTCAGGCATATACAAAGGTGTTAGAACAAGAATTCAACAAAGACAAAGAACCGCAAAATATGTGCATTGTGCAGTGCATAATTTAAATCTAGAACTTAACGATGCTGCATGTGGAATTCAAGAAGTCAGGTCCTTTTATAACACAGAAATGTTGTATCTTTTCTTCAGTAATAGTATTAAAAGATGGGAAGTTTTGGTATCTTCTTGTACCTTAAAAAAAGCTTTGCCCAACTCGTCGGTCTTCGAGATACCAATCTGTTAAAGCCCTTCGGTATGCGTATGTCGATGTACTTAAGGCTCTGTCAAAAATAATATTGATATCTAAAAAAAAAAGAAAGAAAGAGAAGAAGCTGTTGTTTTGAAAAACCAATTAGAGAAATTTGAATTCATTTTTTAGATAGTGCTGCAATCAAATATTCTAGAATGTACTAACTTAGCATCTCAAATTATGCAATCGAAAAATGTAGATCTTGGTAAAGCGTGTTCTCTTGTTCAGAATGCAGTTGATAATTTATCTTGTTATTGAAAAAATTTTGAAGAAGCAATGTCAACAGCTATATCTCTGGCAAAGAAATGGGGCATTTCACCACAATTTGAAAATAAAAGAATTCAAAATGTGAAAAAAACATTTTGGTGAATTGTGTCAGGACAAGTGGCTAGTGGATCAAAGTATGTATTTCAGAACCACTGTTTTTAATACTTGTTTGGACATTATTGTAGCCCAGTTAAAAGGCAAATTTGAGGGAATGCACAATGTTAACCATTTCTTCAAAACTATTTCCCCAAAATTTCTAAATTCTGCCTCCGATGAAAAGATTCACAATGCAGCAGTAATTCTTCAAAATGAATATGGGGAGGATTTGTCCAGGAATTCCCAGACCAGGTAATAGGTTTCAAAAATGCTCTGAAAAAAGAAATATCCTCATTAACCTTTGTACTTGACTTAAAACTATTGGTAATAGAGAATTCAATCGTAGCTGCTAGCATTCCAGATTTATGCACAGCGTTTTACCTGTTTTTAACTATTCCTGTTACTGTTTCTTCGGCTGAACGCTCATTTTCGAAGCTCAAACTTATAAAGAACTATCTGCGGAATTCTATGACACAAGATAGACTAAGTGAACTCAGCCTCCTCGGTATCGAAAGTGAAAGAGCTATATCCATTGATGTCAGTGAAATCGTCCATACCTTTGCATCACAGAAAGCACGTCGCATGGTCCAGTTTCACTAGAGATCAAGGTGAGTACAGTCAGGTTTTATAAGTGCAAGTACATCAAACAACAGATAGAAGTATAGATTTATCCTTATTGATATAGAATGTCAATCACTATAAAGTATTTAATTTTAGCGGTATTAATTTTGTTTAATACTTTTGAAAATACTGAAAAAATAATAGCTTTGTTTATATTACGTAGGATTATACCATGCATTGCATTAAGTTTATACTTGTACCTGCTGTGATTGAAGTTATGTTAGTTACTAATTGGTTACACATTTTATTTTAGGGGGCCCGGGTCCATATTGCATACGTTACCCCTCTGCTATCACTGAAGGACTTAATCAATATATTAATTTTTCCACTTTATAAAAAACATATAAACAAACTGTTAGATAGTTTCTCTGTAATTATTTCTCATTCCTGGATATATCAGCTAACTGCCAACTGGCTGAAAGAAAACTGAATTTTTATGTTTGGCTTAACAAAATGATAGAAATTTTTTATGCTTTAAAGTTTTAAGACATTTTGAAAACTTGCCTTAACACATAAAATGTCTGGTTATTTTTTAATTGTGTGTGATACCTTGAATAATTATTATTTGTACACTGATTGATATATGTCTCAACTACAATATGTACATATTGTTTTTTAGTACATAAGTCTATCCATAAACAAGCTATTATATTTCATTCACTTTAAGTTTTAATTACTCCAGTTTTCCAGTGAATTGCTGAAAGAGGAAGTAAACTTACAGTACTCTTGGAATGGGGCAAAGATCCTGAGTCAGGCAAATAACAGCACACTAAAGAGTGTTTACTGTTACAGTTACGCATAAATTCCAGATGTACTTGACTGTTATTTTAGAGTAGTTGTTTGCAGTATAGTAGTTCTTTTTCGGAACTGGAACATTCAAAACTATCACTGAAAAACAAAAATTATATTCCCCACCTTAAATTTAAATTAACTCTGCACTGCATGTGGTTGGTGGCACCATTATGCCTATAACTCTTCTGATCACCCCAATTGGGGGTGTGAAGATATTTTTGCACATTGGGTGCAAGAGCGGCACAACTCAATCTGTAATTTTACAGGAAAATCAAGAGTAGGTGTATTGAACTTGAAGCCAGTCTTGTTAAAGTAATCTGGAAAAATAATAATGTAATTTAAATTGTCTCAGCTCATTTATCACATGTTATAACTTATGTCAATTGAGCTTTTTCTTTCTGTGTGCAAATATGAATCTTAAGTAATCTATTGTGAAAAGAGTTGAGAGAGTCATATCAGTGTTATAGTGAATACACCAATAAAATTGGTACATGAATACAACATTAACTCAATTTTAAGTTTTCTTCCCCTCTCCCCCCTCTCTCTCTCTCTCTTTACGAGTTCTGTCTTATTTGGTAGCCTGTACGTATTTTTATCATTAATACTTATTTACTACTATTATTATTATTATTATTATTATTATTATTATTATTATTATTATTATTATTATTATTATTATTATTATTATTATTATTATTATTTGCTTACTTACGGGTGATTACTATAAAGATTCAGAACATCCACCTCTGACAGCATATTCCAGTCAAGAGAATCCTGCAAGAACAGAAGAATGGGAGTAATTACTACAATGATCTGTGAACGTAGGAATTTTTTATTATCTACCGTTCAGTAGCTTTCCTAAAACACATTCATAATTTTAGTTCTCCATAAATCCCTATCCTCTGCATCTCTGTTGAGATAAAGAGGACTAAACTCTGATAGTCCTGTAGATGCTTCTTTGGACCCCATCCATCCATTCTTCTCTTTATCTTCCCAATCATCTGTCCTTCAGCTTCCCACTCTAGCACCATTCTTACTATTCTATCGTTACCCATTCTTTCCACATTGCTGAACCATTTTAAACTTCTCTCTTCTACTATTTCCAATACATTCTTTTTTACATCCATTATTTCCCAAATTTTTGTATTTCGGATTTTATCCCTTCTTGAGATTTAAGAAGTCCTCCACTTCTCAGCCAGCTAGACCCAGTTATGGAGAGGTAGGTTTTGCCTATCACAAGCCAGGACAAAGTGGAGTGATAGAGGAGTAACACCTCTTTAAAAAACCAGGTCCAAATGATAGTAAACTGTAAGGCCCCTTGTCAGGGTATGACAGCTGCTGCCTTGCAGTTCAGCATTGGCTTGTCAAAGGCTAGAAGAAGAAAACCTGAATAAAAATACCTGGTCCTCCAGGTTGAGGGTTGAAACAACGGGCCAGCTCCCCATATTACGAAAAAAACCTACAATGCTAAAAGATCCAAAATAAACACTAAAACATACAATGCTAAAAGAGCCAAAATAAGGATTACAGGTTCAGTTTAACTCTGGCTGTCAACTTAGAAATGAAAAGCTATAGTGTGTCATTTGAAGCACATTTATGATTTCTTGAGCAGGTTACAAGACTAAGTCAATTTTGAACATGTAGCTTATGTGTAAAAGGATATAGTAAGTAAAAGTATTTCCACTGAGGCAGGTCACCTCTGTAGCTGTCTTAGAGCCTGTCATATTTTAGGCATTTTCTGGCAAATTTTGGAAAAATAATTTTAATTTGTTACCAACAAGGAGAGTAGATGAAGTTTGAAATACTCTACAGAACAACAGTCAGTAAAGCAAGAGGATCCTAAGATACAGGTGTATCAACAGAATACTACAAATGTCTAAATAATTTATGGAGATAAGAGCACAGATATTATGCAGTAGATATGTCAGTTTTCATACATATCACACAGATGCCCTTTTTTTAATGGGCCATCATCATGTAATTTGGAATTATATCTTTAAAAACACAGCTTTTAATAACACTATATTAAACATCCACAAAGAGTAAGGGAAAAAAATAACTTAATATTTTCCTGGATTCATGGCAAAGAAATATTATAGAAATTAGTAATGTTGGCTCAAGCAGCAGCATGCATATAAATAATTTCAGATAAAATGTAATATTAGTAAGCATTTGATACAAGTAGGTGCACAAAGAACCTTTTCAGTAGTTATTGGTCACCAGTGAGAGGTTCAAATTTCACCTACTCATATCAGATGCCTACATGTTTTACTTACTTTTATCTCAAATTATTTAGATGCATGCTGCTACTTGAATCAAGGTTAACTAATTTCTGCCATATTTCCTCGCTAGGAATCCAGAAACTACCAAGTTATTTCTCCTCCTTATTTCTGTAGATAGCCACTTAGTACTTTAACCCTTTGGGTCCTACTGGTTTCACCATGAAACCACAGTTACATTATTTATTTCCCAGTGTTCCACTGATTTCTAAGCTAAACCATGACTTTTACTGCACTGTGTTACTATCTAATGTAGGAATCGCCAACTCCGTGGTCAGAAGCCATGCTGGGTAGTCGTGGAACAACTGAAGATCAAGCAGGGAAGTTGCGAAGCCAT
The DNA here is from genome assembly GCA_030765065.1 of Deroplatys truncata. Lineage (NCBI taxonomy): Eukaryota > Metazoa > Arthropoda > Insecta > Mantodea > Mantidae > Deroplatys > Deroplatys truncata. The sequence continues at coordinate 169,755,982 of CM060990.1, forward strand.
TTTACTGAGTGAGCTCTGCAAACGTTTGTAAATCATTGTATTACGGAATATTTACACATTGTTTCTGCATAATAAGGTATGTATTTGAATAGTCTAAAACTCGAGTGATTCATATTTGCAGAAACAACAGCACATTGCATATTTAGCGGATTTCACTTTTTTTTTAGGTTGGCAGTTTCCACTTTGCATGTGATTTAGCGAAAAAATGGCTACATTTGTTGTGTTCATAACGCGATTTGCCTATAAAAGTAAAACACCGGAGGAGCGGCCAGGTGGGCACCAGATATTGAAGAGCTCACATCCACTTCTAAACTGACTCCTAAGGTAATTTATTCACTTTCCTTTTGCTTTTATAAGCATTTTCAATGGAGATACATAAGAGGAGATTTGCCTATACTACTGAGCTTGACAACATAACCTTGACAAACATTTACTTCCTCCGTATTGAAGATCAGAGATAGATTTATCTAAGAAATAAATTGAAAATAAAGTAAACAAGAAAACCATCAGCTTGTGTATATTAATATCTATATAAATATATTCATAAAAAGTAAATAATTGTACAAATGAACCGTAAGCATGCGTTCTACACTATGTGTCTCCTAATTTTATGAGGTCTAGAGTGGTTTATTTTGCAATAATAATAATAATAATAATAATGCAGATCTGCATAGTTATGGTGAATAAGAATACAAAATTAGTAATGGCTTTATTTCCTCTTATTCTAAGATCACCATGGCTGAAAGGAGATTCTGGAGAGGAGATGAACTTAACACTGAGCTGGTGGAAAGTATCCTTGCAGAAATCCTTAGTGATGAAGAATCTGCTGCCTCCGATATTGAAAGTATCAAAGATGATGCACCAGAAAATTTAATTTCTCCTGTCATCATACAGCCAGCAACATTGGCTCCTGATTATGACAGTAGTGATGACTCTGATGAAGACATTGATAATTTGGAACATAACAATGATGTGTTGTGGGTCAAACAGATACCAGACTCTCAACAAATTGGATTATTTGTCATGCCCTCCGGACCAAATATTCCAGAAAACACTGAAAGTCCAGTTGACATATTTCATTGTATGTAAACCATAGAACTTATTGATCATTTGGTATATCAAACAAACCTGTACGCCTCACAGAAACTAGGGGGATCATTCCAGTTTCAACCCACGAATGAAAATGAAAATATTCCTTTTCATCAACATGTTAATGGGAATTTAAAAGTTGCCCAGTTACAAGGACTATTGGTCTGCAGATCCTTCTTTGAGGGATTCTTATATATCATCATTGATGTCTAGGAATCGTTTTGCCTGGCTACTTTCGCATTTACATCTAAACGATAATAGTTCACAGCCAACTGTGAGGCATGATAATTATGACAAACTGTTCTAAGTTCGCCCATTATTGAACTATTTGTCCAAATCTTAAGGAGTCATACATATCATCAGAAGCACAGTCTGTGGATGAATCGATGATACAATACAAAGGTCGTTCCAGCATTAAACAATACATGCCACAAAAACCCATAAAGCGAGGTTACAAGGTGTGGGTAAGAGCAAATGAAAGTGGGTTTGTCTCTCAGTTTGAAATATACACTGGAAAAATTTCCGTTACACCAGAAAAGTGTTTAGGGGCTAGAGTTGTTAAAACTCTCACAACTGAACTTCAAGGCGAATATTATAAGGTGTATTTTGATAGTTATTTTACATCTGTGCAGCTTATGAAAGATTTGAAACAGCAAGGTATATATGCCTGTGGTACTGTTAGAAAAGGACAAGTTGGAATGCCTAATGATTTTTGTAAAGAAAGGGATATTGCAAGGGGTGAATTTCAATTCCGAACCAGCAATGAGGGTCTTGTAGCGATGTTATGGAAAGACAAAAAAAGGAATTTTATTCCTGTCAAACTTTCACGACATTGATGATGTTGGGTTTGCAAACAGGAAAAAGTAAAGATGGGAGCAAACAGCAAATTTCTTGTCCACAAATTGTTAAAGATTACAATTCACACATGGGATATGTAGATAAAGCTGACCAGATGAAATCCTTCTATGAAATAGATAGAAAGAGCAACAAGTGGTGGTTACGCATTTTCTGGCATTTTTTGGATGTAATTGTGGTTAATGCATTCCTCGTTTTCAAAGAAAGGAGCAATGATGCAGGAACTCTATCTTTGAAAAAGTTCCGTCTTGCAGTGATTGGTGGACTTGTTGGGGCATCAACATCCACAGGCAAAGGAAGGAAGTCAAGCAAATTGCAAAACAAATTCAAACCCTATATAGCACCAGAGAAAATATACGATCAGGCAGAGCACATACCTGTAAGAACAACTTCTCGGAGATGTGCTTATTGTAGCATTGCTGCTAATCCTCATCGTACCAATTGGTCATGCAAGACATGTGAAGTTGGACTATGTATGCTGGCCGCAAAAAACTGCTTTCAGGAGTTCCACAAGAAGTAGTCACATATAAAGATAATTTCTAATATGTGAATGACAAATTAGTTTTCTTTTAACTACTGTCAGAGATTTCCTGTAACCTAAAATTTATATTTCTGCCATCTTAAATATTAATATTTAGTGCACAATAGAATCAGGCAAATACACAGGCAGCCCCAGTGGTTTCACAGTGAAATCAGGACATAAAATATATAAAAAATTACATAATTTCAAAAGATGATGTTTTCTATGTTTATATTGCGTGGTTTTTATAATAAATGCATAAATAATTCATTCCTTGTGTTTATTTTTAATTTATTCAGACTCAAAGGGTTAAATTCACTGCTTTTAAGCATACTAGCCTAAAATTGTAAAACACTGTCAAAGATCTAACATGGGTTAATGAGAAAATCAATTATTTGTATAAAAATAACCAATTTTTTCAGAAATAACTATTTAAACAATATGTGCAGTTAGCTAACAGAAATTCTGATAACAAGCTCAAGACATGAACAAACAGTAACTGAGGTCACATACAAATTTTGCCAATATAAACAATTTAGTTTCAGTTTTAAACCAAACCACAGATCAGTTTTAAACCAAACCACAGCCTTCCACAGTAAATGCTTTGTGGGATATAAATGTTCACTGAACAACTGTACAAAAGAATCTAAATCATAAATGTGCTACAGAAAAACCAAAAGCTCACTAAGAAAATTCATCCACAAAAGCTAAAGCCAAATAAATGAATCTGGAAAGCCTATAAGTTAAACTAGTATAAAAATAAATTTATATTCTTAAATCGGTTTTGCCATTTTATTTCCCATTAAGAAACTGACACTGATTTTCGTATTTTATTATCCACCTCTGTTTCAGCAGCTTCAGAGAAGAACCAGTAATCATTGAGAATAATGTAACTTCATGGAGGAAATGTGTGTTAGTCATATTCTTTAAAATTTATGAGAAAAGAAAGAAATTTAATAAGATAATTTGATTAAAATTAGCCCTTTAACGTATTAAAAGGAGAAAACTTATATTCAATTAATTATATTGCTACCATACTTTCTCAGAACAATTGAATTCAGTAATAAAAGTTTATACTCACATCTGAAATATTGAGGGATGCATCTGGATGTTCGGTTTGTGAAGTGTCTTGTATAAGAATACTTCCACTTTGCAGGGGAGCATTCTGAAAAAAACAACAGTTCACTTCATAGATGAGGTTTTTCCACTGTTGATGTTCGAGGTGCAATGTAATTGATGATAAAATTTGTTATATCTTTGTTTTAGTAAATATTAAATTGTCTACTTCTTCAAAGATAGAAAACAGTGCACAGTGGTCCAGATCCCTAATCTAGTGGATAAAATTAAGAAATGCAACTTTTTCATAATAGATTTTTATTTAATGCAATGTTATATACAACAGCTCAGGTCAGTTTAACCATATACCAGGTTAAGCAGTTTTTTTAAGTTTCTGCATCTATGTAACCTGCAGATAATAAATCTTAAATGAAAATGTCACCCCTTTCGCCAAAAAGGTATGCTCTTCTGCAGCTATGCTTCTATTGTTTCTGTGCTGAACCAGAAACATTTATTAACCATTGTACAAATTTCTGCAGAAAGCTTAAAAACAAATAGATTGGTGCATATAAATCTAAAGGCAGTATCATACAGAAATGAGCACTTCAAAAAAAGGTTCCATGTCATCAAATGGATTAATACTCCAAAACTATCAAAGTGGACTCAAATACTGATGACTTGGATCTCTTGCCATGTGGGGGAAGAAATATATATATCTCTGCAGTTTTAATGCATTACCATTTAAGCGGAATAGACTAGCCCAAGTCATCATGTAATTATTAATATATTGTATTGTTTTTTGTGATAATATTTTTTTAAATTTTATTTTAATTCTTTCATGACCAACCTAAAAGTTTTAGCAATTACAATTTATTTATAACTCTTATGCAGCTTTATGGAGAAATATCCAATCCCAAAAGCAATAAAGAAAGGGGGAAAATATTAAGCTACTAGTTAAGAATGGATAATGCATTATCACTTGGTCAACTGAATGAATACCATTCACTTGTTTTGAACTTTGAAATGAGGTGCATTTTAAATTTTAAATCTGGTTTACAATAGGCAAATTCTGTTTCCACCTTGAAACTTTATAAACTACAGAGCTTTAACATGACTTTAACCTGTATCAGACACTTCAAAGTTATTAATCAATTGGCATAAGCTTCTTTGCATGGTACGCTAAATGTAAGAGCCTTTATTATGTCAGAATTTAGATGTTAATTTAATATCTTGACATGGAGTGACTGCATAGCACTCATTTTGGGGATAGGCACATGTTTAATTGGTTATAGCCTGTTGCTTCTTTAGACGTATATAGATCTGCCATTTTCTTCAAGGCTGATTTAACAGGTGAAAAAATAAATATCTACATGAAAGCTTGAATATACCATGTCATATGATGTGTATGTCTTTGAGAAGGAAAATAAGACCACGGACAAGTACAGCATCTATTTTCAACAAGAATTTAGAGTTTCAATGAACTCAAAAGGACCAGTGTTTGAACACGGATGAAATCATTCAGTTGAGTAAGTACAAAAAGTCATTTTATGACCACATTAAGTAAGCAAAGACTACGAGATGAATAACAATTACTTCTGGCACGAAGGAATAACCAAGAAGGGCAAGTGAGATAAGGCACTTGGACGAGGAGTGATCAGAAACTAAGGCTACAAAGCCAGCAGTGAAACGTGTGCATTTTATTTCATACAACCAATACAGCCAACTGATAGTACATACATTAGGTTATTCTTTGACATAGTCCCCATATCAGTTTAGGCACTTGTCACTTCATGGAATGAGTTTGAATATTCCCTCCTGGTAAAAATCCTGTCCCTGCGTGTTCAACCTTGTTGCGAAGTATTCCACCTCCTCGTCTGAAGCGAATCGTCGGCCTCCAGGTGCTCCTTCAAGTGAGGAAAAAGGTGAAAGTCGCTTGGAGCATCCGGGCTTTAGGGAGGGTGGTCGATGATGTCCCAGCGAAATTGCTTCAACAGCGTGGTGGTTTTCTGGGCTGTATGAGGTCGCGCGTTGTCGTGAAGCAAGATGACGCCTCGATGAGAAGCCCTGGCCGTTTCCTCCTGATTGCTTCGCGCAATCGTGTCATGGTCTCGCAGTATCGGTCAGCGATCACTGTGTGCCCTCTTTCTAGAAACTCCACGAGTATGACACCCGCGCTGCCCCAAAACACTGTGGCCATCACCTTCCCGGCATATGGCGTCATCTTAAATTTCTTTGTCTTTGGAGAGGAGGGGTGTTTCCACTCCATTGACGATCGCTTACTGCTGGGTTGTAATGGTGGATCAATGCTTCGTCACCCGTGACAATGTGGTGAAGAAAGCTGTTCCCCTCCTTGGAGAACCGTTGCAAAAGTTGCATACTTGCCTCCATGCGCTTCACCTTGTGTTGGTTGCACAGATTTCGTGGAACCCATCGGGAACAAACTTTCCGGTACTGCAGAATATCATGAACAATGTGACGAACGCTTCCAAACGACATTCCCAATTCTACCGTCATATGCCGTAACGTGATCCCCCTGTTGTCCTGAATCAGCACGTCCACGCGAGCTGTGTTCAAATCTGTTGATGCCGTGCTGGGTCGCCACTGTGATCCTCGTCGGTGATGTTTTCTCTACCGGCCGCAAACTTTCGACACCATTCTGCGACATGCTGGCGAGACATTAAAGTCTCTTCGTATACCTCTACCAGCTGACGGTGAACTTCAGCCGCGCTTACATTTTCGCCCACGGAAGTCGAAAACGGAGCGGATTTCTTCGCCAGACCAGTTTTCCAAACGAGTCGCCATTTGTGTTTACCTACAACTAACGCTGTAATTGGCGGGTGGCTGAAACTCTGCACAGTTTCCATATGTATTAGAATTACTGCACACTATTAATTTCTCTATAACGGACGACACTCCAGGAATATCGGTCTTGAAACTTTAGTTTCTGATCACCCCTCTCCTTTAAAAATGTGGGACTCTTTCTCTGACAACTGTTGTGGTCATAATACATTTATTCTGGACATGTACATTGGTGCAATTTTGTCTCTTGCTTGAAAATTACAGTCCATCATTTTATTTTCTATTAACTGGCCACAATCGAAAGGAAGCAGATAACCGCATTTATAATAAAAAGGGAAAATAAAATAATTTTGAATTTATATTGGTAACAATCCAAAAATCTGCAAAGTAATCTCATTCTCCATAGTCTTATATGAAATGGAAAACGCCTTATGTTTTTAAATTAAAATAATGTCTTGGAAACCTTGCTAAAAATTGTGTGTTAATAAAACCAAGGTAAGAGTAGGTTGGACAACAGATAAGAAACTGCGTCTACACACAGTATTTTATTAATCTCTTTAATGACAGTGTGTTTTAAACTATTAAAATAAGGCTGAATAATTGAGGTGTTCAGCTACTTATACTAAATAAGAGTCCTCAATGCATTTCAAGGAAGAGAACAGAGAATTGATTGCATAACTTAAAAGTTATTTCATTATCAACCTCTACAGCTACTTTGAGGTTGTTGAAACAGAGGAGGAGGATGAAATTTGGAAATCAACGTCACTCTCTTAATGGGAGATTAAATGGCAAAGCTAATTTAAGAATGTAACTTTATTTTTATACTAGTTTAATTTATGGACATTCCAGATTCATTTCTTATTTAATTTATCAGCTTTTGGTTGACGAGTTTTCTTAGCAGGCCTTTAATTCTTCTGCAGCAGAGTTTATGTTTTTAGATTCTTTTATGCAGGTTTTCAGTGAAACATTTACCTCCAACAAAGTTGTTGACATTTATTTTTACATTAAAGGGCTGTGGTTTGGTTTAAAATTAAGTTGTTTATAACCGAGGAGCATGGCTCATGCAGTAACGCATTCGGGAGGTCGTGGGTTCGATTCCCGTGGCCGACCTTCCCGACCCATGGGTTTTTTGGGGGTTTCCCGGGTCGCTAGACGAATGCTGGAAAGGTCATCCGCTTGGTCACTTTCAGGGTTGTATGTGTCGGCAGGGGTCTTGGCGTGTGCATGGCAGGGGAACAGGATGCTCTGTGAAAACCTTCGTTCCCCGGAATGGGGGCGGGTTTCGGGCCCCCAGGAGATGTGTAAGCCCCAGGGGGAGGGGAACCGGCTGCACCAGTGCCCATCCGGAGAGTTTTAATCTTTAAATGGTAGGGATCCTGCCTCTGCCTGTCGTGCCCCATGGTCCGGCCGCCCACTGCCTCTTCTCACCTCATCCCTCCCCTCCAGGGCATAAGTACAAAAGATCTATGTAGGTCAACGTGCTAAGTCCCCCTTCGCGTTGAATCCTAATCCTAAGTTGTATATATTGGAAAACTGTATATGTGATCTCAGTTACTGTTTCTTCATGCCTTGAGTTTGTTTGCTATTGAAGTTTCCATTAGCTATTTGCAGTTATTGATTAAATAGTAGTATCTACAAGATTGGTGTTTTTTTTTCTCAAATGACTGCTTTTCTCACGAACTCATGCTAAAACTGGAAAATGTTTTACAGTTTGTAATGATACTTTGCTGATGAGGTGTATCAACAATGACCGATTTTAATATAGGCAAAACTAAAAATGTTTACAGTTTTCACTTTCTTTCTTTTAAGGCATTTCTCCACTGCTAAAAGACATGTGCTATACATAGTGGATGAGAGAGGCATGAAGATTCAAAGTTTATATCATTTGAATCAGGATATAGTACACATTTTGTGGAATGAAGTATATGGTACTGCATTTAATAATATATACATCTGGGTTACTATGAACTTCTGGAAAATGTGTAATGACTCAAAGTTGCATGTTTGATCAACATTATATATACAAAATTATTTCAGACACACTAAAATTTATTAGTTACAGGGTTGTTATGAGGGTTATGGAGCACACTGTATTCCACATTACAAATAGCTAAAAAAATATGATACTCTCTTCTGCTGAAAATGATGCATTGTGTTTACAAGGCAATGCCATAATTCACAATATTCATTGATAACAGGGCTATATATAAAATTTAGGTAATTAATACACTTGTGTCAATTTTATTACTCCTTAATTCTAACAGTGTATTAAAACACACTATACAACCCTTCCATTACACAATTATTTGAAAATAGCTGCTGGTTGTTATACATTAGTAATTTTATTCATGATGCAGACCAGTTTAATCATTATCTTTAAAGCATTTGAGGTCACAATAACTAATTATCACAAACTGATTTTCATATTACACACAATTCTTTAATTTCATTTGACTTAATTCATGCAGTGGTATTGATTGTAAAAAAAAATGATTGCCATGTAAAGTTTGGTTTGACTTATTTTATTATTCCCTAGTGTGAGTCAATAATTTACTTAAACTTTTCTATAGATGTTACTGAATGTGCAATATAAAAAGTGGCATTCTCTTTTTGTATACAGATGTTGCAGAATTCAGTAGACAAAGTTGAAGGAATTGCAGAGGGGACAGAGACACACATTTTGAATTCTGGAACTTATAGTCTATGGCTTCAAAATACAACACAATAGGTTAAAATGAATTATAGGTCAGCACACCAATGACTGAACATCCATGTAATATGATAAAAACAGATGTCAGCAAGCTCCTAAAATATGTGTAGGGTTGAGACATTTTGAAGTGTGTATAACCAGCTTAGTGAAGTCAGTCGTTCAGCCTGCAGATGTAAACAATAATCCAAGAAAACCATAAATTACAGTATAATAACATAATTTGTTGTCAGCAATTTAAGTATAAAGCTTAGTAAATCAACACTAACCTTATCTAATATGAAACAATTTCCCAATATTTAATATTATTGTTATAAACTAATTTTCAGTTAGTATTTTTTCAAATACAAAGCATTTAAGTAAATGCTACTTAATAGGGTATCCAGCAATTTAATCCCAATTTTTAATAATATTGAATTTATAATGTATAAAAAATAATTAGCTCTAAGTTTTATTTACTATTCATTGGAAGCAAACAATCAAGACACACAAAACCATCATTTTTTCAATAATAACCATGGTTGCAAGAAAACAGTTTGCCATTCTTTAGAAGAATAAACATTCAAACTGTAGTCAGTGACATGTGTACTCTTGCAGCAAGGCTAATTTTACCAAAACATAAAAGCCCATAATTTCCAAAATACTACTCAGTGAGTATTTTAAAGTAATTTTTCTGGGAGATAATTTCAGTGGAATGACGTATGAGAAGAGAGATCAAATTGCATATTCCATAGTAATGACTTATCAGTAAAAATATTATATGCTTAAAAAGCATCACAGCTCAATAGTTATGCCTTGTAGACTTTAAGCTCCTTATTTCAAAACGTTTATCTGTGCTCCATATGCAATTCCTTCAATTTTGTACTCTGGATTTTGGGACTTTCTCTTTCTCTGTGGTTTTATTACACTTAACAGCTTCTGGGTGCCACCTATTGTATTTTGATGTGCTTAGGTATTTTTTAAAATGGTTTGATCATATCATTCTATAAAATATGAAATTAAGATACATAATTGACAAAATAATAATTATTTAAAAGCTATTCATAAAAGAGAGCTAGCTAGTGTCATGCTTAATTATATAGTGGAGAGAATGTTGTAAACTTTTCAACATTTAGATAAAAAAGTAATGCAAGATACAAATTTCACCATTCCTTTATCATTATGTTTTTAAGTTAACACAGAAACGTACCACAAATGACTGTTGAACAGGGCTTCTTTCTACCAATCCCTCCTCTTCTTCCTGGGGGCTCTGTAAGCTACTTTTAGAGGTTTCAGCACTTGTAGATTCTTTTATTTTAATCTTCAACAGTAGCTTTCGTAGAGCCTTGGCATGTTTAACAATGTTCTCCTTAGTTAATTCCGGTTTTGCACTTAATTGCATTTCAGCCATTTGTTTCTCCAGAAGATTCATACCTGGATCTTGTTCTGAATTTTCTTCGCCTACATAAAAAACATGAATATTACAATACTTATAATTCTAGTACTTAAGAAACACACCTTTTAAGATCATGGATTGTAACAACAGCCCAATTTTTGGTTATAAAAGCTATCTATATAAAAGCTGCTTTTGTCAGCTTCCTTGTTTGTGATATATGAAATTTGATGAATGTGTAGAATCGTTTTTATGTCCTCTGATAGATTGAATGTTATATATAGGTATTTCAATATATGCTGGCATAGGATCTTTTCAAGAAATAATCACTAAAATATATATTAATTTGTGGACTTATTACTTAGCTGACCTTTTCCTACACAGTTTTACTTCCAGGCTGTCCTTTTTCCACAGTATTATGTGTACAACATGAACTAGTGCTTTTACAATTTTGTTTAAAATTTCATGGAATTCGAAATTATTACACTAAAATGTGTTAATTAGGAGAAAATAATCCCCTCTCCATCTCAATAAGAATTGGAAAGATCTTATTGGTTACTTTCCCAAATTGAGCTCTGTACATTTTGTAAAAAATCATTAAATTAATTTTACACAAAGTATATTGTGCTTACTTTCATTCTTTAATTATTTATGAAATAATCTTCTTGGGAAATATTGTAAATGCCAAAATAATATTTCTTATACCAAAAAAGTAATAAAAACTAATGGCAGTCGCAAAATGACCACTCACTGTAAACCACTATTCAAAACATTTGAAATTTTGTCATTAGTTTATGACTAAATTTTAGCTGTACTTTTATTTGTAGTAAACAATCCAAGAAGAGTGCACAAAAAATTTAGATCTCCACAGCAAAGACAGGACTTGCAAAGACCAAGTAACAATTTGCAGGCATTCCAAAAAAGTTACTGAAGTAGTATCGCAGTATTATTTTTTTCCTACCATCTACAAAGGGATTCTATGTTGAGAAAAATAAGTTCAGTTTGGCATCAAAGAGATACCTTATCACTCATTGCTTCTATATGGAGGAGGATTTCATTCAAACAAAAAGGATTTAATAAGTTTTTCCACTAAATTTATCCAGCTTTGTAAATGCTCTAAATATAAGCACATATTTTAAATTATAATTTTTATGAATTCTGCAAGTAAAACATTTTAAGTTACCTGTGATGTGTAATATGTTTTTTAAGCTAACCAGAGTTAGAATTTGTAAATATGAAGTGTATGAACCTTTCAGCAAGTGTATAATGTATGTAACTTTTGATGTAATCTACTTCCTATAATTAGACTAATAATTCTAGAGCTGATCATGCTTACTATAGCATCCACAGTTTGATATAACATGTTATGTTATCCATAACAAACGAAAATGAAGAATTCTAGTTTTTAAGGACTTTTCACTTCACAGTTGCCTTCATATGATTTCCATTTAATTATGTTTGTTTTATTTAAGAAAATGTCACTTTGGATATCCGTCTATTATAACATTTATTTTCAACATACAGAATGATGCACTTACAATAATTAAACTCATGTTTAATCAATGAACATGTTATACCCTGAGTATTTTTATCTATGCACAGTAGCAACTTGTGTGTGTACATTTTTGGTGTTCACAAAATTTTAGTGAGCCCTGAAAAATGTGAAATACCATCTGCTTCATAATAGTTATGATTATGAACATATTTATACAATTGCAGTCGCTCCTAACAAAAATAATAATAATGCATAACTTGTCTGACAAAAGAAAGCTTTCCTTCTTTTTTTATGGTTTGTTGTGTGCGTAATTAAGTACACTAAGCTACGGCAAGAATGAAGTAATGTGTAAATTAAATTATAGTTAAGATTATGGATGGTATGAACAAACCGGGGGAAGTTTCCGAGCTTGTGCACGTTACCTACTTCTGCTAAGTGACTAACTTTTGCCTGCCACCTAGTGACAGTATGGAAACATATTATGGGAAAAGCTTCGCGCGCTAGTGCACTTCTTCACGTGAGGATGATCCTTATGTATTTAGCACCACAAGATAATTACGTCAAATCATTTGCGCAGGCACAGAAGCTCCTTAAAACGTGCACAAGTAAAGATATGCTAGCCACTGTGTTGCCATGTCTCGTCGAGTTTAGAGTAGAGCGGTAGATTTAAATGTCGTAGATTTTAAATTACCCCATATACGTTACGTTTAATAGCATTCAAAGAAACAAATAACCAATAAATCCCTAAGATGTCAAAAATTAAGGTGCTCTAGTGCTTTTATGCAACAACCGCCACCGCCTATTAACCGGTAGATTATTTATAGTGTTGTGTGAAAACATCGCCTTTTTTCAAACAAATACGTTCCTCTGCGACCACGCTTCATGTAACATATAGTGACCGAGCGCACGGCGCTACCCTTGGGCCGGCTGTCGGAACAATAGCGAGCGTGGAATAAAAGCCCTTTATTTGCCGCTTACCTGTTCTGGAGCGTTCGTTTCGGCATGTTCTCGATGGTTCCCTTACTAGAAGGTTCCGCTTTGTATGCGGGACCTATATATGGGAGGCTGCTTACGCCGAAGTCAGTCAGTGTTGAATTGAGTCGAATGTTTAGTTCTGTTAGAAGTGACAGTACAAAAGGACAGTGCAGTTCAGCAGTTCAATTGTGATTCTACGGATCAGCTGTAATTGTGTTGTATTTGAGTGTGTGAAAAAGTGAGTCAAATGTAACATCTGTGTTACCCAGAGAGCCTTGTGATAAATAAAGTGTGTTTTCGAAGTAACTGGTGTTCTCATTTGTTTCAATATGCATTCGTTAATATGACTTATAGCATTTACTGATTAATTGTTGCATAAATGCAAAGAAGCTGCGGAAAACTTCAAAAACAATCATACTGTATGTGGCGTTGACGTGAAAGCAGGTTGATACAGAAATTCTTCGTTGTAAAACACTCCGCAAATGTGTCTTTTGGTCGAGTGGATTAGTGACCTAAATATACTACTGTCGACTCAAAGTTCGATAACTAAAACCTCATTCGGTCGAAAAACGTGTTTTATTTATCCAATGTTAATCCTTTATCACCTCGGCGTAACACTTTCATCCAAATACTAATTATGATTACGTAACTATTAATGTAGTGTCATCTGATGTTTTTCTAGGCAAATGTTCTTAACGACATATTGAATGTTAATTTATGCTGTGTATCGAAGAGTACACCGCAATCAGTTTTAGTTTGTTCTTAACTTAAATATTTTAACTGATGTAATATATATATATATATATATATATATATATGTAACTTTCATAAAAGATTCTATGCCAAAATATGCAACCCCATGTCCAAAGCAACAAATAAAAGAAAAACATTGCCATTTACTATACCATATGATTTGTAATCGCGCTACCACTTCGTAACACTGAACGTTTACTATACTATACGATTTGTAACCGTGCTACCACTTCGTAACACTGAACGTTTACTATACTGTACGATTTGTAACCGCGCTACCACTTTGTAACACTGGACGTTTATTATACTATACGATTTGTAACCGCGCTACCACTTCGTAACATTGTAAGGTGATTATAACACCCAGCTACTTGATACCTGGAGTCTAACCGCCTTTTAAATGACTCTAATCTAGCTTTATAATAAGCTCTCTTGCTTCCACTTCGAAACTTTACTTGTGTGTTATTGCCTTTAAGATTAATTTTTAAGGCTGCATTAGAGATTTTAACTTTATTAACCAAACAGCACTAGTTAATAGGCACGATATATCAAATTTAAGAGGCGCAATTTATGCCAGAACTGATATATGGAATTTCCTCTGTGTAGCACTGTGTACAGCGCCTGGTTAGAAAACTGGTTTATCTTATAGTTTCTCTAGATAGACCTCATTCCTGCGTATCCTGTGTCCCTTAAGGGAACATGTACGTCAAACAGGCATTATATCTTGGTCTCATATGCAAGGCATTACATAAAATCATATTTGAGAGGAACTATAAAATATATCCAACTGTAATTTTGCATGCATTTTAAATACTCCTCAATGACTGGCATCTGCGAGTTTCATTATACTGTTTGAATTAGTTTAGATTTTACAAATATTTTGATATCCTATAAATTATAATTATAAATAAACGCACCATTATATTCAGGAACAATGTTTATTGAATACAGTAGAAACCCGCTTAACCGAGAGCCGCTTATCCTAGGCTTCGTGTTAAACCAGGCACTCATTTCGCCAACGTAATTAATTAAATTAACGGTAAAATTCATAATAACGTAACAATAGTAACGAACTAAACCAACGCCCCTCTTGTTGAGTGTGCGGGCGAGCCCAGACGAACTTCGGCAGGGATCAGAGCCGCTCGTAGATCTTCACGCTTAATTCCGCGTCACTGCGTGTTTTGCTTGCTTGACTATACTCGGCGCCAATCAAGAAGGTGATTGACAGTTACTAAGCACGTGGCGGAAAGCTTTAAATGAATGGGAGGGGATGAATACGTCACAGCGGTAGTCATAGCAACCATTAGAAGGACCAATTAGAACTAAGACGTTTCTATAACAACGATAGACGCAAATGCGTTGTTGCGATATCGTAACACGTGATTGGCATGACGTGCCGGGCGAGCGACCGTTGCAGTAAACATGACCTGAAGTCTTATCTTCTGCTGTCGCTGCAGTTATAAACAATTCCTCCTTTTAGCCCCAGGTTGCTTGTGTGTTTGTATCAGTTTAGAGATTGCCTGCGTACTGAAAAGTTCTTTTGCGTCGTCCTATTTGAATGGTATTTGCCTTGAGTTCGTGTATTTGTGCGTGTGTGTGTTGTGTGAGCACTTATAATTGTGTTTAATAGATATTTAACAATGTCTAAAAATAGTGACAAAGATAGCGTAGCCCAACGAAAAACTTGGCGCACTCGGAAACCGAATAAAACTGTATTTGGTAAAGGTATCCCAATTAAAGGACAGGCGCGGGAAAAAAATATGCTCTGTGAGAGAATATTTCGAAGAGGAGAAATTGAGCTGGGGGCCTCTTATTCCATTCTCTAATGTACTTGACAGGACCTCGCGTGCTGTAGGAATCAGTAAGAATACTGTGGTTAAGATTGGGAAAGAAAAATATTATAAAGAAGAAAATCAGGCATCAGAGTCTAAATTAGAAACTCCTGGAAAGAAAAGAAAAGGATGTAAACGTGTCACCAACTTAGATCCTTTCCAGCAGGATGCAATACGCAGACACATTTATTCCTATTATAGGAGAAAGGAGCATCCCACTATTTTCAAGCTCCATTTGTCTTTAAAGGAAGCCGAGCTATTTCAAGGTAGCAAGTCTTCTTTGCGTAGAATAGTGAAGAAGTTAGGTTTTCGTTACAATAAAGTAAATGGCGGAAAATTGCTAATGGAAAAACCTGACATCTGTGCTTGGCGCTGTAGGTTCCTTCGAGAGATTCTTACGCATGATTTTGAGAACATTGTTTGCCTCGATGAGACGTGGGTAAATGCCAATCATTCTATCAGCAAAGGCTGGACAGACGATACGTTGGAAGGAACAATGAATGTGCCGTTAAGTAAAGGAGGCAGAATAATACTTCTCCACGCTGGAACTGCATCGGGTTTTGTTCCCAATTGTTGTCTTCTTTTTAAATCAAAAACGACAATAGATTATCACGAGGAAATGAATCATAACACTTTTCTTAAATGGTTAAAAGAGCAGCTAGTTCCAAATTTACCCAGACCATCTGTAATAGTAATGGACAATGCCAAATACCACTCAGTAATTTCTGATAGAGCACCAACAATGGGAACAAGAAAAAATGAAATAATTCAGTGGCTTGTTCGACGCAATATACCGGTGAAGGAGGGAATGAAGAAAAGTGAGCTACTGGAACTTGTGAAAGCAAACAAACCGCGGTTTCCAAGTTATGTAGTCGACGGCATTGCTGCAGAACATGGTCACAAAATACTTAGGCTTCCCCCTTATCATTGTTACATTAACCCTATTGAATTAATTTGGGCCGAAATAAAGGGTTATGTTGGGCGAAACAATAAAGCTTTCACTGTTTCGTCAGTAATACAGCTTACAGAAGAAGCACTAACAGCAGTAAAAGCTGAAAACTGACTCGACAAAGGCTGTAATAAGTGCAGCTTGGGAAAATGAAGGAGTTTTGGAAGACACTATAGAACAGCTTGTTATTTCCGTGGGGAATTCTAGCAGCTCTTCAGATGATGATGGTGACAACGGTGGCGGTGGCAACATTGTCTATCAAGCGAGCAGCAGCAGCAACAACAGCGATGCAAGCGATTCGGAAATCAGTGGCATTTTTCCATTAGAATAAGCATCAATATTTCACAGGAGCTGCCCCGGGAGCTGGCAGTAGCCAACTTTAGGATGACTACAGGGCACGATTATTTGCAAAAACACCTGCATAGAATCGGTGTGGTTGATAACCCAATTTGTCACCTCTGCTTGCAAGAGGAAGGCACTGCTGACCATTTGGCCTCCTGCACTGCCCTGCAGACTGTTATAGTTGAAGATTCTATGGAAGGAAGGTCACGGCTGTACTGGGAGGCAAGGCGTCGAATGGCAGACCAGCCAAGGACGGGCGTTGGCTGATGAAGATATTTCACAGGTATGTTTCTTCTGTTAACGCAGATCTTTACACTGATATATTCTTGCATGATCTATCCTCTGCACGTAGATTCATTATTTTACAATTGTCTTCGTATACGAATATAAATAGTATCCGCTCTACAATGCAGGTGCAACCCAGTCTCCTTCGACACGCTCTCCACGTGGTGGCGATGAGCGGCAACGTCGACTCTCTCGCTCCGCGAAATGTCAATCACCTTCTTGATTGGCGCCAGTATAGTAGTGAGTTGTATCTCGACATTCACACACACGCTGCATCGTTTTGTGCGCTATTGCTCTGCGATTTGTTACCAAGATAAGTGGCAAACGTGAACGAGTAGTAGTTTCGTTACAAACAAAATGAAGTGCTTCATGCCGTATCGACAGCGGCGGGACGATTAAAAATGTGGCAGCTGAGTGTGGGAGAAGTTACAGTGAGGCATTGGAGACAGAAAAGTGCATACATTGAGAAGTGGGCACCCCAGAGTGTCAACTGCGATGAAGGGTTTAGTTGAAAAACACTGAAAATGTGAGTACGAAAAAAATCCGGAGCTTTGTATATCTGGTTTTCTGAAATGGGGTCTAAAGGGAATCCAATCAACGGGCCAATACTTCAAGCAAAAGCACTTGAGCTCCATAAAGTATTTCAAGATGGTGAAGAAGAGTTCTCAGCTAGTGTGGGATGGTTAATTCTTTGTAAGAAACGGAATGACCTAAGACAGCAACATTTTTGCTGGTGAAAAGCTGTCTGCCAACGAAGGGGATGTGACCATTTTCCAAAAACAATTTGAAAATATAATTTTAAAACACACCTTACTTCAGAACAGACCTTCAATTGTGGTGAAACGGGTCTAAATTACAGAATGTTGCCCTCAAAGACTGGCAGCCCATAGTGAAAAATCTGCTCCCGGGAGCAAGAAATAAAGATAGGGTCACTGTCTTAGGCTGCAGTTACGCCTCTGGCTCTCTGCGACTGAAACCTGTGATCATTGGTAAAGCAAAAACTCCAGAGCTTTTAAAAATATTAACATGAGAACTTTCCTATCATCTACAAAAATCAAAATAATCCTTGGATGGACTGTCGTATATTTCTGAAGTGGTTTCATGGAGAATTTGTTCCCGTTGTAGAGGCATTTATAGGACACAAAAAACTACCCTGCAAAGCTCTGTTTTTGCTTGATAATGCAAGGTCACACCCAGCTGTGGAGGCACTAGCCAGTGGTGATATAACGACAATTTTCCTACCACCGAACGTCACATCGCTCGTTCAACCGCTCTATCAAGGCGTCCTGGAAACCCTTAAGAGGAATTATAGGAAAAGACTGCTAAAACATCAGTCGAATACTTGAGCGACGGGAAAGGTGTGAGAGACACTCTAAAATAAATAACATTAAAGGACGTAGTGTAATGGGTGGCCGAGGCATGGGATAGCACCAAGGACGATACAATGAGGAAATCATGGCGGAAACTGTTTGAAATTGAGAAAACGCCTATTACCGCAAACTACAGCTGTAATAATAACGATAAAGAATTTGTGACTAACAGTCTTCCTGTTATTGAGCCTGTGGACCAAGATGACGACCTGGGTTGGTTGGATGGAGACGAGGAGCAGGAGCTAACAGACAATGATATTGTAGAAATAGTATGTTCGGAAGAAAGTGGCGAAAGTGATAGCGAAGGTAATGAATGACAAAGGTATGCAACGCATCCCACACACAGAAGGTCTACACGCTTACATGCCCTGGCTTACATAGAATGAGAGGAGTCCACGCCATACGACTTGCTTTGGATGTTGCTTTGATGGCGCAACATAGCGGCGAGCAAGAGGTTTGCAACAAATAATAGAGGACTTTTTTTCAATGAAAGTATAACTTTATTTTTAAAAAAGGTACTGTAAATATTACTGAATTTCCATTTTTATATTATCTACAGAAGTTGAAGTAATTAAACACGTATTTCCATTAAGGACAACTTTCGCCTTAAACCGCGATTCCCTACACATTTTGTCTTAACCGAGTTTACTGCTATCCGAACTACCCTCGGTCCCATTTACCACGGATAAGCGGGTTTCTACTGTGTATACAATGGAGCTTCATAAAATTTATACATGGATATTTAGAAAGCCAGCATCAACATACTGTAGTAAACTTTGCTTTAACTATTATAAACTAAGATAAATAATTTATTTCTAGCAATTCAAATTTTTATATTCTTTTAGAAAGACTTACTTAAAACAGACCATTTCTAATTTACATCTATGAACTTTCAACGTGTTTAAGTGTAAAATGAAAAAGCTTCATGAAGATTTTCAAGGTTCTACGTCGGCTCTTCCTTGAGAAACGTGTTCCTAAATATGAAAAAAAGAATAATTTGCGGAAAATTCAATATCAGTATATTAACACGTTTATAAAATCAAACATAATTTAAATAAGCTAATAAAACTCGCATAAACCATTCACTGAACAGTATGTATCGTCTCTGCAAAATTACAGTTTCATATCTTTTATAGTTCCTGTTAAATATGTAGGTAATGCCTTACGAATGTGACTAAATAATGCCTGTTTGGCGTACATGTTCCCTTGAGTGTAAAACCTTCGACTATCTAAGTCAACTGTAAGGCAAGCGACGAAGACAGGCATATGGCACATACACGTGGAAGGTGACCTATGATCATTCTTTTAAGCTAGATCATTCTTTTAAACTATGAAAGAGCGCGTTGTTTTCAGTGTTTTTCCTTAATCAGTTTTTCCATAAAGCTTTCCGTTCTTGAGATAATTACTATTTTATTTTGCACAATATTGCAACACAGGAAATTCAACAGGTTCACTTTACATTCATCGCTTTTCGTGTACCTGCTCTAGTAGGTTGACCTTCCCCCCCTTCACATACTGCAATTTCTAAATCACGCCACATCCCTTTTCGTGTGCCTGCTCTAGAGGGTTGACCGCTTTTATCACAAACCGTAATTTCTAAACCACCCCACATCCCTTTTTGTGTAACTGCTCTAGAAGGTTGACCGCTTTTTTCGCGACACGTTGAGAAACAGCATCGCATTTACTTTCATTCCAGTAACCGAACAATGGATATTTTCGATACTGAAGTGTTGCTCAACTAATTTATTGAAAATATGGGTACAGAACGTGTAATGAATCGTCATAGTTAACGAACCGTCATTTTGATGTGATTGTCGTTGACGATACGGCAAAACCTAACGAAGCGTTGGTTTGACGTCCCTCAAGCTAAATTTGCCGATGGTTTGATGAAACTCGGAATAGTATTGTTAAATAAAAACATTATTTTTAAAAATTGCTTACGCTTTATCTACTGTAATACTGTTTTTTCTTTCTTTCTTCCATGCAGTTTTGTGAACTGCCTTAGAAATTAGCCAGTTAAATTCAATCTAAAACCCAGAGCAGAAAATTTTCTTCTGCAAACGTATGCCTCAGGAGGGTAATTAAAATAATACAGTATCACAACTATTGTTTTTATTTAACGCTAAATCTTTACGTTTTAAAATAAAATAAGAAATTACTTCCTTGAGAGATTACGAATACGATTTTCCACATTAACATTTTTTTTTAAAATTCACTTAAACTAAATTTAAATAATCAAAACGGTATAGAATATCCACACATTGTTATTAATCAAACCAAACGTTTACCACGGAATAAAATCATATTTGACCAAATGAACATAAGCTCCAATGCTTAAATTCCATTCGTTGCGTCACAATGCTGCATGGCAGCCTGGTAATTAATACGACGGTAAAGGCAGAGTATAACAGTCAAAATGTTTACATAGCACGTCACTATATGCAGGCCTTGATATTACACTTCGCATGAGACGGGAGACAAAAGAACGGTGACTCAGCGCTTCTGCTTGAAATACAGGAAAATTCTTACCAACAGTAAATATCTAGCAAACAATTCATGCCACGAAGGCTTTCATTAGACATTAACTACATTAACTACGTATTTTTTATCCAGATTTTTTCAGTGATAAGGTTTGGTCTATCTCTCATGGTTTCCAAGTTATAAAAACCCCAACAAGAATAAACAGGGTTTAACAAGATACCCACAGAAAAGTCCAAATATAGGTTTTATACCTAATGCCAGTATCTCAAATACAGGATATTTTGATCAGAATTTATAAGCCATTTGAGAGAGAAAAATAACAATTTTTCCACGTATAATGAGTAGGGAAATTCCAAGAAAATCGTCCCCTTGCATCCTGAAAAGGTGCTTGAACAAAGCAAATTTGGCATTTATGGGACTTTTAGTTTTTGACACTGACTGACTCACACACACACACACACACGCGCGCGCGCGCGCACGCACACAGAGAGAGAGAGAGAGAGAGAGAGAGAGAGAGAAACGCGCACACTTGAAATAATTTTGCGATACTTTGATGAAATATGGACATAGAATGTCAGAATGGCGATAAATGTCACTCTGGGACGTCACTAAAAATTGGGAACCTGTCCAGAAGTTATAGCTCAAGCTCGGGATAACAAGAGCAAAGTCCCTAACGGGCAGGGGCGGAAGGGGCAACCCTAGCGACGGGGGAAGAATACATCGCTAGGCAGGTTATCAGGCCTTAAGGTAGCAGCCCTACAAGATGACTTGCTCCTCGAGACTTTGGTAGCGTCTCAGGAGGGCTACTCTATTACTCCCAAGTTCAAAAGGATACCAATTAAAATTTTATACATCAATGGCTGTGCAATCGTTATTGTATGGCAGTGAATGTAGGGTGCTGAATAAAAGGGATGAAAGCAGAATAAATGCATCAGAAATTAAATTTTTAAGAGCAGTAAAGGGATGCACATTAAAAGATAAAATTAGAAATGAAGACACGCGTAAAGAATTGCAAATTACACCCTTCCTAGATTACGTTAAAACTTATACAGCAAAAATGAATTCAACATCTAGATAGAATAGAAGAGAGCCGAATACGCAAAAGAGTCTGGAAATATGCACCTGTAGAAAGGAGATCCCAAGGAAGACCAAGAAGTCGGTGGAATCAAGAACCGGAACAGGCCAGAAGGCCTATATCATGAAGTCGATGATGATGATCATGGACATAGAAATTTTGTTTGGAATGGAATACTTCCTGTACCTGCCGTATGTAAGGGGTAGAGAAAGTAAAGGATTATTCTCAGACATAATCTTCAGGACCGATAGAATAAAATACAATGCGTCCAGGTTAACTATGACCTTGAGGGAACAAACCTCTTACAGCCCAATTAGAGAGAGAGAACCAAGATAAAGTCATAGGTTTATATGCCGACTGCAGCCAACTTCCGTTATCGGTCCCCACCATTACAAACTTAATCATAACCTTTCCTAATTTGTCTCGCTGAGGAATCTTACATTGATTATAACGCAGATATCCTATTTTGGATACAAAATACGTTAAAATGTCGCAGTTTGTGACTGTCTATATTAGGGGTGGCCAACATATTTTGACCTTAGGCCAGTAAATTGATAGAATTTCTTGAAGAGCCATCTAACTAAATTTATATTAATAACTATTTTAAATCTGATCTAAAGTATTATTAAGTATTAGTGCGGTAGTCAGGTAAGAGTAGCCGTAGGTCGATATTTAAAACATAACGTTTTTAAAGTGATTCACTTATTCTTATTCTTCACCTTTTTATTTTAAAAGAGCATCATATAGTTTTACACATATTTTAAAATTATCGTAAAATGAAACACATTGAATTATAATACGAATACTCCGTATTACATCATTTAATGAGAACATTACAATGAATTTTGAAGACCTGTAATGTTAATGTGACATCTGAACTTGCTTTTCATGTATCAATTTCTCTGTATTAGGTGCAATTTTTTTATGCGGAGAAAAAATATATTGAGTTGTGCATCTGTTAGTTTAACGTAATTTATTCTTAATTACATTTATGGCAGAAAAAGTTTGTTCACAAATGTATGTGGAGCCAAATTTGCACACGAGCCTTAGAGCATGATCGCGAGTTTCAGGAAACCGGTTTGAAGAGACATATTTCTAAACTTCAGTCAAATTAGGAGAAATGGGAGATCCATATGGCTTTTTAAATTAGGCACAAAGCCTTGGGTGGTTTCGATTCCTTTTATTTCCATTTGCAAGAATAGGGAAAGTTGTGATCCTCTGTCAAGTCGTAGACGCTATAGCTGCGTGTCTGGATCTACCACGTGAAGGTTCCCAAAGAACAGGATGCCTTTGCCTCAGTTGGCTTCACAGATCTGCATCGAGACACGCTGTCAGGGCTTAACCTGATAAGCTCGAGATGCAAAACGGGATCGTCAACTGGCTGTAAAGGTTGCAGTAGTGAAACCCTTGTCTTGGCAGGCTCCGCAGATCTGCATCGAGACACGCTGTCAGGAGTTACCCTGATGAGCTCGAAGATGCAGAACGGGATCGTCAGCTTAGGACCGGGGACAAGCCTATGCTCGCGGAAAGTTGAAAAGGGAGAATGAATAATTCGAGTTTACACTTTCAATTGGGAGGCACAACCGCGCGATATAGCAGGAGAAGCGCTTCCTGGTCGAGTACAGTGCGTTGACTGACTCATGTTTTTTTTTTTCGAGTTGAGGAGAAAATGATTTAATCACTAGCCCCAGTCCCGATGGGAGTCGGGACTGAGAGTGTGGGACTCACCAATAATCGGCATACCCACTAAAAACTCCTCCACCGGAAGGAATTCAGAAGTGAAAGTGAGGCTGTACCGCTGTTGCACCAGCGTAGTCAAGGTAGGGATATATATTGGCCGGCCACTAGGGCCTAAGCCAGGTAAAGGTGAGGTGCCAGGACGCAAGCATGACCGAGGCCCTATTCTCATGGCTGGTTCCCTCTCCTTTTTATACCTGAGCCTGTGGCTGATTAGTCCACTGCAATTAGTACGGTGGCGCCATCTCTGCTTTAGACTATTTATATTAGCGCCTCTGTATGGCAATCTTAGCAACTAAGTTGGGCCCTGTCCAAAAGGTTGTATAGCTGTTCTGAAGGTTCACAACGGGAAGTATTTATGAATCTCAAGACTCGAAATGCAAAATGGATTTATGAATAAATCTATGTTAATTGTTTCAGTTTCGAATGAGGAAGTGTTTATAATGATAAATAAGTTCACATCATACCTTGAGCTATCGGCGGGCCATTCAAAATGTCTTAATGGGGCAAGTCGTACCTAGGTTGTCCGCCCCTGGCCTATATCTTCGATACAAATCACTGTTACACAAAACTGATATGTCAAGCGAGGTCTCCAACTCTGCCTTTATTAAATTACCGTCTTTAAAACGAACCGGCGACAGTAGATGAATTAAGGAGTGAGAAAAATCACGAATCACAACCTCAAGCACATAGCCTGGCCATTCCGGGACTCGAACGTGAGTATAATTTCAGAAGGTGACCCCTACATAGGGTTACCAGATTCGTTTAATGAAATGTAGGCTAATACACAAAAATGTAGGACATTGTATAAAAAATCCTAACTTTAGGAAAATTAAACTCTACAGCTGACTACCAAAACATGTATACATAGGTTTTATAAGTTCTTAAGTACTCATATAACAAAAAGAGTAGCAGCAGCTGTCAAAGAACATTAATTACACTTGTGTGAAGAACATACTTTGCACAAAACACCCGGCTTTAATATACAATCTAGACATTCCATACAACTTAAATGTTTCAAGTTATATTTCACTAGAACTATACCTTTGACCAAGTTAATCAATGTCCTGTTTCTTTCGTGTGCCTAGTGTGCTGATACCAATGGAAAAAAAGGCAACCTCTCGACATTAGCGTTCTGTGCAGGAATAACAAAGCAATTTCACTATTTTGAACAAATATTTTTCCAATCTTTCTCCAGTTGCTAATCAAACTGAACTAAGGAATGTTTACCTTCCTCAAAGCGTAGGACTTCTAGATTTTTCAGAAATTTCTCTCGGACGCCGGACAGAAGGTAAAAATTTAGGGCACGTCCGCAATTCTCCGGACGTCTGCTAACCCTACCTCTACACTAACACCAGTGTCTATTTTTCCTCTATAGTCAGTATCATATTTTCGTTCAGCCATCTCAAAACTAAGGAACAAATCTTTCGATTACAAGTTAGCGTGTTGTTTCCCAAGTTTTTTGAAATGCAGTAATCAATTCTGCATAGCCAGAAATATTTTTATTCAATGTTCCGTTTATTTTATATGCCGTCTTTTAATATCTCAGGCCATATCAGCGGCTTTTTAGCTTTGGGACAATTGCTCGTCAGCAATGATGTTCACTCGTTTATAGTGGTGTTAATATTTGGGTTGGTATTACTTCTGATTATTACATTAAATTCACGCACATATTCACACCCACATTCATACTTCCAGACTCTAGGGAGCATGGGTATAATCCTGGCTAAAGAAAAATTCCCAGCCTCCATCCGGGAACCCAACCAAGGACCTCCGGATTCGGAAGTTAGCATGCTAACCACCAGACCACAGAGGCAGTGGTCCCTCGCTCAGAAGTTCATTGTGACTCCAGTCACCTGCTTGTAAGTCCTGGGGGTGTAAGCCCTAATAACGGGGAGCGCAAACATACAGAAGAAGAATTTCAGATATGCGTGTTCTAAAACCCGAAATTATCTATGGTATTCAATTTTCTTCATATATGATTTTTCATGATTAAATATGGGTATTAGTGACAAGTTCTTTTTCCCGATATGCATTTGGCTTTTTTCAGCAATTTGCTTGAAATTTTTCATTGTAGAAATAAGTCGATTCGCATTTAAAGAGGTCCCCTAAGTGAACAGATCGCTTAAGCTGATGACTCCGTGAAATTTGGAAAATCTACGATATGCATGTTATTGAGCTGAAATGTATTTCCTTTAACAAACCCAGTAACACCTTCTGCTAAGGTTCAAATTTGTAGCTTGCAAGTTTGTCTCTATTTATTGCGTATTCAAACCTTGTGTTGTATTTTTTGAAAGAACTATATATTGCAATATCTTTATATCTTGCAGTTAATAAATATGTACATGACTTATCAAATTATGTATTTTGTTGTCCTTTAATTATATTAGATACATTGGGTTCCTTTGCTATATCTAACTTTTTCTCTTTAATACTTCAATTAATTTTTACTTTCTCTGCCAGTAGTTAAGAGGAAGTACAAAACTTCGATATCGAGATTTCATCAGAAATACATATTTTGAGGCTCCCGGAATCCAAAAAGAAAAAAGCATTTTTATTAAAAGGGCCGTGTGTGTGTGCGTGCGTGCGTGCGTGTGTGTGTTTTTAACAGCATAGCTTAAAAACGAAATGGCGACTGAGTACCAAACTTGGTATTGAAGTTCAGCATCTTCCCAAGATGCATCACGAAGATTTTTAAAAATAAAACTCCCCCACCTCAAACTATCCCTCACATGAAAAGTTTCGAAATTTATTTTCTCAAAAATAACTCAGGATTTTGATTAAGATGTCACATATTCAAGATATTTACATGACAAATAAAACGTATATTTTGAATTTTCTGGGAATAGCCTGTGAAGTCCTTTTCATTCGGAAGGAATGTTATATAATTTGTGTAATCGATAAAGCATAAGATAATATAGATACGAAAACTTCCTGTGCAAAAAATGTAGATATCTTTAAAAGATACAATTTATTTCACGGAACCTTTTCTGTGGTATCAGCCACATCCGAGATATCCGTTACTCTTGATCTGAATTGTTCAGTACTTTGTCATTTTCCTAAAGTGCTGCCGCTATTCAGTTGTTCTCGCGATGTCGTGGAAACAGTATGAAGTTTCAAGACCAGCATATAGCGACATCTGACCGTCCATTCTGCTTTCTGTATTCCCCATGAACCTACAACGAAATGTGTAACGAAACTTTTTCCAATTAACACGAAGCAGATAGAAAATTATGTTTTCTTAAGAATAGTTTGTAGTAGCTATATAAAAATAAGTACAGAGAAAGGCATGTGAATGTAACACTTTTTTTAAATAACTAAACACTAAAACATATAGCATAAGACTACTTTAAATGGTGTCTAACATTTTTAGAAACTAAGTAATTGCATAATGTGGGACATTTTTAATAAATCAAAATGGTTCACAAATTACTACGAGGCATGTCAAGGCAAGCCCGTTGGCGCCAAGGGATATTTCAGCTCCCATTTGGAACTATGGGCTTCCAGTAGAAAGACACAGACAATCGGGAGAGTTACGTCACTTGATAGCGGTATGCAGGAGCAGACAAAGCGTGAGATATAGATACGCTTACAATTAATCTAATCAAGTTGGGGCATACCTATATATATATGAAACAAGGAAAATGATGGGAATGCCCAATGCAAAAAGCATATAATGAGCAAGAAATCAAGTTTACGAGTTAAGTGATGAAGGTCTTTACTTCCGGTCGAAGAAATATGGGATAAAGTTTTTGAACTATTCGGATTTAGAAAAGTCTTATGTTCTAAATTTTATTTCGACAAGTCTTTGCCTCAGATTTCTGTTGTAAATTTCGCACCTATTTGTAAACATATCACCTTGTTATAATTTTAGTACAGAAAGCTGACACTATAAATTTGTGGCAATTTTCACAAATAGATTGGACATATAAGTCACCCTATCTTACGATTCTTATAACAATATCCAAGAATTTCTGTGTGCGTTTAATTTATTTGTTGTTGAAACTGGTGAACATTTTCGATTACTTCGCTTAATGACTACCATTCCCGCTGCTCCTAAATCGCACCATAAACGACTATCACCTCAGATCAGTATTAAGTGTTTTTGCTGTTAATATACTCGCAAATATATAGAAGTTGGTGAAATAACACAGGTTTAGTAGAGGGTACAGAGTACAGGAAGGTACAGGAAGAATTCGTGCAGCCAGACTAACGGACAGAAAATTCTCATCTCAATACGCAGAAACAATAAAGGATATTAAAGTTTAGTATTCCGGCAATTTTTAACATTTTTACTATAGTGATTATAAGTTTTGTTTTCTGAAAATTATACCGATTTTTTCAACTGTTTTCTGATGAATTTGTAAAATTATTTTACTGCATTTAGTAGAGCACATTTTTGTACTTGAAATTGCTGTTAAAATTGGCCTTAATCTGGCTGAGGAAAATAACACAAAAATTACGAATTACCTAAGGTTTTACTTAACTTCCTCATTAACCCTCAGCTTTTACTTCACAAATTTATTTCTCTGTCAGTTCAACTCCTCTGCCGGTACATTGGCGCATATTATAGAAAAAGAAATTGATCTGCTAAACGCATTTTTGTAAACCACACACGAAAAAGTGAAAAATGGGTGCAATTTTAAAAAAAAATTGATTATTTACATTCACTTGAGATAAACGTTTCCGGAAATAGCTGCATTACACATTTCGTTATAGATACAAAGGGAAAAGCGATAGTCAAATGCTTGAGAACTGGACACTGCTCGCTGGCCTTAAAATTCCATACTCTCTTGAAGCAGTATTTCATCGCTTATAATATAATTTAGATTCTGAGCGAGGCTAACTGCGGATTTCCGTGAATTCGGAAGGGGTAAGTCAAGCTCTTGGACACCCTTGGCGAGGTCATCACCCCCTATACAAAAGAGAGCCAAGCCCTGTATAGCGTCTACTGGCTGGGTTGGAGTCTAACTGTAAACCCCGTAGCGCGTGGGTAAAAATTTGTATAAATTGAGGAGAAACGTGAAGCTCGTTCTCTAGTTCGTGTCGCGTCTTTTGAAGGTACTGAACCTAAATACCAAGTTTGATATTTATCCGACTTTTGATTGACAGGCGCGCACACACAGAACATTTTTCTAAAAATGCTTTTTTTATTCAGGGGACTCAAAACTTGTATTTCTGTTGAAATATCGGTATCCAATTTTTGGGTTTGAATGCAATATTTTCTCTACCTACTAGGTATGTGGTAATGAAAGTAAAAAGAAATTATAAAACTAATAAAATGAGAATTCTGAGAAAACGTCAGATCAGGTTAAGTGAAACATTGTTTGTTTTTTCTGCATATTACAAATAATGAGAATTTCCTCTGCGTTAATTTGGATGCTACACTTTTCTAAAATGTAGAAGAATATTTTCTGGAGTCACTGCACATACAAATAATTTTGAGTAACAAGTTATTAATCATTACAGAAAACGTGAATCACCTCAGACCAGTGATGTCGCTTGCTTCTGCCGTTTATATCTCTCTAAATATATTGAAAACTACAATTTACTGTTGCAGGTTGTGGTTTAATTAATACAAGAGATGCTAAATATCTGTTGTGTAACATTTTATTGGAATGCGTTTCCTTTATTTTATTTAAGTTTAATTTATAGGGTCAAAGTAAACCTTTCTCTTTTCTGTTTTGTTTTTTATGAAATATTTTGCTATACTATAAAGGGCGAGTCCCTAAAACTTGCCTACACCGCAAATACATATCTCCGAAATAAAAACAATTAAAAACGAGTTTCGTAGGCATAAAGGCAGGGGAAGGGCTCGTTAAAATGGATGGTATAACTATAGGCCGTTCAAAAATAATTATTTTCAATATAAGCCCAGCTTTTCTTAAATGGAAACCCGAGTTATTTTAATGCAATTGATAACATGGAAAATAACAGCAAGAATGGCGTTTACTGCATGGCAATAGGTCAGTTACATCCCGAGAAATTATATCTAACGTGAAGTTGAGGCTCGAGATACGAGAGATACAACCTTTATTTTATTTTTACTTCCCCTACCATGTACATAGTAGTTGGGTAAAGAAGGTATTGGATTCCACCTAAACATTCGATACCGGGATTTCAACGAAAATACATTTTTTGAGGCCCCCTGAATCAAAATACACAAAACATTTTTAGAAAAAATGTGTTTATGGGTGACTTTCAACAGCATAATTGAGATAAATACTTAACTTGGTATACAAGTACGGTATTTTCCAAAGAAGATTTTCAAGAAAATCCCCCAACGCAAACTACGCTTTACGTGGAACACTTTTCGAAATCTTGTATTTTCTAGAAAATGGCTCCAAAGATTTTGAGTAAAATACCATATATTTAAGGATATTTTCATGGCAAATAAAATGTATATGTTGAATTTACTGGGAATATCCTGTGTAGTCCTCTTCATTCGGAAGGAATGTTGTTTAATCTTGTATAACTGGTAACCGTTAAGTGAGAGACGAAAACGTACTACACAAAAAAATGTAAGTCTCTTTAAAACAGACAATTTCCTTCAAATGACCTTTTTGTGGCATAAGCCATTCCAGAGATATTCGACATTAATGGTTTGATTTTTTTTAAATTCCATTTATACCCCGCCTTTAACTACAACGGTCTTTATCGGCGGCCTTTCCTTTGGAACATATTCCCTATAGACAATGGTGTTAACTCGTATTCGTTTGTCGGATTTTTGGTACACTTTGGGTTTTATTCATTATAGCACACACACATACTCATTCATACTTCTAGACTCTGCGGAGGATAGGGAATAATCTTGGCTATTGGCTAGAGAAAAATTCCCACACACCCCCCGCCGGGAATCCAACCCTCGCAAAGTGCTCTACCGACTGAGCTACGGGGCTAGCCGGGTGAAACTGTTGAATACTTTGTCATTCTTTTCAAGTCCTGTTTGTTTTTCTGCTGTTTCTCGCGATTGCATGGAATAAGTATGGAATTTTAACGCCAGCACATAGGGCTCAGTTCTAAAACATTTAACTATCGCTGTTCTAGCAATAATAACTTATGACAGCTAAAGGAACATTAAGAACAGCTTTTGTCGCATGTGTACGTCAACCACAGTCCGATTAACTGCAAGATGAAATTCGCGCTCGAGACTCAACGACACGGTCGAACCTAGGATATGCAACTGATGCGTTTCGCTGTATATCAAGCATCAACTTAATGCTACAATTTCTCTGGATACAACTGACCTATTGCGATATAACACACGCTACGCTTAATGTTATGCTATCAATTGCATAAAAAATATAAGGTTTCCATAAAAAAGCATAAGTTTAAAATGAAAATCATATTCCTTACGTTTCTGAATGACTTGTAAATCATTCTACTTTAATTAGCCCCTCCCTTGCTTCCATGCCTGTAAGAGTCCTTCAATTCCTACTTTTGTTTCAGGTATACTTTCAGTGCAAGTATTTATAGCCCAGTGCACCGGACCGCTTCAGAATTTATGAGCATTTCCATCGCTAAACCCCTAGCAATGCCGTTTACTTGTCACAGCATTCCTGACCGTACACAGCTCATTGGAGGTGGTTTCGTTTTACGTTCACGCTAGCACTGACGGCTCGCAAAGATTTGAAGGTCAAGCATATGCGCATTGCTAGTCTGTACATTTAAAAGTCACGCTCGTCATGAACGCCGTCTTTTCCAGCGATGCTCTTATGACTCCGATGCTTTAATAGGAACAGCGGGGACAAGGGAAATGTTCATTTTACTGGTCAAATAAGCCATATGGTAAGTAGTTTCCGCCATTTTGTTGCTGCTATACGCACGTTGAGTAATATTACAGAAGAGAGAAATGACATCCTGCGCACGTCAACATAAAAGTGCGCAAAGTCACGAGGAATAACCTTCCAGGAAGAAAGTATTCCAAGCATTACCTTCAAGAATGTGACTGTGTTTAGCCCCGGAGACTATACTAGGCTGTTTGCCCATACCTATGCTCAGAGTTGTCAGATGTCCCGGGTTTAAGTGATAATACCGTACTCCTAAACGTATCGCCTCCCAGCGAGTTCCAATCCGGTAAAGTAACCGTCCCGTATTTCACCATATTTTGAATCGAAATCACTTATTTTTTCCACTTCGATGACTACCAGTTACTATGTTTCTTTCCTAAAATGCATATACCTCCACTATTTGATCCCCCGCCCCTTTGGATCACACATTCGTTGCTTCAAGTTCTTTTACTCTAGGGTTGAACAGGCTGGCGGATATGATGCAAGTCATATAAGCAATTTCAGCTTCAACACTTACAGAAATTCATGTCAATAAGATAATGCGTATATTGTGTGAAGACTTTGCGGGTTACTTAAGGAGATTTGTACTTTGTATTTGTTGTATTTAATATTTCTGCTGACAAAAAGAGAAAGATGTCCGAAAATGTGGTGCAATTTTATAAATTGAAAATGATTTGGCTTCTCTGATGGAAACCCTACAGGGTTAATGGGGGTTTCGGTCCTCATATCACGCGAATGCTTCAATGACATTATTGTCATGTTTGGTAGCAGTTCAAGCAGATGCCGTTTTCGAGAGGTCGTTCTCACACCTGAATGTGAAATGGTTATTAAGAAACGACGATATTCTGTTGGTTGGATTATGCCAGTGTGGCCTTTTTATTATTATTATTTTTCTAGTGTACGCAAATATGTTTACGAAATTGTTAAGAATTACACAAAAGCCGTTAAAGCTAATTGCTCAAGATAAATAAAAACTATAATGAAATAGAGTGAACCGGAATTAACAATTAAGTGCCAATCCAGTCTAAGCATAAATTATAGCTGGTTAATTAACAAACTGCATATGATATCAGTATAATGAATTATTTTGAAACGAAATTTTTAAGTTGTAGAACACTACACCCTTAGATTTTCCCTACCTCTTATTTTGCCGTATTCCTATTTCAGATATCCGGCAACGCTGATTTTGCTTAACTTACAGTAATTTCTAGATTAAAAAAAACAAATCGTGGATAGAATCACTACATGAATGCTTCAATTCTAACGTATACCTGTAATGGGTAGAGAAAGGTGTGCGGTTGTGCCACATGTTGTTTTAGTTTTGGAAAAAGTTACATATGTTTAAAAAGATGTGGACTCGGCTAATCTCAATGAAATGTAACTCACTTTAATGCCCTGAAGAATATGCATTAGCAGCAGTTTCTGTTAAATGGTTGGCTAGTCTGCGTGTATAGTTTGAGACCCCCCCCCCAAAAAAATAGTATACATACTAAATTTTCTTAAAACGCACAAAATATCAATTTCAATCAAACGGATATGGCAAACCAACACTGAAAGATACTTATGCAATCTATTTAAATTCCTTTTAGATTAGTTGCATCAAGCGCTGAACATAGCATGTATTTCTAAGTTGACCAGTTTACACTGTTGGTTCCTTTAATTAAAATGTGGATGTTTATTAAACATAACACATTTCAAAACATTCTACTCAAATTAAATTTTTATACACCGTGAAACGAATTAATTTTATACGCAAAGAAGGGAACGAAACATGAAATCACTGTCAAACAGGTGCTACAATTAACACGTGCCAGGGTCGGCCAACTCGGTCACGTGTGAAGTAGACACCCTTTCGGGCATCTGTAGGCAAGGGGTGGGGTGCGAAGGAAAGGGAAGGACTGGCTTTGGTGTTAAACCCACGTAGGTACAAAGTACAACATACTTTCCCCTAACCCCAATAGTCCTTCAACAACATTCACTACACCCTTCCCTTAGTCTCACCTGCCCTAAAGTTCTCACAGAGTTCTTAGATGAGAGCTAGGAGCAAGAAGAGACTTGCTCGCTGACGTCACAGAGCATTCAGTTAGCCGACACTGCAACGGGCGATTTCACCCTCTTGCTACCGTTGTTTCTGCTTTGGATTTTTCTTGCAATGACTGAGGATAGAACAAACTGCAAACTGAAAACGATAACTGTAGCAATGCGGTAAATGATATTCTCACTTCTCAAGCTGCGGCTAAAGGTTTGAATCCAGGTTGTGTTTAAGCTTTTCATAGTGGATTCTTCTGTTCTTGGCATGGAAATCGGAAGGCCTTAGCACCTTAAGGTTACCTTGCTCATAAGTACATTTCATTACACGCCTCTATTCGTCATTCGATATGATTAATGATATTGAATAAAATATGCTGTGTGTTAAAATCAGACGCCTTTCTGTACACACTATTATTAATTTTCATCCATCTTATAATTACACGTAAAACGTTCATTTTTCTGTCTAGTTCCTGTTAATCGCGATAAATGCTGGCAGAAATAGTATGAATACACTTTTCCTAACCGATACACAAAGCATACACGAAATCAAGTATTTTCCACATGCCTGCTTGATATTACACGCTGATTACATGAGCTCAGGAGAAACAAAAGAACGGCTTTGAATGTGTACTGCTTAAAATATTTGAAAATCCAAACAGCAGCGAATACCTCGAAAATGGATAATTCTACGAAAAAAACTTATCTAACGCAAATGTTATATTTTGACGAGCTATTCATTTTTCCTGAAGTAAAATGTTGTCTATATCCTTTGGTTTCCCATTTACACAAAATTATATAAATTTCAGTTAAAACGAAAGGTACTACACAAGCTACTCACAAAAAAAATTAAGACATATTTCGTTCATGAAAGTTAGAGGTGCCTTTGAGAACAAATAAAAAAAAAGTTTCATGTACAGAGTGTCTGGTGTAGGGACTTGTCTTTAAAATCTTCGCCTAGCACCTTTAAACGGTCTCTGACTAAAGTATAGAATTTTATATTTATCGTACATTTGGTTTTCGAGTTATGCTTCATATACGCACAAATATGACCAACTTCTTAAGCTTGCTTTTTATGGATTTGTAATAGATACCTCAAAAGTGTATTTCCCATTAAATATCGATATGAAATTTTGAGTGGAATGCAATTATTCCTAACATACGTAAACGGCAGAGAAAGTCAACAACGATCTATTGAACGGTTCAGAAATGCTAATACTTTATGTTCGGAGAACTATTTCTAACCAATTTTCAGTACGTAAATGTTCCTTTTAGAATTTTTATAAATGTTTGCAGGTTTTATCTATTGTTTTGTCATTTTCGCAGTACTATTTTGAACTCCCCGTTAAGCGTACAAACTAATTAGTGATTACTATAAAGCAGTGGTAATCAAAACAATTTTCTTCCCAAATTCCTAATAATGCTGTCCCGCTCGAGCATGTATGACAAAAGTAGTTACGTTTAATTCATACTACAGATAAATATTAGGGCCTTGGAAGTCCGTGCCTGAGGATCGGATCGGTAAACTGCAATATTTATCGACGTCCAAGATTTAATCCTTCTTGTCGATGTTACCAATTATTTTAACTAAAATGCTACCGAGCGAGGTGGCGCCGCGGTAACGTGCGCGACTTGCATTCAGGAGGTCCCGGGTTCGATTCCTGGTAACCGCCCACTCTCACCATGAGTTTTTCCGTGGTTTTCCCTGGTCGGCGAGGCGAATGTCGGGGTGGTATTGTCTACCACGGATCTCTTTCACGTTACAAGTTGACTACAGGGCTGCGTGTCCGTCAGCGGCGGCGGAGGACAGATAGCGCAGGGGACTTGCGCTTTGGAACTTCTCGACCCGTTATATGGCAGCCGTTCGAGCCTCCTCTGCTGAAGGGGAGCCTGTCAAGGTAACTTGAGTATAGGGAAGGTAGGCCACTCCGGCCATTTCGCTCTCATTGGCTGCGCGCCTGTGACGTCATGTGGAAGGTTGAGCACGCGCGCTCTTTGGATAGTAATTGAAAGAGAACGGTTTAAACCCGTTTTAATACGTACAATTTCAGGCACGGATTGATATACCCATTGTGTAAACGGTTAAGGAGTAATTAAGGAAATGTAACATGATGCAATGACATATGTTATGAAAGATACTTTAACTGAAAATGCATAGGAAACTTTTCTCAACTCATTCTACTAATTACAAACCAATTTTATCAACACCACCATCCAAACTATTACTAAAATAAAAAGTAACAAATTATTATTTGTTTAATCTTAAAAGTAGATTTAAATTTAGAAGTGACTGGTCATGCTGCTGACATGTCCTTGTATCCCTTTTTTCCACGGTTGCAGCTTTTAATTTTGTATTCAAATGCCGTATCCTAATAAATGTGCAGGTCCTGACGTATATATATATATATATATATATATATATATATAAGCAATTCTTTTGTCGAAATCAGGGAATTTAAAGCAAATTATGTCGCTACGTGTTTTCATACTCTTTAACACATTTGGAATATGAAAGCCATGGGATCATATCATCGGGAGACAGACACGGCAATACACACCACGTAAACTTTTCCGTAGAGGTAACCCAAATAATTCATTTTTTAAGTCCCATTCATAGTCGTCAGGCCGAAAATATACTGGGCAAACTAGAGCATTATCAGTGTTGAATTTATCACTCCGTTTACAGCGAGACACCCACATGCGCCCTAGTTTATCATTTTAGGAAATCTATGATACATAATTCCAGCGGTTTTTGTTCCTATATTAGAACATACTCAACAGCACAGTTAACTTTTAGTAACATTCATTTTGAGCACGAATGCACACCACACTTGTATTTCCAAATCCATCCACAACTAGAACTTCAAAGTAATCGGAAAGAGCATTCTTATTTAGTGAGCAACAATGCTTACCAAACAACGTTTGCACCTGTGGGGTACAAAATTGTTGCTCATGATTGATCAGTACAACGCATCACAGAAAAATATTATTTAAAGAGTTGTTCTGCGATTCCACGAAATAATTATATAGGCGTTATTTAAGAATGGTTTTTCCCCCAGAAAATAGGGAATATGCTGTTTTAGAAATTAGTGCGTGAACACCTGCAATCAAATGCACCTAATAGGGTAATTTGGCACTCTTTATGACACCTGTTCACGCTGTTTCAAATGCACAAGGACTCGGACACAACGTCTCCAAAACTTTCAAGAAGTTCAACAGAAACATAAAAGAAGGCGAAATCTAATAACTTTCGCTTTGCCTTAGGGTAATATACCGCCTTAAATACCAAATCATGTGGAAATTCAGGTATAACGTGGACAAAATGCTGATGACCCTTTTGCATACCTATGCAAGTGCTCTTTTAAAACCCGAAATAAGAAAAACATTTTCTTTGCTATTTTAAGGGGAAAAAACACTCGGTCCATGCTGAGGAATATCATTGTAATTATATAACATTGTCATGGTATTCAACTAGAAAGTGTAATCTGCAATAAAATTACATTATTTTACAACCTCAAATAAGGATTTTCTATAGCTTACTTTTATCACTGTGGTCATCTCTGAAAACGCGTAACATATATAACTAAAATTATTTATAGCTGTTTAAAGTGTGAAAATATGCACAATATATATTGTAATTATAAAACTCGGATTTTCTACATTCACATGACTTTCTTTACTCACTCTTCTACAAAATATTCATAAAGAAGTTTATTCTTCTATCTAACTTGTTAAAGAGAGATGAACTGTAATTACACTTTAGTTGTATGCGTAAGAAGGATTTAGAAAGTTAAACCAATAGTCAAATTATAAGCGTGTCGCTATGTGATGGCTTTGAAATTCCATGCTCTTTGCATGACCACGAGGGGAAAAAAGCCGAATAGCGACTAACCACTTAAAAAAGTTTAAGTATTTGAACATTCAGACAAATAACATAGAATATCTTGGACATGGTTAACGCCATAACAATATTTATTTGGCATAACGTGTGTGCTTTAACGAGATCTACTTCTTTTTAAAGTCATTTTTTAATCTTTTAACCTTTACCAAATTATACCAGCCATTCAAATGAAGTTTTCACAGGTTAATTACAAGAAATTCGAAATATACATTTTATTTGTCATGCGAATGTTTTAAACATATCCACTTTAATCAAAATGGTATTAGTCATTTTTGAGAACATAAAAGTAATGGTTAATTTCCCATGTAAAGGGTAGTTTGTGATACGGAATCTTATTAAAAAATCATGTCGCATCCTTGGAAGATGCTGGAGTTAAATTCCAAGTTTGGTATTTAACCGACTTTTCGTTTTGAGTTATGCTGTTCACACGCATGCACAACCTTTTTCTAAAAACGTGGTTTTTAGATTCAAGAGTCTCAAAACATGTGTTTCCAGTGAAATCTCGGCATCGAAATTTTGGGTGGAATACAATACTTCCTCTACTTACTATAAGTAAATAGGAAGTAAAGTAAAATTGCAGAAATAATGCATAGTCTGAAGGTTCTATTTTATTTTAATATAATATAGTTTTTCTTCCCCCTTGTCTCTCTCTCTCTCTCTCTCTCTCTCCGTTTATTACGTGTTTAAAAGGCAATAATACTTGCTATCTTTGCAAGAAATGCATTGCAATTATAACTTAAATGTTGAAAAATTTAAAGCAAAAAAAAAGTGTTGTTTAACAAGACAAGCTGTTAGAGTACATGGCGTAGTTTTGTTTCTTCCTCTGTATTATTTTTATATTTTATATGTTACGGAATGAGAGTTTTGTTTGAAATAAATTTGCTTGAGGTGACCATGTCATGTCAGAAAGCATGTCAGGATTTGAATTATATCGTAAACCCTGAGCTTCCACATTGGAATAGCGATGTCAGCTACCTTCCACGTGACGTCACTAGCAGACAGCTCAACAAGCAGTGAATGCGCGGGAAGTGGGAAGAGGCCCCCCTGGGAGCCTGTGAGCCACCCTCCGGTGGCTTGGGAGGGTCGCTGCCGCGCGCTCTCCAATCGGGTGGTCAAGCCTGTAACTATTAATGAACTCTGCGCGCCTCTATCGCCTGCGTCGGCCGGTCCCGCAGCCCATATGGCTCATGTGCCTCCCTCATTTCATACCGGGAGTGTATGCACAAAGGATCCCTTGCGGGTCGAGGTGCTAAGTGTCCCCTCAAGAATCTTGATCCTAACTATAAATACTCAGTATTTTGCTTCGCTGAATTCTGGATTTAACCGATTCCTACGTTCCTTTTGGATGGATGCCAATACAGACAATCCTGATCGCACAAAGTATAAACGGAGGAAAAGCAGAAAGAGCAGGTATATCACTCTGTGCGGACAGTTGGTATGCGCATGCGTAGTGATGAAGTGAGCGTTCCCCTGTTTCTACCAGAAAAAGTTCGTCTGTGCAGGCGTGTATAAAAAGAAAGAAACGTGGAATGGAGACGATGTAGATCCCTTTCGGATGATCGTCACCTGGTGTGGCGGAGGCGGGGCCACATTATAAAAAAAAATGCGGATAGAAGAAGGGCTGAGACACTAGAGGGAGATCCGATACAGCAGCTACTTATGGGGACTTTTGCCTCAAACTTTCTTTTCAACCTTATAAATGTTGCACTGCTTTTGCTAATGATTGCAGATTGAATTTTTAAACTTCAAGCAATATTTTTATTTAAGCCTCCCTCATGCACTCTACAGTAATTTTAGTATCTAAACATGATATATAAACATGATATTTCCCACCCCATTAAAGATTTAACACCAGTTCTAAATGAAAAACAAAACAAAAAAATAATCAAACAAGGAAATGGATACGAAATAACCTTTGCAACGGTGAAATAACCATCCTAAACGAGTGAATATGTTTTGGACAAATCTTGGACATCCCCTTTATAATCGGGACATCCAAATGTGCAAAACACCTTCTGAGCAAACTACAATTATGGAATTTTTACTTTCTGGACCCTCTTAAGCCTCTTAGAACTGAAATTTTGTAAAGCGGTCGTCACATTCATAGCAAC
Source organism: Deroplatys truncata (assembly GCA_030765065.1). Taxonomy (NCBI): domain Eukaryota; kingdom Metazoa; phylum Arthropoda; class Insecta; order Mantodea; family Mantidae; genus Deroplatys; species Deroplatys truncata. The sequence continues at coordinate 169,795,504 of CM060990.1, forward strand.
TATTCGAAAAACCTACTATCAGTAGGGAGTAAAAAAAACAGAAGCACTTTTTCCAATATATAAATTAAGTGACGAGCTGTAATGGCGAACAAGAGACATGCTCAAAATGCTAAGTTAACCACTTCTATTTAAGAGCTTCTACGTGCAGTCTTATCCTATCAACTAAACAGTTCACTTAACTCATGTTATATGCACTGCTCCTACATAGGCTCTAAGTGTGCCCGAATTTAAAAACACATTTTCTGCATAGGATCATTTCGATCGTTCAAAACTTGTATGCAGTTGCTGTTGTGGTGTGAAGTTATTGTTTATTCTAAACTAAGTAGCCGTCAGTGTAACATTCGATTCAAGGACAACTTGCGGTGCCTCTCCCTTTTCCCCTTAAGGCAAAAATCCCAAAATATAGTTTTCTTCCGATTGCTTGGCTTTTTTACTTTTTCTACTACGTATAGTAAGCAGGGGAAGTATTGTATTCCACCCAAAAATTCGATATCGAAATTTCACTGGAAATACACGTTTTGAGGCCTCCTGAACCCTCTCCAAAAAGCAATTTTAGAAAAGGGTCCGTGTGTGTGTGTGTGTGTGTGTGTGTGTGTGTGTTTGTGTAAACAGCATAACTCGATTATGAAAAGTCAGATAAGTCTGAACTTGGTATTTAAGTACAATATATTCCAAAGCTATGCAACACGAAGATTTTCAATGAAATCCCCCTCCCCAACTACCATTTACATGGAACATTTTAGACGCTTTCTAAAAAATGGCTAACGATTTTTATTAAAATACAATATATTAAACATATGTACATGTCAAATAAAATGTATATCTAGAATTTTCTGGAAATAGCCTGTGAAGTCCTCTTGCTTAGGAAGGAATTTTGTAGAATTTTGTATAACTTGTAGCGACATTTCCGCCTGATTACGAATACATAAAAAAGAACTCTGTAATAATTAATAGTTTAGGAATGATTAATAATTAACATTCAATTTGATAAATTTCCATAATTTTAAAGCCATAGGATTAAAAACTGTATCCATCGAAAGCCCTTCAGAAGCTGTAAATATGTTTTAAGTTTCAATAATATTGCTAAATAAGTAAAGGCGTAATTGCATAAGAAAAACTGCAAGATTTAGGCAAAAGTAACAGTAGCGTTTTAAACTGTCCATTATGTTTTCCGAGCGTGGAACCATAAAAATCGAAACCTTATTTTGTACTTCGGGGATTTGAGGCAAGCTTTAAGGGTAAACAGACGCTATGAGGCAACGGACATTTCTTACAGTTAGGCTTCGAATTTTCAACCAGGGAACCCATAAACGTAGAGAATAAGTGCGAGAACCAATGGAAACGTAGGAAGACGCAGTGACATGTATAAAATTTGGAGGCGAGCAGTCGTTCTTTTATGTGAATGCGAGCGTGGTTTTAGGACAATTTGTCATGATTCTTCGTTGAGGTAACACGTAGCACTCCGGATCAGAAAAGGACGCTAAGTTCCGAAATTTGATTAAGTACCGCGCAATTATGCAATTATAAAGTGATGTACGTAGAAAAAATTATATAATGTGCTAACTGTATTCTTCGATATAATTATATCCAACCTCATAAACGAGTTAATGTTAGTCAAGTGACTATTTCAAGTTCGCGCGAATCTAAAAAACGGTGATAGAGCACCGAGATATTAAATAACTAGCCGGAGCAAACTTTAGTGTTCTAAGAGAGAATAGTGGGAAGACAGTGCTAAAAGGAATCACGCATGTTAGAGAATATCAACGAACCTTGCAGGATTTCTAGCATAAGAGTGAGAACTGTGTTTCTTTCAGGACAATATCCTGGTGTTTCCACTCCCTCAATCCTACCCTGACAACAACTGTAGGGAATTCGAGGGATGTAATGATCCTTCCCAGCATTCGCCCAGCGACCCGGGGAAACCCCCGAAAAAAAACCCATGGGTCTGTAAGGTCGGCCGCGAGAATCGAACCTACGACTTCCCGAATGCGAGCCACAGACGTTACCGCCTGAGCCATCCTGCTCTGTATTTAAATAATAATTAGTGCACAACCATTTGTAAATCCGTAATTCCTAAAGATACCCTGAAATCTTCAAGCTGATAAGTTAAAAATTGTGGACCACGGAGCATTTTGAACAGTGAAAAATGCTGAAAAGTAGGTATTGAGAAAAATGTAGTTTAAAGTTGTCTGCGGTGCTTTACGCAAATGGTACAGGACCAATTAAACAGCCATCAATGGCCTTAAAATAGTTGACATTAAAAAACCAATTGTATACCATGAAAGTAGGTACATGATCAAAATGCAAAAAACAAAAAATCGAAACTATTCATTTTCCTTATCAAATTTCACCGATACATTGCCGTAAGACCCAAAACTCTGGCAGCTGTTGTTGTTGGGGAACTTCCAAAATAGGATCAAAATATCCCTAAAATAGTTCTATCAGCGTAAGAACAAAAAGTAACAATCTTTAACTATGACTAGCATTTTAAACTGATAATGATTTAAGTGTTAACTTACCTTCCTTTACTGCTGCTTTAACCGCCCCTTCCTTTTCCTTGATGGTAACTTTTTCAGGTATTTTATCTTCTTTTTGCACGGATATATTGAGTTCTTCCTTTTCTACATTTTGTATCCCACACTGGCTAGCTTCAAGTTTTGGCGTTTTTTTAGTTGCAAATTTGTCATGTTCATTAATATCAGGTTTTTTATTCTCTTCCTTAAACTTTTCACTTACAAGATTACATAATTTGTCTTTATCATTACATAGAGATTTTTCTTCCGCTTTGTTCTGTTTCTCATCATTAAAATTCTTATTTTGCAGAATTTCATGTTCATCACCTTTGCTGTATGAGAGAGATTTGTTGGCTTGTATTGTTTTGTCAATCGCCGACATGCTCTGTAATCGATTTTCAATTTTACAGGTCACGTTTTCTCTTGCATGTGATTTATTCTGAGATTTTGACTCTGCACTAAGGTCATTTTGAACTTTTCTCGAGTTTAGATCGATTGTTTGCTCGGTTCTGAAACTTTTAGTGGAGACAGGCTTCACTTCTGTGGTTGTAAATGTAGGGTTGCTCTGCTTCACTTCGTCACTGCAGCTTCTACCCAAGGCAGGATCAATCCTGCAACAAAATATAATAAAAATAAACATACACTTGCAAATAATGGAGAATTAGAAAGTTTACCTAACTACTTTAGGATTTGGACATGAACGATTGAAGAAAGCGTAAAATGCCCTCCCTCAAAGAAAACCTTTTACAGAGCGAGGTGGCGCCGCGGTACCGTGTACAACTAGCATTCGGGAGGTCCCGTGTTCGATTCCCGGTGACCACCCATTCGGACCCATATGTTATTCGTGGTTTCTCCGGATCGGCAGGCGAATGCTGGGGTGGTTCATCTTCTACTCTCCTGCCCCTCATTTCTTGTACCTATCACCTTCCTTGTCATAAGTTTCGGGGTTGTAGGACCAGGCGACGATGTTCGGCGGGTTGCGGCTGCGCGGTGGATGTGTGCTCTGGGGAGGTTCCTTCCTGACGTCGTTCCAGGTACAGCTCGGTTGGGACCCCGCCTCCAGCTCCGGTTGCTTTCGAACAGGCGCTTCTTCGGGGATCCCCGGAGGCTCGGGGGCCATGGGTAGGCCAGGGCGGCGTTGGATGCGTTCAATCTGGAAACATTAGGCATCCCGTCCATGCTCGAGTCCATCGTCATCCGGATGTGGTCGCCCTTCGGGTCTCTTCCCTCATCCCTCGGGTCACGGTTAATGCACAAGGTGCTGGATGGCCCGCGTGCGGTGCTCTGCCCCGGTTTCGGGGACACCCCCCGTTCGTCAGTACCTTTGCCTTTCTGAGAAGGTAACATTAGTCCTCATGCATATTTTTAGAAATAAAAGAATTGAACATAGGATTTTATACTTAAGGAACCTACTCGGTTGTGTTACTGCAAAATATGTAAGGCATTCTGATTTGCGTTTGTAATTAATTTTAAGACAGGCATTGATCTTCAGGGGACAAATGGACCACTGGCACATTTCAAACTTTTAAAGAATGTTTTACAATTAAGTCTGTCTACGTATATACACTGGTGCGCAAAACCTAAGGACGAAAGAAATCTTGGCATGCTGCGACACTGCCAAGTAACATAGCTCGATGATACCTGAATCATACATAGAGGGAACTGCTACGGTATGTTACAGTAGGCAACTAAACGAAATATGCAATGAGACGAACAGAAATGCCACTTTTATTCCTAGACTACATAAGCTACACTAAAGTCAATATGACATGTGATGGCTCTCTAGATTTACCGAAACAGATACATGGTGCTTAAAGGGGTGTATGATCACCACGGACAGCAATGCATGCTCTGCATCGTGCTCCCATGCTAGCCACAAGGTTGGTAAGCAGTTCTTGTGGTAGGGCGTTCCATTCCTCCACCAGAACTGTTGACAACTGTTGGATGGTCGTTGGTGCAATGCGTCTCCCCAAAGCATCCCACACCTGTTCGATGGGATTTAAATCGGGGGAACGGGCAGGCCAGTCCATTCACCGAATATCCTCTCGTTCCAAGAAATCCTCCACCTGCGCTGTTCGATGCGGTCGCGCATTGTCATCCATAAAAATGAAGTCAGGGCCGACTGCACCCCTGAAAAAACGCACATGGGGAAGGAGTGCAGTATCACAACAACGTTGACCAGTGAGCGTGCCGTGTTCAAAGATTTGGAGGTCGGTGCGCCCATGCAACATTATGCCTCCCCAAACCATAACACCCGGACCACCAAAACTATCATGTTCACGGATGTTCCTGGGTTCATTACGTGTTCCCACCTCTCGCCAGGTGAAGGTACGTCGGGAATCACTACTTAGACTGAATCTGCTCTCATCCGAGAAGAGCACGCCACCCCATTCCTCGTTGGTCCAATTTTGATGCCCTTGGGACCATCGCAAACGGTGCCGCCGATGTGCGGATGTCAATGAAACACAACGTACTGGCCGTCGGGCAAAGAGACCACCTCTGTGTAGTCGCCGTGCCACTGTGTATCGTGAGATTGCGTGCCTAGCTGTCCTGTTAAACGTGATTGCAATTGCACCGGCTGTTTGGCGTGGATCCCTTCTTGCCTGTTGCACAATGTAGCGGTCATCTGCTGCTGTAGTTGAGCGTGGTCGACCACCACCTTTCCTTGGGACAGCAGTGCCTGTGATTTGGAAGGTTCCCCATGCACGTGAAATAATGCTGTGAGCAATTCCAAACTCCTGAGCAACACTCGCCACACTTCGCCCTTCTTCCAGCTTCGCGATGATTCTTCCCCGTGTGAAGTCATTCAAATGGTGTCTACAGGCCATGTTGCAATGAAGAACACAACTGCAGTGCACCGTAACAGCTCGCTAGCTGCCGCACACCATCTTGTCCTGCTTCGTCAACTGCCCCGTATTGCGGGACCAGACCCATTTGGCACTATAGGCTCGCTACACGCACGCCATGTGACGTCCAGGTTACATGTGAGAGACCTCTGGCAACATGGTCCCGCACCTTCATCTACTTCCACCAACTAGTTCATCTGTTATGTTACTTTATCCATCTCGTCCTTAGGTTTTGCACATCAGTGTACTTTGATTTTATATAATTGAGGGGAAAAGGATAGCATTTTATTACTAGAAGATGTACATACTGTGTCAGACAAACTATTTACAGATTCCTACATGAAAATTAAAACATTCCAGTCACAGGATTTTATGACAATCTATACAACAAGCTTTCCAGCCGATATTATACATTAACAACAATTTATAACGCTCAAAGACAATTCTACTGCTGTGAATGAGATGTCCTTTTTATTCAGTCGACGAGCTTTTAATCTTATCAGCCAATGAAATTGATTTTAAATACTATATTCTACTATAAGTCTAAGTATATGACAATGTCAATTTTAAATATTTAATTAAATAGTGAATAAAATGACTGATGTATACAAATAGCAATTGCGATTAAGTTGATTTGTGCTACAGTATATAAATGGGTTCTCACTCTCTCTCGCACAACGTCAAAGGAGCTGGTAAGTTGAAAGCATTGTATTTCACTCCATCGGTCCCAAAGATTACAAGCTTAAATAGCAGTATACAGGCGTGCAGAAAAAATAGCCCATAATAGAACGCAGCTGATTAGGTAATGACAAATATAGCCCCGCTTTCTGCCAGCGTGAGCTGCTCTGTTCCTTGAGCATGATTTCTAGCCACTGGATTGGCAGGGTACTTTACCTCCACCAATATAGCCGAACTGCTGAAGGGTAAGTTTACACGCTACATGTTCTCACTACCGGAATACCGTCAATGCAATGCTTCGTTCAATTTAGGCGCAAAAATATTATATTATAAAAACGTAGAAATAAGGACAAAAAACACTTTTGTCTTCGTCTGCATGTCGCTATGAAAGCTTTCATATAAATGTCGCAACTGTATTTCACTGTAACGACACATGGAAATAATTCTTCGCGCCTCCCTATAGAAGGCCAAATTATGTCGTATTGGTCTAGTGATTCCTTGTGCACCAATCGTATTGAAACTCGATCACAAATGCGATATCTGAACCACCCTTTCATTTCACATCGATTATAATGTTGCTCACTGGTTCTATTTTGCGTCTCTGGATAGTTTTTCAGGCCAGTCACGTAGTGAACTGATGCCGGTTGGGTAAAGTGAAAGGATGGTTACCTTACGGATGGAAACACTGTTGCGATTTAGGGGAAAGGACCACTTTATATGCACGTTACGTGCACCACCTGCCATGGACTTGATTCCTGTCTATTGCTATACCGTTATCTCATTCGACCTACGCTGCTCCGATCTGGGGGGGCCCCTTATAAATCGCACCTACATCGTTTACAAGTACTTCAAAACAAAGCGATGCGGCTCGCTACCAATGCTCCTTGGTCTGTAGAAAACCATCAGCTACATCCGGAAATAGGCCTTCTTCCTATACAGGAGATCAATCGCCAAACAGCACGTCGTTTCTTCTTCCGCCTACAGGAGGCTCCTGAAGCTGTGGTGTACCATCTAGGCGTCCGAACACGCCTGCCTCAGGATACAACTATAACGCCTAGTCGTACCTCAAGCTACGGAGACTCCAACACTTAATAATAATAATAATAATAATAATAATAATAATAAACAATAATAATGATGTTTCATTACCCATAGCCTTGTATACAAGTTTTAAACATTGTCATTTGGATTTTATTTACATTTTCTATTTACAAGATTTACAATTCGCCCAAGGAAGGCAACATTTTTCGATTAAGTATTTCTTTATCTGGGCTTTAAAATTACGTATGCCTAAAGTTTTCACCTCCACAGGTAACTTCTTATATAGTATAGAGCCAATTATATTTATATCCCCAAATATACCTTGCTTATTACATGTTGAGGCAGTATTTTTTATCCCTGAACTGATACCAATTTAATTATATAATATAAAAATAATAGCACGCCTATAAGCAATCAGTAATTGCTATAAAGTGTATATTAAAGCCATTGTATTGTACTTATTCATTGTATATATGTGTAAAATATGTGAATGTATTTTCTAGTTTAGAAACGTAGGAGCTGTGAGGGTAGAAACAAGCTTTTTTTTTTTTATCAAACACTGTCATAAAGTGGAAAGCAGAGGGTGGCTAACAATAAGTTGTAACCTTGGCAGAACAATAAGTTAGAAAGCTACGGAAGGGTACCAACAGTCGATGAAAAGATATAGATGTAAGGTCAAAAAGTTGGTAAATAGTCACGTGGGTGCAAAAAGCCAATGATAGTCAAACTAAAAGTGTTCTGCTAAAGTAGGCTTAGCCAATCAGAAAATAGAAATATTAAATTTAAAATTTTAAGTTGTGGACGCTAAGAAGTAGCGTACCCAAGCCAAATCAGCTCAGTAGATGATGCTCAGAGTGTGCAGATGTGAAATATTAGTGCAGTGCGGAGAAGATAAACTTGACCTTTAAAAATGTAGTTGGGAACAGATAATTACTACAACCGTAAAATACATTTCATTATATATTCGTAGAGGTATATATTTGTGTGATTTATAATTTTTTAACAAGAATAAAGACCTTAAGAAATTCTCTGTAAACTGCAGTTCGTTAGCACACTTATAGAACTTGATATCTTACAGCTCCGTACGTAAATACTTCAGTAATTTGTTATTATTTGATATACTATTCAACTGCCTTCAAGAATTAATAAAGAAGTGAGAATTTAAACTATAACTTGCGTAAAGTGTGGGAAACTATTCTAAATCGTACCACCCTTGTTAAGAGATACTTGCTCTACCGGATATAACTGACGCAGCCAAGGCATAAATTAAATAAAATCATAATTAATTAAAATTCACAATTTATTACATATAAACTTTATTATTACGAACACACACATACGAATATTACCGTAATGTACACCTACGGTAGTTTGGGCTAATTCTTATACTATATCCATGAATATCGCTTTATTTTTGTAACATTTTTATTGTGTATATAACTATAACCTTGTATACATACATACAAGGAATATACTCTTAACATATTGTGCTTCTTACAGACATTCACACACAATCCCTTAAATCTTAAATTACAAATAATTCTAATGCATTTCTTCTGCAGTACCGTTAATTTGCTGCAAAACCCACACCTCAATCCCATAATGGAGATGAGGGTGAACTACACTATAATATATAATATTTAGTTCTTCACTCCCTAATAAGGATTTAAAAAAAATCTTAGAAGATAAATTGACTTTCTAATTTTAGTAGATATAGCAACTGCATGCCGTGCTCATCTCAACTGTCTATCCATATCCCTAAACATGTGTGCGTGTCTATCTTGTCACAATATTTATCCTCAATCACAAGTGTATTTTCAAGAAATCATACTTTATAAATTTTGTTTTATCCATATTGCACAAGAGGTTATTTGTTCTAAAATAGTTTAGCATTTTCTTTGGTGCCTAAAACCATTGTTTCCATAAAGGGAATATCACAATTCCCCCAAAAGCTGCTGTAGTGTCATCCGATACGGAGTTATAAAAATCCCCCCCTTTTCATTCTTTCTTTCCTTCTTCTTTCTTTGCTACTGATTCTAGCGACGAGAATTTCGTGCAAATGCACGTTTTTATGGGCACATAGGACATAGTTCAAACTTAGTAATAGTTATCTATTTCATTACTTTCCAGTTCCAAATATGTGTACTTTTTCCATGTATATTTGCATGTTTTGGATTTTAGGAGATAAAACATGCATAATGTATATTTAAGGAATTTTTTTAGCTTCATCACGCATATAATATACATTCAATTCAGTTTAAATGCGTGTATTAATGGCTGTGAGTGAACACCTAAGTTTGTCGATTTATATGCAAGTATCTCATTTCACTTTCAGGAATCAGGATTGGAAAAAGGAAAGTATTTAAAAAACAGACTTTCCTTGGACGGAAGTTCACTTTTACAACACTTAACTGACCACTGCGTGTCATAGATTTATTACATCGGATACATAAAGAGAATAATAGAGAGAAAATATAGAGGGTTCAAGGCTGCCGGCAAATAATCTAGGTCAAAGCCATGCTGTTTCAGAGAGGTGGGCTTTTGTCGAATACAAAGATGTTTAGTTACAAGTTTGAATAGAAAAGACACTTATACTACCTTCCGACCCTTCCGTGGGGTCAAATTTTCGGGGAGGTTTAAAAACTCTCACTCTCTTTACCGGTACTAGTAAATAGCAACTTCATTCTTCTAAAATTTTGATCATTCGCTAAACTGTCTGTGTGAACCTCGCAAGTGGTTATTGTGTTTGTTTATTCTGTTTGCATGTGTTAATGTGGTTCTAATACGCTTCCAATTAAAGCATTCAAAAGTGCAATTTTTGCACAATGGATTAAAGGAAAGGATTTTATTAGCTCGATGTGAAATTGTTGAAGTAAAGAGGTAAGCACTGCTATTCTATTTCCGAATATTTACAGCCGTTGTTCTTTGTAAAACGTTACAAAACTTCTTTAAAATAATTAATTTAAGTATGTCCGTTTTAAAATCTTATGTAGATAACCGTATGGTCTATTGTAATTTTAGATAAATTTTACTAAACAATTTAAACTCGACCAGCAAATCACATCTGCTTTTACATATTGCTACAAACATGAACAATTAAAGTGCATATTTTAATTATTTTTCGCTTGATCGTGCACGTTTCATGATTTGATAGTGCATTAATACGTGTATGTTTTAGGATTTTATAGTGCATGAAATTCTCGTCTCTATTTCCATCATTAACATATGTTAAAAACATTAAGGGGCCCAAAACTGACCCTTGCGGTATTCCATACCTTACTGTGCTTTCATTTAACTTTTAACAAATTCTCCTTTTTAATATAAATTTCAGTTATATGCTTTCTACTCACGAGAAGATTTGAACATGAGCTACTCCCCGTACCACATAAGCTTCCAATTTATAGTTCATGCTTTACACTGTCAAACGCTTTGACAGGTCACCTTTTTTCCGCTCTAATAAGCCTGATGGATAAATTCAATAACAGCAGCTATGGTTGAGAAACCCCTTCTAAATCCGTGCTAAAGCTTGTAAAATACATTCTTCTTTATTAAAAAATTCTAACAGTCTAGCTAAGAGAATCCTCCCATATATTTCTCCAATCTGGATGTTAGAGTAACTGGCCTATAGTTATTTAAGTCAAGTCTTATATACAAGTCTTTCAAATATAGGACGTAATTTCAGGTATGCATTCCCCATATGTAGACAATAAAAACGGTCCATTACAACATGTGTCCGGAAATGTTTGATTTCTGGGTTATGGCCTTCAAAACAGGGATATTCACTGGAACGTATTTCTTACCACAGATAGTTTTCTTTACAGAAGATGTTCAAAGTGTCCACCTCCTGCATGAATACATGTCTCACATCGACGTCTCATGACCGTGCCAACACGACCCCAAATTCCAGGAGTATGTGTATTCGTATTTTCTCATAACCTGCCACAATTCTGAAGGGATTCCACGTTAGGCACCGGAGACGACTACACTAACGCTTTTAAATGGCCCCACAAGTAGAAATCGACAGGGTTCAAATCAGGTGAGCGTGGTGGCCAAGCAATTGGGCCACCTTACTTATCCATCGATCAAGAAACCACCTTCGATTCAAGTACCGGTGAGCGGTACCAATTGAAATGTGCAGGAGCGTCATCATGCAGGAAGTGAATGCTCAGTGAGTGTCTTCATACAAATGAGGTATGGTGTTTTCCAGGAAGTTTGTGTACGCCTGCCCTGTAAGTCTGTTTACAAGCTCATGGGATCCAACTAACCGATCACCAATGATACCGACCCTCATGTTGAGAGTGAACCACACTAGGTGAGATGGAACAATTGCATGGGGGTTTTCATATGCCCATATATGATGATTGCGGAAATTTGTAATGTCAACTCGTGTGAACTGTGCTTCATCTGTAAATAATACTAAGGCGGTAAAATTCGGATTTGTAGCACACTGCTGCACGAACCACTGGCAGAACATCAATGAGAAGGGTAATCATCTGGTGACAGGGCCTGCACACGTTGCAAATGATAAGGATATAACAGTTGCTCTCGCAGTCTCCAGACAATCGTATGAGAAACATTCACTCGCAACGCTAATCTTCGTACACTGATAGAATGAGTCGTGTTCACAAAATTCAGAATCTCCTCCTCTACATCTGAAGTTGTAGATCTTGTTCGTCCCCTCCCCAAACCAGGAGATGTAAACTTCCCATAAGCGCACAGACGGCGATTGAGAAGTTCAAATGTCTTCCGATCTGGACATCTTCGCTGTGGGCACCTCTCTTGGTACAAAAGACGAGCCAGCGTAGCACTACCGTCCGCCTTACTATACATGAAGTGCCAGCTCTTGATTTCAGTCATGTCGCTCAGTCGAGCGCCAAACACAACACTTAATGTACCCTTCACCTCGGAATGAATTGTCAGTATCGTGTTAATTTCTTCTGTCACTGCAACTACCTGCGGGGGGGGGGGAAGCTCCGGTGAACATCACTGTTTTGAAGGCCATAACTCAGAAACCAAGTATTTCCGGAGTCCGGACACATGTTGTGATGGACTTTTTTATTGTCTACATATGGTGAATGCATACCTGAATTAATGCCCTCTATTTTTTAAATATCCTCTATAGAACTTACAGTGATTGTATTCAGGCAAATTGGGAATGTGCCCATCTTTACTGAAGAGTTGATAAGGTGTTCCAACGGTTTAGATATTTCATTCATGCAATATTTAAGTAATTTAGGACTAATTTCACCCCACCCTGATGTGCTTTAACAACGCAAGAAACCTGTTATTTTAATAACTTCATCTCTGTAGGTTTTATATATTTTTGTACTGCATTATTACTTATTGAAACAGTGTAGGACATGACCTAGGTTTTAGTCGCAAATTTGACGATGTACATTACGTCAAGTAGTGTCAGCAAGTTGGAAGTTACACTCAACCTGTTTGTGTTAATCTGCTCCTCTCTGTTTCTGCAGTTACCCTCGGCTAACGTAGCTACAAGATTTTGGGTTTCAGGATAGCCATGAATTCCGGATTTCCTTGGTAAAGAAACTTGCCGATCACCAGTGTGGACTGAGAATTGATGCATATTATCACTTCGCTCGCTTTTATTCAAAATATTGTATTTATGACAGAGGAAGCCGTAATTAAGAAAGCTGTTACCATCATTAGCGTTGCCTGAAGATGCATTTTGCCCTCCTTCCCACGCGCAGCTGATTACGCGCTGATTCACAATCTAAATTAGGTAGTGGAATATTTTAGATTTTACACTTGTGATAACATTAGCAAACAATCTTTGCGACGATTAATAACTCACTAAGTTTCCCGTACAAATTGTTAACGCGTGAGTTACTTTTTTCCTTGACGACGATAACTTAAGAATTGCCCCAGCGTATCCGATTCGCGAGTTACGAATACTTGCTCACTTAGGGGTGGCAAATAGAGAATTGGCGTCGGCTATTTTAACTCGTAAGTTGTGTGTTCGCTTGACGCTGATAAACTGAGAACGCCCTAGGCGTATTTTATCACTTGCACGATGGTGGATTGAGAGTACCCCGTATATTCCGTTCTACTCACTATTTACAAAACTTCCCCAAATACTATTCCTTTATTAATTATTATTATTATTACGTGAAGGATCTAGACCTGACAACCCGACTGCCGGTCTCACGCCCACGTACGCACGGCAGTAGTGGACGATCATCCAACTGATAAGGAGTTCTACTCCCGTACTAGATGGAAATTGCGCCCCCGTGATCGCGTCTTTATCTTAGGTCATCTTACCTCACACTTAATTAGCTTAACACTACGTCACATGGCATTATTCTAACATGGCGACGACGTTTTCTCGAAAGATATGTTTTGAAGGATCCCCTGAATTCTGTTACGCCCTAATGGAAGAAAAAAGTTTTAACCCTCTGTAACTTAATAAAAGCACTGCAACTAGCTAGTGTAATAAAACCGCAACTTTTCTCGCTTGGTCGAATTTTAGACACGAAGCTTTGCTTCTAATGACAGCTTTGTCTTGCTATAAAATACTCTACTCTCTATTGAATTTTAACACAATTACATTCCTGTCCTAACAGAATGCTCATAAACGGATTACTCTTATTAAGATTAACAGCTTGACATATCATTTACGTGTGTGTGTGTGTGTGTATGTGTGTACATACACATTTTTGGCGCTTTTCTTTCACACTGTGGCCACCGCATGGCTGCTCCTGCGCCGGCCGCCGTAGCTGACTCCCGCCCAAACAGTTATATCACCGCAACCGTCTCACGTTCACGAAGTTAAAATTACAATGATAATAAGCACATTCCTTATCATATCATAAGAGATGTTGAACATTTTTTCCTTCTCTATCCAACATTTCCAACATCTACGGTAAATTTGCATTCACATTCGAGAGTTCAACATCCAAATTTGAGTGAATTTCTTGTGTGATATCTTCTGCTAGTTCTTACAATGTATGGGGTTTGTTGCAACAGCATTAAAGCAAAAACGAGATATTCGCTATACACCAAACTTGGTATTTAGGTTCAACATCTTCCCAAGACGGAACGATAAGATTTTCAAGATGATCTCCGCTTCTCAAACTACCTTTTACGCGGAATATTTTTCAAAATTTTGGATTTTCTCAAAAATGCTTATAACGATATTGATTTAAATACCATATGCTTAAAATATTTACTTGCCAAATAAAATGCATATCTCGAATTTTCCTGGAATAGCCTGTGAGGTCTTCATTTGGAAGGAATTTTGTATGATTTTGTATAACTGGTTAACTAAAGAGATAGACAAAAGCTTACTACACCAAAAAACAGATCTCTTTAAGACACGCAATTTATTTTAGGTACCTTTTTTGTGGTATTAGCCATTTTCGAGATATTCGTTGTTATTGGTTTGAATTTTTTCAATGTTTCGTCATTTTTTTCAACTACTGTCACTACTCAATTGTTTCTCGCGATGTCATGGAAAAGGTATCGATTTTCTAGGGCAGCATATAGCGACTACCTCTTTAACACTTGAATATCGATTCGGTTTTCTGTATCCCCCCTTGTACCTTTAACGAAATGTGTAATGAAACCATTTCTGCAATGGTTTAACTCTATTAACATGAAGCAGATGAAAAATAAGCTTTCGTAAGAATAGCTTGTGGAAGTTAAATGCAAATAAAGGATAGTACGTAGAGAAAGTCATGTGAATGTAACACACAAGATTTTTAAATAAAATAAAAGTAACTTAAAAATCGTACCTTCGAGGACTCCTTCTGCCGTCATTTTGATGCATCACCAAGGCCTCTGAAAGACCCATGGCAACCTCTGGATAAGTGGTTTCACTGTAAAAACACATGAGGATATTAAAATCACATTTCAAAACATATTTTTAAAAAACATATAGTTATGTAAAATGAAATAAAATTCCAATATTTTACATATTGCAGTCTTCAACTCAATAAAAT
Source organism: Deroplatys truncata (assembly GCA_030765065.1). NCBI lineage: Eukaryota > Metazoa > Arthropoda > Insecta > Mantodea > Mantidae > Deroplatys > Deroplatys truncata. Next base: position 169,810,543 of record CM060990.1, read on the forward strand.
AAGCATATTATGAATGTTTCTACAAAGGTTTCTGCAATAAATGCTGCAGTCAAAGTACAACGAACAAATGTTATATATGCTACAGGATGATCCGTTTGGAAAGACAATGTGCAAACGGTGGAAAATGAGAACTACTTCCATTTATTTTTTGTAGGTCTAAATACATTCTATGGGAGAATAATTTTGCTCTAATTAAACTTCAATGCTCCCACTACTAGGTATATGCATAATTCATATGCAAGGTAATTCCTCTTGTCTTCCTCCGTGGTGTAGTGGTTACCATGTTAGCCTCTAGTTCCCGAGGTCGCGGGTTCAAACCCGGCGGAGGGCGATGGATTTTTTTCGGGCGTAAAAATCCTTAACATGGCTTTCTTCGAAAAGGAAGTAAAGCCGGTGGACCCGTGTCGTAGATTTACGGCACGTAAAAGAACCTCAAGCCTGATAGAAAGGCCTCTGAGCAAAATTACTGGTCTTTCACGCCCAATATAGAATGCGACGCTAAGGACCGCAGCAGTTAAAGAGCGTCCATAAATGAAATTCCATTTCATTTCCTGGTGTAAGATTCCCGAGGGATAAGGAAACAACATTTTCTCTAGGATCATGAATACGCGCACACACAACATTGCTCAACAAACCTCAGAGGAAGAAATCGGACGATCTGAAATCGGTAAACTTAAGAGGCCATTTAAATGTTGATCTACATACTGAAAGCGCCATTCACATAATCGTGCACCTCCGCTTTTGTCTAATGAGACGGTGCACCATAACATTGGGTATGAACTCTGAATATATAGTGCGATGTTACAGTTTCAAATTTAGCAAACATGCATTTAGCTCGCTGTTAAGGAGTAAACGACGGTTTGTTTATTTTCTTTGGTTCCCTTGTAGTTTCTAAGACGATGTAGAAAACTCATCCTTTTAGAACGTATTTACAAATCACAGACAAATAGCTCATACTCTCATGTTACAGCAGTTTTACTGCATGTATTTCCGAACAGATCACTCTGTACTAGGCCATCTATATGTTTCCCCGCAGCTGAAACCAGTATTGTCGTTTTGCGTCCCCCTGCAGTTGAAGACTGAACGAGCTGATTCCCGCTTTCTATAGTTACTGAGCAATAAATAACATCCATGTTGATTTCCACTTTCTTTAATTACTAAGTAATAAAAACACCCGTGTTGATACCGCTAGTGGCGATTCGCTCGTCAGATCAGATTCCTTCAGTGCACTGTGTGTCGGATATGGAGCTTGAATAATGACAAGTATAAAGGGACAAGAAGCTGTTGGTGATAGACGAATATAGATTTTGCTTCCATAAGTGTCTCGTCGGTAGCGTTAACAGACACAAGTGTACCACGAGTTCATATAAGTGTTTTGTAAAATTAAATTCTGTAAATTGTCTTGTCACAACCATGAGAAGGTATATTAAACCGAGTGTTGGTAATATTGTAAAGAAAAAGGCTGAAGAAAATTTGTGGGAACCCCTCTCTAAACTTATATGCCTCGAGTTATCTAATGGTGATGTTGACACTCTCAAAACACATGATTTGTTCCGAATAAAGTAAAATATTAATGCCACTCGATTACGCAATTTTCCGAAGTTACCCGATAACTTACCAGAATTACAGGAAGCACTTGTGGAACATGTTTTTAACACAAACAGGGGAGAAAATTTTATAGTAAGAACATTATGGTTTTCTCAAGCGAAAGCAATTTAAATTTTCTTTAAGATTCGAGAACTTTATTTATAGATGGGACCTTCAATAGCTGCCCTAAGCTGTTCTACCAAATATTTATAATTCACGGTGTTAAAGAGAAAAACTATTTCCCATTGGTATTTTCTTTTTCTCCCAAACAATACGAGCCATACAAGGAAGCTTTGTCTTTAATTGCAAATAACATCAATCCAGACGATGACTGATGACAGAGTACGGTGACTCTGAAACGGCAGTTCATCAGGCAGCTACTTATTTTTTACCCCAAACGAGTATAGAGGCTGCAGATTTCACCTCGGCAGTCATGATGGAGGAAAATTTAATCACTGGGGTTATCAAACGATTTTAAATCTAAAGAATGTGAAATCGGAAGACTTCAGAAAAGTTCGTTTGAACTGCCTCTACTTCCATGACCGAAGTGAAGACTGCTTCGTGAAAGATCTAATGTCCCGAAATCCTACGCATAAACAACTGGATGACTTTTTGACTATTTACTTCATACTTATCTTCTTGCAGATTATATGGGCCGAATTCTGTAGTGGCACTGAAAGGACTACAACTGCTGTGAGGCATTTCACGCTCAAGTTTATTCCTCCCATCCAAATATATATCATCTATAGTGACATTGAAGGGTGTTCTAGCAGAAACTTACATTAAAATGAGAAGTGGCAAGAAAACTACTCCACAAAAAATGCGGAACAGGCAAAATTACGTAAAAGAACAAATGGTAAAGCTAGCTAATTCTACTATTACTCGTTATGAATATCTTGAGAAAATCTGCTATAAGTTCCTCCCGTCTTGATTTTACTACTTATACTGACACTTGCAACTTTGCATAGGCTATATCCTAACATTTTTAACCATACCTCCTACAGTCCTAAATCTGTGTAAAATGTGAAGGAAAATGTGGCAATGTTGTCAACTGATGGGAATAAAGACGTCCGCTATGAGATAAATTAGGTGATAACTGATGGGGAACAATACGTCCGTTTCGAAATCAATTGGGGTCCAGCCGGTGAGACGGGGTTCCACTCGGCAACAGGAACAGCTTTTGTGAGGGGGCGATTTGCGGCAATAACTGCTTTATTCGGGGACTCACAACGCAGTTCGTATCCAGTTTCAGTTGGAGCAACACGCGAAGTGAGAGTAATGACAAATAATATGCATAATTATTCTATTCCACATCGAGTGTCTATTTATGACTCTTATGTCCATACAGAATCCGCTCGTGCTGTCACGAGATTGTTTGAAGATTATTTGAAGCCTGTGACTATTATTTCTGGGGATCATTAAAAGATAAAGGGTATAAGATGAATCCACACACTTTAGACGAACTTAAGGACAACATTCGCCTAGAGATCAATTCAATTTCTGAAACAGAACTAAGAAAAGTAATGGATAATTTCATAAGATGCCAGAAATTTGTTGAAAACGAAGGCAAGCAGTTCCAGCATTTCATTTGGTGACATGGGCGAGTACATTACTTTTTAAATACATTTGAATGGATTAGGCAGTCCTTTTTAACCAGCAAGCGGAAAGCGATAGCTTACCGGCCGAACGGGACCCCGCCTCAACTGCGGAGACACGATATACGGATGAGTCTGTAAATTTAAGATGCGTACACACTCATGATTCAACCGAATCTAGTTCTGATGAACGCGTTTAAACTTAAAAACTCTTACACGTGTGAATATCCACTATCCAAAGCAGTAGGTATACTGGCTTCCATTTATGTCAACCACGCAGCTTTGTAAGGCATTCTACTGGCCTTCACAGATGAGTATGTACTCGTATAGCAAGGAGGAGGTGCGTGTATATGCTTATCTTTACCTTTTCGCGCTGCAGTGGCATCCTGTTTTACGTGCACAGTTCTAGATTATTCACATATGAATATATAACTTTAAGCAATAGCTTTACTCTTCACTTATAATAACAATGTTAAAATAACATATAACTAAATAAAACCACATTTTAAACAATATCTCCAAGAAAAAATATTTTTAATGGCAACATAATGTAAAATTGAAATATATTATACTTTTTACTCTGAAAGAGGACACATTTACTGGACATTATTGGAATAATCTCTCTAGTCTAAAGATTACAACTAAATAAAAGTTTTGTGCAATTTCCCCATGAAAAAGTATTTTTATTAACAATACAATGTAAAACAAGTAAATTACACTTTTTACTCTCAAAGACGACACATTTACTAGACATTATTTTAATAGTCTGTCCAATACCTGATTTAGCCGCCTAGGCACCTAATTGCTTAGGCCTTAGGTGCTGGAAGAACTCTTGACACTAAACGCAAATGTTCCCAGATTTTATGACAGAGGGCGACGAGTAATTCAGTGGCTAGGCAGCTAAATCAGGCATTGGACAAGAATGGAGACTGGGAGGATTATTAAAATGTTTAGTAAGTGCATCCTATTTGAGAGTAAAGAATATGTATTTCAGTTTTACATTAAGCTGCCATTTAAAATACTTCATGGAGAAATTCTGCAAAACAGGGTTTTATTTACTTACAAATTTAAACATGGTTATTATATGCAAGTGATGCTGAGTAAAGCTATTGCCCAAAGTTGTATATTCATATGAAAATAATCTAGAATTGTGCTGTAAAACAGAACGCCACTATGTGCGCGAAAAGGTAAACAGACACACGCACCTCCTCCTTGCTACATATATTCACCTATGAAGGTCAGTAGAATGCCTCCCAAAGCTGCGGGGACGGCATAAATGGAAGCCAGTGTACAGGGGGTTAGACGATGACGAAACGTTCTTAATTATTCTAGCTAATCTGTAAATGTCAAGCTGCAACGAATGGAAGCGTCCATGCTGCATACTCTAAACTTATTTTGGCTGCTGTTGTACCGCACAGTTATTTATATTTACCACGATCGCTGAAAAGTTACTCGAGTTAAAATGTGTGTTTTAAAGAGATCTACATTTTTTACGTGGTAAGTTTTAGTCTGTCTCTTATTTTCTCCAATTGCAAAAAATACACAAAATTCCTTCTAAATGAATGGGCTTCATAGGTTATTGCCGGAAAATTCAAGATATGCATTTTATTTCGCATATCAATCGCTAGAGAATTTTTTAGAAAGTCGAACATTTCGAAAACTTTTCTATGTAACGGATAGTTTGGGTTGGGGGATTTTCTTGAAAACCTTGTCGCATCTTTGGAAGATACCGAAATTAAATACCAAGTTTGCTATTTATGTGACATTTTGCTTATGAGTAACACTGTTCACGGCACACATACACACGGATCTTCAGAAAATGCTTTTCTGTGGATTCAGGAGCCTCAAAACATGTATTTCCGTTGAAATCTCGTGCAATTTAGGGTGGAATGCAATACTTCCTCTCCTTATTAGGTATATGGTAGGGAAAATAAAAATGTTTTCTCTTAAATAGTTAAACGGCATATACCTCTTGCGTTTACGACGCAATTTGCTAAGGCATACTGTCAAATTGATGCATTGATTAAATTGACTCCATGTTCTTTTGTTCCTTACCTCTATTTCTAGGTAAGGTGGGTCGTCGCATGTGTACTTTTAACCGAATAGAATATTTATTTGTTATTCATAAAAGCTTTATTCGAAACCGATAATAGTAACTGGCAGCAGAATATTGCGAGTTTCTGTAGTCCTCTTCTACCTCATGCTTTGTATATGCGACTGGAAGCAAGCGTGAGTAAATGGCGCATATAATGAAGAGAACAGAAAACTCAAGATTAAAGTTTCCTTCCTAGCTTTGTGGTTGATACGCTTCCTGCTGACTGTACTAGCCAGGAGTTCGACGTACTTCATGAACTTTTTGCTATCACTGAACTTTTGCTGGAATGCTACATTTATACATTTATAATACTGGAAACAATTTGTTTTAACAAGACAGTCATGTTGAAATAATGTTAGGAATACGTTGCGACTAAAGTGGTTTTCTTTTAGGAAGGCCAACGTACCTGTGTGCAGTGACAACGACAATGCACACTCAGGGCCGGCTCAAGGAGTTTTGCGGCCCGTGCGATAATTGCAAGTGGCATCCCTCCTCACGCTTTCAGGCATAAGTAACTTTTATTCGCAATGTGAGCCCTCCATGTCTAGTTATTCTCATACAAAGTAAATATATTTATTTGCAGAAGCAACAAGTAAATAAAACTCGAGAAGAGATAGGTATATGTGGTGAAAGAACAGGACTGTTCTGAGTGAAAGAACACGCAGTCACACAGTAAACATGACTGGCCCCGTAGCTCAGTCGGTAGAGCACCTGTCTGCTGTGCGAAGGGTCCCGGGTTCGATTCCCGGCTGGGGTGGGAATTTGTCTCTATCCAAGATTATTTCCCTATTCTTTCCAGAGTGTGGAAGTATGAAGGAGAGAGAGAGTGTGTGTGTGTGTGATCTAATGATAAAATCCCAAAATGCCAAACGAATACGAGATAACACCATTGCCTTAGGCAATAAGTTCAAAAGAAAAGGCCGCCGATAAGACCAATGTAGTTAAAGGCGGGCATAAATGGAAAAAATAATAAATTGCGTTCAATATTTTGGGGTTCGGGGTGTAAGGTAGACCGCCTCCGCCTGGGTTAGCCTGGTGCACCCTCGGTAACGCAAAATCGTCTACCTATATGTGGAAATGAATCTTGTAAATAAAAACTCCTGAGTAATAGACCCACAATCGTTTGGGACATCTACAAGAAACATTTCTCAGCTCTCTAACAGAAGAGAATATGGGCGAACGCCATCTGGACAATTGCGTTGCATTAAAAAGTGAAGATTGCAGGACAGCGAAGTACTGAACAGCAAGGCTGCCAATGACTCTGGTGTCAAATGCAATACATTAGAAAACAAACTTATTTCCCTTCATCAGGATATTAAAGCACTAAAAACAGTCACAAAATGAACACACACCTGACGGCCGATTGCACTGGTTAATAATCCACAATATATTTAGGCCTGGCCTTGTTTTTATTTATGAGTAACAGAAGTTAATAAGTTCCCCTTATTTCATTATGATGTTACATGCCACATTATGCGAGTGGGCCACTCTACCATCTGTACTTAAGCACGTACTAAGAGAAACACTAATCTATTTGGGCCGTGTGGTATGTAACAACACGGATGTTAAGGAGTAATTGGTCCTTAAATCATCTGTAGAAATGGTCATGGTTAAGGCCTTAATAGCAGGGTTAGCATTTTTAGGTGCAAAGTTCAGATGAAAAAGGAAGGGAAAAGGTACTCAAATAAGGTGGAAAAAGGTACAATAAGGTGCTGGTTTATTTAAGGGGATGCACAACTGAAATTGCTATTTTCTAAACTATCCATTCAACTATGCTGAAATTTTAACCACATGTCAGTCTTTTTTAGATATAATTGTTTTGTGAATTTCAATCCAAAATCTTAATTAGTTTTCAAGTTATTAATTTTCAAAATATAGAATTATGGGTATATGCAAAATGCAACACATAATGCATTTTTCAAAAAAAAACATCTTATGTTGCTTCTATGTCAAGGAACTACAAATCTGTCATATAATTTTTTTTCTACCATTCGTAATTTAAGAGAAAAGAAAGATTTGCAGTTTTGTATTTGCACTCTCTCTCCCACCCTTCCTTCTTTCTGTCTTTTGTATGCATTATCATCTTCAAAACTTAGTAGCGCAAAAACTATTCATTACACAGAAAAATTATATGACAGTTTTATTTATTTGGGATTTTGAAATAAGCATAAAAATGTCAATATGAATGGATGAAAACTACATCCTGTGGAACATTTTGAATATGCAGAAATGCTGAAAATAAGTAAACGCCTTAAAATGAAGTTTTAAAAATATAAACAGCTAGCAACCAAATGCGCAAGGGTATTTAAAAAGTCTCGTAGCGATGCCGAAGCGCTCGCTTGGTCAAAAACAAGTGTATTCTAAAACTACAAGCAATGGAGAATTTTTTGGGAACATAATTTTTGTTTTAATTTTTTGAGATTTTGGGTTAATTTTAGTTGTGGATTTCCTTAACTAATTCAACAGTTTCTCTTTCCTCTATTCTAATTTATTGAACTACAAACAAGTACATCAAATTATCACTCATCAAAAGAAGGAAAAAACATGAAGCTGTTGTACCTAAAGACATTAAGCATCCCCACATTTTTAAAAGTAAGTCTGTTTCTATTAGGAGATAGAATGTCTTTGTAGATGCTAAAGCGTCTTTCAACATCCACAGAAGCCAGTGGGGCAAACCTTGTATTTGCTCGGAATGGCAACTCCGCAGATGTGGCAAATTCCTCAATGTCTGGATTCTTCTGAAGACTAGATTCAAGTTTGTCTTTGGCAAAGCCATCTAACTGCTCCCTCACGGAAGTAAAAATATCCCATTGTTTTTCCTTTTCCAGACCTTGTTCTTCCAATCGTTTAATAGCTGCAGGCAGGTACTTGTAACTATGGACACAATATATGTAGTTCTGTCTGCAAATTAAGTATTTTCTCCAGTAACAGAAGTTGCTGTGCCTTGGAAATTGCACCTGCGTGGGATGGATCCAAAGAAAGCACAAACTCTTTAATTTTGTCAAAATTCTCACACAACATAGCAGCACACTCAATCCAAGATTCCCAGCAAGTAATGACCGGGAAATTTGGAAGGGGCAGGCCAGTGGTTTCGCTGTAGTAAACAACACGGCTCGGAGATTTCAGTACAATCTTCTTCAGGGCAGAGATGAATTGATTTGCAATGTCGTATTCGTTACTTATGGATTCACAAACCCTGTGAAGGGCATGAGCCAAGCATGTCACATGCTTCAAGTTAGGAAATTGATGCAGTAATTTGTATCACAAATTACTTAAATGTAAATAATGATTGTAATATGAATATGCATTTTTATGTGACATTGATTTCAGATGTTTATTAATTGTAATTATTATTGGGAAATAAGTTTATAGGGCCTTACTGAAACTGTCAATAATAGCGCAATAATGCAGCGAGGGGGGTGAGCTGTTTATCATTATTGGAAACGAGGAAGTTACGTAATGTTGGCGCGTTTTCGGTAGAAACTTCTGGAATATTTTCTCCCTAAAAGCAATATGTATTCGTGGTTTTCATTGGATATTAAAATAGACGCTAATGTTGGCGCGTTTTATTAGCCAATTGCAGCTCAGTTATAATCTTTAGGCGTATCTTGATGCAGGCGTATAAATAGGGTAGGTTCGAGGTAGCTTGTCCCCAGTTCATCAAAAATCTGTGTATACTACACGTCGTCTTCAGTCAGTCCTTCAGTTCGCCGAAAGCATTCATACATTACACGTCGTATTTAGCGGCAGTTCATGAAAAATCTGTGTACACTACACGTCGTCTTCAGTAAGTCAGTTCGTCGAAAGTATTAGTTCGTCATACATCGGATATAGATTCACAAGTTACGCGCAGCAGAATTATGAAAGATCTAAAGTATGGTAAAGTTAAATATACAAAAGATTGAAGTACGTGGATTAAAAGAATTATCAGTAAGAAGTAGTTATAACAGTTTCAGTTTGGCGAGTATCTAGATCAATATGTAAAAGTGATAGTGAACGTGTTCGACAATAAAAATTATAAAACAAATTTCTTCATCAGTGTAATTTTTGGATAAAAGATTCCTTTCCGCTTCACAACCTGTATAGAGACACATGTTCGACCCAAGATAAGATAATAGCTAGCCGGAGGACATTTGAAATGAAATCAAACGAACACTAACACTGATGCAAATTGCTAACACAAGATGGAGCTACAAATCGAACAAATGAATGACGTCACAAGATGGCAACGCGTGAAGTAAAGACACATACATAAACATCACAAGCATCAACGTGGGGCTACAATTAATGTTAAATAAATAACATTATAACTAATACACTCGCAAATTGGCTCCCATACGTGGGGCAGTTAAAGTTATGTAATCAAACAAAACAAAAGCAGCACAATGTAAGATCTTCAAGTTCTAATAATTTACGTAAAACATATTACGTAAGAACCATCTACCGCAAAATAAGGGTTTCAATTGCTTAACAGCTGAAACCATGTATGGAGCCTGGTCCGTAACCACAAGAAGAAGCTTTTCAAACTCGATACCAGTAGGCCAGAGTTTTTGGCAGAAGTCTATATGGATTTCATTACTGTACTGGCATTGCTTTCTGCAGCTGGTACATTTTTAACAACATGGGCTTAACTTTCTCCCCTGCTAAGTGAAAAACCAAAATGTTCAAAACATATCGTTCCATTGAGTCTATGGTTTCATCCACAATGATTCCCACATCACAATCAGACACTTTCTCCTTGATTCTTTCTATGGTTTCTTGGTAAACAGGGTCCGTGTAGTTTTTTCTTAAAGTACTCTCATCGGGCATTGACATCTTGTGTATTTTTCAAGAAATCCCTTGAAGGCTGGATGGTTCAACTTATTGAGTGGAATTCCTGCTTGTGTAAGAGCTGCACACAAATCAATGTTTAATTCCTTCAATTTTTGGCTTTTTGAAGAACTCTGTTGAAACGCATTTTGTAATAGAGGTTGCCGTGATTTGTTTGCTTGAAGAGTCTTATTCATATGATGCTTACAGCTGGAAATGTGTTGTTTGATGCGATCTCGCTAGTGTTCTTCATCTAACCAAATTTCTGAATCACACATAGTACATTGCATAACACTTCCATAGTGTCTATGAAATCTTGTTTGAATTCCTCAGCCAGAACAATAAATCGAGCACTGGACACCTTTGGCATGCTAAAAGCTAGTACTAGTACACTCGTTTGGAGAGCTAACCCTGACTCTTGCACCTGACTCACAACTGACTCTTGCACCCATTGGATGTCCACATTCTCTTATAACACTGCGACAATTACCAGAATGTTCTCATTCATGCTGGAACTTCAGTCTCAGCGATTTCTAGTAGTTTCGAGCAGAACCCAGTCTTAATAATCCTCGGAACTGCGCGGGTGAGGTTACTGCCGTCTCTGCGTGCCCAGCCTTCTCCATGCAAACAGATGACGTCTCTAACAGTAACAAACTCACATTCACGAACAGCAGGATACTGATTCTGGTGGGATAGAATCACTCATTGCCAATTGCAGTATTGCGGGCTACCTTATAGTGGTAAAGCGAGAGAAAGAGGTTTTCGTCGAACACACAATTATTTTCCATTGTTGCGGGTGTGCTTTCAATTCCCGCGCGGCATTTACTGAAAGAGGTAGGCTTACTATTTACACGTACACAGTAAGCTGAGGAGACGTTAATTGACAGTTAAAGAATAAATTGGAATGAAACTTAAAAGAAAAAAAGGGGAAAAAGGGATTTATGGGCATGGTTGGGCGAAAATGGGATAAAGATGCCAAAAAGGGGTAAAGGTCCCAAAAAAGGGAAAAAGGTGCGAGAAAAAATGCCTCTTTTCGCAACTAGAAACAAAATTTCACACTGTGATATCTTTCCGCACAGCTTTAACTTACCCTAAGCAAAAAGGTGCGCACCTAAAAATCCTAACTCTGGTGATTAGTAATCCCCAGATCCTCTCTAACTGAAGAGCAGTAGGCGACCATAAAAAATGAGGTGTTCTAGCATGGATAACAACTAAGTGCTGTGGGTGTCTTCGTGGAGCATTCAATTCTGTCATGTTTAAGCCTATATATGTTATGGCCGGCGTTTAACTACGTTAGAGCCAACCAAACCACTTCCCTCAAATTCTTATTTTGTATTTATCTTTAAAATAATGCTCTTAGGGCTACAATATGGAGTATTACTATTCTCTTATTTATTGTCTTGAACTCAAACCTGAGATCACGGAGGACCTTGTTTAAAAAGATAAGGTTTCCCTTAAATAGCTCTGCTTCTTTAAGTGAAGAAATAAGTTTTTGTGTGATAGGATGCTCATTTCATGTGTAGTAGCCATAGATGTGCCTTCTTATTCCATTTGATTCAAATTGTCCAATTGAGTTTCTCTGGAGTTAAAAGCAATAGTTACTAACAAAGTATGCTAACAACACAAGAAGTAACTGAACATACAAACAGATGGAAGGTCTGACTTGAGAGACTCATAAGTCAGCAAATAAGTTAAAGCTAGTGGCTTGAAACACTCCTACTTATAAAGTGAGGCTTATTATTGTACACATGACGCGCACGGGATGCTTTGACGACGGTTCATTAATAAGGGTCGCAGCCAGATCACTCTGGAGATTCGTTTGTCACCAGTATCGTAACAAAAATCTCCAGAAAGGCGCTAGATTTTAAGCATGATTTGTAATTTGTTATATTTTCAGATATCCTATTGTTGTTTTAAGGCTTTTCCGTTCATAAAACCTGCCGCCCTGGACGGTAGCACGGCTCGAACCGCTCTTGAGCTGGCCCTGTGCACACTCGAAATCTTTCAGCCAATCAGAATTAATAAGTCTGTTGAGTTCGTGCGATGCGGTTGTCTCTGTCTTACGTGTTTTAATTTCTTTTTTTATCCTTAAGGTTCTCAATTTTTTTTATATATTGTACTACATACGGACGACAACACATGTGACTTTCTTATGATGAGCATGTGTTGTATGATTTAATTTTGTCTCAGAGGAAAGAAGAGGGGCGAGTATTCAGCTATCTCTCTTCCGTTTCTGTGCATCCATCGGTCTTCCTAACAGAAACTACTTGAATAGATGCAATAATTTCATCGAGACCTTCGTTTTGCACACATTTAGGGTTTATTAAGGAAATCTCTACTGCTAATTTACTATTCAAGAACTTTCAACTTGTTCAAAAATATCCTTTTCGTATTTTATTTATCATGATTTTAATTTAAAAACAAACTCAAAAGTTGTTTATTTGAAATGAAAGAGCTTATAAGTTTGGTACAAGATATCACTATGCCCACCATGTTAGACGACTAGGTAAAACAGAAAAGCATACGAAATAAAATTCTTGATGGGATACATTACAAGGGAGAGTTTAGTTTTGTTTGAATGTTTCTTGTAGAAAAATCTAAATAAATTCTAACCGTTAGAAATCACTGCACCTTATTTCATTTGTACAGTGTGAGCAATCAGAGAGCGCCCAATTGTATACGATATTATAAGTCGGCCACGAATGAGTGTGTTTGGAGGAGGAAGCCACTGTTTTGTTGACAATATGTGAAGTCGCCATATATGGATATCTGAGGGGAGTGAGGGGCAAGGCTCTATATACTATAAATTACTCGACGAAGGCGAGTGGGTATCTTCACGTCATAGCGCCACTACTGAAGGACATGACGCCATCGGTATTCTCATTCAACTGAACTATATACTTTGCCTATGCGTCAGCGACAAGAAAGAGGCAGATTTGATTTCACAATAACGTCTTTAGGTTTAGGAAAAGAGCTTAAGGGGATAATTTCTGCTCTGGATTTCCAATCAAATTTTATTCGACTATTTTGCGACTCCTAACTTATTGTGTAAAACATTTGTTGCTGAGAAAAACTGAACTGGGAGCATGCACGAGTGCTAAAATACTTTTAATGAAAAGTTCATACTCAAATTCACTGGAAATATTACTGCACTGTGATGCTATGTTCTTCTGAAAGCAAGGAAAAAATATGTTACATCCCATTTCGCAAGGATGTAGAAAACGCTGCCGACGTAAGCGACCGTGTTATGACGTCATCGTCTAGTACCACGTGCATTCCTACCAGGTACTTGTGCTGATGGTGGATGTATGTTGTTGGTTAGAGCCCTAAACTCGCATTTATTTCCTCAATATGACAGATGAAGGTTTTAAAAAGGCGCAATTGAGTAATCCACCATGCGTGGATGCAAATGGTAGCATCGCTTTTCAGAAATAACCACTGTTTTGTGGCTGTCAGAATTCGTGGATCAAAAGCATATTGTTAAGTAGCATACCCACCTATTATACGCCTGATTATGTAAGTTTGCTAAGTTGCAAGAAATCTAATGCTTATGCTGAAAAGCTAAAAAGCTAAGGTGCTACTGATTAGTTTTCAGAAGCTAATAGTGAAGCAATGCAATCGTATTACTCATTTGCAACTAAGTATTTGGTCAAACATCTGGCTTAAAATTGCTTTTCATTACACTAGTAGGCGTCCTCCGTGGTCTGGGGGTAGCACGCTAACCTCTAGTTCCCGAGGTGGCGGGTTTCAAACCCGGCGGAGGGCGATGGATTGTTTTCGGGCGTAAAAATCCTAAGCATGGATTCCTTCGGAAGGGAAGTAAAACCGGTGTCCCGTGTAGCAGATTTACGGCAAGTAAAAGAACCTCAAGCCTGATAAAGAGAGCAAGATTTCCGGTCTTTCACGCCCAATATAGAATAGGATGCTAAGAAACATAGCAGTTTAAGGGCTTCCATAAATAAACTGACTTTTTCATTAGACTAATAGATTTGTTGCCTATTAATTTGTATTACACAAACTGGTACGGGGAGAATACAAGCAGCTGCAACTTGTTGACACTATGAAACCCTAATGTAATGCTTAAAAAGCTCCAAGGCGTTAGAGATAAACAACTACCGTAGCGTAAGGCTTTAGTAATTTTAGATTCTGTTGATAATTTCTGTTTTATTCTTACTTTAAAGAAGCAGAAAGCTAAATAGGTTTTGAGATGCTCTATATTGCTCTAATTAGACAATTTGAAAAGGCTGTGCTCTTCAGATATTCCCAAAATTTAAGACATCACAATTTAAATATTTTCAATTGGGGGAAAAAGCTAATTTTAAATACTACTTTTAGTGTGTATAAAGCTTTAAAATGCGCAGCATGTACAGGTCTGCAGTAAGGAAATGCAGCAGTTGAGCGTATTAGTCACAGTGAACGGGTTCGTAAAGAAGTGAAGATGCCAGCACCGCCACGCGAAGTCATGCGCTTACAAAGTAGAAATTTAATACTGAATATGTTACAGCTTTGTAAAGAATAGAAACGTATAATCGGCGCAACAGTTCTAGACACGTGAAAATCATAACGAGAGCTATGAAGCGAGTTGCTTACCAGATCAGGAGGTGACCGGTCGTCTGCATGCTGCAGGAGCGCGTGCGACAGTCATTGTCAAATATCCACACACCGGTTATGCACTGCGTTGCGCTGATAAACTTAGTTATATACCGTATATTAAAATCTACGCTGTAAAAAGCGCTTAATATAAAAAACACTGTCAATCATTGCCTCCAATTCTTCCACACCTAACAACCCTTCCTCTTCTGCGGAATCACTCACATTATTGCCGTCATCACTGCTGTCACTACTTTCTGCACCATTATCCTGGATGAGAATTATTTCTATTTGATTTTCTGCAATTCCGTATTTTTCGAAATAATGATTCTTAATTTATTCAACATGTCGACATACATTTTCCCATTTTGGCCTTCCAATTTCAGCAAACTGCTTGCGTTATAACTGTTCCACATATTTTAATTTAAAAGTGATATTTATGCATGCCACCCATTTTTTGATATCAGCCCAGATTAATTCGATTGGGTTTAGATCTGGGCGATACGATGACAGTCTTAAGTACATTATGGCGATGTTGTATTACTATCTGGTCAAGTATGTATGACTTCTAAAGCTGTTTGTTGGCTTTAATTAAGTTACATAGCTTTGTTTTACTCATGCCTTCATCTAAAGCTATATTATGTCTAAGTAACCAAGCTCTCATTTCCGATTTCAAGGAATTTAAGGTAGGTGGTTTGTCAATTTGAGTGTTGACGCATTGTCGATGACCAGAACAGACCCAGCAGGCATATTAGGATTCAACATGGCGTTGATTCACTTCGTGTAATTTTCTGTATTCATTTCTTGATGAAAATCTCCTGTTGTTTGTTGCGACTTGTAAAAGAAGGGCATTTGGAACGAAGCCGATCTTTCCAACAGCATGAAGGATAATAAGTATTTGCCCTTTGGCAACAGGTGCCTGCAAACCTAATTCGCTATCGTCACTCCAACGTTTAGATGCTGTATGACTGCTGTGTGTGTATGACTCATCTTCATACACTATAGTATTTTTCTGAAATTTGTAGCACCACCTTGAAAATTTATGCTGATATAAGTACACACTGATATAAGTACATATAAAATTATAGTCATTTGGAAAGGTAGAATCAAACTGAAAAATTAAATACCATAGCCGGGATTTGAACCACGGATCTTAGGCTTTCCGTGCCGTTGCTCTAACCGACTAACCTATCACGGCAACATTTACTTTTTATTTTTTTTTATTATTATTACTATTATTTATTTATTTTATTTATTTATTTATTTATTTTGCTTTTCTGTTAGAACTCTTCTATTTGATTTCGGTTTCTTCCACTTGAACCCTAAATCTTTAATAATTTTTCTGAGATTTGTAACACCACCTTGAAGGTTTCTGTTGTCTTTCAGCTTGATGAGCAATGTGCTTATTGTTAGCACAGTTTTTTCTTCCACATAGGAATTGTGAATCGTGCGCCGAATGACGCACGAAATAGTCTATTTCTGTAATACGTTTAGGGACCTTATGTTTATTCCCAGGTCTGTCAAATGGCACTCTTTCATCCATATGTTTTTTTTTATCTTTGAGAACTCTGGAAACGGAACTCGGTGAAACACCAGGTGCTTTGACTACTCTTTTTTTCACTCTCTTAAGGTTTTTGTGGAACTCGGATGAACATATACTTTCTTCCTTCATCTCTGCTTCTTGCTTCATGAAGTCGAGGACATTTGCAATTATTTCCCTACTTTGACTGTGTAACACCTTACCATTTAACTTTGAAAACGTAGGAGCCAGGGTTATAAATATAACAAATACAAAATAAGTACTATTTAGATACTGCTCTCTTTGAAATTATAACTGGCGCAACAGCTCTAGACACGTGAAAATCTTAATGACAGCTATGAAGCGAGTTACATACCAGATGAAGAGGTTACCGGTCGTCTGCATGCTGCGTGAGTGCGTGGGACAGTCATTGTCAAATATTCGCACACCGGTTATGCACTGCACTACACGATAAACTTATAGTTATATACAGTATATTTAAATCCACCGCTGTAAAATGCCCTTAATATAAAAACACTGTCAACCATCTGCCTCCAGTTCTTCCACACCTGACAGCCCTTCCTCTTCTGCGGAATCACTCACGTCATTGCCGCTGTCGCTACTTTCTGCACAATTATCCTGGATGAGAATTTCTTCTAATTGATTTTCTGCAATTCCGTATTTTTTGAAATAATGATTCTCAATTTATTCAACATGTCGATATACATTTTCCCATTCTGGCCTTCCAATTTCTGCAAATCGCTGGCGACATAACTGCTCCACATCTTTTAGTTTAAAAGTGATATTTCTGCAGGCCACCCAGTTTTTGACATCAGCCCAGATTAATTCGATTGGGTTTAGATCTGGGTGATACGGTGGCAGTCTAAGTACATTATGGCGATGTTGTATTAATATCTGGCCAAGTATTATGAGTTATGACTTCTGAAGGGATTTCTTGGCTTTAACTAAATTATATTTGTTTTACTCATGCTTTCATCAAAAGTTATATTATGCCTAAGCAACCAGGTTTTCATTTCTTCTTTCAAGGAATTTGAGGTAGGTGGTTTGTCAATTTGAGTGTTACCACATTGTGAAGCATTGTCGATAACCAGAATAGACCCAGCAGGCATATTAGGTATCAACATGGTGTTGATCCACTTCATGTAATTTTCTGTATTCATTTCTTGATGAAAATCTCCTGTTTTTTGTTGCGACTTGTAAAAGAAGGGCATTTGGAACGAACAGCATGAACGATAATAAGTATTTGCCCTTTGGCAACAGGTGCCTGAAAACCTAATTCGCTATCGTCACTTCAACTTTTAGATGTATGACTGCTGTGTATGTACGACTCATCTTCATACACTATAGTTTGACCCTCTAATTTGTACCTCTGAGTAAGGTACTCTTCCAGCTGAGATCGTATGTCGTGCTTTTCTATTAGAACTCTATTTGGTTTCGTTTTCTTCCACTTAAACCCTAAATCTTTTATAATTTTTCTGAGATTTGTAGCAGCATCTTGAAAATGTATGCTGATATAAGTACATATAAAATTATAGTCATTTGGAAAGTTAGTATCAGACTGCAAAATTCAGTGCCATAGCCGGGATTTGAGACTTGTAGTACCACCTTGAACACTTAAGACATCTTTCAGACTGATGAGCAATCTGCTTATTGTTGGCACAGTTTTTTCTTCCACATAGAAATTGTGAATCGTGCACCGAATGACGCATTTGTCCAAATCGTCTATTTCTGTAATACGTTTAGGGACCTTATGTTTCTTCACAGGTGTGTCAAATGGTACTCTTTCATCCATATGGTTTTTCTTGTCTTTGAGAAATCTGGAAACGGAACTCAGTGAAACAACAGTTGCTTTGGCTACTCTTTCTTTCACTCTCTTAAGCCTTTTGTGGAACTCGGGTAAACATATATTTTCTTCCTTCATCTCTGCTTCTTGCTTCATGAAGTCGAGGACATTTGCAATTATTTCCCTGCTTTGAATACGTAATGCCTTACCATTTAACTTTGAAAACGTAGGAGCCATGGTTATAAATATCACAAATATAAAATAAGCACTATTTACGTACTGATCTCTTTGAAATTACAAGATGCGGACACTTTCTATGCAGACTGTATGTGTTACGCACTGTGAGTAAGCAAAGGTATTATATCGCTTTCGTTGATTAAGCTAAACATAAACCATTCCTAGGCTCGGCAGCTGGGGTGGCAATCAAGGTCACGTTTCCAGAAGTTTTGCGCGAGTTATAAAGGTCAAGTATTCCGTTACGTATTCCGTGTTGATGTTTTGATGTCAGGCTGCACTGTACTGTCGTTCGGGCGCTATCTCTCCTGTCTGAACCTAACCATGGCACAACAGCGACCTCGCCTGAAAACTGCACTCTTTCGTCACACAGGTAGTATATAACATATTTACGCAAAAAATATACAAAGTATCACGGTAACTAACGAACAACAATACGTTTCGAATGAAACCTCATTGGTCAGTCCAGACCCCACCCTACGCAACATTTCTTTCAGGGAACTATGAACTGAATTGAATTTGCCCTCACTGAACGAACAGGGGAATACATTATTCCAGTAAACCTGCCACCTTCAGCAAACCGGCGACCTTGCCTTTGTTTACATGTGCCGGTATCGCCGACGGTGCCTATATACTTGAGAGCAGAAATAGTGGCCCTTCTCCTAGATCCCAATAGTGATGTCGCTTTCGTAAGGTTTCCACGTTTATCGAACCCACCCTAATTTCATCCATTCGTTAGCTATTATCTCTGTGAGTAGACTTTAAAACATATTCAAAGAAACAAACATGACTAATGAGCGATGTTACATATGTATATAGTACATGGTGGAATTTAGGAGGGGTCAATAACCTCTCAATGTATTCCACTTTGATTCGAGTACACAGAGATCACTAACCCTATGCAACATGATTAGCAGCTCGACCTTGCAGAAGGAGGGGGTGAGTAATTAGTTACCTGCAGCGCTGAAGTGCACAACAACAGTAATATTTGTGTATGTCAAACATTTCTTCTGAAGTAGACAATATTGCCTCCAAAAGGACATAATTTCGCTGCATTTGTCAATTTCAATAATTACTTTCTTGCACTAATAATTATTATTTTATTATTATTATTATTATTATTATTATTATTATTATTACTATCACTATTATTACTATTATTATGGATATTTAAAAACAATAAGGCCGTCTGGCCTTTTCCAACTTCAAGATTTTAAAATAGGTGTGCCGTCTGTACAAGGTCTGTCGTTTATACCCTCTGGGGTGGTAGGGAACTAGAGCTTTTGGTAACCTTTATTAATTAGTATTACTGCATAATAGCACGATGTGGCAGAAGTAGTCAAAAGTGTTGTTAAATGGAGACTTACGACAGCCTTATTAATGCTATCATGATTATTTTATTTTAATAGTATTTAACGCCCGTTCTTGCTGCATAAGGCACCACAGGTGGCGCACCCTGATGTTACACGACATGAAATGATTATTGGTAAAGAAAATTTGGAAATGAAACCTCCCAGGCCTAAGTTTAGAGTGCTTCCATGCCATTCGCCAGTTATGAGAACTGAGGAAAAGCTGGAAGAAACCTTAGTCAGGGAGGACGGTCCGCAGGAAATTATGATAATTAACAACCCTATTCCTAGCAAGGCAATACAGCTATTGGCAACTTTACCCTCCGCCCACCTTTTGGGATAACGTGAGCACTTGTTATTCAACTGGCTGGAATTAGGCTTGAGGAGGCAGTTGAAATGTGACCTTAGAGAAAGCGGTGTTACAAATTTCAGTATCAGTTTATACAGTAGAATGCCGATAATTCGACATTCCATAAAACTCACCCTTTTTTATGGTTAAACTTGAGTGTAATAATTTCTATAATCCACTATGCGGTATAAACAGTATAGGTTAATTTTAATTAGTGTACGTATTAGTGTTCATATTCGTGCATATAAATGTCCATGTATTTTCCTGATCTGTTCAGGTATTTGGTATGATATGGTGTTTTCAGATTTTGCAATTTATTTAGGACACCAATTAGGTAACAGGTTTTGTTATTTTTATGGAAAACAATCTACCGCATTCTCCCTCACTAACAAAAGGGCTGACCGCGTATCGACCTTCGATATCTGACTCAGAACATAAGCAGCCGTCAGAACATTGTCACAAAATCAAAAGCTCGCCGCTAATAATGTGTTGCACAAACACTTGTTTGGAAGGTTTGAGGTTATTGCTTTACGTAGTACTATGTACAGTAGAGTGCGTACGTGGTAAACTAAACTTCCAGTTATTTCTGGTTATAGTACAGTTTCTCAGATTTCAGATTTACTGTTAGTGTTGTGTTGAGTTGTGTTTGTGCCAGCGAAAATGCCCATGTGATGAAGCTGCACGGCGACGAAATGAGTGTGAGACAGTCTAACATCACAAGATTTTTGTTTCTACAAAGAACTCGTCATGTCTTCTTTATTCTATGTAATTACGTATTTTTAAATTTCTTTTTACTGTAATAATTTTTAGGATGTTATACTTTTCTGTTTCCTATATTGTGCTAGAACATGCATCTATGTAATTTGCAGTACATATTATGTTATGAGTTGTGAATAACAGATCCCCTATACCGTAAAGCTAGACATTTCGGTAACCTGACACCCTCTCAGTTCAGCTTAGGTCGAGTTATCGGAATTCTAATGTATTCCCTCGTTCCCATATGAGCCATTTTTCTCCTCCCATGTGTACCTTTTACAGGGAGAGTGGGGTAGATGTAACGGAAGAGAAGCTGTGAGGGGGGAGATGGGAGAGAGTGAGAAAGGAAGAGAGGGGGAAAGAGGATAGGCCGAAAAAGCAGGAAGTCATTGCGGACTTCTGTGAACCGGAATCTCTTGATATCGTCAGCTGTACATGAACACGGTGCCAAATGTAATGTGAAACTGGGCCGATTCAAGGCCACAGTGCGGCAACCATGGTTGTCTTAATTTGCGGGCTGGGATTCCCAAGAAGGCCGCTGCCCAGTTGAATACGCGAGCCAGCCTGATAGTGTCACATGCAACAAAAATAAGTGTCTGATCTTTTCCTTTCCAAGTTTATATGTATGAACACGCTACTCTGAGAACCAATGAACTCATTTTCACTTATTTTAATTCCACTACCACTAATATATGTTAGGTAGGAAAATTATTACACTCTATACAAAATTCGATATGGATATTTCACCGAAATTGCACGCAAAAACAATATTTTTAGTAAGGCGCGCGCACATATCTAGTAAACAATGATTTAATTACAACCAATTAATAAGGTCAAATATTTTTGTAAAAGCTCAACCTTTTGAAATTAGTGTGGTCGACCAAAAATAGTCGTATGCAACTTGACTATAATCATAATTAAGACGTTAGTATGAAAATTATGAAACTCGCATCTTAATTATTGCCACACCGAGCAGGATGGCCCACGTGGTAACGTCTGTAGCCTCAATTCGAGAGGTTCCGGGTTCGAATACCAGCGACAGCCCACTCTGAACCATGGGTTTTTTTCGGGGGGTTTCCCGGGTCGTCAGGCGAATGCTGGAGTGGTTTCTTTCATCCCCGAATTTCCTGCCCCTGCTTTCGTTCCAGGAATCATTTCATTTATCCTTCACCCCATTTTGTCTATTTCAGGGTTGGAAGTATCGGCGATGGTGTTTCGATGCAGCGTGGCAGGGAAAAGGGATGCTCTATGTGAAATTTCTCCGCCCCTTAGACTATGACTGATTGCCGGGGTATAAGGAGCGCTCCCTGAGGAGGGGGGGGCGGTCTGCCTGTCCGACTGCCGAGGCATCTATATTTGGAACTGTAGGGAAACTGTCATTGATGTGCCGTCACTCCTGGTTCCGGCCACTCGGCGTCTCCCTTAACCTCATCCCTCCCGGGGCGTCGGTACAATAGTCTCATTTCCGGATCGGTGCCGAATCCCCTCCACTTCACAATCCAATCGCTACCATTATAGCCTTGTTGCATAATATACTTTAAACTTCTAGGTTACGTTACTGTAGGTTTTCGTCGTCTTAACTTTATTGTCATGCGCATATTCACTCTTCCAGACTGTATGCAGGGTAGAGAATAATCCTAATTAAAGAAAATCCCCACCCCCGACCGGGAATCGAACCCGGGACCTCCGGATGAGAAATCAGCTCGCTGACCACTCGACCACGGTAGCATTCAAAACAATTTTTATTGAGTGGAGAATTGATGCCGTTGAAATGAATGTCTGTATGTATTTTATGAATAATTCTGAATGCTTTATTTTCTTTTCCAGCATGCTCCATTGCATAAAGAGTTCATGCAATTGGTTCCAGCTTACACCATCCTTTTGGTACAATATACAATGCTTGATTACGTTTAACATTATTTTCATATTCTATTGATACAAACTACCAATTACGTTTACAATAATAAGGTTCTCTATGTTTCACATTAGTCTTTTACACTACTTTTTAAAAACTATAATGAGATGTTTACATTTATTACATGATTATAACATGGCTTTTTATAATTCGTATATCTAATTACAGCAACTAGTTCTTCTTGGGTACTTTTAACATATATACAAAATTTTAGAAAAATAATTGACTTATAGATTGGGAATGTTGTTCTTTGGACTATTGCAATTTTTCAAAATCTGTAGAGTTAGCGAATTTTATGAATGCTGTCCTATGCTTGGTCATTAGGTCTTGTCTGCATGGTGGCCACTGTCCAGATTTTAATACATTGTTCCTGAGTATACTTCTTTGTTTTTTCAAGAAAGTACACTGGTATATGAGTTGTTCTATGGTTTGATCGCCAGTATTGCATGGACACAGCGTTATCAGTGATCTGGAATCGGTAGAAGTATGCTTGTATTTTTCCGTAACGTGTTAACACTGTGGTGATATTTGGTGTAAGGTCCAGCTTTATGTTAAGCCTTTGTATTACTGCGGGGAAGAAACATTTTGCGCCTGATGCCTTTGTGGTTTTTTCCCATTCTTCCTGCCATTGATGACTGTTATGCGCTTCTAACTCGGCAATGATCGTGCTTTTGGATACTTTATTATAAATGATTTTTTTTTCATTTTCTTTTTGTGCACCTTCCTTAGCCAATTTGTCGGCTAGTTCATTTCCTGGGATTTCAATGTAGGCTTTATCCAAAATAAATCTATTTCCCAATTTGCTCTTTCCAAGCTGGAGAGTTTCTTTCTTACTTCGAGAATGTGGTGTTTATGGATGTTGCTATTGTAGATACTGTCTAATGATATTCTGCTGTCGGTGAATATTGCTACTGTGTGTGGTGTTACGTGCAATTGTTGATATGTCTATAGCTTCTAAAGCGTTTATAATGGCTAATGCTTTGTATGTATGTTCTATTTATATTTAAGTTCAGCCCCCATCACCATAGGGGTGCGAAAGGATGGAAAAATGTACAAAATGATCAAGATTAGTGTCGAATCCAAATTTTCAGGGTCGCTGAGATGAACAAATTTCCTCGTAACCAGTTTGAATCCAGTTCACATACACCCTAGACAAATCTCGGGTTAAATCCCGAAACCAAAGGATCCTGTGGTTTCACTGCGGCTCGCTACGATCTGACGGCTGTGATTTAATGGTGGCGAGATACAGGAGCCTTCGCTCATGTTGGTAAGAAATTACCTACAAAACAAATAGTGTACTGTAAGAGCTTGCTCACAAAACAAATAGTTTAGGTATTTGTTTTTGTTTCTTTCATTTCCTATTGCATGTTTTTACATTTTTGTGCTTATTTTACTATTTGATTATGCATTCAAACTCGACGTCTAAACCGTTTCTTATACCTTTACCCACTGACATCTTGAGAGGCAGGTTTAAACCGAAGGATCCTCATATCTATTTGTTGATGAGAATTTGCATGCATTTCAGATGCATTAACTCTGTTACATAATATGTTTGATTCATACCGTTATGAAAATGTAAATTTAACAATTCTCTTCGCAAATACTAAGACAAATATAATTATGTTAAATAAGGAATTATTTTGTATCGCACAACTACTCCACGACAGCAGCCAATAACAGGTGACGAATGTACGTGACAGTTAAGAGACACGGGGCAAAGTTATATGGAACAAACCTTAGTGATAATGCTGCAGTTGGTTGTAGCCAAAGCGATGAAGTCCCGTCTTAACTCTTCTAGATAACATATTCACAAATGCTCAACTGCTTCCTCCGTTAACTGATAAGCAGCATAATACAGTGATAAAATATTCTTACCGAAACGCAACACTGGCTAGCTCTTTAGTACGACGTCCAGGAGAAAAAACAGCCAGTAGAACAGCTAGATTTGCATTAGTTCAAGCAGTTGCAATAAATACAAAAAAGGACAGCTGAATTTGTCAACATAAATAAGAAAGCTATAGTTAAAACACATCTTCGAGCCAATTACAGGTATTATCCGACCCAAGCAAGACTGTTCTATTAAATAGATATGCTGCTAACAATATTCTAGCACAACTTCACATCGTTGAGGGAAAAATTGTGTGCAATATTTACACGACTTTCTCTACACATTACCAAATTCACAGGTATTCCTTACAGAGAGACTGAATGCGAATGCCTTTTTCAAAAACCAGGGAATGTATCATTGAAATTTCATACAGGAGTTGTCATTGTATTATGACTAAATACGGAGATAACGGCAAATATAACTAGAAGTCAAGCGTACTAGTACGGCACAAAAGCTACACAAGCATGAAAACAGTAAAGGAAGTCAAACTCAATCAGGTCCCTCGGGAACACAATAAATAATTAAATATAAAAGACGAAGTTGTACGATTACAGATTAGTTAATCTTCATCAAAACGATACATACGGCCACAGTAGATGGTCTTGAGGCAGGCGGCTTCGAATATCGGTGGTGTGTGCAGATCGTCAGCCGAAAGAAAAGAATAACACTTAATTTAGTCTATCACGTCAGTAACTGGTGTTACATTTAAAAATTGAATTGATTTTTATTTATGGACGCTCTTTAACTGCTGTGGTCCTTAGCGTCCCATTCTATATTGGGCGTGAAAAGACCGGTAATTTTGCTCAGAGGCCCCTTTATCAGGCTTGAGGTTCTTTTACGTGCCGTAAATCTACAACACGGGACCACCGGCTATACTTCATTTCCGAAAGAAGCCATGCTTTACGCCCGAAAAAAATCCATCACCCTCCGCCGGGTTTGAACCCGCGACCTCGGGAACTAGAGGCATGGTAACCACTACACCACGGAGCACGACTGTTACATTTCAAGAAAACACAAAAGATAACGTAATGCCCAACATATACTTCGCCCTGTAAAGGTTTGAGTCATTAAGTCCTTCGAAAACATTTGGGTCAGGACCCAGTGGAAACGTTCCTTGTACACTCATCGGCTAGCGATGGTGGCTCGATGTAAACAAATGTCGGTTGCCGACTTGCTAAAGGGGGTGGGGTCACTAGGAACAGTTTATTTGCAACTTTGTACAGTGATGGACACGTTCAATTCAATTACGAGACACCCTAATGAAGTTCTGGGTATAGGAATGGGGGCGTGTACTATTACTGAAGCAGTTGCATTCGAAACGCATTAATGTCCCATAATTACCTAAATGTTTTATATTTTTTCCGTAAAACAGCGTTATATAATTATGTTGCATCAACAATAACGCATTTTTAGTTCCTTCTGCAGTAGTTTAAATAACATTTATTGCTATTTAATTAGATGATATTAAAATCCTGTAACACGAAAATTAAAAATTTAAAAACAACGTTTACCCTGTCTGAAAATATCTAAGTTCTGGTATGTCTTAACTAAGATTTAAACGTATATTTACTGTGAAGATGTTAAGTATTAACGTATTTGAGTAAGTGAAGTATCTTTGGTGCTGAAGAGGTCGACGTACGATCACGTGTTTTATTACAATGTTACGCACTTAATGTATTTTCCTTTGAATGGCCGAGTTTATAAAACGTTATAATTTAACACAACATAGGTATAATCGGCGCAACAGTTCTAGACATGTAAAAATCTTAATGAGAGCTATGAAGCGAGTTGCTTACCAGATCAGGAGGGGACCGGTCGTCTGCATGTTGCAGGAGTGCGTGGGACAGTCATTGTCAAATATCCACACACCGGTTATGCACTGCGTTGCGCTGATGAACTTAGTTATATACCGTATATTAAAATCTACGCTGTAAAAAGCGCTTAGTATAAAAAACACTGTCAATCATTGCCTCCAATTCTTCCACACCTAACAACCCTTCCTCTTCAGCGGAATCACTCACATTATTGCCGCCATCACTGCTGTCACTACTTTCTGCACCATTATCCTGGATGAGAATTATTTCTATTTGATTTTCTGCAATTCCGTATTTTTCGAAATAATGATTCTTAATTTATTCAACATGTCGACATACATTTTCCCATTTTGGCCTTCCAATTTCAGCAAACTGCTTGCGTTATAACTGCTCCACATATTTTAATTTAAAAGTGATATTTATGCATGCCACCCATTTTTTGATATCAGCCCAGATTAATTCGATTGGGTTTAGATCTGGGCGATACGATGACAGTCTAAGTACATTATGGCAATGTTGTATTACTATCTGGTCAAGTATGTATGACTTCTGAAGCTGTTTGTTGGCTTTAATTAAGTTATATAGCTTTGTTTTACTCATGCCTTCATCTAAAGCTATATTATGTCTAAGTAACCAAGCTCTCATTTCCGATTTCAAGGAATTTAAGGTAGGTGGTTTGTCAATTTGAGTGTTGACGCATTGTCGATGACCAGAACAGACCCACCAGGCATATTAGGATTCAACATGGCGTTGATTCACTTCATGTAATTTTCTGTATTCATTTCTTGATGAAAATCTCCTGTTGTTTGTTGCGACTTGTAAAAGAAGGGCATTTGGAACGAAGCCGATCTTTCCAACAGCATGAAGGATAATAAGTATTTGCCCTTTGGCAACAGGTGCCTGCAAACCTAATTCGCTACCGTCACTCCAACGTTTAGATGCTGTATGACTGCTGTGTATGTATGACTCATCTTCATACACTATAGTATTTTTCTGAAATTTGTAGCACCACCTTGAAAATTTATGCTGATATAAGTACACACTGATATAAGTACATATAAAATTATAATCATTTGGAAAGGTAGAATCAGACTGAAAAATTAAATACCATAGCCGGGATTTGAACCATGGATCTTAGGCTTTCCGTGCCGTTGCTCTAACCGACTAAGCTATCACGGCAACATTTACATTTTATTTTTTATTTTATTATTATTACTATTACTTATTTTATTTATTTTGCTTTTCTGTTAGAACTCTTCTATTTGATTTCGGTTTCTTCCACTTGAACCCTAAATCTTTAATAATTTTTCTGAGATTTGTAACACCACCTTGAAAGTTTCTGCTGTCTTTCAGCTTGATGAGCAATCTGCTCATTGTTAGCACAGTTGTTTCTTCCACATAGGAATTGTGAATCTTGCGCCGAATGACGGATTCGAAATCGTCTATTTCTGTAATACGTTTAGGGACCTTATGCTTCTTCCCAGGTGTGTAAAATGGCACTCTTTCATCCATATGTTTTTTTTTGTTTTTTTTTTTATCTTTGAGAACTCTGGAAACGGAACTCGGTGAAACACCGGTTGCTTTGATTACTCTTTCTTTCAATCTCTTAAAGCTTTTGTGGAACTCGGATGAACATATACTTTCTTCCTTCATCTCTGCTTCTTGCTTCATGAAGTCGAGGACATTTGCAATTATTTCCCTACTTTGACTGTGTAACACCTTACCATTTAACTTTGAAAACGTAGGAGCCACGGTTATAAATATAACAAATATATAGTACTATTTAGATACTGCTCTCTTTAAAATTACAACCAGATGCAGAACACTTTCTATGCAGACTGTTATGTGTTACGCACTGTGAGTAAGCAAAGATATTATATCGCTTTCGCTGATTAAGCTAAACATAAACCATTCCTAGGCTCGGCAGCTGGGGTGGCAATCAAGGTCACGATTCCA
Source organism: Deroplatys truncata (assembly GCA_030765065.1). Classification (NCBI taxonomy): domain Eukaryota; kingdom Metazoa; phylum Arthropoda; class Insecta; order Mantodea; family Mantidae; genus Deroplatys; species Deroplatys truncata. Next base: position 169,838,803 of record CM060990.1, read on the forward strand.
GATGTTTTGCGCGAGTAATACGTAAAAATAAGCTAGCCCTACAAAACTTATTAAAAGACGCTGATTTGTAAGTTGCTGTTTATTCATTTTGCGTTGTTTTAAACGACTCGTAGCGGTCGTGCTTTTTAAGATAAACTGTCTCCGAAACCTACACTTCTGTTAAATTACTGTCTGTTCAGCGACATTTTAACTAGTGGGCGGGTAGGCCATTTCAAGGAGGTAGGGGTTTAACTACTGAAAATGAAGGAGATAGTGTTTACTTGGTATGAGGAAAATAGACGCAGGATAGTGAAAGACTGTGAACTCTTTTCCACTGTACTCGTCAAGCGTGGCAGGAGTTCAGCATACTGAGTATCCTTCCCACCAGCTAAAGCTTTACCCGCTTTACCTGAAAGATAAGTCGTCCCACACCACTAGTTAAAACGTCACTGAACAGACAGTACACGTCCACCACTGCGCTTGGCTGAAAATGACGCAAGAAACAACAGTACCCTTCGAACCCACAAAATGAAAAGGATAAGCCAAACGTTTGTTTTGTTTACTGCAAGTCATCGTCGGTGTACAACCTAGCGACAACAGGACAATTTCCACTCTCACTCCATCATGTGCATGTTGCTATTAAGTCGTAATGTAAGCCATTGCTGGTTTGTCTTTATATACTGTTAATTTCCCTCCGCAGTGCCACAATTTAAACTAAATTAGAAACAATTGTCCCATTTCACGTTTGGAAAAAAAGGGTAAGATAAGAGTATTCTTTAACTTATTTATGCTTTAACTTCTATTACTCCTGATCTTCGAATACGATATATATTTGGGATTCACACTGTCCAATTAAAAAACGGTTCTGCTAGCCAGTTTGTTAATCATATAAGTATTTCCCTAGAAATGGTTTAAATATAGGAAATAGGGTGGTTAGTGCAAGATGGAAAAAAAGAATAAGAAAAAACTCCGATATTTTCAAAGATATAATATAGGTGGCGCATTAGACAAGCTGGAAAAACTTTAACATAACACCGCAAAAATATTGTCAACGTCTAATGTTGAGAAGAATTTACTCGACATTTCACTGTGTATTTTTATGAGCTCTAGATTTTTACTAGATCAAGTTTTTGCCAATCCCGTATGTTTTCCCAAATTACGAGGCGTATTCGAAAACTAAGGTCCGTTTGGTAATAATAAGATCTCTCATGGGACAAGGTTTTGTATTGACAGTAATATGTGCCTACATATATACTTTACTTGTCCACATAATCGCCGTTCACATCTATACACTTGCTGTAACGCTGCATCAGCTTCTTTAACCCCTCGGCATAGAAGTCTGCCGCCTTGGACTTGAAACAGTTGGTAACAATCGTCTTAAGTTCATCGTCGGTTTGAAATCGTTGTCCACCCAGCCACCATTTCAAATGCAAGAAGAGGAAATAGTCGCTTGGTGCCAGGTCGGGACTGTACGGAGGGTGGTCAAAGTGTTCCCAATGAAACTCTTGAATCTTCTCTTTGGTTTGGCAGTGGTGTGCGGGCGTGCGTTGTCGTGCAGGAGGATGATGCCAGACGATAATTTCCCGCGGCGTCCATTTCGGATAGCACGTCTCAATTTGGTAAGCGTTGCACAGTACACGTCAGCTGTAATTGCTGATCCACGGTCCATGAAATCATTCAAATGGGCGCCGTTTTCGTCCCAACCCCCGGTAGCCATCATTTTGTGATTCGTGTACAGCGATTGCTTACACTTTTTTGGTTTGGGTGAACCGGAACGGCGCCACTGCATTGACTGTTGTTTCGATTCTGCGTTAGTGTACGCTATCCACATCTCGTCGCCCGTAACAATGTGGGAAAACAAACCATCTCCATCTTGTCTATAGCGCTCCAAAAACTGTCGTGCACTACGCATTCGTTGCTCTTTGTGCTGACCCGTGAGAGTTTTGGCACCCACCTCGCGCAAAGTTTCCGATATCCAAGCTGCTCAGTGACAATCCTGTAAAGTAGGTTCGAGAACATTTGGGAATTCATCAGCCAGACCGCTAATCGTCAAACGCCGATCACTAAGTTTTTGGTTCACTTGCTCAACGGTGTTGTCGGTCCGAAAACTGAGCCTAACACTCCGGTGTTCATCGTGCATATTTGTGCGGCCATTTCGAAATTCTCGACACCAGTGTCGAACCTGTTTGTCACTCATTATGTCCGGTCCATACACGAGGCATATCTCACGATGGATGTCCGCGGCTGATGACCCTTTTGCTAGCAAAAATCTAATCACACCGCGCACTTTACAACTGGCGGGATCTACGCTTGTCGTGGTCATTGTAATCTGCTCTCACCGACTGGCAAGTCACACCTACACTGCGGTAGGTTCCTCAGGAGTCGGTAGACAGCGCTGCAGGCGTGAAACGTCATTCAGGCCTACCATCCGTTACATATTGTTCACCGAACCTTAGTTTTGGTATACGCCTCGTATATACACACAAAATGCAATACAAATGGAGAGGTCCTCGCAGGATACTTATATAAATTTTGAGATAAATATTTTGGTCATGCCAATACCTCAAACTTAGGTTCGTACTAGAGCCACGTTTTATAAAATAAAAAACCTGACGTGTTGCACTCGCATGACTTTCTCTACTCTCTATCATTTGTTAATGGGTATAAAAACAGGAAAACTAATTTTTCTATTTTATTTTAATTGAGACAAACCTTCGCAGAAGTAGCTACATTACACATTTCATAATAAATGCAAAGGGAATAGCGATAGTCAAATGTTCAAGAACTGAACGCTATACGCTGGCCTTAAAAATTCCATACTTGCACGCAACCGCGAAAAGCAACTGAATCTCGGCAGGACTTCAAAAGAATGACAAAGAACTGAACAATTCCAACCATTAATAATGATATCTCCAAATGGCTAATGCCACAAAAAAAAGTTATTTGAAATAAATTGCATTAAAGAGATCTACATTTTTTGTGTAGTGCGCTTTTGTCTGTCGTTTAAAGTTTATCAGCTGTACAAGATTATACAAGATTCCTTCCGAATGAAGAGGACTTCACAGGCTATTCGCAGAAAATTCAAGATATACATTCGGTATTTATCCGACTTTTCATTTTTTGAGCTGTTCACAAACACACACACACACAAACCGACTTTTCTTCTATAAATGCTTTTTTTAATTATTATTATTATTATTATTATTATTATTATTATTCACGAGGCCTCAAAGTATGTATTTCCAATGAAATATCGGGTACCGAATTTTTGGATGGAATGCAATAGCTTCTCTACCTACTATGTACGTGGTAGCGAAAGTGAAAAATAGAATCATTTTTCAGTATGAAGTTGAGGGGTGTCTTATGAAAAACTTCTCCTTGCATCCTTGGGGAATGTTGGAATTAAATATGAAGTTTGGTGTTTACAGTAAGGACAGTAGTTCTGTGCCGGTGACCTACTTTCCTAGCCTACTGAAGAGTCTATGCCTAATGTCAATTACTTTTCTACAGGCAGCTGTATGTCTGCTGGAAGACGTGGGAGTTCGCTGACACGACATAAACACGCAACGCATCACCACACCACTGGATGACTGGTTTGTTGTCACTGTGTTCAGGTAGCTCTATCATTCTTTTATATTTACACATTATACCCAAACCTTGTCACGCGAATACATTGTCTTAAATTAGCAGGGGCAATTAGTGTGAAACATTCTACACCAGAAATATCTCCATTGCCGTTTTCTTCTGCAGGATTTTCCCTTTCATCATCTTCAGATATTTCCCGTCCATCGTCTTCACTCTTCTTCTCCTTCGTTGTCACTATATTTTGTAGCTTAGATTACAAAACTTTCTATGACATTTTCAAACAGGCCTTCTTCAACATATAGATTACAAGCTTTCTATGACATTTTTAAACAGGCCTTCTTCTTCAACCTATATATTTGTCTTCCTGCTTATAAACGTGTTGGCAGGCATTTTCCCACTTTTCCACACTGATGTCAATATGTTGTTAGCTAAGCTTCATAAATAACATTTAATTTAAAAGCTGTATTCCACCAAGCTACCCACTGCTTTATGTCAGCCCCAGATGAGTTCTACTGAGTTAAATCCTGGTGAATAGGGCCATAATCGGAGAACACTTGTGTGCATGGCCCACAAACTGTCAACGTAAATTTTCGGAACCGGCTTTGACTCTTACTTAGGTTATAGAGCCCCAAATTTAGCATCCTTTCGTGGATGGGACAAGTCCTGTATCTTATTTTGATATGAGATGTAGGGCCTTTTCCAACTGCACACTATGGTACGGTGCGTTATCAATCACCAAAATAGATCTGGGAGGCAAGTTAGGAATTAATTGTTTGTATTTCTCCCGATTCATTTTGTTGTGGTATTAACTTTTTTATTTTTACATAAAAAATCGCAAAAAGCAAGCACTTCCAATAAACACACCAAAATACACAATATATACAATCCACGTTCAATTACAGAAACACAGGACCGTCATTTAAGAGTGCAGGGTGTCATTGCTCCCTCCCCCTATATTACAAGAAATAATTAGGTTACTGATTATTATTGCTCTACCAAAGAAAAATTACATCTGAACCTTTCGTACAAATATTTCATATTTAAGAAATAAAAGGTTATTTTCTTTTAGGCTAAATTGGTTAAAATCCACATGAAAATTCGGGAAACTGCTTCGGGCAATCTTGCCCACCCCCATGCAGAAACTGAAATGACGCTCCTACAGAAACATATAGGAACAAATTTATAAACAGAAAGTTCAAGAGAGCATAAAGCCATAAACATACGGCTGGTAAGGGAGATGTTACTCGGACTACTGCTGCCGCTAGACTGAACTGATTGCACTCACTGCGCATGCTCGAGAATTGGGGCTCGCTCACTGTCCGATAACCAGTGCGCAACTGCGCATCCAGGCTTCACCGGCACATAACTATCGTCCCCACTGTAACCGATGTTCTCTCTCTCTCTATCTCTCTCTCTCTCTCTCTCTCTCTCTCTCTCTCTCTCTAACCTTTTTATTCCGGGGATGTCAATAGCGTATATTTTGGTGAAATTTAGTTATTTCATTTATGGGTGGAATACAACACTTCCTCTATCTTGGGTACCTAGGTAGTAGAGGAAACACGAGCATTTTGTCTTGCTATTAATTTTAAAGACCCTAAATATGATTAGTAACAAACACTCAAATAATCGAATGTTGCATTCGTAACTTCCAAATACAAATGGCATACCTATAAAATATATGAGCAGATGCAAGAATGGAGAAACCAAAACAAGGCGATACGAGAGCACCGCTTCAACTGAAAGTTACTTATGGTGAAGTTTGATACATTAACATCAGAACAAACGGCTTCGTAACGCAAAGTGCCTGCGTTTAGCTCGGAAAGAGGAAGGGAAGAGAGACGAGAAACAATGCGAGGTATCTCCAGAACGCAAGGGTAAAAAACAGGGGAGCAAAAAAAGACCTTCAATCTTGGTGCCCAGTTTGGGCAGCTTTTTGCTAGTACACATGACATCTGCATTTGGCCAGCGTTTTGCTAGTACACATGACATCTGCATTTATGACCCAAACCATTAACACTAATGAAGAGGACAAAGAAAATAAAAGCACTTAATTGTGACTTTAAAGGTTTTTATAAGCTAAGTAACAGACTTTGGATGTAGAAATTTTGTGAAATATCAATCTTCAGCGAATGGGCCCAGAAACATTAAGCTTTAACGTTTTACTCTCTCAGAATGTTTAATGCTTTTGAACAATTATTTCAGTCCTTTACGGGAGTTTGGTGAGAAATGTATCATTTACACTGTATAGAAAAAACTCTGATGTGTTACATTCACGTGACTTTCTCTTTCCTCTATCGCTTATTAGTGGGTATACAAGTTATTTTAGGAGAATTCATTTTCCTATCTACTTCATTTTAGTCGAGATAAACCTTTCCGGAAATAGCTGTCTAACACAATTCGTTACAGATACAAAGGGAATAGCTATAGTCAAATGTTTTAGAACTGGACGCTATATGCTGGCCTTAAAATTCCATACCACATTCGACGTCACTGGCAACGGGAACGGCAACGCTGGCTCCGCCGAAGATTAACTGGGCTTATAAGTCGTGTGGAATTGGAACTAATGCATTCTTCGGAAACACGCCGTTGTTTCTAGGCTTCATTGACCAGGGTTAGGATCTTTAGTTGCAAATTTCAGATGAAAAAGGAAGGGAAAAGGTGCTCAAATAAGGTGGAAAAAGGGACAATAAGGTGGTGGTTTATTTAAGGGGATGGACAACTGAAATTGCTATTTTCTAAACTATCCATTCAATTGGGCTGAAGTTTTATCCACATGTTAGTCTTCTTCAGATATAATTGTTTTGTGAATTTCAATCCAAAATCTTAATTAGTTTTCAAGTTATTAATTTTCAAAATATAAAATTATGGGTATATGCAAAATGCAACACATGATGCATTTTTTAAAAAAAAAATTTATACTGCTTCTATGTCAAGGAACTACAAATCTGTCATATAATTTTTTCTACCATTCTTAGTTTAAGAGAAAAATAAAGTTTTGCAGTTTTGTATTTGCAGTTTTTTTCGTTTTTTTTGTATATATTGTTATCTTCAAAACTTAGTAGCGCAAAAACTATTCATTACACAGAAAAATTATATGACAGTTTTATTTATTTGGGATTTTGAAATAAGCATAAAAAATGTCAATATGAATGGATGTAAACTACATCGTATGGAACATTTTGAATAGGTAGAAATGCTGAAAATAAGAAACGCCTTAAAATGAAGTTTTAAAAACATAAACACCTAGCAACCAAATGCGCAAGGGTATTTAAAAAGTCTCGTAGCGATGCTGAAGCACTCGCTTGGTCAAAAATAAGTGTATTCTAAAACTACAAGCAATGGAGAATTTTTTGGGAACATATTTTTTTTTTAGATTTTTTTTGAGATTTTGGGTTAATTTTAGTTGTGGATTTCCTTAACTAATTCAACAGTTTCTCTTTCCTCTATTCTAATGTATTGAACTACAAAAAGGAACATCAAATTATCACTCATCAAAAGAAGGAAAAAACATGAAGCTGTTGTACTTCAAGACATTAAGCATCTCCACATTTTTAAAAGTAAGTCTGTTGTATTAGGAGATAGAATGTCTTTGTAGATGCTAAAGCTTCTTTCAACATTCACAGAAACCAGCGGGCAAACCTTGTATTCACTCGGAATGGCAACTCTACAGATGTGGAGAATTCCTCAATGTCTGGATTCTTCTGAAGACTAGATTCAAGATTGTCTTTGGCTAAGACATCTAACTGCTCCCTCACGAAAGTAAAAATATCCCATTGTTTTTCCTTTTCCAGACCTTGTTCTTCCAATCGCCTAATAGCTGCAGGCAAGTACTTGTAACTATGGACACAATATATGTAGTTTTGTCTGCAAATTATGTATTTTCTCCGGTAGCAGAAGTTGCTGTGCCTTAGAAATTGCACCTGCGTCGGATGGATCCAAAGAAAGCACAAACTCTTTAATTTTGTCAAAATTCTCACACAACATAGCAGCACACTCAATCCAAGATTCCCAGTGAAATGTAGAAGGGGTAGGCCAGTGATTTCCCTGTAGTAAACAACACGGTTCGGAGCTTTCAGTAGAATCTTCTTCAGGGCAGAGATGAATTGATTTGCGATGTCGTATTCGTTCCTTATGGATTCACAAACCCTGTGAAGGGCATGAGCCAAGCATGCCACATGCTTCAAGTTAGGAAATAAAGGTTTCAATTGGTTAACAGCTGAAACCATGTATGGAGCCTGGTCCGTAACCACAAGAAGAAATTTTTCAAACTCCATACCAGTAGGCCAAAGTTTTTGGCTGAAGTCCATAATGGATTGCATTACTGCACTGGCATTGGCTTTCTGCAGCTCGTACATGTTTAATAACATGGGCTTAACTTTCTCCCCTGCTAAGGGAAAAACTAAAATGTTCAAAACATATCGTTCCATTGAGCCTATGGTTTCATCCACAATGTTTCCCACATCGCAATCAGACACTTTCTCCTTGATTCTTTCTATGGTTTCTTGGTAAACAAGCTCCATGTAGTTTTTTTCTTAAAGTACTCTCTTCGGGCACTGACATCTTTGTGTATTTTTCAAGAAATCCCTTGAAGGCTGGATGGTTCACCTCATTGAGTGGAATTCCTGCTTGTGTAAGAGCTGCACACAAATGTGCCACTTGTTTCGGAACCTTCGTTTCGGCATGTTCTAGTAGGCTCTTGTTCTAGAAAGTTCCGCTTTGTATGCGAGGCGTATATAAGGGACAGCTGTCGCCAGGACGAGCAGTGTTGAATTGAGTCGAGTGTTGAGTTCTGTTAGAAATGTCAGTGCAGTTTAATTGTGAGTTGTAACTCGGCAGTCAATTGTGAGTCCAATGGTTCAGTTGTGATTTGATTCGACGGATCAGTTGTGTTGTCTTCCGAATGTGTGCCAATGTGACTCAAGAGTAATGTTTGTGTTACGTTGAGTGCCTTGTGATAAATAAAGTGTGTTTTCGCAGTACCCGGTGTTCTTAATTCTTACAATATTGTTACATATTTTGTAAGAATAAAGGTTTGAATAAAAGTGTTTCAAATAAAATTGGTTTTTCTTTGTAAAATCAGGATCTGATACAAGAAAGCATGTGAGGTGGTAACTGAAATTAAAGTTTACTTTAAAATGGTAGTAGGTACATAACGTTCTACACATTACAAATAGCAAATACCACAGCTCTTTCTCATTCAAAAGTAGAAATAAATTATCAGTCGTTCACTGTTTCACTCTTTGCAATGTTCGGAGTTTTCTTCGTTAATTTCTCTTCTTTAATGTAGCAGTAATAGAAAAGATTGCCACACAAGTGCAGAAGTCCTGCCATCTAGCGACCTTGCGGGGGAATAGGCATATGCCGGCATCATTTGTTTGGCACATAATTGACAATGAATGAGATACATTTAGCCAATACCCCTGCATTACAAAGTAATCAGCTTAGATAGGTTTCAGCACTTCCTGAACAAACATCTGCTTCATTTAAACGATGTGCAGTAAAGAGTTTGAATGAGTGAAATATCTCCTAGAAATGAAGAACACCATTTTAGGGGACAGTTCGTATTTAAGTCAAACTTCCTGTTCTTCTTAATGTGTTAAACTTTATTACTTTCTCTACCATGTCCTAGTAGGTATAGGAAATATTGCATTCCACCCAACAATTCGAAGTCGAGATTTTACCGGAAATACACCTTTTGAGACCCCTGAATAAAAAAGAACAATATTTTTACTAAAAGGTGTGTGTATGTGTGTGTGTGTGTGTGTGTGTGTGTGTGTGTGTGTGTGTGTGTGTGTGTGTGTGCAGGCGCGCGCGTGTGAGCAGTACAACTGAAAAACGAAGCCTCATATAAATACCTAGCTTCGTATTTAAATTCAGAATGTTCCAAAGATACAACACGAAGTTTTCAAAAAAAAAAAAATCCTCTCATCCCCAACTACTCTCACATGGAAAATGTATCGTTTTTTTATGTTCTTAAAAGTACTCTAGCGATTTGAATTAAAATACTTACCACATATTTAAGGTATTTAAGATAATTACATAACAAATCGAAAGTATACATCTATTGAATTTTCTGGGAATAACCTGTGAAGTCCTCTTCATTCGTAAGAAACGTTTGTGTCTCTTGTATAGCTTTTAAACCATAAGAGTTGGACAAAGGCTTACACACATGCAGCTCGATTTTCTTTTTAGATAATTATTTTCTCGGAATGTTTACCACATAGGGCCGCGAAAAATAATTTTATGCTATAATTATACTGGACAAATACGTGATAAACACTTCACCTGAATGGGTTGAAATGTGCATAAATTAGCAATTTTAGTAACATGTAACCTTAAAACGTTACATATTACAGGCCTTAACAAGAAACGAATCGGAGGTAATAAACGTGCTGCAGGCAGGAATCTGATTGAACGCGACAGACCATGACATGTGCGGGGTTAAGAAAATGGAAAAAATTGCGTGGCGTAATAAATGAATGCTCTCTTTGACGCGATGAGTCATTCCACGTCAAGTCGCACAAATTTTCAAAAATCTGACCATCATGTCTCCGATTCATTTCAAATTTTGCCCTTGGATTACAAAAACAAAGTGAATTATGTTTTAAATTCTTCTTTTTTCTAAATCGCAATATTTTTTAAAATCTTGAGCAATCCAACTTGTGAAAAGCGACACACCTCTGTACCTTTAAATTAGAATATCTCACAGGCGATAAGTGATAAAATTATGTTATACAGTGCAATGCAAAGCTTAATACGTAATCTTTTACTTAGTATTTATTATAATTGATATAATTAACTATTAACATCAATTTTTAAAATCACAAACATTTAAAAACTATATACCCCTATTAACCTCCAGGTTTAAATTTCTAAAAAAAAATTATAAATAAATTCCTTGTAGTTTTTTGTATACATTTACATAAAACAAAGATGGGATTCTGTATAGTTAATTTTAAATAAAATAACTTAGAAAGCGGTGCGTAGCGGGATTGCGGCGCGGCTGGAGTAGTAGTAGTACTAGTACTACTGGTGGTGGTGGTGGTGGTGGTGGTGGTGGTGGTGGTGGTGGTGGTGGTGCAGTCTGCCATTGGATGCCTTGTCAACTGTTCACAGCACTTTAGTTGCAGTAGTTTGTTCACATATAACTTAAATTTGGCATCCAGTTGAGTAACATTCTAACTTTCAATCTTATCCTATGGGAGGCAACTTAACTACTATTCAAATGTGCACTTTTTCCCCTTCAGGCTCAAGTGAATACCATCTGGTTATTATTGCATTATTGGTTGATGGAATAACTCAATTTAGCTCTAAGGTACCAGGAATCCCTTTCGTATTGCAGTATCTTGCCTTAAAATGAGCACTATGTTCAAAGCCGCTTTTGGATTATTCACGGCATTGGCACTCTGTAGCACACATCAGTTATTAGTGGGTGGTACTTTTTTTTTTTTTTTTTTAACACGCATCACATCGTTTCTGGTCTGGTGACAAAGTTAAGTTCTCCATTTTAAAGTTTTTAAACATATTACGGGTAGTAACTAAACTTAATGATTTCTGCCATGTTGAAAGCATTGCTTGGAGACATTAAATGGATTGAAGCAATAGTAATAGCTACATTTCTTCAGTTTACTCAGTATGTACTTTAGAAATCACAGAGCTAAGAATGAACTTCTAACGCAGAAAGGAGAACACAAAGTAGGTAACATTTAAAATGAAACAGCGAAGAGAGGCGTTATAGAATATCAGGTTGCAGTTGTTAAGTTACGCCTATCACGTTCTAACTGCGTAACGCATCGGCCGGCGCGGCTGCTGTGTAGTGCAAAGCTCTCAGTCAGCAGTCTATGTCCTAAAACTCTACGCGCTAACACAAATAAACTGTTTAAAAGCGTACTTCTAAGGAAGATCCCATCCTGATACTAACAGATTTAAAACAAAATACATCACAGATTCCTCCTGTATTTGTATCAGATGTTAATATTAGGTGGTTAAATATGATATTCCGGTTTAAAATATTCATACTTAAAAAAGTGGTTGTTTTCTTATTCAGAAAAAATAGTATTTCATATAAGGAAAACTAAAATGTTTTTATCTGCAAAACAACGTATTCCTCTTATTCCTGACCATTCTGTGTTCCAAGAATAAATTACTTTTATGTAACTTTGTGCACGTATAAGAAAAATGTTAAGTACGCTGTAAATTGAAACGGCAACTCTAGGCCGAGCCCGAGAACTGTAATTATAGATAATTTATTAATTAACTTTTATTGATGTTAAATCATACTATGTAAATATCTTTTTCTCATACTTCTTGTATATTTTAAGAAGGGTGATTTAACGTTATGTATGTATCTAGGTTACTAATATTAGTAGAGTTATAAATGGTTTAATGTAAATAATTTAAGCGCTGTGTTAAAATACTGTCCACGACGAAATGTTTTAGCTACAGGAATAGTGCCTTCGAAGGCAGAAAACCTAGTTTTATGACATCTCTTTGGTCGCTGGGCCATTATTCCTACAGCGAGGGTGTAACGCCTTTGTCCCTTTATTTGATAATTCGCCGTGACCAAGTGAGAGAGACAGATAGCTTAACGGTAAACTTGGGAAAAGCCGCGATTTATATTAAACTTGGACCAATGAGATCCCTGGAAGTTTATACGAAATAGTTAGACGCGTCGAGTGGCGCTAAAAATGGAGCAATAGGAAAGGAAGCAGCCTCAGTAGCCTGAGACTATAAATGGATCTGTTTGGAGCAAATTCGGGCCAGTTTTAGCAAGACAGTTTTGTCACGTCAGTTTAGCATTGCAGTTTGTTCGACAGTTTTGTCATGTCAGTTTAGCATTGCAGTTTGTTCGACAGTTTTGTCATGTGTGGTCAGGGAGAGATGCTGCAGGATGTGTGAGGTATCGCGCCAAAAAAGAGAATCAAGACAGTTTAGAAACACACCTAAGATCCGCTACTCGTAAAGAGATAATAAGCATATTTGAACTTCGTGTCATATCCGCGCCGCATTTTAACAGCGGGGGACAGTATTTTAACAGCGGCAATGCCAGTTTTGTATACTACGTGTATTAGTTAAATAAAAAGAAACGGCAGTGTCATCTTTACATAAACAAAGCACGTCTATGTCTTCCTATATCACCACCCGAGATCTACGCTTTCCTTTACCGAGGATAAGTCCATGCTCCTATATAGTTTAAAGAAAACTACTGCAGCTAGCCGAGGATAAAATTGAAGAGAACCTGCACACTGTGAACTTCTGGAACCAACGGGAGAAGCATCAAGGTAAGCCTAAAGCAACGGACGAAGGAGGTGACTGCCGCAAACTGGCGCCATAACGTGGAGCTCGAAGGGAAGACCAGCTCGAAGCTCAAACGGAGGACTAGGAAACAACGAATAGAGGAAGAATCTTCAGAGGAAAGGGGCACAGCAGAACAAAATTACAACGCGAACTTCTAGTCTACCTACGTGGGACAACAAAACAGCTGAGAGCATCGCTTCTAGAAATTCACCAGGATTCGAACCCGGGACGCATCAATTAACATAGGAGAAAGTACAGGTTAGAACATTTATACAAAAACAAACAAAAAGGCATGCAGAGTAGTGACTCAGTTTTGTGAACACATGTTGTTGAGAGGGGGTAAAGTCATTACTAGGGAGGTAGAACTTGCTAACGGAACCATGAGTAGGTCAAGGGAAGATTTGGAAGAACTGAATAGGGAGGCCATTGTCAGCATAACACCAGATGGAGAAAATATGGGTGAAGCAGAGGTAGAAGTTAGACTGGAAAGGCAACCACCGATTGAGCAGGTCATTGACGCAGGTCAAAACCAGCTGATAATATTCCTTCAACATTTGAGCGAAAAGATAGATGAGCAGAGTAACAAGTTAGAAAGAATCTTAGATGAGCAGAGTAAGAACTTAGAAAGCATATTAAATGAACGGGGTAAGATCTTAAGTGAACATAGAAAGAACTTAGAAAGAATCGTAAGTGAACATAGTAAGAACTTAGAAAGAATCGTAAGTGAACAAGATAAGAATTTAGAAGGGGAATTAAAGGAGCAGAGTAAGGGCTTAGAAAGAATCGTAAGTGAACAAGATAAGAATTTAGAAGGGAAATCAAATGAGCAGAGTAAGGACTTAGCAAGAATCGTAAATGAGCAGAGTAAGGACTTAGAAAGAAAACTGAGTGAACAGAATAAGGATTTCGAAGGGAAATTAAATGAGCAGAGTAAGGACTTAGAAAGAAACTTAAGTGAACAAAATAAGAGTTTAGAGGGGAAATTAGTTGAGCTGATGAAGGGGAAGGTAATAGAAACACTTGAAGGGAAATTACCACAGACACTAGAAGCTAAAGATCCGAAAACACTAACGGAAGAAGAGAGGTTTAAGAAAGCTTTTGAAAGAATGGCAAATAAGGCGCAGAAAAGAAAAGAAAAGTTTAAACGAAAGAAGCGAAAACACTGGTTGATCGAATTGGGAGACTTAGTATTGGTACGGGACAAGAAAAAGTCTAGCATTCTGAACAAAAGGTATCATAGAATGGAAAATTTATTTAAAGCTCCATACCAGGTGATTAACATTTTTGGCTCGGATACATTTGAGTTACAAGAAATAAAGAATTCCAAGATCGTAGGGAGATATCATAAACAGTTGCTCAAACCGTACAAATGTTTAGAGAAGGAGAAAGGCGAAGAATGTAATGAAAATAATCAGATTAGTTTTACTCGAAATGAGGTAGCAACCCTATGAACAAGTAGTAAAGGTAATACACCCTATAAATAAGGAGGTAAGGAAATAACTAAGTACAAAATAAGTATTATGTACCAGTATGTATGCAAATAGATTTAATTTTTAGAACTTAATTTGGGTATTAGCGTATTTGTTTGCGTTACAAGTTATTCGTGTGCGTGAAGTGTATTGTGCGTCAGAATGCTCTCGGAAAACCTGTTTTTAAAAGGAGAGGGGGATCAACCATAGCAAAGTGTAAGAGTGAATGACCCAAGTGTAAACACCACCGGTTTGGCAGAACCCTTGTGAAGGAACAAGTATAGCGAAGGGTCTCTGTAAACAAAACAAACCAACAAAGACCAAAATCAGAGGAATTATTCTGGAAAAGAAAATTGTATCAAGTGCTGAAAAATTTATTCTTTTCCAGAACAGGGCAATTTGAAACGGCAACTCTAGGCCGAGCCCGAGAACTGTAATTATAGATAATTTATTAATCAACTTTTATTGATGTTAAATCATACTATGTAAATATCTTTTTCTCATACTTCTTGTATATTTTAAGAAGGGTGATTTAACGTTATGTATGTATCTAGGTTACTAATATTAGTAGAGTTATAAATGGTTTAATGTAAATAATTTAAGCGCTGTGTTAAAATACTGTCCACGACGAAATGTTTTAGCTACAGGAATAGTGCCTTCGAAGGCAGAAAACCTAGTTTTATGACATCTCTTTGGTCGCTGGGCCATTATTCCTACAGCGAGGGTGTAACGCCTTTGTCCCTTTATTTGATAATTCGCCGTGACCAAGTGAGAGAGACAGATAGCTTAACGGTAAACTTGGGAAAAGCCGCGATTTATATTAAACTTGGACCAATGAGATCCCTGGAAGTTTATACGAAATAGTTAGACGCGTCGAGTGGCGCTAAAAATGGAGCAATAGGAAAGGAAGCAGCCTCAGTAGCCTGAGACTATAAATGGATCTGTTTGGAGCAAATTCGGGCCAGTTTTAGCAAGACAGTTTTGTCACGTCAGTTTAGCATTGCAGTTTGTTCGACAGTTTTGTCATGTCAGTTTAGCATTGCAGTTTGTTCGACAGTTTTGTCATGTGTGGTCAGGGAGAGATGCTGCAGGATGTGTGAGGTATCGCGCCAAAAAGGGAATCAAGACAGTTTTAGAAACACACCTAAGATCCGCTACTCGTAAAGAGATAATAAGCATATTTGAACTTCGTGTCATATCCGCGCCGCATTTTAACAGCGGGGGACAGTATTTTAACAGCGGCAATGCCAGTTTTGTATACTACGTGTGTTAGTTAAATAAAAAGAAACGGCAGTGTCATCTTTACATAAACAAAGCACGTCTATGTCTTCCTGTATCACCACCCGAGATCTACGCTTTCCTTTACCGAGGATAAGTCCATGCTCCTATATAGTTTAAAGAAAACTACTGCAGCTAGCCGAGGATAAAATTGAAGAGAACCTGCACACTGTGAACTTCTGGAACCAACAGGAGAAGCATCAAGGTAAGCCTACAGCAACGGACTGAGGAGGTGACTGCCGCAAAATCCTAACGTAATTTGATTTTCCGCAAAACATAAACTACGTGTCCATTTATGTTATGTGTAGAACACGTGAACTAAATTTCAGAAAATTCAGAGAAAGTGATGTTTTATGTGTGTTCGGTTTGATGTGGAATGACTCCGATACAGGAGTTTCCCGTATTTGTGTTAAGGGCATCGTTAAGTGAAATTTTTATATCTTGCAGTTTTTATCTAAATGTTTTCAAAATGTGACATACTACCACAGTTTATAACTGTGTTTGAAAATTTATGAAAATATCTTCATTTAAGAAAAAAATATTTTACTTTTATTATACAGCTGAACCTCACTTAAGCGTTATTCTCTTCCACGTTTTTCGCAAATTTATGCTAATTTTTCTATGCATCCAAATTTCTCCGTTAATATTTCGCTCAACTATACGTTTTCCCATTAATATGTCACATTTTTCTGGTTCCCATGAATATATTAATTTACTTGCTCATTTATACATTATGTATATGCTAAGTTAAAATATATTATACATGCTTTCTGTATACTGTATCCTTGCTGCCGGCAGCACAAAACAGTAGGAATGTTGAGCGAAGCATCAATATTTTCGGAACGCATGTGTTAACAACACGATCGGGCAAGGCCATTCTTCCCCAGGTTATATCTGATGACGGTAATGAAGAAGTAGACTAAATAATCAGCAGAGCAACCCAAAAGCATAAAAGCATAACAGGACTTTAGACATGTGGTTGCTTCCCAGAACATGATTTTGGAGGTCCAAGGGTCTGGGAAAAATAAATTTTAAAAGCATAATAAACCTTAGCTTTAAAAATAAAGCATAAAAGCACATTATATAATACAAAGCATAATTCTTGGAAATTAACTACGTACCTGTTTAAAATCAAACAGATTCAATACAGAAATTAACAATACTCCCAACAGCAATGAAAAGCTTGGAATTTCAACAATGAACACCTTGTGCGTGAAGTTTAAAGTGGCCAGTATACAATCTGAATCGAAGCAGTTCACATCTATTGAACACCAGCATGCCAAAAATTGCTGTAAATGCAATTCAAAGAGTTCGTGAGTTCCCACAGATTATTTTGTGGCTGAGAGGGGGAAACTTTTATGTACCTTATGTTCAGAGTGCATTGATTTTGAAAAGAAGTCCGTTGTGCAAAAGCATGTGGAAAAGTTTAAACAAAGGTCTCGGAAACAGTGTGATGGACATGGTTCAACTTAAGGCGGTCCCAGCAGCATACGTACCAATACTATACCTCAAATATGGCAGCGTATGGAAAGTTCAAAGAATAACATGAAAGAAATGGCCAAAGCATTCACTTCTGCTGTTATTCCATTCCATGTCTTCCGCAATGAACAGTTTCGTCAGTGGATAGCAACAGCTACAAGTATGAAACCGGCTCCCAGTGAAACCACTCTGAGAAGATATCCTGTCAAGTGTGCTGAGGAAGACCTCCAGAAAACCAAGTCAAAATGTGAGGGAAAATCCGTATATCTAGTGGTTGATGAAACGAAAGATATAAAGAATCGTAAGGTGGTGAATATTCTTGTTGCTCCATTGGGTGTCTTGGGCAAGAAACCCCGACTTGTGAAAACCAAAATTGTACATTGCAATGGTGATGTTATAATAAATTTAATACATGACACACTAGACCTTATTGGTGTTCATAGGTCTAATTTCACTGTTTTAATATCGGACAGTGCAACATACATGCTTTCTGCTGGCAGGCGATTGGCTGTAGATGCACCTCAGCTTTTACATTCTACCTATTGGACTCATGTGTTGCATCTTTGTGCTGAAGAGGTTAAATTTTCACTCAAAATTGCTGATGAATTCATTGCAGCTGTTAAGACTGCTTTAGTGAAAACTCCAGCCGGAAGGGAAAGATTACTGGACTGATTAAAGGAATCAAAAGCATCTGATCTACCTCCAGCTCCAGTAAACACTTGTTGGGGCACATGGCTGAAGACAGAAAGATATCACAGCATGAATTTCAATGCAGCTAAACTCTGGATCGATCTGGAAGATGGTGAAGGTAGTGTTGCTGTAACAAATTTAAAACGACTGGTTGAAAATGAAACCCTTCAACTTCAACTCAGAACTATATCTGAAATATCTGATGGTATCTGCAAACAAATACAGGTTTTGGAATTAGATAATACTGATGCAACACAGACCTGGCTTATTCTATCATCAATCCTTTATATGCTTCAAAGTTCTAGTGTAGCATGAAAAAAACTTGAGACATATATGAATGAACGCCATCCTGCAAAAAGCTTTTGGAAGGAAGTTCAGAATTTAGATCCAACATTAGCCGTTCCTGAGCAGGTTTAATCCATCTTCACTTCAGGTGAACTGAAGCGCTTCCCTAACATTGATGTTCCAGTGGAAGAAGTACAAGCATATGCAGCAATGGTACAAGAAGAAAATTTGTCTTCTATTAGTGCTTTATCCTTCTGGCAGAAACATTTCTCTAAGATGCCTACACTAAGCAAGCTAGCAATGGAGGCAATAATAGTTCCTCCATCATCTGCTTCAGTTGAGAAGTTTTTCTAAGCTCAATTGGATTTTAAATTCCAAACAGTCTGACAGAAGAAAATCTTGAACCTCCCCTAAAACTTGCAATTAATCAACCTCAAGAGTGTATTACAGAGACTGAGAGTGACAAAGATGACTAGATTCTCATTCTTTAGCATGGTTCTCTTATTGTAGTGTGTTCTTGCATATATCTTATTTTTGTAAGACAACTTACTTTACTGTCACAAAAAAATAATTCATTTAAGATACTAAAGTTTATTTGTGTGAAAGAAATGCATTATAAAAATAAAGCATAATATGGGCTTGCTTTAATAATAAGTATTCCCAGTAAGCATGCGGCAATTCAAGCTCTAGAAATTACACGATTTCTATTATCGCAAAGCCTAAATAATGAGAGCATTTCTGGGATTAGTGCATATAATCGACTTGTGTATGACTATGCAAAAATCAAACAAGCAAAGAAAAATTAACGATTTTTATAAACCAATGTACAGCACCTTTACTCTGAAAGTTTTCCTATCATCAGTCCTTTATATGCTTCAAAGTTCTGGTGTAGCATGAAAAAAACTTGAGACATATATGAATGAACGCCATCCTGCAAAAAGCTTTTGGAAGGAAGTTCAGAATTTAGATCCAACATTAGCCGTTCCTGAGCAGGTTATTCCATCTTCACTTCAGGTGAACTGAAGCGCTTCTATAACATTGATGTTTGAGTACAAAAGCTTTGCTATGTATTTGAAGCTTAAGTATTTTTGGACATAAAAATTAATTTTCTGAAAATTTTGAACGAATTTTAGCTATCGGTACCCTTAAGGGAAGATGGTCACCTCAGGTTCGACCTATCATTACAAGTAGTAGCCTTGGAAACTGGTGCTATTTATGCTTTCTAATAAATGTCTTTCCACAGAAACTGTTTATTCTGGACAAGCGACAGCTTCTTTGAATACAATGTTCTTGTGACAAAAACAACAGTGTTATTAACGTGCCGCTGACAGCTACTTCCTTGCTGGGTTTGTTTGGTCAGTATGCATTGATGGTGTATATGTGCAGGAAGCTATTTGGCTTCAGTTGAAGTTGTAGACGTTTTATTACCTCTTCCATGTACTCGGGCACAAGAAGCTGGTCTTCCGTTTCTAAATTAGCCAGGAGATCCACTGCGTTTTCATTTCTTGTACACTGATATACATCTGTAAAATTTCTAAAATCCACAATTTCAGAACGATAAGTTCTGGTACAGCAATGTACCATGCGTTCGATTTACAGCCGGGGCACTGATCGCGTATCTGCGTAGCTCACTTGTACTGCAGAGTTCGGTATATTCCACCTGCACTCAAGGCTACGTTTATCAGCTGTATTATACTGTGTCAGTTCCGCCCTCAGTTCGAGCTGTAAAGACTAGCTTTTGTTCGTTGTGCATATCAAAGGTGGAAGTTTATTCAAGACATTTGTGTTGTGTGTGAATTACTTTAGATTATTCTTATTATTATTGTTCTTGTCTTGTTATTCGTCCACTGAAATGCCTAACGAAAAATTCACGCTTGAACAAAGAATTTTTATGTACGATACATACGTAAAAACCGAATCGTGTAGACAAGTGTGTAGAAAATTTCAGGAGAATTTTCCTGGTATTCCAGTTCCGGGTAGAGAAACTGTTAGATGTTTGGTTAATAAGGTTAGGGCAACGGGATCGCTAAATGCTAAACCTAAGAAGCGTAAAAACTTGTTCTAACGGCGGAAAAAAGCTGACAAAATTGGTGCATCATTCGAACGCTCTCCAAAGAAGTCTCTAAAAAAAGTAATACAGCAAGCGGGTGTTTCAAATACCTCTGTTCATACAGCTGCTACACTTTTAAAATTAAAACCCTATATAATGGCTATAGTTCATGAATTACATCCTCGTGACAACGAAATACGAGTCAATTTCTGTAACTGAATTTTACAAAATATCGTTGACGGTACTGTTGACCCACATTTAATAATTTTCTCAGATGAGGCATGGTTTCATTTAAATGGTCATGCTGCCTCACCGAAAAATAGGTATTGGAGCACAGAGAATCCTCATTTAATTCATGAAGTTCCGTTGTATGGCGTAAAAATCGGTGTATAGTGTGCTGTAACAGCAAAACGGATAATATGGCCCATATTTTTCAGTGATGCTGTAAATTCCGATAGGTACCGTAGAGACATTCTTGCAGTATTTATTCAAATGCTGCCAGATAATGACAGAGAAAACGATATTTCCAACAAGATTCTGCCACAGCACATACTGATCAACACACCTTGGAATACATGAAAGCGGTTTCTGACGACAGGATAATTTCTAAAGGATTGTGCCCCCCCCCGTTCCCGGATCTTAATGTGTACGGCTTTTTTGTGGGGAACCCAAAAAATAAAGTTTATAGGAGCAATCCCCACACCATAAACGAACTTAAGGACAATATAAGAACAGTAATTATGAAAATTACGAAAGAAGAACTGTGTAAACGGAACCTCATCCGAAGATGTCAGCAACGTCTCAATGCAGCTGGACACCACTTCCAACACAACTTATAACAAGGTTAGTACTCATTTTAATGCATGTTACTATCACTTAGGTAACGCCGAAATTTTACAATGGAAAGCCCCCCCCCAGTGTAATAAACAGAGCACGGAGCGCGCATACGAGCGCTGTATAATGTACACCAAATTTCATGCATATTTTTAAACTAGTTCCCAAGATATTAATTATTTTACGATATTTTTACTGTTTTGAAAACTTGCTCCATATGATTAAATTATTTTTTTAAAAAATTTAATTATTAAACTTTTAAGTGGTAGCTATATTAATAAACTGTAGAGATGAATTTTTAATTATCCGACTAGTTTGGTAGAAAATAGATGTTAAATATGCGACTTCAAATATTTTTGCTTAAAATTTTATACCATATGAATATTATTGTTTAATAAAAAGGCAAATAAGCAAGTTAACAAGAATGCTTCTCATTTTATCCTGCTGTTTATAAGGAGATATACAAAGTCTATTCATTTATACCTAATAAAAGCATGTATGGAGCAATTGAAAATGGGAATACGTTCACAAATGGAAATTCCAAAAAAGAGGCTTCAAAAATTGTATAATAACGATAAAATAACATTCCTCCTGACTTTATGCTGTTTAAAAACATTTGGTACATATATAGTATTCCCTACGCCCTTTTCTGCTCCTCTACAGCTAATTTAATATTTGAAGATTCCTGAGGCCTATCTTGAATGTTTGTTCACTTTAATGTAGGCAAAACTTATCGCTTTTACTACAATTGTATAAGAGCTAGGCTAACATGTAGACATTTAAATTGCTATATCACATGCTTCAAACGGTTGTATAGCTATAAAAGCTACATAGAATTGTAGTAAGTTTATAGTGTTTAATACATTTATGAATTTCGGCAATTTTTGGCCTTTTTCACAAATGGGTAACCTTGAAAATTAAAAATGCTCTCTGTTTCAAGTCTTTTCTTGCAAGAAATACAATGACTCCAGAAAGGATTTCTCTTCAATTAAAAAAATCCTAGCAGCTTTTATATAGTGCCTGACAATGTGACCGACATACGATTTAAACTGGGGGAGAAACAAATTTGAGAAGCCATAAAAAATAAGGCGTTAATAAAGATGTTCAGTAAAAAGTTGATATTTCCTGAATGACATTTTACCTCCGTCAGATTGAAACCTATTTCAGCGTACTTTCTGATATTGTACTCTCTGAATCCTTAATTGCCAAACGCACACTTTTGAGGTACCATGGCCCTCATCAGCCCAGGTGTCATCCTGGTGTACCTTACCGTTTTCCCTCCTGTAGTGGCAAGTGTTTCTCGGATATTTACGTCTCCTCAGCGCAATATTGTCCCTATCTACAATGACATTTGACATTATTTATTTTCACATAAGAAAATCCCATTTCTAATAGCAAAGAATGGAAGCTTGAAGCTTCTCGCTTGAAGTCCGGTAAATCAGGGTCACTGTTGACTCCACTTAATATTTTGTGGTTCATTGTATATGTAAAAAAAGGTTATGCGCTTTATAGCGAGTCGCACAATTGATAAAATCGCCTACGTTTCCAAAAAACTATTTTGGACTTTCTGCACGGTGTTTTAACACCACCAATCTCTTTGAATTCTTTCTGTACATGCACGACACTAGCACTTGAAACGCCGATATACTCTGCAGTTAATTTCACCAAAGTCGTTTAGTGGGATGCCAGGATTATGCTCCATTTAACTGTGAAGCAGATTTCTCACCATTTTTGAATAGTTTACCTTTAGGTTGCTTTTTGTAACCCTGAACCCACAAGTTTGCCGCCATATTTCTGGCATTCTATTTCTTTTCGTTCATAGTCACAATAACTGCTCAGTTTCAGTAAACTACTTGATTTCTATTTCCAATTATCAGTGGAAATGTAGTATCTTGCAACGAAATTATTAAACGTATCCATCAGCGCATTTTAAAAGTAATAACATAAAGAAAAGATTGGATTTATTTTTTACTCTTAGGCTGCGGTAAGAGCCAATGACGACATTATATACAGGATGTTAAAATAGTCGTAAAACTATTCAGTATTTCAGGGAATGATAATATGCATAAAAGCAAGAAAACATATCAAATAAATATGGGTCCTATAAATCATATGTTCTGAGATATGAACACTTGTTCATAAGAGGTGACGTCCATTTATGTCAATGCCCTCAACCCTTCGGTGTAAGGAATCACGCACCCTTTGCAACTGACTTGGTCGGTTTTGAATATGCTGCGGTACAGACCAATTCCTTCATGTATCCCCATAACCAACAGTCTGGGGGATTTAGGTCCGGGGAATGAGCAGGCCAAGGTGTGGTACTAGCTTAACAGATGGTACCCTGAGTGTTGGATATCTTTCAGTGTAGAGGGCACGGGCTCACAATTTACTTTCATCCGCTAAACCACAGCAGAAAATCATATCCGCCATTTCCCTTGTAGAACAATAGGTGTCCATTACTACCAATACGTCTGCAAGGGAAAATACACGCTGTACTGTTCCATACAAACAACACATGAACTATAAGTAGGCCAGACATCATGGTACGTACTCGAAGTTAAGAGTAATGTATAAAAGTAACACGACCACACCCGAAAAACTGACTGCAGACTACTGTTCCTTACGTTAATACTGCAAGTATCCCCAACACGCGGTTGACCCTGGTATGACATACTAGGACAGAGCGCCAGTGCAACAACGGTACTCAATGAAACCAAATGTTCGTTATGCCTTCCGACCTTGCAGTGTCCCATGCCAGGGGTGGTAACTAACGTAATTATCTGGTAGTCTGCTGTATTGGCGGGCAGAGGAATGCGTTGCCATGACTAACATCACATAGAGCACCTCCTATGAACAAGTGTTCATATCTCAGAACGTATGATTTATAGGATCCATGTTTATTAGATATTTATTTCTTGTTTTGATGCACAGTATCATCCCCTGAAATATTGGATAGTTGTTTTTAACACCCGGTGTGTGTATATTATATATACACGCACATTCACACTGCTATTCTCTGGGGAGAATGGGGAATAATCTTGGCTTGAAAAAAATTCTCACCCCTCTGCCGGGAATTGAACCCGTGAGCCCTCTCACAGCAAGCAGGTACACTCGTTTCCACATATTCCGTCATCGCAGCTTCAGGCGGCATTCCGCTGGCTTTCACAGGTGGAGAATGTATAGCAAGGAGGAGGTATGTGTACCTGTTTACCTTTTCGCGCATGCAGTGGGTCTTGTTTTACGTGCACAGTTCTAGATTATTCGTATAACTTTGAGGAATAGCTTTACTTGCCATCACTTATAATAATCGTGTTTAAATACATAACTAAATAAAACCCTGTTTTGCAAAATATCTCCAGGAACAAATATTTTTAATGGCAACATAATGTAAAATTTAAACACATTATACCTTTTACTCTCAAAGAGGACACATTTACTAGACATTATTGGAATCATCTGTCCAATCTAAAATACAATTAAATAAAACACCGCTTTGCACAATTTCTACACCATGAAAAATTATTTTTAATGACAGTAAAATATAAAACTGAAGTAAATGACACTATTTATTCTCAAAGAGGACACATTTACTAGACATTATTTTAATAATCTGTCCATACGAATGCTGCATGGAATTGCCCTAACAATGTCTTCAAATCGCAAATTGGCTTCCCACATACCCACAATTCTTCCCCGATGCACCTCCGAAATATTTGCATACATCACGTGAGCTACAGTTAACACACACCCTGCTTGATTGAACAACAAAGTCATAACGCTCCAGACCACACCCCTCTCTGCTATGTACGCGACTACTGAGAGAGATGATAAAATGCCTCCCGAAGGTGCGGTGACGCCTAAATGGAAGTGAGTGTACTCCACTGACAGAACTACCTCTCACCTTTGATTTCCTCGCGAAATCAGTGAAAATTTGGTGTTATGAACGCGACATGCAACATTTTCCTTAAATAACTCAATTTTAAAGGACTTTAAACCTCCCGTTGGACTGGAACTCATTACACATCTGCCATGTTCGCAATACAGTTCCAAAATACCTCTAATATTCATATTCAAAAACAACGGAATTGAATTTGGGTGAAATAGATAGGAACAGTTTTTAACTTTTTGGAAATATTTTATATCCTGTTTCTGTCATGGGTGCGTCATTTACTAAGTCGTAGTTGGGTTCATAGAAGCTGTAAATACAAAGGTAGGGATGGTGGTTTTTTGCAAATGCGATATAGCCCGAAATGCCCATAAAGTTTTGTACTCTTGTATGCTTATTTTCACGACCTGTAAACCATCTTTTAATGTGTTTTGAAACTGATAAAATGTGAAATTTGCTCAAAATGTGAAAATTATACTAAAATGTGTTGCAAATGTTAATTCACGATTTTTTTAAAAAAAACTATTTTTGTTTCTTCCTTTTTTGTCTTCCGTACTTCAACTGCGGCGTTTGCACGTCCTATGACATTATAACATTTCGGTAACATAAATTTTAAGTCCGTTTAAAATCTGAATTTTAGGGCATAAGGAAAATAATCACAGCTGTAATGCTAATGACGAATGCAATTATGTTTAAGCAGTCAGGCTAAATTCATGACTCATGTCTCACAGTAAATTAATTGCCCGTTTGGAGGGCTCTTTCTACCTTTTGCATATAAGTTGTGCTAAGATTTTTATCCTGACACTGCTGGCTGTGTACTGTGAACAGATCTGAAAGATAGTGAAAGTAAAAGAAAGGTGCTGTGTTTTGGAAAGTTAAAGTTTATAAGTTTTGCTGGGGATGTGAATATTTTCATTCCAAATGGTACACTATGCGGACTCCATGCAAATGCTGTTGACTGTCAGCCCAAATAACCTTGCCAAAGCAGTTCTGCATAGCTGCTGAAAAATGCTTCTGTAAGCACAATTTAATTATAAGTGACGGGAGAACACGAATGAAGAAACACAATGTTGAGGTATGTTCTATGATATCATTCGACAGTGTTGCTGATTGATAACGTAAGTTAATGATATTTTCTTTCTTTCTATTCTGGTTTTACATCAGTATAACTTCTCTTTTTTCTGTGTTATGCTTTAGCCTGTATCAAGTTGTTCTATTTGTCTCTGTGTTGCTTTAACCTGTATATTAGTTCAAAATAAATTCAAAGATTTAATTTATTCACTTTTTTTATCATTATCAGCCCCTTTCAATGTGATTTTAATTTCACATTAATGTTATATCAAAATGTATTAGCCGTTTATTACAATTAACTCAATTATATGGTTTTCTCCAAAGTGCTATAAAATGCTAAATTGCAAATGCACAAACCTTACAAATGCTAAATGTATAAATAAAGATGCTAAATTTCCAATTTCAAAATGCTAAAATTCACCACCCCTAACAATAGGACGTGAAGTTACCAGGCATTTTCCGTTTTTCAATAAGGGCTGTGAATATTTCGTCAGCTTAGAGAATGGAGATTTCTTTTTACGTGAATTTTTTCAAAATATTTTTCGGTCCATTTAAATTCCTGATAACGAGGTTTTACTGTAATTAGAATCAACAACTAGTATTTAATACATCCTGGGGTACATGTCCTTTTCCCAACTCATGGTTTAAAGATATTTGCACGTGCTAATAATTATGGGTGTGTGATCGAGCATACCAGCTAAAATCGCCTTTGGCATTTGTCATTATAGTAATTAATGGTCGAAGCGCAGACCGGCAAAAAGAGAAACAAAATGAAATCATGCGGCAACGCAAACCTGTTACCAAAATGGCCAACAAGTACTTCTTTATCCACTGGCGGCTTGTCGTTAATGGTTCTATGTGGCGCCCGCCCAAATAAAAAAGGAATGGAGTACATCGAAGCAAATACGTTCCTGCACTTCCGTTTGGCTTGCACAGTCCGTTTCAAATACTCTTACAAGTTGCAACGTTTATACATTGAGTACAGCGAATATTTTCATCACGTACTACGATTCCAACAGTTGCGCCTGTGGGTCACCGAGTTTATAGTTACTCTTGGCCAGAGTTGAGCGGAGAGAATAGTTGGATAAGTGGCGAAGGGTATAGAGGGGTAAGGTAAATTCTGGTGAAGTCCGAGGCGTTTGGTTCTCGCTCCGAACGGTCTTCCGAATATGTAGTAATACAACTTTATTGCTGCCAAACATACCCACACGAAAAAAAAGTAGCTATGCCCAATCTAAACTTTAATTTAGATTACCCACATGTATTGATTTTAAATGAAGATTAAAAGGTACAGTATGACAAGAAATACAGCGTTGTATGCTTTAGTTGTGAGTAGATACAGGCAAAATAGAAATTTCATATTCTAAACCATGCTTGCTACCATTATGGGAACAAATATTTTTAAACCCTTTGAAGTGTGTAGAATTGAAAGCACGCGAAAAACAATTATATTTTGGTAAAATCTTCATATTTTATGCAAATCTTCAAACATTATTTTGTAACATTTACGATTTTTCGGTTTTAAAATGATTTACATTAATAATGAACCGAACCTTCCAGATATTCTATTTGTGCAGTTTTCTGTAAAACACGTTTACAAAATCCAAGCCACTCTTTTCAAGAAATGCGTCTGAAAGAACATACACCACCCTTTTAAAGCAAGTCAGGCACAATTAAGAAAACTAGCACTTCCTCTATGAGACATCATGTGCGAAATTAAAACCCTATATTCTTGAAGATTTATTATTTTCGCGAACCGGTGCTTTTAGTGGCATGTTGTAATTAGTTTTAAGCAAGGGCACAGCAAACAGTAACTTTTTTTCCGTTTTACTTTTCTAAGTTTAAGGGTTTCGCAATTATTAATATCTATAAACTCCATGTAATTTGTTGTATTTCATTTGATATTTTATTATCTAAATATGGACAAAAATTTGCAAAGTCTATTTTTTTAAACCAATGAAATGAACCTGCTCCAACCCCTTATAGTACAAGATGTTTTGGCTTTAAAATATGTATTTCATAACATTTGGCGTTTTTCTTCATATTTTCAAATTTTGACAAAAGAATTGCGTATTTTGCCTTCTCTAGTTATGACGTTAAAATTATTGCAATCTATGTTGGCAACTTGTTAACCACATTGCATACATTATAAGTAGGTACTATATGTTAGCCTCACACAATAGCCACAAGCACGTAGGGAAACTGACCTTGTTTCAACCACCGATTTCAATGGTTCAGTGGTTTTAGCCTTAATGGAAGCTGTCAGATCTGTAAATAATGTACATGTTGCTATGAAAGTAATTAACATACAAATTGCTGTTGTATCTGTGCATTCAGGTTTTCTCATTCACTCAGCTTTACTCAGAAACCGCGAAAGCCACAGTTTTGCAACAGGTTAGCATACACATCTACAGGTAAGAGTAGAAATAAGCTCCACGCGCTATCCCTTAGAAGTGCTACTATGAATCTAATTAAAGACTCCAAAAGATAGAAAGTTAGTCAAATTCTCGCGAAACATACAGGTTGTCCACAAAGTGCCTTTAAAACTTTCAACGTAAAATAATAAAATAATGGATTACGTAGTTTGATACTGTAATTTATTTTCGATATTATTCCGTACACGTAAAGGATCCATGGATCTTTTCAGTGAAGGTCCCGTGAATCTTTTCAATGAATCAGATCTTTTGAATGATCCTTCGGTCTGTTATTTATAGTGAACTTTTTAACACTTTAAACATTTTAAAATTTTTTTTAGACATTTTAAAGATCTTTATGAACACTTTTCATAAACACGTATTGCAACCGAGGCACTATCGGAGGTTATATATATAAGCTTAGGTTTCTGAATTCACGGAAGGTTAGAGTTAGGTTAGGTCTTTTTATATAAGCTTAGGTTTCTGAATTCAAGGAAGTTTAGTGTTACGTTAGTCTTTTTTATATAAGCTTAAGTTTCTGAGTTCGCGGAAGGTTAGGATAAGCTTTTTTTTCATATGAAAAGTGTTTAAAATGTTTAAAGTGTGTTAAAATGTTCACTATAAATAACATATCGAAGGATCATCCAAAATATCCGATTCATTGAAAAGATTCATAGAACTTTCACTGAAAAGATCCATTAAACCTTAAGATCCTTTAGTTCCAAAATATTACTGAACTGTGCCAAGAGCTGCCGGCACATCTCACACAATCTTTCTCTATAGCTGCCTCAGAACACGTGGGAGCGTAAAGCACGTCTTTAACCTCAGTAATACACCATTGGCAAGCGTATGTAAACATGGCAATTTTATAAGAGCGCATAACACTAAGCAACTCCACCTAATCCTTAAAAAGAAACATATTATATCTCTGTAGCACAAACTGGTGTGTTCTCGGAGGAGGAACTGCAGAAACCTTCCGCATTGCAACGCCACATTAAGGCAAGTTCTACCAACACTACGAAATTGAAAAATGGCTCCAAACCTTATGTTGATCGGAATTGTACCTGTATGGAAGTTTTAACACCTTACCCTACTATATGTTATGGTATCCTTTGGTTTCCCGCGTATCGTGGGCTAGTTAATGACGCCGTGTGTTTAAATCAAATTGGGTTAATTGGGTTCTAAGAATGGAGCAATTATAGGAACCCTAGCAATTCGCTTTGTAGCTAACATAACTGCCAGTGGCGTAATAACTCCACTGGGAAATACCGGAAGAGCAGTAATATTATCCGCTTTAGTTTTATAAATTAATATATAAGTTTTACTTTTAACCTAAAGATTAGGGACATATGCTTAAGACGTGACTTAGGCCATAAAATTACTTGTTTAATAAGTATTATTTTTATTTAAAAGGTATTATTATCATCATCATCTTTATCATGCTAATTTAAATCAATACGATTTTGAGAACAAAATTTGTATTTAATGGAACTTCCATGCGGGAAAACGTTATTTGCAAATATAAGAATTTCTAAGCAAAAACTAGGACGAAAGGAAATAAAGTTTAACTGTTACTGGACTTTACACAATGAAGTCGCAGGTTATAAACCACTGCCATCCTTCGTATAGTCTGTTGGCGTTTGCAGATAGCACTCACCAAACCGTGTTTACCTGCCCGTCAGTGACCCTTAGCCCCTGCTGTCTACATTCTTTGTACTGACATATGATTTGAGTGTAGATAACTTGAAGGCAACTGCTTAAGAATGCCTATGCCTGGTAATACGGAACTAAGCATAATAATTAGTTTGCTATTGAACAAAAGTTATGATAGAGCTACATTTTGTTGTAGTCACAGTGCAGTAATAATAATAATAATAATAATAATAATAATAATATATAATTTGCATTTTAATATATGCTTTTGAAAGTAGGAATTATAAACTATTTTACGTGCAAATAATCAAAAGACGGAGGTTTTTTTGTGTTAGCTGTCACATTTATCGTCGATACTTGCACAGTTTTGTTAGAAATGTCTTGCATACAAATGTGACCCAAATGTTCCATTTTCCTCCATTTCTTACTGATGTGAGAAAAGATTTTCATACTCAGAACTGCACACTTCTAAAAATAGTTGTTCCGTTTCAATCTATTTTAATAAAAATGACCGCGTAAAGCTATGAATACTAAGAATCTACAGTCTAACTAAAAAGGTCTTGTTACATTCACATGGCTTTCTCTACCCTCTATCGTTTATTAGTGGATATACAAACTGTTCCTACGAAAGCTTATTTTTTTCTATCTACTTCATATTAATCGAAACAACAGTTGCAAAATAGCCACATTACACATTTCGTTATACATACAAAGGGTACGGCAATAGTCAAATGTTTAAGAACTGGACGCGATGTTGTCCTTAAAATTCCATACTCTTCCCATGCAATCGCGTGAAAGAACTTAAAATCGACAGGACTTCAAAAGAAAAAGTATTAAACAATTCGAACGCTTAATAACGGATATCTCGGAAATGGCGTATGTCACAATAAAGTTATTTGGAATAAATTGTGTATTTTAAAGAGATCTACATTTGTGGTGTAATACGTTTTCATCTATCGCTTAACGTGTACCAGCTGTACAAGAGTATACAAAATTCCTTCGGAATGAAGAGGATTTCACAGAGTATTCGCAGAAAATTCAAGATATACATTTTGTTTGCCATGCAAAAATCTTTAATATATGGTATTTTAATCATAATCGGTAGTCATTTTTGAAAAAAAGAAAAATTTCAAAAAATATTCCATGTAAAAGATAAAAAATATTCCATGTAAAGGATAGTCGGGGTGGGGGATTCTCTTGAAAATCTTCGTGTCGCATCTTTGGAAGATACAGAACCTAGATGCTGATATCAAGTTTGGTATCTATCCCTTTTCGTTTTTGGGTTATGCTGTTTATAGATACTCAGGCAGACACAGATGCGCGCGGGAGAAACATTTTTTAAAAATGCTTTTCTGGGTTCAGGGGGTTCTCAAAACATACTTCCGGTGCAATCTCGGTATCGAATTTTTGAACGGAATGCAATACCTTCTCTACTTACTATATACGTGGTAACAAGTAAAAAGCGCTTGCCTTCTTTTAGTTAAAATAAACTCTAGTATGAATTAGGATAGCAAATCATTTGTTTCCTCCTTCCAACTTGTAGCACACTGTTCCCGATGTACAATAAAATCGGGCGTGTAAAGTTAACTTTAGATGCAGAAACTTCAGCAGCCCTCCCAAATTTTGTAGACGTAAGTCGTCACTATCATTAACGGTTTTGCCAAATGTGCTTCCCCAAGTTGAGATGTGTTACTCCGCCTCCTTTCTATCATTCAGCAATTGCGTCACGAGAAACATTCACTGGACGCTTAATTATACAGCCAAGATGCCAGTGGGCGTTTTGATTCCTAGAATCCTATACGGAGAGTCCAACCAGATGGACCGGTTCAGCTAGAGCCCTGCTTCAGACTTTCCCTACCGGATCGCGGTGCGGTGTTGTTGGGTAAAGTGCGACAACAGTCCCCAGTCAACACTAAAACATGTAGCTCTTGAATACAACGTGAGGGTTATTTCGTAAAGTCAACTTTAAACGTGTTGTTGGATATAACCCTATTTCCCAGGGTTGGTTCTAAATGTGTTCTTTGATATAACGCGGCCAGATTTCCCATAGTTCTTGCTAAATGTGCTTGATGTAACGTTACCACATTTCCTAGAGTTGTTTCCACTAGTGTTGATAAAACGTGACAATATTTCCCAGAGTTGTTTCTAAACAATCTGTTCCAAATGTGTTGTTTGATATAACATCACCATATTCCTAACAACTGTAAATGTTGTTAGAATGTTCTAGAAGTGTTGTTTGATATACCGAGGCCATATTTCCCAGAGTGACACTGTTCTAAAAGTGTTGTTTTATATAGCGAGGCCATATTTCCCAGAGTTACAATGTTCTAAAACTGTTGATATAGCGTGGCCATATTTCTCAGATTTGTTTCTAAATGTGCTGTTTGATATAACATAGCCATACTTCCCTGAGTTGTTTCTAAACGTGCCGAGTAAAACATCTATTTTATACTCCATGGCTTTATCAACGAAATGTCAAAGCCTTCTTCGCAAATATGTTTCTTTATGACTCAGTGTGTTCGTAATTTTATATCAAGGACTTGTGGATCCGTTTTAGTCTGTTAGTCACTCACAAATTAGAAGCTGTCTTATAGGCTATGTACGTCGGCAAGAACAGTGCTATTAAATGGTGAACTATCAAAGCATGTAGTTTTCCAGATTACCCTATATATATATATATATATATATATATATATACATACATACCAAAACAAGCTTACTCCCTATAAATTAGTATAGATAGGTTATAGGTATAGGTTATACAACGGAGGGAGACGCTTCGCACATTTAGACCTACATAGATCCATTGCAGCTACCACCCCCAGGAGGAAGGGATGAAGTGAAGGAACAACAGGAGACTGCAGGCCGCAGCCAGACGAACTACGGAGACACGCAGAAGTCCCTAAAAATGCCAGGCATGAAGACCGTTCCATTGCTGCAGCTGCCTAGAGGGCGATGAAGGACACGTTGACCAAAAAGCCCTCTAGTGTCTACTCTTTCCTTCTAGCATGCATCCACGCCATCTGTATGGCACCGCCTTACATCACGAAACCTAGAAGCACGCTTGAAAGATGAGGACACGGAATCAAAGGGAAATTATGGAAACAAAATCATGATAGATGAGAAACCACCCCAGTATTCGCCTGCCGACCAGGAAAAACCCAAGGTCAGAGTGAGCGGTCTCCGGGGATCGAACCTAGGACCCCCCGAATGTGAACCTCATACGTTACCGTGGAGCCATCTTGTTCGATAATTAGTATAGGTAATCACATTTCTATGGCACTTAGAAGTAACTTGTGTGATATCTTATATGTTACAAACCAACTGTAAATGAAATTTGGTTGTTCCAGGTGTCTAACTTGGTTGTAGTAAACAAAGGAACACGCACAGCATTGCGAAAGAGCGAGAGATATTAATGACACAGGTGGTTCTTCAAGGTTAACTACAACAGCGGCAGTGCAGGTGATTCGCAGAATAGTGAATCTGTTAAACATAAAAGGTACGGGTATGGCCACACCGCGGACGTAGTGCAAAACCATCGTTTAACTTCAACGGTGGCGGTATCGGTCAGCAGGGCCCCGATTCTGATGAATTTCGTATTTTAATTGTGACATCATACGCATTGATAACCTGTACATAAATCCTTGCCATTGGTCCCAGATTATGGAAATGCATATTACGTCATTTTGGTCATTTTATGGCATTTTCTATTTCAGGGCATTCTTTTGGATTTTACATAATTATTTTGTCATTTTCTTGCCCTTTGTGCCTTTATTTAGTCACTTTCTTGCACTTGGATATAAAGGTTTTTATATTATTGACATTTTACATAAGGATAACTTTAAAACAGTTATTTACTACCCTATGAGTAACTTGGTATCCTTACTCGTATTCTAAAAATAATTCCTAGTAAGTGACAGTATTTTTGTGCCTGTATAAAAATAAACAATAGCCACAGTGATAAATAAGGATATGTATAATAATATGGTATTGAAACGTGTATTATAATGGTTATAACCAGAGACCGGAACTTTGGCAGACTGCCTTTTTAAATGTGTTAAATCTATCTTCAATTTGAAAGCGTATCTGTACGATTTACATCTTTGTGATTGAAACGCCCTAGTTTTATGTTGCTTTTTTCTGCCGTTTTAATATTAAATTGCCTAATTGCGGAAATAAATGTCTTTTGTTTTTTTCTTCTGATTATTATTATTATTATTATTATTTATTCCTTAATTATTAAAATTTGCCTACATGTATAATTTAACCACTACAATGAATGTGTCTGCACCGCAACTGATTGCCTTCCAGTCAGTTCATATTCTCTTTACAAGCAACAATGAATGTCGCCACAGTAAGAGGAGATAAGGGTTTTAATTACAGCTTGTGATTACTTGGCTTCCTATCGGATCATATCTCCTTCAAAAGCAATGATGAGTGCCGGAGCTAAAACGTGGTTTCATTATTGTTCCAAATTTTTCTTTCTTTCTGTTTTTATTGCGATGTTTTTGTGCAAGGTAGCTATAACACGCCAAAATTCGATGTTCCTTTACGCAATAAACTGCAAAATTATATTAATACTTACGAATTCGACGTATTTTCTACGGCAAAATACTTCTGCGCAAAATATGTGAGTAGTCAGTGAACTACGAAAAGAAATATTTCATTTCTCGACATATCAGTACAACCAAACGCAAAAACTACTGGGAATATTTCTTTGCTTCCAAAGGCAATTACAACATCCAGTCGAAAATCGAAATTTGCGATCGACTTATGTAAAGCTTTATTGATGCCGGGATCCCTTTGTGGAAACTACAGAATCCTACATTAAGACAGTTTTTGAAGAAGTACACGGACGAATCTGTACCCAGTGAGTCAAGTTTGCGAAAATGTTATGAAATGCAATGCGAATCATTAAAGATGAACTAAAAAACAAAAAGATCTGGATTTCAATCGACGAGTCAACTACGGGTCGCCTTACTGCCAATGTCATTGTTGAACCATTAGATCCTTCAAAATGTGAATTAATAAATGCATTCCTGCTTACAACATTTTTGGCATATTTTTCAACAATTTATAAAACTGATAAAATGAACGACAGAAAAACCGCCAAAATATGTAAACTGCATTACCATTTTATTTTTATGTCCAAAAACAAAGAATTAGATTTCTCCTTCAATTAATTTGGCTGCTAGAATTTTTTAAAGTAACTGTAGTCGAGGAAATGTATGTATGTTTGAAAATTTAAGTGTAGGAGGATGGATGAAGCGACTCCAAGTTAAAATCGGTTTTCATTGGTCAGTGAAGACCTAAATTATATCAGCTCGCGGTGTGGGAGAGTAAATAATGTAGTAAGCAGGGCGGATATATATATATATATATATATATATATATATATATATATATATACATACACATACACATAGAGTGAGCCAAAGGACTCCGAACCGCCTGTGCGGTGTTTTTCCTGTCCGCGTCCTCGGCGCTCGTTGCTGTCTGCCGCTATCATAGAAAGGCGCGGATTAA
Organism: Deroplatys truncata; assembly: GCA_030765065.1. Classification (NCBI taxonomy): domain Eukaryota; kingdom Metazoa; phylum Arthropoda; class Insecta; order Mantodea; family Mantidae; genus Deroplatys; species Deroplatys truncata. The sequence continues at coordinate 169,874,299 of CM060990.1, forward strand.
ACCATACAAATTTTTAAAACTACTTTTAAAGGCTTTACCTACCAACTTTATGAAAGGAGATGCTGAAACTGGCCACCGTCGTTGTCCATACATTTTTGGCACCTCTTTAGGAAACTATTCATCACTCGCCGTAGTTCATGTTGAGAAATTTCCTGGCGGATATTTTCTTTTAATTGTTCCAGGATGTATGGGTTTGTCTTGTACACTTTGTTTTAAGTTACCCCGGAGGGGTATTTTATGAACAATATTACCGGCTGCGCGGTGTTTTTCCACTGGGCGTGTGGAAATATGATTAAAACATGATAATGCACTGCTGGTATAAACAAAGTCACGCTGTTGACTGTGGTTTTGGTCTGCAGTGTGAAGTGCAGTTTTGGGTTGACGGTGATGTGATGTAGTTTAGTTATTACGAGTTATTTATTATTTTGTTCTGTACTTAGTCACAACGTATATTATGGCTCAGCATGTGTTTTCTACCGCACAGCGTGTATTTATTTTTGATTCGTATGTGTTAAATCGGTCAGCTCGCCAAATGAAAGTACGATTTGCAGAAAGATTTCCAGGTGTAAAAGTTCCAGTCGTACAACAATCCATGAACTTTACAGTAAATTTCGGGTCACAGGAAGTGTTCAGGCTAAGAAATCTAAAATGCGGCGTTCGGTTTTTACCGAAGAAACATTAGATGACACCGGTCATCGTTTGGAAAATTCCCCCCAAAAATTCCATGATGGATAGTTTCCTAAGAGGTGCCAAAAATGTGTGGACGACGGAGGCCAGTTTCAGCATTTATTTTCATAAAGTTGGTAAGTAAAGCCTTTAAAAGTAGTTTTAAAAATGTTGTATAGTTTCATCCGCGCCTTTGTATGATAGCGGCAGACGGCAACGAGCGCCGAGGACGCGGACAGTAAAAACACCGTGCAGGCGGTTCGGAGTCTTTTGGCTCACCCTGTATATATATATATATATTAAAATAAATATATATATATATTAAAATATATAGTATATTTTAATGGTGTAAACCTTACGATTGTATAGATAGTATTTTTATGTGTGATATATATTTTCCACGTGAAATGAGTAGTTTATAAATTACGTGTTAGTAACGGTAGCATCTACAGATGAATACAACACTTCAACGAGTACGTCTAAATAACATTCAACAACTGTGCAAAGTGAATCAGAAGTTCTCAAAGTATTGATTAAACACAGGGTATAATCTCATAAATTCATGTTTTCAATTATGTTACATAGTGGAGCTAGCAGCGGCAACAACAACAGAACTCATTAACAAGCAATTAATAATTCAATTGTCTGTGTAACAATAATAATAATAAGCAAAATAAGGCGTCATTTACAAACGAGAAAGAACCGACGAATTTGGAAGGGTTGCTTGTGGGTGGAGGGGTGGCTATTGTCAGGGAAGCAATTGTAATTACAGTTATGAATTTATGTCCCAAACTAGGGATGAGACAGCTCAGTTTTTCCTTTTTCACGTTAATCAGTACATACAGACAGTTCCTTATGTCGTCTGATAGGCTGTGAAGTCCTCTTTAATCACAATGAAGTTAGTATAATCGAGAACTCTAAGAGTTAATGCCACATTTTTTTTTAAGACCTGCCTCAAAAACAACTGCCTTACTTTTCTTTTAAGATGCTTCAAACAAGAGCATGGAACAAGTATATATTGAATTAATTTTCGGAAATATCTCATTCTTATATCTACTTTTTATACTTCTTATAGCAGTTAGGATATTATATCCAGTTATAAATTAATTTATAGCTTCCTCTACTCTGGTTTTAATAAATTAAACAAATCTCAGCTTTCGGTTATTTTTTGTAATCATGTCATTTTTTAAAAGATAGTCATTTTGTAGGTCATTTTTAAAACATGTTTTATAGGTCCTTTTTAAAACCTTCCGTAGGACTATCCTGAGATTTCTTTCGAGTAGCATCCGATAAGGAACCAGGATGTGTCAAAGCGTAGCTGCTCGATTGAATGAGCTCCAGAAGTACAAATTTTGCTAGGTTCTTGAAATAAGATACGATTACAGTATTTTCCATTACCATACAGCTAGCTACAAGAGACTACAATTAACGGTTTGCGACGGTTTAATCCCAGAATTTTATTGCTCATATGGTTGATGTGCAGTCCCCAAATACTTCAGATTAGCACTTTAAAAGGCCATACGCAATGTTGCAAGTACTAGCAATTCCTGACCTTCTGGTTATGCACATTGCAGGATAAATTTATATCCATTTCTTCTTTAAAACTGACACTGGGGGTTAAGGTTGGAACGTCTTAACAAATTTGGAAGACAAGAAGTTGCAAATTTACGGTGCAATATCTCTGAGTAACAGAGATTGGCTTGGAAGTTCGACGTAATGGATGCATCGGAAACGCGTTCAGGAGCATAGTGGTAGTGTGTCGACAAGGAACACCCAAGAATCGTAGTTCATTCCTGGCCGTGGTAAGGAATTTTTCAAATCAGATACTACTTTCCAAGTTCTTTATTTTGAAATAGCTGTTGCTGTAGTAAACTCTACGGGCACGCACAAAAATCCAAGTACGCAGTATGATTTTCCATGTACTTGTTTTTTGTAAAGTTCCCTTGTTTACCTAGTTTATGAGTACTGTATTTTTTTGTTTGCTTTACCACTTATTACCGCAATTACACATACACCCATGCCCATGACGGGGCTCGAACCCGCGACCCTCAGCTTGGCGGAGCGCCGAAGCTATAGGCTCCAGCGACCGCGGCACGAGGACCGGCAGTATTAAGAAAGGAGCATACAAACACCTAGACTTTACTTTCATTTAATTTTGTTTTTAAATCGCGATATTCCTTGAATTGGAATGTGACTGCCATTAATTTGCATATTGGAGGTCTAGTATTAGACTCATACAGTAATATTTAATAACGTTGCCTTAATTAAAACTGTACTACATGAGCAAGATTTTTGGGCGCAGAAATATGTAATTATACAAGTCAAGATAGTGCAGCAAGCGGACAGATACATTTACATGATGTTAGGGACGACACTTTGTCCCAGTTCACCGTGAGGTTCACTAATACTATATTTATTAGTAGAAAAGAGCAGTTCATCGACAGCTCGTCCGACGCAACACAAACAGCTTGTACTTTCCCATACCTTTGACTAATCGCCTCCGTCAATATAGGCAAGTAAACACCAACCTAAAATATGTCCACGCTGGGACATAGTGTCGTCCTTGACCATAAGTCAGGGGTGGCGAAAATGTTTTCCTTCCGCGAGTCATCAAATATGCAACACACGCTACATTTCTCACCAGTATATGGAAAACAATCAGGCAGATAGGGGGCGGCGCCTTCGTCCAAATGACTGGATAGGAGATTCTTGCATGACGGCCCTTGAAAGAACAATAATTGTTCTAGTTTTGCCTTTAGGTTGTTCGAATTGTACAATGTGCCCAGATTGCAACGCTATTGTATCTGATAATTTAGAAGGTATTTCTTCGGACATTAGTGTCTTTTTTAAATGATTGTAGCCAATGTTATCGAAGGCTTTTGTAATGTCAATGCAACATTGCCTTTATTTTGCTTAACGTTATTTAAGATTGTTCCAATTATTGATGTATTGATTAATGTTCCCGGTAGATTGGAAAAGCCATGCTGATATTTGTTGAATTCAGCATAGGCACAAGGCTCTAAGGCTCTTTGAATTACCAGTCTTATGACAGAGCAAATGGTAATGTGACACCAGTTGGAATAAAAATATTGTTACAAATATTGTATGTATGTTTCGATAGTATCCCTTTATATTTAATGTAAACTACTTTCCAAAATACTGTTTACTAATATGAATGTAAATGTTCGATTGTATTTTGTTAATATGCTTGTAAAGAATGCATTGGTCGCGTTATGAGCTCAAAGCTAAAGCGACCTTAAATAAACTATATTAAAAAGAAAAAAAAGGACTACTGGTGTCTGCACTTTTAAAAAATAGTATCGTTCCTGCGTTTTGGTAAACAAATTGGTACTCTACCGGGCTTTAACAATCTTGCTGTAATCTTCGCTATTATTTCACTGACAGTTCGTCGCTTATAGTTCACACAAACACGCGATCGAGGCCAGGAACTGTGTCTACTGCAATGCGTCGAGAAGCTGCGATTATTTCATCTTTAGAAACTTCTTTGTGACTGTGTCATTAATTCAGAACGCTCTACGTTAGTAATTTTCGGTGGAGTGTCCCCCTACAGGTGATTTTCTTGAGAATATGTTCTGGTACAAAAATTGTGAATATAATATTTTGTAATTCTACATGTTTCTTTCTTTCATTCATTCATTCATTTTTCCCCTAGAACCCGTCTAATAGCTTTCCTTCGTTGGTTATAAAACTGGAATTGCATTAGTTAATAATTACGTTTATTTTACGTTTCTCACTATTTATTAGTGGGTTCTTTCAGGATTACTCGAGTTTTTATGATGTTTTTTGCTTACTTATGAAAATGTTCTTCCCAGCTTATTAATATTTTGTGGCTGGATGTGTAGGACCAGGTACTAGTCGGCCACAATATGAATGCGCTTGGTGGAGGGCGCCACTGCGTGTTGTTGACAACCAAGGCTAGGTATCAGAGGGGAGTGAGGGGCAAGGCGATAGGGAAATGTACAGTCGCACAATTAAAACAGCAATGTGCAGGCCTCAGCCTCGCTAGTAAATGCAACTCTGAACTGCGGATGTTTTCTTTATCTAACTGTCCTTCCGATGCTCCGCCCACTTGTTTCGTAATCGGTTAGTTCCTCTTCCCACCACACGCATTCATATCGTGGCCAACTAGTAGACAGCTTATGCCAGATGCTAAAACTGACAAATTTTGTATACTTAAATCAAATGCCGTGTCTGAAGGCGTAATTCGCCACTTAGAAAGTTCTGCCATAAAATTATCCAGAGAACTTGTTTTTGAGGCTCATTTATAGAATTATTGTTGACAGGTTGGCTTTTCTCACCTTTTATTAATGTTACTTGGGTCCTTTTTTTGGTTTTGGACGTCCTTATATTTTTCTCGAATGTTATTTCTATGTAAAATTGGGTGTGGACAACTAATATGCATATTCACACCTCTTTCATTTTGGGGGAAAAAAACCTCATATTGTGGGCACTTAGTATGTGGTGTTTTATCGATACTATATGAGTTGTAATTTAATTGTGTCACATGCAATGTCACGTGAAAGTATTATTTATATGCAGATCTCATTAGCATAGAGAGCTGAACATCTTAAACTAATATTCAAGTAATAAACATTACGTGGTTGCTAGGGAAGTAAACAAATCCAATATCCAAAAGATTTGCAGATCCGCAAAATAACAGCTAATTATGAGAAATTTGTTATGCTAACACTTCCATACAACAGAGAAGCGTGTGTTTTAACTCTTTACACGTTGTTTGGCTTAAATAATAAACGGATTGCTTCGTAATATTGACTTAAATATGCAATGCAATATTCTTAGGTTATTATTCTTGTCTAAGCCCCCTACACATCCGTACGCAGAGACGAAGAGAACAGAAAAGAGGGCACAATGGTGAAGCCTGGATATACAGTAAATTGGCTACCCTTGGATTAAAAATATAACAGGTTAATACTATTAAAGAAAAATTCCGTTTTCCAATAACATTATTAGAACTTCTAAAGCTTCCAATTGCGTGATGCCATAAAATTGAATGAAGGAGTTCACACATCTTCAGGAAAACATTTTACATGCAACCATGTTGTAAATATTGAGCTACGTTTAGAACTTCGCAGCAATTTGCCATAATTTGGAAGTTCAAAACATATTGACGTAAAAAAAACATTTTTTCTCGATTTTAGAAGTGTCTATTACAAAAACATTAATTTTCTGCGCTCAGAATCACTGTCCGGTTTTGAGAACTTATTTGCATACTAAAGTTAAAAATGTTTATATCAGAAACTGTCATTTGGATTTAGAATTTGCATGCTACTATTTAATCAAGCAGTAAGATAAATAATGTAAGTTTTTCAAAACCCAGTGTTAGTGTTCCTTAATGGGATGGCCTTAATGTCAGATACAGACATGTGAAGCTATAATGTGGAGTTAGGAACAAGTAGATACATGTTCCATGTACAATCTGCAAGATACCTGGGCAAATTATGCAAAGGATTTCTTCCATTTGCACGAGCCATAATGATAGTAAAAGAGCGTCCCTCCAAGGTCACATCCGCGAATGTATAATTTACGTAACGAACCGTTCTAAACCGAAGATTAACACATATTTTGCAATTTAAAGCTCCAGGCACAAAACTACTTGGTTTTCCCTGCGTTATCATTTGAGGTCAAAGAGATAAGGTATTTAATATTCGCAGACATGTTGATAAGAGCTGGTTGCAACACAATGGAAGCCAGCGCAACTGTTTATATCTACGACGGAAAGGTGCATGTATGGGGCACTTCGATAAACACTACTATACAAAATAATCGATTAAACCATGTCATTAATATGACCCGTATTCTGATGACACGTCATCTTTTAATTGTTGCATCATAGGCATTGCTAACGTGTACATAAACCCTTATTAACGATCGTAGATTATGAAGATGCATATTTATTAGGCCATTTTTTGGTCTTTTATGACATTTTCTATTTTACAGAACTTGCTCCCCTATCGCCCATACCTTTTAACACCTTCAAAGCAGCAGTTCAAGATGGCAGAAATGGCAGGTGCGAGGTTTGAACGCTACACTAATTTAGAAAATCTAACAGCGCCGAAAATTAAGACACAGACTGTTCATTGTAATTTTAATATTCTAGTAAATTGAGTTCATTTCCTTTACTTCAGTATGCGGTGCTTTCACGTTACCTGAAAAATCAATAACTACGGAGTGGAATTAAACACTACTGCCATCTGTTGCACTACTCGCAAACACACTCAAGGTCCTGCCATAGTGCTGATATCCGCTCAGTATTTAATTACACGCAATTATAAACAAGGTAAGATATTTTTTGTAAAAACTCAAAAAGTATTAAAATTATAGCGTGGTCCACCAAAAACAGTCATATGCATCTTGACTATCATGGTAATTAAAAACCTCGTATGAAAATTATGAAACTCGCTGCTGCTGCTTTCATAAACATGCTCGCGTCTTAATTACTACCATTGTAAGCTTATTGGATAATACAATATTTTGGTCGACCACATTATAATATGCTGATTACATGTGACGTAACTGAGCAAAAATGGCATCCAGTATACTTCAGCGAATCATTATGATCTTACTCGGTGGCACGCGCAGCTCGCCCATACCTTTTAACACCCTCAAAGCACCGTTCTCTGGGACCCATTGCCCAGATAAACAATGAAATATGTGCATTTAAAATAAAATAAAATAAATTCTGTTCATTGTAATTTTAATATTCTAATAAACTGAGTTCATTTTCCTTGTTTCAATATTGTTCAATATACGTTAGCTGCAAAAAATCAATAAATATGTCCTGGACTCAACATTACTATTATCTGTTGCAGTACCCGCAAACACGCTCAAGGTCTTGCCATCATGCTGCCATCCAATCAGTATTGCACACAATTTAAGGTCTGATCTTTTTGTAATACTCAAAGTTTTGAAATTATAGTGTGATCGACCAAAAACGGTCGTATACAACTTGACTATAATGGTAATTAAGACACTCATATGAAAATTATGATACTCCTTTCTGCTCGTTTCATAAACATACTCGTGTCTTAATTGCTACCTTTATAGTATTGTTAAATAATATACTATTATTTAGTAATTTGTTTGCATTTACATTGAGTATATAAAGCGTTTCATGTTATTGATGTTTTACATCATAAGTATAACCTTTCAAGCACAAGAATTTTCACTATTCAACCGAGAAATATAGTACTTTGTACATCTTTTAGTCGCATTCTTGGGGGGGGGAAATAACATTTCTACTTAACGCTTAGTCCGGAAAGGCGCAGGGCTCATTCCTCCCGCTGTCATAAAAATAGCACTCATTCCTTCATTACCTTTAAGAGCTCGTAATTACACAGCACTCATTCAAAGCAGGTAGCAGTTCTAGATATGTACGAGTCCTTCTGTCGAGCGAATTAATACTCATTAATACTGCATTATTAGCACAGCCGTGTTTTATAAGCAATAATCTATATAAAATTTGGTGTTTCATTTTTAAGTTTTCGTGTCTGCGTGTTTATAACAAATTTTCCCGGTAATTTTGCGTATAAAAGAAAAACAAAACACAGGTGTTCTAATACAATAACCAAAAGTGAAATGTTGAATCCAAAAGATGAGCTCTGGTACACTCATACGGCTTTCTCTACCCTTACTCCTTCTAGAAGCCCTTGCAGATTATTAATAACTTTTTTATGTTTAGAATTTTATAATTTTGATTTTATTTATTCTTTTATATAATTATGTAGTGACATTAAGAGGTGAATTATATATACCAATATTTTTTATATTTTTTGCGTGTATTATTCACATAAAACATTTTGCCTGGAAATTATCTCAAGTTTGACGGAATTAATCCATGGGAGGAATGAAGGTTTGTTACCTGCTAAGCTACTTGGATACTGGAGGAATAGATCCTGCGCCCGTCTGGGAAGGCTTGCGGGTGTAGGGTTGGCTATGTCAGGGGAGCAGGTGCCACTAAAGTCATGAACTCATGTCCCAAACTAGGAATGAGACAAGTGAATCTTCCATTTTCTGCATTAATAATTGCGTACAGTCAGTTTGCTCTTGCCCTTATCCCTAAATCGTGTCATGAGTTGTAAAGTCCTCTTTATTTGCTATGAATTTCGTATAATCTGAGAACTCAAAGGGAGTTAATGCTACAGTTTTGTAAGACCTGCTTCAAAACAATTTTCTTGATTTCCTTTTCAGATTCTTCAAATAAGAACATAGAACAACTATGCATTTTTAATTCATTTCTAAATGATCTCATCATTATTCTTAAACCTACTTTTTCTGCTTGTATAGCAGTGATACCCCTGCATAAATTAGTTTATAATTTTCTGTGCACTGACATTAATAAATTAATAAATCTCATTTTAGATCATCTTTGTGTCTTATTTAAATATTCGTTTTAAAGGTAATTTTTCAAAACTTTTAGGTCATCAGGATCTGGGCCTTGGTTACTCATGTAGTTAACCACAAGAATATATCCGTTATGGCAGAAGCCTCTTGCTTTACTTGGCGATTCTGGTTTGCTGCCATTAGCTTAAGAATGCGTTTTATACTCATTCGAATAAAAATAAAATTAATTATCCAAGGTTTATAGCTCAAGGACAGGACCTTCACTGCACGCTCAGCCTGATCAGCATCTCCATACTTACCATTGGTATAGCAAGAGAATGCATCGACAATGATACAGTAGGTGTCAACCTTTTTACCGAAATTACTGGTAGAAGGCTATTGGTACTACTAGTAGTAGCTGATTGAGAATATGTTTATGTACAGAGAATTTTAAAACTCGACCGACTTCACTCTTTAGGAACCGGTTCTACAATGTTCCGATGCGTTTGCCGATAGTTATACGCTCTAAATAAATGTGTCCGTCGGATAAGCAACATTATCGTTCTTATTACAAATTTTCCTCTGAATAGCAACCCTGCAGATAATCTCGCAGCGCGTATATTGTTCGCGTTACTTCCCACACAGTTTTATCTTATCTGTGACATCCAGCAGAATGCTTCCCAAAGCATACAACCTTAACGTCAACCATGTTTTTGTCACTGTTGGTATAGCCTCATTTCTGTAAACAATATTATATTTATTCATATAGTTGTTCATTGTTATTAATGGACAACAACGCTATCTTGCACATATAACTAGGCATAGGAATTTCCAAGCATTAAAGCCAGGACGAAAGGAAATCCGGTTGAGCTGTTATCGGACTTTACGTCGTATATAACAAACAAATCACCCCGTCCCTCGTACAATTTGGCGTGTGCAGACCAATCACGAGACAGCTTTTTACCTGCCGTCAGTCTCTCATGGTCGCTGTTGTGTACGCTGTATGTATTGATGGTTTGAGTGCAGCTAACTTGAATACATCTGCTCAAGAATTCCTATGCCTACTATCAACTTCAAAAAACATGCAAAAACATCTCCTTGTGTTGACGAGTCTATTAGCTGATGTATTTCATCGTGTGGCTTTATCATGCTTGCTCTGCTCAGAATGAATCATTTGTAAACTTAATTCTGTCGTTTTCTTCTAACCTCAGGTTTTCTCCTGTGAAGCAAATACATCCTAATTTCCTCATCGAAATAATATGTATAAATGTGCCACTATGACTGCAGGCGCAACAGTCGTGAATTGGAAAGATATTGAGAAACTTTGGTTATTTATATTGCAGGATAAAAACCCTATCGACTGCAGCAACTAGCAGAAAACTAATTGGCAACCATATCTTAAGGAAAGTGTTATCTAGAGATTGTAAAAGGCTACCTATGGGAACGATATTGGGTAAATGATATTATCAGCAACTTATCGGCACATTGTAGAACTGGCCCTAGGTGCTAAATGGAGTAACACGGAACGAAACCTGATCCGTTCTGCTTTTGGGATTTTTGAACACCCGGTGTGTCTAGTTACACGCCACAAACATATTTCCAGCCGTGAAATACAAAAGGCATTCTAAAATTTCTTGGCTGACTCACAGATTTGCGAAGATGACCAAAATACTGAGATAGTTGTTAAGTCTCGTCCTTTAGATGGCGCACTGTAAAATTTCAGACGCGTAAGTATAGTCTCGTTTGTGACGATAGCGTGAACAAAGTAGGGTTTAAATTTTCTACAAAATGAGCAATACCGAAATATGAACTGTGATAATAACTTTTTTATAACTTTTTTCTTCGATTTGAACTACTGAAACTTACATTAACTGAAACGCCTTTTCATCATTTACCCCTATATAAGCCTATATGTTTACCTTCTTTGCAGTTTCATGCTTCAAGCAAACAGGGAGCACGTAGTTTTTACTCGACTGCTCCAACTGGGTGCCGTTCATGCAGGATGGTTTCTGAGCAATGGTGCAGGCGGTACCCCTGTATTACTCGTATGCTGGTATGGTTCCTATTGAATTTTTGTGAACGTAGGGTGGAACAGACAAGACAAGCATTCATAGAAAGTGAGTAGAGGTTATGTAAACATATCGCAAATTTCAGCGAGACAAGGGATGCCTGGATAACAATAATAGAAAATTGGATTCTCTGTTGTTTAAACAGCGAATCGTATACGTACCCAAAATAAATAAACTTCAAAAAAGGCCAAGATCATAAACAGACGTCGTAGGTTGAAGAAACCAAATAGTTCTGATGGATATACATGTACATCGTTAGCAGTGAAGGTATTGTAACCGCGCTCGCGAAGTTAGCGGCGAGCCGCCGGTGTAAGCCCATGCCCACCCGTTTGCTTGGCCGCCTGGTGGGGTTCCCTGCCGGCGCTTCAGAACAATGGCCCCTCATGTGCCGCCTGCCAGCAGATATGGTAATTTCTGCTCCAGAAGATTTCTTTCGGGAGGTTCGAGTACCTTCCCCTTCAAGAACGTTCCACTTTGTATACGGGGCATAAGGTGCTGGTAGCGCCCGGTAAAGAATGGAGTTAAGTGAAGAGAGTTGAGAGCTTGGGCAGTTAAGGGTGAAAGTTCAGAGTGTTGTTCAGTTGTGAGCTTTGATTCGACTGTTCAGATGTGTTCTGCTCTGAGTGTGCGACAACATTTGACTCAAGTGTAACGTGTTACACATCGCTGAGTGTCTACGTGTTAAATAAAAAGTGTTTCGCAGCAACTGGTGTTATATGTTACAGTATTAAAAAACGCAGAGATTTGAGTTTTGGCCAAAAGCGATTAAATTATCTAATTGTAAATTTCTATGCCTAAATTTACTTGGGATTAACATACACCAGAGGTGGCGAAAACGTGACTCGCGAGTCATTTTGACTCGCAGGCGCACGTTCCCTCTCTAAAACCGTCCGTTTGATTTTCACATGCTACGAGTGATGCAAGGCGTGTTGCATATTTGGTGACTCGCGGAAGGAAGTCGTTTTCCCCACCCTTGACATACACGATCTACAGTAATTTTTTGTACTCCACCATTTTTAGGGATGTAGCACAAGTTTAAATGGATGGTTTCTAGCCCTTTAAAATTTCCCGCTAAGGCTTCTTTTGCGCTTTTCTCTAACACGGATTTTACAAGATAAGTTACATTTTGCGCAAGAGTTCTGGTCCGATTTTAATAAAAATTTTAATGCATAATATTCATGAACATGCGAACCAAAGTTACGGTTTATTAAACGCTAGTAGTATGGTAAAAAGGTTTAAATATAAAATTGTAGTATCTTTTTAATTGAAAGAATTTGCAAAGAAATTAAAATACAAATCTCAATAACTAATTGCACGACTACATATCGTAAATAATTAGCAGTGCTTCTTTAAGCTTAAACAAAATATATTTGTTGCCATTTTTAAACTTTATGTTACGAAGGATCTCCAAAGCATTACACATATGCCGAATGCAAACTGTATTAATTGCTTATTATATTGTTAAACATTTGTCATACCAAATCGAAATTTTGCTTGTTAGGTTTTCGCTATCATAAAACATACATGGATTTAGACCACAATAACCTTAACACTGTACAAACTTTTTAACTCAATTCTCCGCGTCCTTTAAGACAGAAGGCCACTTGAGTGGAACTGGTTCACATCCCTGCGTCTTTGTGCAAATATCTGCAAATGTGTTTGCCGTACTAATGACCAACAGACAAACCCTGTGCAGTGGAGTGGAACAAAGCTTTGGCCTTATGAGATGGTTTTCGAATGTTACTTTATGAAACAAAAGAATAAAGGCACGTCCATGGAGAATTGCTACTTACCTGCAGAAGTGAGCAATTCACACAGTAACGAATATATTTTAAGATTAGCTGGCTTACCCGAAGTTGCAAGGTTAGCTTTTTAAACCAGAATGTCGAATTAATTTACCATTCCCGTTCTTTATGAAATTATTTTACAATGACCTAGAGGATTTTTATGGTGAATCCTCTATAAGTACCCTTTGGCGGTGGAAACATCATCCGTCTGAATGGCCGAATAATTTTTTAAGAAACTTACAGTTGTGAAATGTTTAACTTTCTACCTTCTCTTTGGTCGCATAGTTATTTAATAACATAAAAGCTACATATTTTACACATAATGTAGAAGCCCTTAAAGTATACAACGGAACAGAGGTGAAGCTCGTGAATATGTAGATTCCGTACTCCCAGGCCACCAAGTTAACCTCTTTGGAAAAGACACACAGAGAAAATATGTCTGTGACATCGAGAAAAATAATCTTCTCCGTAGTTAATATAAAATATAGATTCAATGATTTCTGATGTTAGTAATATGCAATTTACCATTATTTACCCTGCTAACGAACTTTATTACAACACAAGTGCAAAGCAAATAAAGCATATTTTTCTTACGTGAGGATTATCAGAAGATTTTGGCTTCCAAAAACTTCAGTGCATACATCTACCGAGTTAGAATAACGGTTATTCAGAGATTTGATTTCACACACTCCTGCAGTGTTTTTAAATGGCAATTAAATAAGTACGATTTGTAACGTTATAAACAGAATCTACTGTAGATTTTAGGTTCTGTCGTTCCCCCCCTTAAAAGTCGCATCATGGCCATCCATGTATACCTACTGCTAGGAATAAGATGCAACCGGCTTTTATTTTTAACCGCCTTCTCTACAGAGTACAGCAGCTAACCGGCTTTTGTTTCTACAGTCATTTTCTGTGGAGTACAGCAACCATTTTCTACTCTATGGCATTCTCAACGAAGGCTTTATAGATCCTTTTAGTCATTTATGAATTGTAATTACAATCGCTCCACTCTTAGAACTCAACTTGATGTAAACACATGACGTCATTAACTGATCTGCGATACAAGGGAAACCAAAGCACACCATAACATTATAGTACGTTAAATATGTGCGATTATCTGTGGATGAAAAAAAAGGTAATAAACGTGGTTCGAAACTTTTGATTAATCCGGAGAGATTCTTCGCTTTTTACATCACGTCCGGTTCTAAGGCTGGACAGATTTAGAAGGCATATTATAGCCCGAGTACGTCAGAGAGAATAGGGCTTCTCAATGTTGAAAGAATTATCAAAATCCGTCGAGTAGTTTTAAAAGTTACCACACACACACACACACACACGCACACGCACGCACGCACGCACGCACACACACACACACACACACACACCTCTCCTTATATCAGTATTGATACACAACCCGCGAAACATTTCAAAGAAGGGGGCCAATGGCAGTCGGTGGGGATGTAGCATCATTGTTCACAGAGCAGTGGCACATTAATGAATTTTTGACGGTAACATTTTTTACGCAAACATGGCCGCGGTTGTAAGCCTATCGCAACTGAATGCTGGTTTGCAGGCCAGTTCATGATAGGGAAAGATAGGAGGGGAAAGCGAAACAAAATGGAATGGGTCTGTTCGTGAGGATGCATTCAAGGTTATTTATTATACTTGGAATCGGGAGTCACCTTTAGTCCATTTTGCTTTTCTCCGCAGTATACAAACTTTTGTTACACTTGGTGCAAGATTTAGAAAATGCTCAATAGATATGCCGCTTCTTTACAAGAGGCCTTAGTAGATGCACATTTTACTAAACCACGTCTCTTTGTTGTATGGGGTGGGGTCCGCATCAAAGAAAACCGAGGTTTGTTGATCACATGTTTCCGTAACAACACCCTCTGCCTGCTCGTGACAGGCGAGTCGCCTTAAGCTGCAAGGGCCTTAGAAACGGGGTTTAATTCAGATTGCAGCGTTATGAAATCCAAGTGATGAAGAAGAAAACTAAAGATCCTTCGGTGATGACCAGGGGTCGGATTCTGACATGTCATCTTTTAACTGTTGCATCATAGGCATTGCTAACGTGTACCCAAATCCTTATCATGGGTCCCAGATTATTAAAACACGTATTTGATCATTTTCTATTTTAGGACATTTTTTATTTTAGGTTATTTTGCCATTTTCTTACCTTTCGCGTCTTTATTTAGTCATTTTCTTGCATTTATATCCAGTACACGAGTTTCATATTATTAGCATCTTAAAACATTAGAAATTTTACTATTCGACTGAGAAATAAAAATATCTTTGGACATTCTTTACTCAAATTCTTGGGGGAAAAAAAATCACATTCCTATGTAATGTTTAGTCTGGAAAGGGTGGGCTACAATGGAGGGGTGGTTATTTTGAGAGCAGACATAATTCAGTTATAAATTCATGCCCCGAATAGCAGTGAGACAGTAAGTTTTCCAACTTTCGCATTAATGTGTGTGTAGTCAGTTGCTACTCCCCTTATCTTTGTGTCATGTTATACGCTGCGAAGTCCCTCATTTGCAATAAGTTTTGTATAATCTGAGAACTCAGAACAGTTAATGCTACAGTTTTGTAAGACCTCTTCAGAAACAATTTTCTTCATTTTCCTTTCAGATTCTTCAAACAAGAACATGCAACAAATTTTTAATTCAGTTTCGAAATTATTTCAGAAGTATTTGCTATCTGTATAGTATAAACTGTATAATTTTCTGTGCACTAATTTTAGTAAATCAGTTTTAGGTTTTTTTTGTAATTATATCATTTTAAAAACATTGTAATCATTTTATTACTCATTTTTAAAACATTTTTACTCATAAAATTCTGGGCCCTGGTGATGACAATAGATGGCCTTATTGGTCTTCTACTTCCCTCATCGATACGTCTAATATTTACAGCTATCGTCATCTTGCGAATTCTTGTTTATGTTGATTTCTTATATAAGAATAAGCCTTTTAAAATAAACTTTTATTGCGCAGACGTTTGTTAATATGCATAATCAGCACTGATCGACTTTTAACTGTGTGAACTATTTTAGTTTCAACATGGTACAGCTACAGAAAAAAAAATTGTGCGGGAATCTGCTATGTATAGATTATGTAGTGTGTAATTCTCAGTTAATCTGGTATTACATTCACATGAATTTCTTTGACCACTATCGTTTATTTTATATAGCTTCTACAAACTATTCTTACGAGAGCTTATTTTTCCATCTACTTCAAATTAATCGAGATAAACCTTTGCAGAAATAGTTTCATTACACATTTCTTTGCAAGTAAAAAGGGGATAGAGGAAACCTAATCGATAATCAGATATTAAATGCGAGTCATTATACACTGCCCTTAAAATTCCATACTCTTTCCATGACATCGCGAGAAATAAGTGAATAGCGACAGCACCTTTAAGGCAATACATCTGTGCTTCGACTTTTTTTATCATATACTCAGGACATAAAGCATATAGTCCACACACAATTTTAACAGCTATGTCAAACCGTTAAGGTATTATTTTTTATTAATAATTAATCACTTTTTGATATGGTAATATGAAATGCTCCTTGGAACCTACGGTGCATCGTTTCACTTCCAAGGTTTTAATTTCATCCTAGTACACAAATATAAAGAAATTGGTATGTACGTGTTCTTTAATCTTAATTAGGATAAGAGAAAAAGATTGTTCACATGTTATTGAATTTTTCAACATTTACAGTTTGGCTTATGGAAAATAATGTATTCAGCTGAACTATCTTATATTTTTTAACTAGTGCATAACAGTTTTTACATCCGTAATTCCTGAAGCTCTCCTAAAAATTTCAAGCTAGTAAGCTATAAACTGTGGTCCAAGGAGCATTTTCAATATTGAAAGATGAAAAAAAAAACAGAAAAATGGAGTTTAAACTTCAACGCGGTACTTTACCTAAATTGCATAGGACCAATTAAATAGCAATTTGTGGCTTTAACATTTGTTATATTAGAAAACCAATTAAGCAGCATGAAATTACAAATTGTAAGCATAGCAAAAATGCAAAAAACAAAAACTTGAAAATGTTCACAATTTTTACCAAATTCCGCCGATTCATTGTCTTAAAAAATTACTAATTATTCAACAATTCAAACCAATAATAACGGATATCTTGGAAATGCTGACAAGCAGCTGTTTTAGAGAGCGTGTACTAAAAATACTTTTCTTTTTTTAGGGGGCCTGAAAATATACAATTGCGGTGAAATGACAGTATACAATTTTTGGACGAAATGCAATACTTCCTCTACCTATTAGGTACGTGGTTGCAAGAGCAAAAATATGAAATGAAGAACGAGAAAGAACATGGAGGGAAGATGGAGTGGATATTAAGAGTATAGCATTATAAACGTGTATGAGCTACCGAAATATATCGCCAGATAATTCATTTTACAAACTGCATTATCAAAGTGTTTGAATTTACGAATTCCAGCAAGTTGGACCAAAGCAGCGCTCGATGCGTTCCCTCTTCTTCTTCCCTCCTCCCCAAAGTTGAAAGTTTATTTGTAGTAAGTTTATTGTCCTTAGCGATCACCGAACTGCAAACCTCAAGCTGCAAGGTCATCGGGAAACAACAGGAACCTTGTTCACTTCTTTCAAGCGACGTATTGGAACGTTGGTAAATCTTGCAGGAACTATATATACCACAAGGGGCGTCCTTTATGGAGCAGGGGTCAGCGTATTGTGTTGTTTTTGTGGTGCGGTTTGAGGTAGAGGAAGGATAAGTCGGACTACTAAGACCGTCGTTGTCCTCTGTAGTATCAGGCTAAGTGTGAGGCATTAGAACCTCAGATAAGTTTCAAGGTGCGGTGATTCCGGTGATCTTGGTTATCTTGTGTGAATGATGATCTTAATGTTGAATGGTGGGTGACTTTATTGTGTTCCAGATGCTATTTTCCGCTGTTATTTGCCACACTTTTTCCTATGTGGTCCGACTACCGTGTACCTGAGGCCTTGCCTTGCGTCTTCTCCCCGGTTCCGACATTACAATTACGCGCGACCCCGTTACCAGATACCCGCCCCCGGTCTTAATTTCCTAAGCAACTTCCTCGCGCCGAAAATGTTGAGCGTTCTTGCTTGTATGTATTTTAGCCAGCACATGGTAATTATTCCCCCACTTTTTCTAGGAATTACGTGATGTCTGCGTCTTCCTAAATAATTTGCTTCTCTTGTTGGTTATTTACTTTGCTACGAAATTCTCTCATTGTTTATTGTAAATTTGTTCTAGCACATTCTTAATCTGCGGGAACTTTCTCTCCACTTTAATTTCCACGACCTTATTTTTGGTTTCGCGATAAGGCACCACATATACTGGCGTACATAAACTGTGGCCCATAATGGAACGGAGCTGTTTATGCTGGTACTGACAAAATCTAGCCACACACCTTACCAGCGTGACCATGTATGCTGTTCGAGAATAATTCTAGCCATTGGATTGGCAGGGTACTCTACCTCCTCCAAAGCATGGCCGAACTGCCGAAGGGTAACATTGCAACTAAGTTCTGCCTATGGTGTTCTAGGGGAATGGGCCACCTTTTATGCACATCAGTGTACATTTAAGCTTGTCTGTAATACCCGGTTTGTTGCTGGGATCTCGTCTTGAAAACTACAATCCTACTTTTTACCACCAAAGGTTTGTCCCTTTTTCTAACATTCTCATATTCTGGGTGCAATATAATTCTCTATCTTGACAGGGAGGCTTTCAAAGAAACAAAAGACGGGCGACATTCGGTGTGTTTTCTCCCTCTCCTCTACAACCGTAAGTTCTACTCGAAACTTGTACATTTAATTCATCTTTTAACATCATCTCTAATACTTGCTTATTAGCACGTTTGTCACACTTTTATTTATATGCCGATTTACTTATTTATCTTTTATTTTTGATGGGCACGTAAGGCCGGTTACGGTCTGAACAATCATACCTTGTGCTTGCGTTCGAGAAACTATTTTCCTCAGTCAGTTACGTTTACTCTAATGCTCTCAATGACCTTTTAGAATAAAATATCTGAAAACACCGATCTGTGTTGCTAAATGCAAACTCTTAAAGTATACCACATTCCTATATGTATTTTCACAGTGACACGTTACATGGCTCAGACAGAACAGTTCTCCGAAACTGGCCGTTTGGCGCACCTCCAATGAAAAGTATGCTATTGTCAGCGGTGATCGTAGAGCTAAATTTTAAGAACATAATGTTTTCTTCTGGACTGCTTACCCTTTCAACATCTATTATTAAATAAAGGTTAAGGAACTACTTAGAACTCAGAGTTGTTCGGTAAGCTTGGAGTAGCCGTCTTTGTATTTATGTTCTTGGTCTGTACAGTGTTCTACAACACATCAAGAAAACGGCAATGATGGAACGAGAATAAAAGGGCTTAGAAACACTTGGGATTCATGTCTTAAAACGTGAGCAATCACATGGGAAGTATAATGGAACTCACGAACGATGACCATTTGGTAGTTACCGTTCTCGGTCACAGCATACTGCGTGCTTATTGTGCGTAGCTGTCCTTTATTCATAGCTGTTCCGAGGAGGCATAGTAGCATAAAGCATATCTTTCCCTCATGGTAGACCAGTAGTTCTTCTTCGTCGCTTTGAAATAGGATTATATGCTTATTTACAAGTTCTAAAAGTTAATGTAATGAATTTATTCGCTTATGGTCATTCTGACTACTGTTCCAGATTTATTCTGGACCACGCTTAACTGCAACAGAACGTATGTATGCACCAGCGGTCGGCAGCTGCTGCGTTTGTGACGTAAGAGCCAGTTCCGAGCAAAGGGCAGCACGACGCGAGCGGCACGAACCGGCACAGTGCCGGGTACGATGGCGCAGTAGTAAAATTGGACCGTTGTAGTGTATATTGAAGTTCGTGTATTAATCATGGAGGAGTTACAAGAATGTAGCAGTGAAAGACCATAAACTCGCACATTTTCCAAGATTGTCTACAGTATGCCACCCAATTACCGATATAAATAGCTATGCACAAATATTGGAAAAACTAAGTCAAGAACTTAATACCAGATTTCAAGATATTGGTAATCGCCAGTCCGACATCAACATATTTGCAACACCATTTTCAGTGGATATTGGCAGAGTACCGTCATTGCAATTAAAAATAATGTACTTTCAAAATTATACTGGCATGAAAGATGGCTTTCAAAACAAAAGGATTTGTCTCCCTCTTATAGAAATTTCCCCCAAACAAGGCTCCCTCGGTTCCACCAGTTTGTTGCCAGGATGCTGAGCATATTCGAATCTACTTACGGATGTGAACAGTTATTTTCTTATATGAAGATCTGCAAACCACAACATAGAAACCAACTTTCTGATCGTCACTTGAAAACGTCCTTCGCTTGCGTGTTAGCCAGACTATGGCTCCAAATATTGCAAAACTAGTGAGGGAGAAAAGAGGGGGGAAGCTCTACAAAGTGTCCAACTTGGGCAGGGCAGTGATACAAAGTAAGTGTATGATTTACTGTATGTACTCTGCGCATAGTGCTAACCAAACGGTATAAAACGGTATTGCGTAGAATTTGAGAGTGAGAGAGGGAGGGAGAAAAGAAGAACAAGAACGAGCTACCTATTTTCAACGTTCCGAACGGAAAACTGTGGTACTACTGCTTAAATGTTCGAAGAAGCTTCTTAGCCGCATTTATGTAATCGAATGCCTCTGCAGTTATATATTTCGTGTTTCTATTAGTGCATTATATTAAAACATTTGTTTCATTATTTTACTGTGGGTATTTTTCATGCAAATTTATTATTATTGTCTTGTGGTGGGTTGAAATGCGTAGTCAGGTGCAAATAATGTGTACTGCAGTTATACTGCCATTATAGTATCTCCGAAGAAGAATGCGTACTCGATTAAAGCATAGGCACAGTGCCGCCACTGGTAAGTTGAAGCTTTTCAGATTTCCCTTCCATTCTGTGCTCACTGCACAGATATCGCCGGGCAGTGAGCAATTTTACCCGCGAATGTGACGTCACAGAGCAACTTGCACACTATGCTACCTGGGTATATGTAATGTATTTCGTCGTCCACTTCCGTGGTGCAAAGGTATTGCGTATGCCTTCTGACCATGGGATCCGTATTTGATGGAAGCGAAATGCTTGCATAAGGTTTATTCCGGGAGTTTCTTTTATCCTCATATGGCAAAGCTTGGTTAATGCTTACCTCGGTGGTCTCCGATCTTACTTGAGTATAATTCTATCCGTTTCATTCACCGTCTCTGCAGGCCTGTGTTATTAAATCGGAAATTTGACAATTACAAAAGAATCTCTCCCAGATAAGATCATCCTTTGTTGTCTCGCCATTACTTTCTTTCGCTAAAAAAAATGTTTCTTAAGGTAACGTTCTGTAAAACTTGGTAAAAATCTGAACATTTTCGATTTTTTATATTTTGCATTTATATTATACTTATAGCTTGTACTTTCATGTTACACAATTGGTTTCTTTAAAACCATAAATGACTATTTAACCGGTCCTTTGCCTTTAGGTAAAGCACCGCATTGAACTCCATTTTTCTCAATTCCTTTTGTTCAGCATTTTTCACTATTCAAAATGCTCCTTGGATCACAGTTTATAACCTATTGGCTTGCAATTTTCAGCAAAGCTTCAGGAACTACAGATTTAAAAATTGTTGTGCACTAGTGAAAACAATATTAGATGGTTCAGTTTAAATTACTAATTATTTCCCATAACTCACATTGAAAAAGTTAAAAATATAACATGCATACAAAAATGTGTTTGTCTTAAACTAATTAAAATTCAGATATGCCTACACAACAGTTTCTTTGTTTGTATACCAAACTCAAATTAATATTTTGGGAGCGATACGATAAACTGTAGGGCCTAAGCAGAATTCCATATTAGAATATCAAAACGTCATTAATTATGAGTAAAAAATTAGTATCTTAACAACGGTTGAATATTCTCGTTTAAAATGTTGTGTGCACTATGTTTTATGTTCTGAGTATATGGTAAAAAAATAAGTCAAAGCAATCAAACGTCAGGAAACTGTGGATTTCTGAATTTTCATAGATGCATTGCCTTAATAGCATTTTAGTTACAACATAAATGCCGAGTGCTGAAAGCCCGATTGCAACTGTATTGAAATAAGTAAAATTGACACACCATATAGTATTTATAATATCAGAAATAACAAGTATAACGTGCACTGGAGATAATGAATGTGAACATAAAGGGAAAATAACTAATTATACTGGATCTTATTAAGTACTTCTTTTCGTTTAAAAATGCCTGCCTTAACTCAGATGCACTCGCCAGACAGACGTATGTATATTTCCTTTATGGCAGGCCGTAACGAAGTGTAGATGCAAGCTGTCGTGCTCTGTGAAGATTCATCGGGCACCAAACTCTCCAAGATCTTTCCTACGTATATATTAGGAACATAAAAGCTGCTGTCATTTTGTTTTTCATGCTTTAGCATTAAAACTAGCCGTTGTAGTGATAAATATGTATGCCTGTGGCCACATAATTACAAGGAACTGTAATTTCTGGAATATACACCCAGTAACACGAGGTATATATTACCACATGTATAACCAAAACCGTGTGTTGCTGATTCGGTCACTAACTTGTTTGCTCTATGTTGAATGCCTTTCTGTGATTAGGGATAGCACATTTATTTTATTACATTTAACGACACTTATTTTATTTATTTAACAAGACTCATGCTAAGTTCTGCCGAGTTTTAACGTTGCTCCTGTTGGCTTTATGTGAATGCAGGGCGGAACAAACAAGGTATGCACCGAGCAAAATTCAACGGACCTAGCAGCCTTATCGATAATTACACAAAACGAGTATTAAAATAGACACTTAATCGTGTAAATAGCGAAATGAAAAATAGTATTGTCGAAAACAAAAGCCAAAGAAGTGTGCCACAGTTCAAACAGGGAGGAGGTAACACAACCCAGAATACACACACATCATCACGAGGGAGGAAGGAACAAAAGTGAATTGCAATGACGACCACGAAAGATGACGGCTTTAAGACGAGTATATCCGTCATTAGCAATCAAAGGGTTAATTATTTACAAAACCTTAGGTAGTTTATGCATATTTCTCTCAGAGTAATGTTTTTTTTTCCCTTCTGAAACTGACTTTCTCACTTCTGCCTACACAACGAAATAGTAGTGGTGAACAGCTTCCAAGTGTTAACAGTGTTCATTATTTATAATTTCATGAAATGCCTTCAAGCAAAACACATTTTTTCGAAAATGTCTGTATTGTGTCTGTAAAGCATGCATGTGTTCATAAAATTAAAACATGTCACTTGAAACCTCATATTTTAAAATGTTATTAAAAACCGAACCTATATTTTATTTACTTTTATTTTACTTGTGTGCAGACGTCTTATTGACAATATTTCCGAAATATGAAAGATATATTTGCTATTGTGCACTCAAACGCAGTGAAAAATGGCTTCATATAACCAGTGGTTTTGCTTTCCATCGTGTTTTTTGCATCAGTTATGTATAGTTTGAAATTATGTTACATGTACGCAGATAAAACGCTCAGCAAATCAAACATTTATAGAAATAGAGTTCACTGCATTAAAAAAAACGAGTGAAGTAAAGACGGTGTAGGTATAAAAGTAAATATTAATAGCTATGTGAATCGTACTAGCAATTCTACACAAGAAGATGACATGATTACACCAACGAAAATGTGAATGTAATTAGGAAAGCCCCAGAAAGAGATTCTAAGGAAGCTTTGGATTTTGTAAACAGTTATGTTAAAGAATTAATAAAAACAGAAGAAGAGTTATTTCAACCTTTAAACAATTTACTACAACACTTTCCTCAGAAACCACGCCACATAAAATGTTTACATAATTTGTGCAAAACCCCTGGTCACGATTTCATACCCAACTCGGCACAACAAGCAGCTTACCAATACGGCATTGGTATACTTGTCTGTCATCTTTAACACTGCTCTTCGATTTGGTTATTTTCCTCCGAAGTGGAAGCTGGCTGAAGTTATTGTATTTCACAACCAGACGAGCCTAAGAACTTAACATACAATTACTCGCCAATAAATTTATTACCGACCTTATCGAAGCTACTGGAAAAAAAAGTCATCGCTATTGAAAAAATACGTGTTTCCAACCTCTTACACCCTCATCAATTTGGATTTTGGCCAAAGCATTCTGCCATGCACCAATTAAGACTCTCACAGTCCATTTCGCAGGGGCTTGAACGTCTTCAGTGCAGCAGTATTTTTGGATATTAACAAAGACTTTGACAAAGTGTGGCATGATGGTTTAATTCTTAAAAATATTTCGCATAGATCTTCCTGATACAAATCCTTAATTCTTTCTCACGGAGCGGTATTTAATGCTCCGTATTGGCGGAATTCGATTTTCACAACCCCTACTGAGGATGTGTTCCACAAGGCTCAATTTTCTTGCACCTCTTCTTTTCAACATCTTCATGCTTGATGTCCCAAATTTACTGCCTAATACACAGCAATTTGTTCTACGAGACGTTACCGGTTTATTCCCATTCCGATTTGCAAACAGCTATTGCCACATTAGAATATTCGATTGATCGACTTTCTTCTTGGATCGTCACCTGGCGTATTTTACTCAATCTCACAAAAGGGAGTACAAAATTTTCTCCTTCGGCTTTATATGAATTCCATCCTTAATGTTTATTGAACGAACCCATCTCCTGGCTGTCCTCAGCAACTCCCATGAAGTATCTTGGAGTGATGCTCAAAATTAGCTTATGTGAAACTCCCATGTAAAACGCATAGTCTCATTAGTTTCAGCCTGGCTCTCAAAGCTTTATCCGGTGTTTAACCGGCAGTCAACTTCAGTTCTCGGTTGTTCTGTGCTTTTACATACCTCTCTTTTGCGACCGTTAACTCACTCATGCAGCTCCTGTCTGGGGAAATGCCAGTAAAACTCGCATTCACCGCATCCAAATCATACAGACTACGGCATCACGTATAATCACCAAAGCACCACGTTTCGTCAGGAATCAGCTAGTACACCGCAAACTGGGACCTTCAACTGGCGTATATCCGCACCATCTCGAAGACTTTCCTCTCTAACCAACATGTCCAGGGAGCAGTAGAACATAATATCTATTTACACCAGACGAAACATCCAGCCAAAACGCTGAAACTCAGACCTCCGCAAGATGCACCTCTCAGTGATGATCCTAGATCATATTCAGACAATCTGATCTCTATGTGTATCGACACTCACTCTTTCCATTAAATGTTCTTTTTTTATGTAAATTTACTTCGATGAGCCATCCAGGCCAACTCCAGTTATGTAGTAGGCTAGTTTCAATTGTGACCGATGATCTGTAAAGCACATCTACTCATCGATCCATTTGTAATTAAATAAAATTTATCACATTACTTAAATCTAAAGTTTAAAAAATCCAAGGCTTTTTTTTATTCTCGCCCCACGAAAATGTTAAATGTTTTACATACTAGACTTAATAAAATTGAGAGAACTAGTTGAATTAAACTTTGGATTAACACATTTACAAGGAATTAAAACATCCTGCCAAAAGATCATTATAATGTGTTTTAAGATTTAGGAGATAGGTAGATATATTTAAATTATGGAAAAATAAAAAAATAATATTACAGAGAATGGTTAGAAACGACAGACAGTTATGCGAGATCAACTTAAAGATTGAAGATAGTGAAAAAGGACGGACGGAGGGGAGAGCGCTTATCAGAAAATTACCTATCTGCGACGAAGGGTTAAGAGAGGGTGGCAATGTGAAAGGTAAACTTCGGTTGTTCACATTCCACAAACAAGAATCTCTCTCTCTCTCACACACACACACACACACACACACACACACACACACACCCTGCTAACACAAACCATATGCTTTAATAATTTGTTTTGATAGTGTCTGTTATGTTCATAATTGAAAAGCTTTCATTCATCAAACGTGCTGATGTTTGACGATTAAGTATGGAAGGTAACATTGATTGTATTCGATAACTGTTCTTTCACACAATTGGTGTGTAGACCTGACTTGAAAAATTAAATTTCATGGCCGGGGCTCGAATCACGGATACTCGGCTTTCCATGACGAGGCTCTTGGCACTTGAGCTCCTACGGCAAGTATTGGAATTCACCTTGAAGGATACCGTGATACTTGAATTAAGTGAGAGGACTTAAGACACTAGCGAGCATTTCGCCATTGTACCTCAAGCGGTAAGAGCATCGACACGGTTTTTTTAAGTCTGAATAAATATGCTAATGTTAATTTAATTACTCGCTATGGACTGGTCGAAGAGGGAAAAGTGAACAGAGTAGGCCAAGGATTTCCTATGAAATTTAATTACTAACTGCACCTCTGTAAACACCAGTAAGTTTTACCTCCATGCAAGTGTCACTCCGCACAACTGTTACATACTCTTTGAAACTACATCCCGATACCCCGAAAAGAAGCTGCGACATTTTGGACGCTATATTGACAATATGGTACAGACACAGGCGCTAGAAAAGCAGAAAGAAAAGATAACAAAACGAGCATTTCCTTTTCATTCAATTGGAAACTCAAACTGCACATTTATGGTGTCAGCAACAAACATTAATGCCATACTTTGTTATGTCTAGAAAGACGCAAATACCAACTCAGCATGCCAGAAATCTTCGAAAATAGCAACTGTGAATCTTTCGCTCGAGACAGTTGGGATTAATACTGCTTCCTGTTTAAACTTGGTGGCCTTGACGGAGTTCTGGGAAGACGTGAGGTTGTCTTGTTTATAGTCATGGTCAAACCTGCAATGATCGCTAACTTTTTTAGTTATTTCCCAGAATAAATGTCAATAAGAAGGTGGATTAATGCGGAAAGTTGTACTTTGCACCTGAGAACACGGTTCTTGTGGACACATTACCCAATCAAGGACGGATGTCTTAACTGAGAAACCGCTCAAACGACTGTGCTATTGAGGTTGAGAAATGATTCTACTCATTTTAACGGAGGACTGATGTGTCGATGTGTACTTAGCCAATTTGGTTAAAAAATATCGACTTTTATGCTTGTGTACCATGCTTTAAAGTACGTTTCTGCTAAGTTTTATTCTATCGGGTAGAAGCAACTCATGTTGTTGGCATCATTTTAGGACGTGCCGGTGAAATAACTCAATAGCAAATTTTATGGCCGTTTTTCTTGCCTTTAATTTTCTTGCTATTTTTCCAAATTCAAATTATCTTCTCCTACAAAAAGAGAGATGTGTCCGAAAACTGCTCACAGTGGACTTCAAAACGTACGTAATGAAATGTCTGATTGCAATTCTGAGTTATTTCTTAAAAAATAATTTGCATAAGCATGCGCAATTTAAGCGGATTTTTCCCTGCGTTGCAGGACAAAACATTGTTGCTCAAAAAATATATTCACTGTATGAAAATCTTAATTGGAAACTTTGTTACAAAGAAATTATTTAGAAGCAATTTATTAAAAATAATAAAAACAATAATGATAATAATAATAATATAAAGGCAATTACTAGTCATATGAAACTTAGTAATCCTACCTTTTCTTAAGTAGCATTTGAACCAGTGTTCGATACGACCCGCCAAGACCGTCGGGACCGACATGTATTAAAATTATTCAATTAAGGCCCTTGCGGAATGTTTAAGAGATTAGCAGCCATTCGCACACAGTACGAAGATGTGTGATAAACAGGGCAGCGTTGTCATGTTTCCGATCTGTCATTGGAATATTCTGTGAAAATCATTATATCACTAATCCATGCCTTTGTGCATGCCTTTTCTTTCTTTTATTTGTTATTTTTGTAAATGCACGTAAATTTAAATTAGCCTATTATCTAAGAAGATAGTATTTATGCATTACAAGCAAATCACATATCTTGATCGATATTGCATACGCCTAATCTGAAGCTCCTCCATTATCTGTTTCTGAAATACTGATAGGTTTTACATTTTTTCGCAGTCCGCATTAGCTTCTTATTTGCACATGGCTTATATAATCTGCCGATGTCTATCATAGATGCTTTCTACATTGCTTTTTTCTCCAAAGAGCTTTCCCATATTTTGCTTTTCCGCTCAGTTGAGAACAAAGCTCTTCTCTAGGATTTAGACCTAAGTGACATGCCGGTTCTAAAGCTAACTTGTTTAGCTATATTTCATTTAGTTCTGATTAGGTGAAGTAACACTTTGGTTAAACGTGTGTTCAGGAATCTAGATATTGTAGTTTTCTGTATATACGTTGGATAACTCCTGAATTAGATGTTCATGTTAACCTACATCGCGGTAAAGATACTCACGACTCGCTTGTATGCTAGTTCAGTCCAACAACACTGCATTCTATTCCTGGCACGCGGCCTCCCTGACTTCGCACTGCGCTGTTAGCCCCACCTTTCTTTTATACATTTCCGCGGCTACTATAGCTGCTTAACCATTCCTCTTCACCGTTACACGTGCTGGAACGGAAGAATTAGAAATACTCTGCTGTTGTCTATGTTAAATTCAGGTATACAGAGGCGGAAAATGAAATGCTTTAAACTTACGTAAACACATAAATATTAATGATAGAAGTTTAGTACTCGCTAGTATAAAATAATGTCTAACATTATATAAGTATACTGATACTTTATTTGAAGTAACTGTCAATTCTAAAGTCCTTTCACTTCATTTTAAATTAATTTTGTGTTTGTTTTCATTTTCTCATTCCGGCTCTCCATTCGAAATTCATTGTAACTAGAAGGTAGCTGAGAAAAAATGATTTCTACTGCTACATTCAACAAGGGCGTGAAATTCTGTTTTTCGATAATGCTACAAGTAAAATATCAGTCTTTTAAAGAGAAATGCTTAAACGGGATATTTATTTTGATAACTATAGTCTTTGCTGTACTTTTCAGGAATACACTTCCAGATTACGCTTTTATTCCAACCGTTACTTCTACTACTTCTAGTGCAATAATACATCTCAACATTGCCAATCAGGGCGCCGGGGTAACGCAGTGGTTTCGCTTCCGGCTCTCATATTGATTGTCCGGGTTACGATTCCCGGCTCTGGGGTGGCGATCTTAAGTCGACCCTGTCCTCGCCTTCACCTTTGACTTGCTCGTGTGAAGTATCCCCAAGGTGCAATGGTGATTCGGAGTCCACGGTAAAAGCTGTAGGTTCTCTTATTACACCGCCATCCTCATCATCACCCTACTATCGGAGGTAACGGATTCCGCTCGCTGGGTGCCTCCCCTCAGAAATGGGTACAGTCATCGTTTGATGGAATGAGGTAACCCCCGAAGGTTATAGGCCATATATGGGGAGTGTTAGATACGCGACATTGTCAATCAATCACAGTTTTCTGGCCAAGGGTAAGTCCTTCCCTACAGACCAAGCCACCTCCACGTGTCCCTTATTTTTTTTCTTTCTTTCTTTCTTTCTTTCTTTCTTTCTTTCTTTCTCTCTTTTTGTTTCTTTGTTTTGCTTTTGTCTTCGTCTCCGTATACGAACCATTTATGCTAATATTTTCTATTCCATGCCATATTTTTCTGCTCCGAATTCATTCACCATTCTTTTTATTTCATATTTTAGCAAGCGGTCCCAACCAAATTTCCTTTCTCTGGTCAGTTACAGCAATGCTTTTCCTTCGCCCTCTCTTTCTAAATAGCTTCATTACCTCTGTGGATGATAGGGTGCAATTGTTGTTCATGTACGACTCTCAAAACAGTTGATTGGCTTGTGTTCAGTTCTCGTGCAACGCGTCAACTATTAGCGGCAGGATTGTCACCAATCGCGTGTAACACATTCTCTTCCATATCGGGTGTTCTGGCACACCTCGCACGGTCAGTACCTTCTATTCTAACACGGGAGGACCCAGTTTCTCGTAGGCACTTATGTACAGATCCAAAAGTACTGTGATGTGGTTGCCGTCGGTGTGGGAACAACTCAGCATAGGGTCTTTGTGCCGCTCTTCCATTGCATTCATTGAACCCATACACGAGGTACATATCGGCCAACTCTTCCTCAGTAGATCTATCCATAATGCTGTGTATCATTGTAAATGCATACAAACATTGCCGGAAAAACAAAACCCTGGACAGAACCGAGCAGTACTGAATGCAAACTTGAGGGCAACGAGTTAAAGAGGGCATTTACTGTTGTCAACAGCACTTACTGTGAGCGAATGGAAACAATTCGTTTAGAAACAAGACACATAGCGCATACCGTCGACATTTTCGCTGTTGTGATTTTCAGTGCAATATAAAGCTAATTGGGGCAAGAAACCAAACGAAATGCAATTACTCTGTAACGAACCGCCGGAGGCCGTGGGTCCCTTATTCCAAAATACTCAGATGGTATCTCTGAACAGCCTCTTAAAAGTTTTTCGGAATTCTGGTTCATCCTGTATATATATATATATATATATATATATACATAAGGCATTGCATGAAAGCCTAGACATAAATAAGTATAATAAATATTTGGAACAAACGTGTTGGTTTTCTGACGATGTTAAACGCTGCTTAATACCCACAATATGTGCAGCAGTTTAATATGAAGCGCAGTGTCACTTATGTAAATAAGTTACCTTATTTTATCGCTTGTTATGAATCAGCATCAATTGTAGATAATATATCATATAACGGATATCCGACTTGATGCTTTACTGCTTTCAGAAACGATACTCTGTTAATTGTTGCTAATCGGAATGATGTGCCTTAACTGCGTTACGTCCTACCAAGTACAACTATAAATAAAAAAATATACAATAATGATGATGATAATAATAATAATAATAATAATAATAATAATAATAATAATAATCAGTGCTAAGTTCCTACGCCAGCGTCGTTCTCGACCAATTTCTTTTACGACAAAGGCGTTCCCAACCACTGATAATTACGACTGAAACAATGAAACATGTTATAGCATCCTTCGGATTCTTAGGCAGATAGTAACTACGCCTATTGCATTTGTTCGAAAACTGTCCAAAATAATTTAAAGTTTACCCTGCAAGAGCTCCAGTGGTTAATTTTCTTTTCCTTAGAAATTGTCAAAGGTCCTATGTATCCGGAAAGGGCTGGGCTTGTCGACCATAACGGTAAGAAAACTGACTATAGAAAGATAATGGATTATACATACGAGTTCACATGGCGGAAGGGAATACATTACATGCCTTTTACGCTGCGATTCCTGGAAGTAATGCTAACAAAAATGAAATAAAACTTTGTTGATTATCATCCGTTTACGAAATAAAACCAATTAGCTTTTTACATTTCCGATTGCTAATAACATTTGAATATGTAGGAATGCTTCTTTATTTCTGGGGTGACGCAAAGCGGGGTATTTACGAATACAGGCACTCATAAAAATATTCGGCTAAGGTTTCTTTAACTCAAACTTTTATTTTCCTAAAAACAGCATTAAATATTGAAATAACAATAGATACAAACAAATACATGCCTTTTGCAACAGTAACAACAAGAATCATTCTTCTAAGCTACAACACCTGTTGTAAACAATATTTTCATTTACTTACTGGAATTTCAAAGTCACTAAAATATTCGGTGAACATAAAGTTATGCATATTCCCCTCGCATTGGTTGAATTTAATAATTCGTATGGTATCCTTTACGACTGATTACTTTTACTAGGCGTGCTTTTATATTCAAAATTATTTTCCTCGTTTAGGCAGGCTCCATTTTAACCTTTTCTTCCAGCAGTCTTTTTCTTAAGATGATCTTTAGAGGAGATGGGAGAATTTCTGATTCTTTTATTCATCTCTTTCCATAAATTCTCTATTGGTTTAACATCTGGACTCTGTGTAGGTGAATCTATGACTTTTGGGCAGTTATATAACAGCCATTCCCTGACAATATATACCTGGTGCTTTGGATCATTACCTTGATAGAATTTAAGCGTAATTAATCCCTAATTTCTCTGCACATTGGTGGTTTTCTGAGAATGTTCGGATACTGATGTTCGTCCATGGTGTTTTCAGTGAAAATCAAATTTCCCACTCCACCTGTTGATCTACACTCGCATACTATCACATTGGCACCTGTGTGTTTTACTACAAGGTATAAATTCCTTCTGTTCAACTCCGTATTGGGCCTGAGCCAAATAGGAACTCTCCCTTCTGTATCAAATACATCAAAGGGATTGTTATCAACAAAAATTACATCATTCCACCATTCTTGATCTCTTTTAAAGTATTATTTAGCGAACTGCAACCTCTTTGCTCTGTTAATTTTATTTACAATAAGCCTTTTTCTGGCTGCCCTTTTACTGTAGCCCATCTTTCTAATAGCCCTTCTGTTTCTGGTTGCACTTCTTTACCAGTTGTCCGGCGCAGTTCGGTCGCCAGTTTTGGGCACTTATTTTAGAATTAAGATTACCTTTCTCATAAGCATTCTCTTCTTTCCCTCACTCAGCTTATGTGGACGTCCTATTATTGGCAAAGAATCGATCCTGCCCTCTTCTCTATATCTTAAGATGATGTCTTCAGTAGTGGTCCGTGGAATATTCACCTTAGCAACAATTGTTCTATGCCTAAGACCCTTAGCATGGCGAAACATCACAAGTTGTCGTTGTTCAAACGTTGTGTTGGCTCCTCTGTGTCCCATTATTTTTGGGTACATCACAACAGTATAGAAACACATGTTTGTAACTGATGGTAATGGGGGTGCGAACCTCCCCTTTTTATACCCATCTAAGCGGATCAATACAAGCATAACTGAGAGTGACCGAATCTTAAAGTGGCGCGTGTGTATTTTGCTTTGGAGTCAAACGGTACCTAAAAATTACTATCTTTGTAACAAAAATCCCAAGCTGCCGGATTTATTAAATATTTTGTTTATGCTTCACATTCAACATACACTTTGTTTAATACCAATTCATACTTACAAATAACCCTGCATTATATAGGAAAGTCTTATGGGACCGAATGCTTATACGAGTACCTGTACGTGATGGCAAAGACTTCCTCATGAATGCGTAGATTCCGAATCATCACTTTACATAAACTGCAATTTTTTCTTGTCTGTGAGACTGTGAAACATGGGCAATACTGTCAGCTGCTTGCGGTAGTTCTGACAGCTTGAATACAATAAGAGTGAATACAGTTTTGGATAACGCGCGACCCCAAATCAAAACAAAAACGATGTGTTGATAAAGTAGGTGCTTCTGCCCCCACTCCCTTTGAACACGCCTTCAAGATCAGTTGTCTCTTCAACCAGCTCGCGGAGCATACAATTGCTATACGTAGCCCTTCGTCCTATTAGTTGAATTGTAAGATACCCACGGTGGTTAGAACACGAGATGTCAGAATTTACAAATCGTAAGTACCCTAAATGACACTAACTTACGCGGCAATTGCACAAAATGAAGCTGCAGCCGACCGCTATCATGAACGGTTTCACACCAGGCGGAGTCCGAATCCAGAACATTTGTACAAACGCATAAGAAATTTTGTCCACAGAGAGAGTGCAGCCAGCGTATGAAGGTGGTCGTCCAATGAATACTACAGAAGCTGAGCAAGTAATTTTAAATCTTGTGGCTGAAAATACCAGCAGTAGTCCTGAAACTGTTCCAATGTTAGGCGTGTAACATTGGACTGTCCTTAGGACATTAAAAGAACAACTGCCGAGACCGTACCACATTCGCGAATCCAGTATCTTAGGGAAGCAGATCACGTCCCTAGGTTGGCTTTTGCCAAGTGGTTGCTGGATCAGTGGCAGATTTCTCAAAAACAATTTGGCAGCAGACGAGGCCACCTTTAAGAGGAGTGAAATTGAAAGCTTCAACAACACTCAAACCTGGACCGAAGAGAATCCAGTATTATTTTCAACAGCGATTGGCTGTAAATGTATGGGCAGGGATTATAAACGATTATTTCACATTTCCCTACATTTTCCCCGAACGGTTGATTGGGGCAAGCTTCTTCGTGACGTACTTCCAGGTCTCCTGGAAAAAGTCCCATAAGAAACCGGGGGGACCATGTGGTTCTTAAATTACGGTATTCAACTTCGTATCACGCGGAATGTACCCATCTAAACCAGAGTTTTCCGCATAGACGCACTGAACGCTAAGGACATATAAACTGTTCTGCAAAGTCTCAAACTTAAATCCTCTCGACTTTTTCTAATGGTCTCATGTGAAAAGCAGAGTTTATAAAATTGGGATTGCAGCGTTGCTGCGTGAACGTATTTTTCTAGCCGCAGAGGAAAAACGTAGCACCGAAGGAGTGCTCGCTGGAGAAGCAATTGGTTAAAGAGATGTGTAGGTGGCTAGTATACAAATGGCGGAAACTTCCAGCATACTTACGAGACTATGGTGAATGTGATTTATAACAGTAGTATTGCTGTCATGTTCATCAATTGTGTTATGTGACCTGCCACTACAGAGTCTTCGTTTGGGCGCGTGGCCGTATTACGGGGAATTGCTTGCACTGCATTGCGCAGTTTCTAACCGGACTGTTCTCCATCCGCTTTCTCTCTTCACCATGTGCCGACTATCACTTGAAGTACAGAGGTCCTTGTACTCAGGTTGATGTGTTGTGAGACCAGTATCATAGCTTGTTAGTGTTGTTATAATGACAATTCCGCATACTTAAGCACATAGAATCTTCATGTACGATTCCTTGTGACAACAAATTCTTGTACAGAAGTTAGACGGCGATTTATAAACACATTCCCTGCTGTTAGTACGCCTCACAGGGAAACGTTTCGTAATCTTGTGAATAGATTTAGGGAAACGGGATCTATGCTTGATAAGAAACCTCAAGTAAATCGCCGTGTTCTTACAGAGGAAAAATTCGATGACATAAGAAAAGTTAGAACGAAATCCAAAGAAATCCTTGGGAAAGCTTGCAAAGCTCGGCTTGAAATCCCATTGATCTTTCAAAATTAAAACTCTTACAAGACAACTGTAGCTCAAGGATTGAAACCACGCAGTAATGTGAGTGGAATTAATTTCTGCATTTGGGTTAGATATCGTTTGTTTGTTGTTGTTTTTTTAAGGATGAAGCACGGTTTTATTACATGGCCATGAAGAATTAATGACTGTTAATGCAAATTTTCTTAAAATGTTTGAGAGACGTGTAGCGGTACAAAGTCATCATTTCCAACATCACTTATGACGAAGGTATGTGGTTATTGTAGTTATAATTTTCATGGGAAGCCTATGCATTTGACTTTAAGGGACTACGAATATCCGACTCCCCTGACAAACAGCATGCGTGCTTCCCGGTGTCAAGAGAATCCAGTTAGGTCGGCTAGGCGTCCAAAGGAAGGCTCTGTATTATTGGAATTGGCGTCTGTGAATACTTTAAAGAGGTGTGTTTCTAATTGTGTTACGTTGCTATAACAAGAAATTGCTGACATCGCTAATGCCATTCTTTTGTCTTATTAAACAACGCTTGTTCCAAAACGCTATTAAGTTCAATTTGAAGGACCTACTATCAACACTTCTATAAGCTAAGAATCCTGTTCACATGTGTCTGCAATTCTCATCCCAAGCGATCTGTTTGTTCACATTCCCTGTTCGCGGCCGCGATGAAAGTGAAAGTAGGGCGGGTTCCTTCCGCTGTCCCCTTGGTCTACTGATAACGAAAGAGAAACAGTAAAATTGTATATATTTTGTTCATTCTCTTATGGCAGAACGTATAACGTAACTTAGGCAACATTACTATGAAACAGTTTCACTGTAAAGCATATTAAAATACCTTAGGGGGAGATGTAGGTCTCTAAATGCCGTCTGGGTGACGGCAAATATAAAGTGTTATAACCTAACCTGACACTAATGAATATAAGTAAGATTTTCACAAAAACTATTATAGATACAGAACCGATATTTTGCCCGCACTGTATCCAAATTATACGTAGAAAATTCCTGCAGGCATATTATTAAAGTACTGGTTAATTATTTGTTAAAGAAATAAAAATATATTATTAATTTTTAAAAACTATCAGTCCAGGGCAAATTCTAAATTTACACATAGAAACAAAATGTCTCCAGGAAATCTTTCAGTATTAAACGATAAAGAAGTGTGCGAAATTTCATTATTTTCTTTCTAGTACCTAGTATTTCAGTAAATGTTCTCCAAAAGTAGAAAAATAAAAGCTTCAGAAAATTAGTCCTTAAGTTTGCAAACACATGCCACATGCTCAAACTTATTTCAGGTATCAAATTTTGTGTTTAAAACAGTCAAACAAGCCATGCTTGCCGCTTGAAAAAAAGTTGGTACGTCTGTTCACAGCCTTCTAATGCAAAGAGAAACAATTCCTGCAGTTTGAACGGACAAATATGTATGTAAAAATACAAAGTAAATGCTTAGTGGCTGGAAAACATTGCAGTCAAAAGGGGATATTTCATGCGCAGGCTGTAGATCTTTGAATTTAAAAACCCATGTAGAGCAAGAATTTGACCATAAAAGTTTGTAGATTTACGCCTTCCATATATTAAAGATATTTACATGACAAATAAAATGTAAATCTTGAATTTTATAGGTGCATCCTGTGAAGTCCTCTTCATTCGGAAGGTATTTGTACAATCTTGTATTAACTGATAAAGGTTAAGCGATAGACGAAAACGTACTATTCTTTGTTGAGTGTCTTTTGAGATAGTGGATGGAGGAAGGTAGAAAACCGGTCGCTCGTGCCCAAGTCGGTTTTGTATGGCGGCCCTTTGTGATAGCTACAGCACCAGCCGCGCGTCGTCCGTATCTCCCCCTTCCACTGTCTCAAGACACTGAACAAACAACACACAAAAAATGTAGATCTCTTTAAAATACACACTTTATTTCGAATAACTTTTTTGTGGCATAAGCATTTCCGAGATATCCGTTACTAACGGTCGAATTGTTCAATACTTTTATCATTCTTTTCAAGTCTTGTCGGTTTTCAGTTGTTTCTCGCGAATGCATGGAAAGAGTATGGAATTTTAAGGCCAGCATATACGGTCCAGTTCTTAAACATTTGACCATCGCTGTCCCCTTTGTATGTATAACGAAATGTGTAATTTAGCTATTTCTGCAAAGGTTTATCTGGATTAAAATGAAGTGCATAGAAAAATATGCTTTAGTAAGAATAGTTTGTATACCACTAATAAACGACAGCGGTAGATAGTCATTGGATGTAACAAATCAGATTTTTTAAACGTTTTTCCTGCTTACTTTGAATATTTCGGCATCAAATATTGTACCAAAGTTAAAATTATGCTATATCGGATTAGATTTTAAGTCAGGTCAGAAGAAATTAAAATAAGCATTTATGGTGCCCTCCTGGGTGCATTCGAACAAATAAACAGTGAATAAATGCAAAATGGCCTACAGTACCGAGTACAATACATTACATTAATAATTACCTCATTATAATTAATATTTGGGCCAAAATTTCAACTCAGGGGAATAAAGGATTAAAATTGAATAAGTAAAAATATATTTTTATTGCAGTGAGGTATGGACTATCGATCATAACTCCACCATAGGAATAACGAAGAGCCATTTCCCTCGAACACGAGGTATATTATTTTGCTGATGTGCTTTCTTGGTGTGATATTGACGTATTACGATGTAATACGTCGGTTTATATAAGATTTATTCAGTTTGGACAAAGTGATGAAATCATGATTTTTCGCTGCTTGGAGGATGGCCTGTTCAGTACTCGCTTTCTTGATGTTATATAGACAGTATGCAATGACACAGTTCTGTATCATACTTCATATCAATCTAGTAGTCTTTAAGCTTCATGCAGCTTTTTTGCTTTGTATTAACAATTAGTGAATGATGCATGTTAAGCATGGTGACAAATTTGTTTAAAAATCGTTGCTGCAGAAAAATATATCTTTTTGAGTAAAAAGACATTTTAATGTTTTCATGTGTCCATAATCTGCAGGTTGTTTAGATAAGGAAACCAAAGCGCGGCTGATTCACCCCCTATATAATATTCAAACTCTATGGTTACGTGTTATGAGAACGCACCGAGAAGATTCGCATACCAGGAGTAGAAGGCAATTGTAACGCATTTAAGAAGGTTGTAAATATCCAAATACACCTCCAGTGTA
This sequence comes from Deroplatys truncata, assembly GCA_030765065.1. Classification (NCBI taxonomy): domain Eukaryota; kingdom Metazoa; phylum Arthropoda; class Insecta; order Mantodea; family Mantidae; genus Deroplatys; species Deroplatys truncata. Next base: position 169,912,258 of record CM060990.1, read on the forward strand.
TTATGGAATGGACGCACCCTGTGCCGTGACACCTAAGGCCGGTTGTAGATACAATACTTACACAGTGGTTAAAGTTAAACAATATGTAAACATGGCTATTATGATACAAAGACGACGAAGGCGATGCTAGAAGTAAAAAAGTATTTGAAAGTCGATGTTTGTACACTTGCGAGAACTTTGTTTAACCTCAAAACGCGAATAACTTACCTTCTTGGAGGGCATTTTATCTAAACGAATTGGAAAAACTTCAATACCCTGAAGTTGACAGATGTACTCTCGGTCAAACTAAAAGTAACCGGTCTCTTGAGCAGATAAATTTCTAAGTCTGATACCGTAGTTATGTACGGGGGAAAAAAACAAATAATTAAGCAAAGAAATATTGTAAGATTGAGAAATAATTGCAATAAACAGTTTTCGTATATTAAATCAATGTATAATATAACTTGTTTTGAAAGATTTTGTCCGGAAAGACAAAGGTAAATTAGGCAATCAGGTTAGCCAGAGTCATTAGCGACAACCGAAGTAGTGAACACATTAGCTTAAGAATTTCTGGGAACGCAATTAGGTTATAAATTCAGTGCACTTTAACATGCACGTATGCCAATTCTGGAAATTAGAGAGTCGAAGGAAATTCTTAGAAAAACGAGCCCCTTAATAACAGTGTCGCATTCGGATACTTATGAGTTTTGAGATTTGGCAACGTATAAGGTAGAATGTTGGCGGGAGTATTTCTAATGTAGGCGTGGCTTAAGTAATAAGAAGACTTGTAATATATATCAGAGTGGACTTCGCTTCGAGACTCCGCAGAGGTAACATCTCTACGCTTCGCCGAGATCACCGAAATGGGGAAGAGGAGAAAACGTCGAGCCGCTGAAGGATCCACCGCTGCTTCCCCGGCTCCGGCCGCGGACACCGCCGTTTCGCCTGCAGCTTCGCCGGCATCTGCCGGGAAGGCTGCCTCGCCGCCACCGCTGTCCGGGCCCAGCTACACTTCGGCCGCTGCTTCACCCGGTCTCATTACTGCACCAACGGAGCATGAACTTCGACCACAAGTTGCCACCAGCCCTGTTTCTCCTACACAGGGCTGTACGACGCCACAGACTGCCGCCGGCTTACCGCCACTGGTGAGTCCACTGTCGCCGCAGACGCACCCTCCTTCAGATGGCCGCCACAGTGTTGTCATCTGTGGAGTGCCGAGAGATCTTCCAGTGCACTTCGTGTTGGATGCTGCAAGGCACCACTGGCGCTCTGCTATTCGGGCCTCCCGAATAACCTCAACCAGAGGGCCAACACCGCTGGTACGCCTCCATCTGGGTTCCGCCTCGGACGCTCAGGCGGCCTTGCGATCAAGCCTTCCTCTTCTTGGGCAGTGTATGCGTGTCGAGGCAAGCAGGAGTGAACGTCCGGCACCCTGCCGCCGCTGTTGTGCCTACGGTCACACAGCGCAGGCATGCAACGCCTCACCTCGGTGCCACTACTGCGGGGCAGGTTGTCTCACGGCAAACTGCACCGCCCACGACCTCCGCCGACATCACAGATTCTGCGCCACTTGCTCCGGGCATACGCACTTCACGGGGCAGGCTCAATGCCCCCTGTACCCCCGAAGCAAGCCACCAACTGGGTCAGTTACACTGACGACGACCACTAAACCGCCTCCGCGACAGCCACCCAACAGCCTCCGCCGACGACGCCCCGTGTAAGGGGCACATCACAACCGACTCAACCAGACCTACGAGACACTCTTTCTGAAATGCAGGCTACTCTCCAGGATTTCACCTCTCGCATGGCTGAGTTACGCTGTGCAACCAACACGCGCATAGCGGCAGTGGAGGCCAAGCAGCGGACCTCGGCCAGGGCAATCTTCGCACTCTCAAGACAGATCTCAGACCTCCAGGGTGATGGCGGGATCCTCGCGTCAGTCCAGCGCAAGCTGGCACGCATCGAGGGCCACCTCGTCGAACCAGATGACGCTGAAGATGGAAGCGACGACCGACCCACGCGACTGGGAGCCCTTGAGGCCTCAGTTGCGGGGCTTCGAGAGCTCCAGACCGAAACCAACAACTTCATAACGCAGCAAGTGTCATTTCTCAGTGCGGAGAACCATGGACTCATCGCCGGACTCCGCATCTCAATTGAACGTACAGTCAAAGATGAACTCAGGAAGATTCATCAACCAACAACTGATCCAACCGACTGGCCGAGCGCGACACACAGAGGCCGCGCCAGGCAGCCAAGGCACTGTTGAACATCGCACTTCACTTACCACGGCAGCAAGTATGGGAGCTGCTGCCATATTTCCCTCTCTTAACTTCCCTCACACTTCACTCCGAATTCCCAAGGGCGCAAGCAGAGCCTCGGTCATGCTTGCGTTCTGGCACCTTACCTTCACGTGGCTTAGGCCCTAGTGGCCGGCCAATATATCCTTACCCTGACTACGCTGGTGCAACAGCGGTACAGCCCCACTATAACACTTGAATTCCTCTTTTTCCTTCTTCCATTTTTCCGTCCGGTGGAGGAGTTTTTAGTGGGTATGCCTACTATTGGTGAGTCCCACACTCTCAGTCCCGACTCTCATCGGGGTTGAGGTAAGTGATTAAATCATTTTCTCCTCCACTCGAAAAAAAATCAGTGTGTTACTCTTCTCTGGTACCGTAACTGGTAGGGTTCGTGCACACATTAATTACTCTCTCTCTCTCTCTCTCTCTGGTACCCTTAATGGTACACTGACTCGTATATTTTAAGCGCTTAGTGACGTGCTTGTGAGAGCAGGATTTCGTGGTTGTCGCGAGGGATCCTTCCGAGCAACAATTTAGCGACTCACGGCGAGTTACGCGTGTAGTTTCTTTTATTACGGAAACAGTTATTTCAAATCGTAAATTTGTTCCTGCAGAAGTTAGCAGGTATAATAATTAAATTGTTATAGTTTCGAGTGCTACAATTCGGAATCAGTTTATTTCTTCATTTCGACAGTCGGCAACTTACTTCCAGAACTCCAATATTAGTTCACAATAAATTTATCAGTCAATTTAAACTGGTGTTGTCCTTCACAATACACCCATGCATACCCTGAGGGAAAATACTCATAGCTCAACCATTGGAGCAGCCGGCAGAATCAAAGGTAGATATTGGAGACACCATAATCGCGGCATCTCAATTCTGTATCAAACTGACGCACCATCTTCGCGTCCAGTTATTGCTTCAAGTCCCTTCGAGTGAGCGCGCCGTTCACAACCGTCAACTTGTGTGCGCCGCTTTGGCTAGCTCTCTAATACAAGCCAGAAGGTATCGATTTGGACTACCTCCATACCGTGATTGGCGTGAAGCAGTGGCAAGCAGCTCAGGTTCGATTTTCTGTAGTGGATTGTTTTCTTTTCTTTCTTACAACTCGCTTTACTATAATACAGGTAAATAATATTGCTTGTGTTACTTCATTTTACATAATTCATTTTATAATTAAACTAATGGTGAAATTTGTGATATTAAAATTAAATTGACTCAGTATGAAACCTCCCGACAATAAGTAAATGTCATGGTTGCTGTCTACCTGTATACGGTCTACAAAATAAATACCTAAACAGGAAGAAAACCTGTTATATTCTTACTCATGTATTTAAAATGAAAGGGAGGAGGAATAAGTTAAGTAGCTCCACAGAGATTTGAACTTACAACCGCAGGAGCGGTACGCTAACTCTACCGCTAAGCTAAGAGTGCTGGAGTAAGCGTGGCATTTTAACGAGCGTTAGTCATACTCCACTTGAGAACCATACATCAACAAAGTGTGGTTTGGCTACAAATATTTGGTGTTGAAACATCTATCTGTTCGAAATCGCGTATATGAATTACTTCTTGGAAGACTTGTGATTATAGTTGTGTTCCCCATTATAACTAATAAAAGAAACGCAGTCTTGTGAACAAAGACTGACTGCCCAGAGCGCTCACAGAAGTACCCAATTAGTGCTTCGTCTCTCAGACGCCGGCCAGTTTTAATTGACCGAATGTACACAACAATGCAGTCTGCAGAACTAATTAAAGGAAATTTAGGTTTACACCTGCACGTATCATGTTAGGCCTTATTACTATTACAGTAATGCAAAATTTACTACTTAAGCATTCTGCCGGTTCCATTTCTAATTGTTGATAACGATAAGCAATGTGTGAAATGAAGCAAAATGATCAAGGATCTTTGGGGTTACTAAACCTTTTTGTACTTACAGCAAATTAAGGTTCTGTAATGGTAAAATTGAGCTGCTAATAAACAATTTTATCAGAGATTTCTTGATCTTCCAGAGAAGGCTGCATCCATATTTTTACATGTTTACGAAACTATGTGTAAGAGATAGGGATATAAATGCAGAGCGTAAAATAGAAATGGGGGAACAAACTTTGAAAATCTCCACTGGGATTAAGTGTTGCTAAAATTAGTGTATTTTGTGTTTTCCTTTTGCTGAGAAAGAATACAAGGGGTCAACGAAATTCCTACCGTACATAATGCTTAAAATAAGAACAGATAATTTAATTACATATAAATAATTACTTATCATCTTTTAATTTAGTACGAGGACGGCAGAAGATTCAGAACAAGTACATCTTATACTACAACCTGAATTAAAATTGGAGCAGTTCAGATCCAAAGTGACGGAGATTATACGTTATATTTAGAGAGCAGCGGGTTTTGACTCGCAATACCGCGTTGTATTGCAAAATCCGATTGCAGCGTTAGAGCCCAATGATTGCTGAGGTAAAAACTAAAGTTTCTTTGATGATGACCAGAGCCTGGATTCTGATGATGTCATGTCATCTTTTAATTGTTGCGTCATAGGTATTGCTAACGTAGACATAAATCCTTATCGTGGGTCGCAGATTGTGAGTGTGAAGTGCATATTTATTAGGCAATTTCATGGTCACTTTATGCCAATTTAAATTGTTAGGGAATTTTTTCATTTTTCGTTATTATGTATGCATATTCTTGATCCTTGCATCTCTATTTGCTCATTTTTCTCTAATACATTAAGTGTTCTATAATATTGGCGTTTTACATTAGGATAACTTTTGAAAACATCAGAAATGTTACCACTGAACTGAGAAATAGAGTAAATAGTATATGGAAAAAATGGCTATTTAGTAGTTAGCCTGGAAAGGATTTCTTGCGGGGGGAGGGGTGGTTATTGTCAGGGGAGGAAGTTTAATTACTGCTATGAATTAAGGTGTGAGACAGGTCAGTTTTCCCTTTCTCGCGTTAATAAGTGCTACGCTGTGAAATATTCATTTGCAATTCATTTTGTATAATCTGAGAACTCAAAAGAGTTCATGCTGCAGTTCTGTATAAGATAAAGGTACGTATCACGGAGGGGCCCCCGGAACCGGGGCAGAGCACCGCACCAGGCCAGTCGGCCCTTTACGCTTTGAAGCGGTATTACTTACGTATTCTGTTTTACGTAACAAATGTTGCAAATAAATGTTTGTTTACATAACTTTAACTGCCCCACGTATGGGAGCCAATTTGCAATAGCAAATTGTACGTGTTTATGTTTATAGCACCACGTTGTGGATAATGTTTCTCACGTAATGTTGTTTACATCACGTGTGTAGCCATCTTGTGTGACGTCATTCGTTGGTCGTTTGTTAACTCCATCTGGCGTAGCAATTTATATCAATTAGTTTATGAAAGATTTTAAGGTTATGTATATTATTTTCCGGCTAGCTATTTAGGTAGACATTTAACTCTTGCAGGTTGTGAAGCGGAAAGGAATCTTTTGTCTATAAATGATACTGATGAAGAAATTGGTTTTATAATCTTTATTGCAGAACACGTTCACGAACACTTTCACAAATTAATTTGGATACTCGCCATACTGAAACTGTTTGTAATAACTTCTCACTTTTAACTCACGTACTTCAACTTTATATATTTAACTGTATAATCCTTTATAAGATTTCTCGTACTTCTGCTGCGCGTAACTTTATGAATTTAGAGACCGACATGAGAATCTTGTTGAACTGGGAGCTGACGTGTTATATGTTGAGAATCTTGTTGAACACTGGGGGACGATGTGTAATGTTTTGAGAATCTTGCCGAACTGGGGGACCCGCTAACTCGACCTGGCTTATTTATAGACTTGCCTTAAGATACGCCTAAAGATTATAAATGAAATGCTATTGGCTAATAAAACGCGCCAACATTAGCGTCTATTTTACTATCCAATGAAAACCACTAATACATATTACTTTTATAGAACATTCTGGAAGCTTTTTTTACCGAAAAGGCGCGAAACATTACGTAACTTCCTGGTTCCCGGTAACGATAAACAACTCAAACCCTTCATTGCATTATTGCGTTATTGTTGACAGTTTCAGTAGAGCCGTATATTATTATTTACCAATAATAATTACAATTAATAAACCTCTGAAATCAATGTTACATAAAAATACATATTCATATTAAAATAATTATTTACTTTTGAGTAATTTGTGATACAAATTACCGTATCATATGCCCCACTAGAAACATAATTATAAATATTTATAACCTGTTTGGAAATTTTATAATTTTGTTTTTAGTCTCCTAAATCTTGTAACACACGCTATTCACTTTCACTTAACACTTCACACGCGTTTAACACACGACATATGTTTTATCTCGCCACTACTTACTGGCTCTGGTTTAATTAATTTAGATATTAATCTAACATTACAATTTTTTTTATAGCAAATACTTTACCCTAAATTATTTAACTAGTGTTAAAAAAAATGGTTTACTTTCTCATATTGTTACCAAAAATTTATCAATTCAAGAATTTTCTTGTAATTACTATACATATTTACCAAAATATTTACCCTCTACACAAATATTTACATCTCTTAAATCTAGGCACTGTGTCACATTTTCTGTTTGCTACATAAGTATTTGTTTTGAATTATTTTTACCATTTTTTGTTATTTTGAATTTTATTTTAACAATACTCTTGTAATAGTATTCATGGACTTTACTTTAATATAACATCTTAAGTTTCAATCTTTGCATTCTTAATTTTTAAATGTTGTTACAGTTACTAAAAATTTATTTATTTATTTAAACATTTTTTTTTTATATAATTTATTTCTCTTTTCAAATGATATATATATAAATAGTTAACCCTCTTACGTTCCAATACATTTCTCTGCAAGTCATCTTTAACTATCCAGCATTTACTTTACATCTCATTGCTATTTATCCTCCTGGATCAAATTGTGTGTGGCTAAACATTACTCGTAGCCGTAACCTAACCTTCAAATTTTTGTTCATGAATAACCTCTTGTATTCATATGACATTTCGTTCCCTGATAATATTTGAAAACAATCTACAGTTTCTTGAACAATACATCTTTTAACAATTGCCATTTTCAATTCTTCTGCTATCTTTTTAATCTGAGAATACTCTGACAAATCTTTACTAAACTGTACTGGACTGGAGTTCTCAATTTGAACATCATGGTACAATTTATTTCCTTGCATTTCTGATTCTTTCTGTATTTCTGATATTTCCCCACTGAAATTAACTTGCGCCTCATTTACATCTACATTCATAACCTCATTTATCTCTCTTAGCTCACTTGAAATACTACTCATTTGACTTCCTAACTCTGTACATTCTACATTAACCTCACTTTTAGTATTAACCTCACTTTCTTTGTTATCTATTTCCTTGTTCATGTCTAGCATTTTCTTTGAAACTTCTCCTATCTCACTTACTATTACTTCCTCATTTTCATCTTTCATTTCTGGCCTACTACTATCTAACTTCATAACTTTCTTTTCAATTTCTTCATTGCTTTGATCTACTGTTTGCTCTAATTTCATATTACTCCTACCAATATTTTCAATTGATTTCCTATGATCTTTTTTTATATCTTCTCTCAATTCCATAAAACTCTGATCTATTTTCTTACTAATATATTCCCTGTTTTGATCGAACTTCTGATCGAACTTCTTATCAATATCTTCCCTTAATTCCCTATACATATTTCTCAGCATTTTCATCATCACACTAGCATCAATAGTAATATTTCCTACTATTCTATTCTTACTTTCTGCACTAACATTTTCTCCCTCAAAAACTACATTGTTTGAACTTTTTTTTGTAACCTGTATTGACTTACAGCTAACTGTTACACTATCCCCTTCCATCATTGTTTTTTCTGTATTACTTGCAGCCATTGTTTTTCGTTTTCTAAAAAAATTACGATACCTTTTTGATGCCGTATGTTGCTGTAGCTTTGATGTCCAGCGTTCTGCCCCTTTCTCCTAGATTTCTATGTCGCTTCTGGGTTGTATTGTGATGAATCTACGTCGTTTCGATGTTTTTTTGTATCCACTTATCCGCGCCGTTTGTCGCTCCTCTTGTTTCTGGAATCTGCGTCTTGTAGACCATTTCACCGCTGTATTCCTGGTTACTCTGCTTCATTCCTTTTCTGGTCGCTTCGCCTTCCTTTCCTGGTTATCGCGTTCCTTTCCTAGTCACTTCGCCTTCCTTTCCTGGTCACTTCGCCCCACGTTGGGCGCCAATTTGAAGCGGTATTACTTACGTATTCTGTTTTACGTAACAAATGTTGCAAATAAATGTTTGTTTACATAACTTTAACTGCCCCACGTATGGGAGCCAATTTGCAATAGCAAATTGTACGTGTTTATGTTTATAGCACCACGTTGTGGATAATGTTTCTCACGTAATGTTGTTTACATCACGTGTGTAGCCATCTTGTGTGACGTCATTCGTTGGTCGTTTGTTAACTCCATCTGGCGTAGCAATTTATATCAATTAGTTTATGAAAGATTTTAAGGTTATGTATATTATTTTCCGGCTAGCTATTTAGGTAGACATTTAACTCTTGCAGGTTGTGAAGCGGAAAGGAATCTTTTGTCTATAAATGATACTGATGAAGAAATTGGTTTTATAATCTTTATTGCAGAACACGTTCACGAACACTTTCACAAATTAATTTGGATACTCGCCATACTGAAACTGTTTGTAATAACTTCTCACTTTTAACTCACGTACTTCAACTTTATATATTTAACTGTATAATCCTTTATAAGATTTCTCGTACTTCTGCTGCGCGTAACTTTATGAATTTAGAGACCGACATGAGAATCTTGTTGAACTGGGAGCTGACGTGTTATATGTTGAGAATCTTGTTGAACACTGGGGGACGATGTGTAATGTTTTGAGAATCTTGCCGAACTGGGGGACCCGCTAACTCGACCTGGCTTATTTATAGACTTGCCTTAAGATACGCCTAAAGATTATAAATGAAATGCTATTGGCTAATAAAACGCGCCAACATTAGCGTCTATTTTACTATCCAATGAAAACCACTAATACATATTACTTTTATAGAACATTCTGGAAGCTTTTTTTACCGAAAAGGCGCGAAACATTACGTAACTTCCTGGTTCCCGGTAACGATAAACAACTCAAACCCTTCATTGCATTATTGCGTTATTGTTGACAGTTTCAGTAGAGCCGTATATTATTATTTACCAATAATAATTACAATTAATAAACCTCTGAAATCAATGTTACATAAAAATACATATTCATATTAAAATAATTATTTACTTTTGAGTAATTTGTGATACAAATTACCGTATCAGCTTCCAACGTGACCTCTGGGAGGGAAGGGTGAGGGGAGAGGCCCGACGGGCGCAAGCATGGACGGGATCCCTAACGTTTCCAGATATAACGCATCCGACTCCGCGTGGTCCCTGCCCACAAGCCACCAACATCCAGGGTTCCCCGGAGCGGAGTCCCACGCTGAGGAGAGGCCTAACTCAGCGGCACCGCAGCGACACCAGAGAAGAAATCTTTACAGAGCCTAAGCCACCGCCCAGCCGCAATCCGCCGAACACCGTGCCTGGTCCTACAACCTTGAAACAGATGACAAGGAAGATGGTGGGTACAGGAAATGAGAGGAAGGAGAGCCGTGGTAGATGAACCACCCCAGCATTCGCCTGGCGACCCGGGAAGCCACGAAAAACCCATGGGCCGGAGTAGGCGTTCGCCGAGGATCGATCCCGGGACCACCCGAATGCGGGCCACAGACGTAACCGCGTGAGCCATCCCGCTCGGTTACAGTTTTGTAAGACCTGCCTCAAAAGCAATTTTCTTTTCAGATTCTTCAAACAAGAACATGGAAAGAAGTATATTTTGAACTAATTTTCTAAATTATCTCATAATTATTTCTATAACTACTTTTTCCACTTGTACAGCAGTTATACCCTTGTATAAATTAATTTTAACTTTCTGTAAACTAATTATAGTAAACTAAACAAGTCTCAGTTTTAGGTCATTTTTTGTAAACTTTAGTCATTTTGTTGGTCGTTTTTACAAACATTTTTATGTCATCAAACATTTTTGGGTCATCCTGACACTGGTGACACTACACGGTATTAGTGACCTCTCGCTTCCCTCACTGATGTTCGTAATACCTACAGCTTTCGCCATTTTGAAAATTTTTGCTTGTGTTCATGCTTTATATCAAAACAATTCTTTCAAGATAGACTTATTATGGACGAGACATTTGTACGTGCAGCTAGCAATAATTGGCATGCAATTGCGTTTACCAAAAACAATAACTGCGGCAATCTACTATGTTTAGATGATGTGCAATTCTTTATTAAGTAACCGAATCAGTATTAATCTACACAGTCGCTTTTATCCGAGTTAACTTCGCAAGTTCTGTTTATTACATAAATGCTTCCTGAAGGAGAATGTGCTATTCTATTGCCTTTAGAGTCATGAGTTGTAAGTGTAAGCCTTGCCTTTCAAAATATATTGTGTCCGGAGGTGTGATTTCTAATTCTTTATCCTTTATCTTTGAAATAAATCGCTTTCTCAAAACAATAGTCTTGTAGTCTTGACATATGCTGTAAAACAACAAATAAGTCCAACAATTATGGACGCATTTCCAATTGTGAAATTATGAATTAAATAAAAATATGAAATAAAAGAGTTAAAGTGGAGGAACGGTGGGATGAGTACGAAGAATACTGCATTATCGACAGTTATGAGCTTCTGAACTGCATTACCAAGTTAAGTCAGATAGCTACATTACCGACACATGCTGGTTTAAGAATTCAACCACGTTGGGCCATAGTAGTACTCGTTTCATTCCCTCTTTTGCTCCTCGAAGTTGAAAGCTTATTTACAATATTATTGAGTTCTCTATGGCCCTAGTGTTAAGTGAGATTATTTCAATACACCGGGTTCAGGATACGTCCTAATTTGTCACGCTGGTCTTCACTGCCACTCTTGTACAGTCGAGTACACGGAAACGTGTCGATGCTTCTGGTTTCTCATATTGCTTTTCTTTATTTAGTGTTGGCAGAAACTCACTTATCATCTGTGTTCCACCACTAGCTCTAGGTGAGCCAATGTCAAGTCCGACACACACGCATTAGGCTATGGCCTAGATGAGTGGCGAAAGGGTAGGAGTGTGGAAACATTTCACCTGAGTGGCTGGAAGGCATGCTTCGTCACGACTGTCCACACCAGCCCCTGGATGAGTCCGTCCCGTATATTTTTTAAGTTCCCTTGTTTACCCAGTTTATGATCACTGTGTTTTACTGTTTACTTTACCGCTTATTACCGAATTATCCTTATCAGCAATTTTGCCTTTCTCCTTATCTACATATCCTATATTTCTTAGCGAGCTCCTTTCTCCGAGTCGGGAGCAGGAGAGAGGTGTTTTCATGTCAGATATTTCAATTGGCTGACACCGTGCTAGAACGTCATAATTTCGAACTGCTCTTAACACTCAGTGTACTCACAGGAACGGAAAACAATTTGATACCAATATACAGGGTGCACCATTGCCGCCTTCATTACTAATATTACTTTTTCAACGTTGTAGGTGATGCTCATAATTTAAAACAGTGTCCGATGATTCCAACCACACCCTGGGGCAATGAATCGTCACGACTACCAGGGCTCAATGATCGACTTAATATTCGTGCTGCTATTGGAACTTTGGAATTTCTTCAAATCTAGTTTCAATAGGATCTTTTTATTTATGGATGCTCCTTGGATTTTTTTTATTTATGGACGCAGATGCTCCATAACTGCTGTGGTCCTTAGCGTCCCATTCTATATTAGACGTGAAAGACCGGAAATTTTACTCAGACCTCTTTATCAGGCTTGAGCTTATTTTACGTGCCGTAAATTTACGACACGGGACCACCGGCTTTACTTCTCTTCCGAAGGAAACTATGCTGAATATTTTTACGACCGAAAAAAATCCATCGCCCTCCGCCGGATTTGAACCCGCGACCTCGGGAACTAGAGGCTAGCATGGCAACCACTACACTACGGAGGACGACTTCAATAGAGAATATCTCAATAATGTGCTCAAAGTAAACGGATTCGAGATGTTAACTGGCATCTCTAACAACAATGTCCTAATCTGACAAGTTACAATAACCTTATCGCGACAGCAAACAGAAATTTGGTCACCATGTTTGATATTGGTCATCAAACAACTGAGAAACATAAAATATTCGGAATGTATTTTACAACAGTATACGGAGTATCACCTACAGAAAGTGTATTCATGACTATTTAATGAGTAGCTTCTTAGCTATTGTTTTAAATAATCAGTATCTTTTACGTGGGGAAAAATACAGGATGTAATGAAGTGAGCTTTCTTGTTGTAAACGATGAAACAAGGCAACGATTGAATATGTGCGTGACAAACCTTAGAATATTAAAGAATAAAATAATAAAGATATGTGAATGAAATTCTAAAAACAATTAATCTTCTATTAGTGATATGTAGTAATGAAAACTGGGTTCCAAACACAGAGTGAAAAAGCAGAATACAAGGAACATAAATTAATTCTTAGGAAAAACAATCGTCTACACTTTGGGAGATAAGATTTCAAATGAAATCAGAAGGAAAACCTAAATGTAACTTGAAATATTCAAGAAAACTGAGGAACAGGCATAGGAATTTCTAACCATTAAAGCCAAGATGAAAGGTAATAAAGCTGAACTGTTACTGGACTTCAGAGAGGGACATTGCAGGCAACAAACCACCCCATGCCTCGTACAGTCTGTTTGCAGACAGCACTTATCTAACCGCGTTTACCTGCCGTCAGAAACTCTTGGCGGCGGCTGTTTATATTCTTTGAATTGGCATATGGTATAACTTTAGATAACCTGAAGCCAGATGCTTAAGAATTCCTATGCCTGTTGGGGAATATGGGAAAAGTTGTTTAGAACGTATAAAAAGAACGGACGAGAATTCCAGACTGGCCTATGATTACACGTTCTTAGGAAAGAGAGATATTGGAAGAAAAACATGAGTTTAAGCTTTGAAGACACAACAGGCTTGAGTCTATTCCAGGGATTGAAGAAGACGATGGTGAATAAAATAGCATTTTATTTTCCAGATAGAGTAGCAGGGCGTTTAAGCCATTAACTGCAGACAGTGTAGTTGGATTCACTTTGATTTTACCCTCCCCCAATCTAAGGGAAAACGCTAATCACGACACATGTTTTTCTTCCTGCACGAGTTAGTAATACGTGCTGACCAGTGCACTGTTATAAAGTATCAAAAACGTCAGTGTAGTTTTCATGTTCTTAGAATCAGTGAGAACAAAATGAAAGGTTCTCAGGAGATTTCTTTAGGCTTTTGTCTTCTGTCACCAATGAAAAGTAGGAGTTTTAGTTACGTCCAATATATAATAAGAAATTAAGGGGACCAATCTATGAATTTTCCAAAGCCCAAAGAATTAAACTGAGCTTTTTGATTTTATTACATCTTATGTCAGTATAAAGAAAAGCGGTTGCAAAGTTAGGTACACATATTAAGTCATTTCTGGATTATGCGTTTTAAAACAGAAATTTAAGCTATTTTATAAAACATGCTGTTTACGATGAAAATGTCATAAATAAAGAACATTTCAGTTATATGTTTCTTATTAAGCTAGAAAACACGTTCTAAGAAATATACTTTTCAATAAATTGGTTTCAAAATAATGTTAGTTAAATTGTGAACTTTGGTTTTTGCAATATATATACCTACACTTATCAAACTTGGCTGAGCTTGGTGGTGAAACACTTTATCTCACTCTAATACCTTACATAGCAAGGTTCAGTTAACATGTAGGAGGGAAACTATTTCCGAAATCTCGCTCTAATAACCAAATTTAGGGATTTCCAAGCCTTAAAGCCAGATTGAAAGGAAATAAAGTTGAACTGTTACGGGACTTTAGGCAGGGACGTCACAGTTAACAAACCACTACCATTCCTCCCATTGTCTGTTAGCGTTTGCAGACAGCACTTTACCAGACCCTGTTTACCTGTCGTCCGTGACCCTTGTCTGCCGTTTACGTTCTTTGTGTTGACATGTGGTTTGAATGTAGATAAATTGAAGCCAACTGCTTAAGAATTCCTGTGCCCGACATTAACTTTAAAACTACATTGTAAGAAGTGTTTTAAATCCTGAAAAATATCTAAAATGTTACAATCGAGAAAAAAGCACTGAAAACTTATCATATTTACTAGCATGATATTCTCCTTGTGTATTTTTCATAAAGTAATATTCATTTTTACTTAAAATGCGTAGTATAGAAACATTATGTGCACGAAATTTTGCAAAAATACCAAAATTTTTTGAAATAATGCAAGAAATATAAACAAAAGCCTACCACGCCCTCCGCTCGAGATATTTCGTCACGTAAGCCCTTCGTTCAGTGACATTCAGGGAGACCCTGGTATCTTTTAAGATTGCAGTAATTAAAAAGGAATATCCTGAAACTAAACTCACTGAAGGGGAAGTCAGGGATATTTTAAAACAAACATTCTTAACCACAGAACACTGGAAAGTATTGAACAGGCACCAGATTCTGAGAAGCAACGTCTTATACGTGTGGTTGACCAGAAATTTGGTCAAGAAAGTTAGGGAGGCAATATGGCAGCCTACACAGGAATGGACAGGGGTCTTTTTGAGAACCTTGCTGATCCCAACAAACATGAAGTGGATGAAACGACGGAGGCAGCTAGGGGAGACATGGCAACTGAAATTTACAACATAAGCTATGGAACCCGCAGTTGCCGAGGGTAAATGGTTAATATGTATGAGAATCTACTATGGGGCGAGTCTCATTAGTTCAAATTAATGTAAGCTTTGTAAGGCAGCTGCTGCTCATTTTTGCAAAAAAAGTTTGTTCTGACAATGTTGATATAGCCCTTATATGGGAACCTTGATATACAAGGTTAACGTAAGAGGAATAGATATTAAAGGGGGCTACTTGGTAAGCCCCTCAAATATTGTTAACCTAGGACTTGCGTTTTTATCAAGAACTGGCTGAAAGCAATACCTAATTCAAAATTTTGTTCTAGAGACATAACAATAGTCGAGATAATCTTAGAGGTAGGTGTATTCAGAAGGACCCTTTTTTTTGACCGCTGTCTTATCTCACCTATGATGAAGGGGACCCACCATCCTCAATGGGTGAGGGACCTTATAACTTAGAAAGAAATGTCAGGACATGAGCTCATACTCGGATGTGATGCCAATGCGCACTGGCATCAATAGAAGCTAGTGAATTCAAACCTTTATATGCTCAATAGAGGCAATGAATCAACCTTAATGAATTCTAGAAGGAAGGAGGTCGTTACATTACACCAGAAACTGCATTTCTAGATAACCTGGCTGAAAACTGGCACATATCAGGAGATCTTAGGCTGTCTGATCATAGGTGTGTGAGTGTATATATATATATATATATATATATATATATATATCTGCGGCTATGGCCCAAGGTGATCGGGAGATCGGCGCCGAGCGGTCCGAGTAAACAAACGATAACGCCACTTGCCAACATAAACACCAGGCGCGCTATCGGGAGATAACTAGAATTTTCTGGAAGCTATATAACCCCCTCCTCCAGAAAGTGTGTTGAAATACTTCTACAACGTTCAAGAAGTTTCTGTGGAAGATTCCACTCACTATATAAGCGAGCGTTCTCGCGCAGTCGGATCAGTTGTGAGTTAGTTGCAGTCAGTGCGTGTCGAGTGCGATAGAATGGAACTGAGTCAGCCAGTGTGCGAGCGAGTCAGCGACTGCATTTTTGCTGCGACATCAAGAGCGATTCTCCGAGCGAGTTGGTGAGGACTTCTGTGATGTGCAGCGAGTGCTACCGCAGAGCGACGGTTGTGGAGGCCTTGTGTTCGACTCCCGAGTGAAGTGAACCATCCGGCGTGAAGAGGCCGCGTCACTAGGGAAGTAAAGTGACGGATAATTGAACTAGTTCGCCTTAATGAAGTGAAAGTGTGAACGAAGAGAGCCAGATAAGAACTTAGAACAGTGCCAGTGAGAACTGAGTGACAGTTGAAAAACTGGACAAAGTCACTATATATTTATTTAAATATAAAGTAAATTGAACTTGAACCAGTGATTTACATAAATCCCAAAAACACTGACTGGGCGTCATATCAACGAGGCCTGCCATCACTTGAACTTAGGTTCCGTGGAGGATCTGGGGTTTGCTTTCATCAATTGGTATGATCAATACTCCTATTCTACCACAACAATTGTTAGGCCAAGGTCACTAATTCATCAAAAATTGTAGTGGTCTAAAGAATTGAGCGAAATCAGACAAAACACTAGGACGCTATTTAACTGATGGGTGATTGCCATGTCTATAAGGCCAAGCTCATCTGTTTTAAAAAGCCTAAACGAACTTCATAGAAAGAGCAGCGCCACAGTATTGAAAACATATTTGGCGGGACTAGACTCATTAAGGTTTTAGCAGAGGGTGTTGTAAACAAACTTGGCGCAGCGATGCTACCAAATGGAAGATATACAATGAATGAAAGAGAGAATCTGGCAGAGATGTTTAGAGTTCACTTTCCAGATTCGGCAGCGAATGATGGACAAGTAACTGAGCACACAGCCATACCTGGAGCCTGTGAACACAAGCATGGAATGCTGTCTAAGGCTGTCACTGTCTAAGGCTGTCATAAATTAAACTTGAGTACGATGGGCCATAAATTCGTTTGAACCATTTAGGTATATCGGCAGCGCCATATCAACTGATACTTGTATTGTTACATGGATTGATTTTATATCATCCCTACTTTGTTACTTATTCAGAGTCAGCCTGGCTTTCGGGCACATTCCATTGTCCTGGAGGTAAGTAAGGGTGACTGATATAACCGAAGCCTGGGCGATTAAGTTATAGTGATGCCAAAGCTTATCGTCCGATTAGCATTTCGTCGTTTTTACTGAAAGCGCTGGAGATGCTTATTGAAAGGCGGGCACATAAGGGAATGTGCATTAAGGAATACTTAACATACACCAATGTGCATATCAGCCTGGAAAGTGTGTAGAAATTGCATCAATATGTTATAACAAAGAAAACGCTTTGCATCGTGGGGAAATTGATTTAGGAGCATTTCTTGATATCGAGGATGCCTTCCATAGAACCCATGCTAAGCTATCATAAAGCTACTACAGAACATGGAATACCTTTTACTATGTGTAGATGGATCAAATCCATGTTAAAAGGACAGATCTATGATTTCCAATTTTTGCAGAAACCATTCATGTCTCCGTGGCAAGGAGATGTCCGCAAGAAGACGTTCTCTCGCCACTGCTTTGTAACCTTGTCATGGATATTATGATTAGGGATCTGAACAATAGTGGATATTGGTATGCTGATGATTTGGCAATACGTATCAGAGGGAAATTTTCTGGAACTGTTTCTGAGGTGCTACAAGCAGCTTTAGAAAGAGTGACTAACTGGTGTGCTGGTTGTGAATTAAGAATTAACCCCAGTAAAATGGCTGCTGTATCCTTCACAAGGCAACACAACTAGGGAACCTGAAGGAACACAGTACTGAACGGACAATAGTACAATTCTCTACCCATGTTAAATACCTTGGTCTACTATTACACAAGGGATTGATGTGGAATAAAAAGGTGGATAGAAGCATAAATAAAGCATGCAGGTTCTTCTGTACTTGCAGACGAAAGTTCGGTAAAAGTCAGTTTCAGTAATTCATACTCATGAAAATGATTATTTTAGTTCATTGGGAATTTTACTCAAATCCATTTTTTTGGTTTTTTTTAAAAAATTGAATTGATCCCCGAGCGGGATGGCTCGGGCAGCAATGTCTGTGGCCCGCATTCGGAAGGTCCCAGGATTGGTCTCGGCGAACGCCCACTCTGACCCATGGGTTTCTCGTGGCTTTCCCGGGTCGTCAGGCCAATGCTGGAGTGTTTTCTTTCATCCCCCGAATTTCCTGTCCCTCCATTTCGTTCCATTCTTCATTTCATTCATTTTTTATCCCGTTGGTCTCTTTCAGGATCGGAAGTGTCGGCGATGGTATTTCGGTGAAGTGTTGCAGGGGGAAAAGATGCTCTTTGTGACTCTCTCCTTCCCTCGGCTTTCGGCTGGCTGCCAGGGTATCCGAACCCCCTCTGCGTGGAGTGGGGTCCCCGGTCTGCCTGTCCGTCTGCGGGGTGTCTCTATCTGGAAACTCAGGAACTCTCTCATTGCTGTGCCGTCGCTCCTGGTTCCGGCCGCCTCGTGTCTCCTCTCGCCTCATCCTTCTTCCCGGGGACGCCCCTTCGTGGGGCGTAGGTACAATATCCATTCTGGACCGGTGCCGAGTCCCCACCGTAGTCAATCCTATCCTATCCTCGTAAAACTTGGGGGCCGAAACATTAAGTGCTGTACTGGATCTACGAGACGCGTTCAGATTCTAAGATCTCCGATTTTTATATTAGGACTGGAGCAGGTCCTCAACAAACATCCAAACCCCAAACATCATAGTTGCGCGAGATAGGAAAGTATGCTTTGAAGGATCATCGATTAAGTGTGGAAGAAATTTCGAGTATGCACCAGTGCTGAAAAAATGAAAGTTGCCATGATGTTTGAAAGGCTAGTGCGAGGCCGAGGTTCTGTCGGTTCGTTTTCATACGACCTTATTTGAACCGTCGCACTCACGAACGCCGATTTTTCGCTTCATGACACCATCTCCGCATGTCTCGTTCAACTGGCGATGAATTCCAATGGGTGTCGGAGCACGCAAGTGGAGAAAGTGAATTATTTTTCGCTGTTTTTGTAATGAGAACGTCCTCATTTTAAGTACAAAAACCACTCGTCACTCTAGCTTGCAGCCACTAAGGCCCTGTGCACCTTACGGTGATACCGTCTCTGTCACGCATTCACAAAGAGTACTAGCTCATTTTAAGCCAAACCGCATGTCTCTACCTGCTCCCATCCTGAGAGAAAAAAATCGGAGATGTTAGAACTTGAACGCATCTCGTACATCACTATGGTCAGACCCATTTTATTCTATGCTGGCTTCATCTGATGGCCCAGGGTGAGGTTTGCGGTTTGCAGGATTCAACTCTCTGGATTGAAGAGAATGGCTTGCATCGGAATCACAGGTGCTTTTAGAACTACTCCCATAGCGGCCCTGGAAGTTTTTTTAGCACCAAAATCTGCATCTCTGGATGGAGGGAGAGGCTAGAATCGGTTGTTAGTTATTACAGACAAATGCAATAGAATTGAAAATCGAAATTCAAGTCCTTATGGGTGTTTGAACTTTCCTGGGAACAGCTGCCTGGATCATACTTTAAATATGGTTCCGGACAAAATGATAACCGGGAAGGCAGGTGAAACAGCATTCTCTTTATCCTACCCGGAGCACAGTGAATGGAAAAAAAAGGAATTGGTCAGAAGATCCATAGTGGACCAAAATGGTTCACAGATGAATCGAAGACTGGTCAAGGCACAGGTGCAAGAATCTTTGGCTGTGGCAAGAGACTATTACATGGTCTCGATCAATATGCCACTATTATACAGGCAGAAGTCTGTGCTATACTTGTCGCAAACGTTTAGAAAAGGTACAAATGATATGCCGCTTTTTTGTAAGAGGCCACAAAAACAAACCTTCTAAAAGTCACGCGTCATGCCACTTCTTTGTCAGAGGCTATAAATGCTGACGTGTCTTTGTTGCATGGAATGGGAACTGCAGTCAAAATAACCGTCATAAATCTGTATGGTCAGAAAAGAATGGCAACGTTTATCACTTCTTTCAAGTAGCATATCGTTTGAACCTTTTTTTGAATTTTGCAGCAACTATATTTTGGCTAGCACATGGAAAAGTATATTTACGGCTTATGTCAATTGACATATTACTATGCTTTCAGAGTGTCAAGCAGTCTTGAAGGCGAATGAAGCGAATGAAGTCAAATAAAAACTTGCCTGTGAGAGTCGAAAGTACCTCGTGAAACTGGCTAAACACAAAATAAGGTCACTGTTATGGGTGCCAAGATATATGGGAATTCATGACAATGAAAGGGCAGACGATTTAGCTAAAAAGGATCAACTCACCAACTGGACCGGAACCCATTTTCGAATTATCCTACGGATATGTTCAAGGGGCCATCGACGGATGGACTGCCTATAAATGATAAGGTCATGGAAATCACAAAGATTGCTGGAAGTCAACCGCGGGACAAGAGTACTAAAAAATCACAATACCTTATCTAAACAATGGCAGGACTCGTAAACTGTTTTCTATGAATTCGTTGGACGGTTGGAATAATAACAGGACATGGCTATCTGAAGGGACACTTGTACAAGGTGGGTAAAAGAAGTTGATCCCACTTGTGTGGGATGCAAAAAGGGGGATGAAAGGATAAGTGACCTACGTATTGTGCGACTGCGAGCCACTTTCAGGTCAAAGGATCTAACGATTTAATCAAGGATTTATGCAACTGCACGAACTTAATAAGGTCTCAGTAAGAAACCTAGTCTCCTTTGTAAAGGATGCAGGTATTCTGAGAGACTAGAAAATGAAGAGGTACACAATGAATCAGCAATGGTCGAGATTCTCAGGGCTTTTACAGATCACACCTTCTAAACTAAACCTAATCTAACCTAACCGAAGTCCCTCATTTTCACTCATAAAAAATGCGTATCTATATAAAATCCTTCCTAGAGAATCGAACTTAATAATACGTTAAAAAGTCTAAGCTGTAGTTTTTGCAACTTGTGTCAATTTTCACAGATCGGTCCCCTAAAGGCAGTGGTTTTCAATCGGTGCAGCATGGCGTCCTGGGGCGATTTAAATGGTCTCCAGGGGCACCGTGGAGTTTTCCATATTAACGAAGAGGAAAACATTTGTGTCAACCTACAATGAAAATAAAATTGTTTAACACTGAAAAAAGTTACAAAAGTGAAATGTAGTTTATTCATAATGTTTTGCCTTTTTAAAAAATGTTTCTTTCATTTTTGTTTTAGTTTTTCATTTTCAAAAATGTTAAGAAGGAAAGAACAGTATATGTTCTGGTTTTATAATTGAGTAATGATTTTTCATTCTGCGCTTTGTCTATATAAATGTTTTTCTAGTGCGTTGGTCAGCATTTTGTTTTCACCGATTCTTAGATTAAACGTCAAAATGTCCATAGGTTTTACTGGGCCTTCCACAGGGGGGCCGAGGAGATATTTTTGTTGGTCAGGGGAGCCATAAGCCTTAAAAACTTGAAAACCACTGCCTAAAGGGGATAAATGGGCTACAGCATGTATGGAAGGTTTGGATGCAGTCACCAGCCAAAAAATATCCCAAAACCTTCGGTCTGAAGTGCAAGGCCAACAACGTCGAGAACAGGAATATAGGAATGACGTTTTCTCTGCAAAGCATAACTACACGGTGCTCACGGTTTAATGAACGGAATGAGGAAAGAAATAAGACTAGATTGATTAACAAACAGGATGTTATAGATCAGAGACTGACGTAAGAGATGTTTTGCTGTTAATATCTTCGTATATTTTCCTTGTCTCAATGGCAATCCCTCATGTCTTAGTTATCGACTTTATTCATTACAGGTTTTTTTTTTTATTTATTTATTCCTCAACACAGGGTTTACAGACCTATGACTGCCAACTGACAATTCCATCTTGTAATTTCAAATATCTCTCAGTTTTAAATTTCATTAACACATCAATGGCTATGTGGATTGATAGGTTAGACGTATAAAAATTCTCCTTGCGATGCTTGTCGAAGCATTCGGCTCCGTTAGTAGTGCGAGGAGTATATATGGAACCTTGTAAAAGCCCGGAGTTCAGGAGGAAAGGAAATTTATCTTTCGCTCATGTATCGTTTCGTCCGAATTTCATCGCTAATGACCTAGTAGTTGAACGCCCTTAAATAAAAATTCCGAATTTCATGAAAAGGCAGCTTACAGTTCGGCTTGCGACCGAGTCGCGTTTCGTGAGAGGTACCATACTACAAGTGTTTAATGACGCTTTAAAACACTATTGTTCATTGCTTATGTTTATAGTGCGATAAGGTCCATTGTTAACGCCAGCCAGGACTGCCTGCCCTGTTTAATTAGCACCTATATGAAAACAGAAGTGAGCCTGCGTGTAGCTTCGCACTCGGAATACACAACAGGGTGACCCACGGACACCATGGACTCGCACGTATAATCCATGGATTTTTAAGTTTTATTTTTTATAGAATGTTTGAAATGATTAACAGCAATATAGAATTACCGCACTTGGCCTTACAATTTGAGGCGTAGTCCCAAAATTAAGTGCAGCTTGCGGTTTGTCATTTACAATGTGATAATCGAAATGCTCGATATAATTATATACTTAAATTTTAGCAGATGTCGCTTTGTCAATTATACATTATATATAATTACCATCTTAATAATAAACTATAACCTCAGGTATTACATAATGTCAGGATTCAAGGTTCAAGGTTCAAGGTATTTTATTAATGACAGAGCGCCTGGAGCCAGTACATTGGACCTGGCTTTCAGGAAAAATTTACATTTGATTTATATGTTTCTGGTTTACATGGCTTTGTCTTCTTGGGTTAGCCAGAACCATAGCTTGTCAAATTTCTTATATACCAATCCTCGGTATCTTCCTAGTCATTTTAATCCACTTGTATAAAGAAAGAGACATTTCTTAAACATTCTTCTGTCTAATGACATCTCCATTGCTTCAGCGCCTCTTTAAATTTTGTTGTCCATCGAGACATACTTCCTCTTCCCTTTCACCCCTTCCAAATTCAGCTACATTATTCGAATCTTACCATCTGAAAGTTCTGCTTCTTTCTTCAGATACATAATCGAGTCTTTCAATCGGGGGTGTGGTTTACCCACAACTGAATTCAATGGTGGTTCCACCCTATAATGACGCTATTTCTTCTGTGTCTCCTTTGGTGGCAGTTCCACATCCCTATCGAAACCTGTGGATTTTCCAACCACTGATTCGCAAAGTAGTTCGAAATATTCAGTTAATTTTTCATTTTCTTCTGCCTGACTGAATATGTATCGAGGTTGGTTGGTCAAGGTGTCACTCATCATCATGTTGTTAGATTAATGTCTTGACTCGGGTATCTGCCCCAGGCTCGATAAAAACGAGAATCATCCTGTTTTCTGATCCGTAAAATCGTCGCGGACGAACTGAAGCAATTTTTCTAAGAATTTGGGTTTCGGACGAACTGAAACCCGGAGGGAACGATATCGAATCCTTTCGATGTACGTAGTTTTAAGAATGTAGTCGGAAAAATTGCTGATTATGTCCACTTACGGTGGAACGCTAATGAGGTCCGCAGACGCTTCTTCGGTATCTGTTAAAATCAAAAACAACTTGAGCCAGGCACCTACTTCTTTACTCTTATACAAGCCCGCTAATCCTAACTCTCAAATTTTACGGTACCAGCTTTGACCTGAATGAAATTGGCAGCGCTCAATCATGACGGAGGGTACTTCGGTATCTGTTGAAGTCAAAAGCAATTTGAGTCATTCCCCTAATCCCTCCTTAGTCTTATACAAGCCCGCCAATCCTAACTCTAAAATTTTAAGGTACCAGCTTAGTCCTAAATGAATTTGGCAGCACTGTATCATGATGGAAGGTAATGCCATTTCTGTTGGAATATATGCAGCTCATAAGCCTAATGATATACGGTCGCGAGCAAACTGATCATTGCATAAGCAGCTTGCGTGTTTGTGTGTGTGTGTGTGTGTGTGTGTGTGTGTGTGTGTGTGTGTTCCATTTATGCCGCTTTTGACATCTAAGGTCATATCGGTGGCTTTGCTTTGGAACAATTGGCCATCGGCAATTATATTTACAATTGTTAATCTTTGGGTTTGTTTACATTGGGTTTTCTTTATAAACATTAAATTCACACACACACACACAAACACATTTACACTCTCACTCATACTTACAGACTTTGGGAAGGACGAGGGATAATCCTGGCTTAAGAAAAATTCCCATCCTCCAACCGGAAATCTAACCCGGACCTCTGGATTTCGAAGCTAGCATATTAATCACCACACCACAGAGGCAGTTACAAAGAGTTAATCCGTCTCCACATCATTTCATAGCAATCTGTTGTTTTAGATGTTAAGAAACAAAACACAGCCTGATAATAGTAGTTTTCACCATAGTAAACACGTTGTAAGAGTATACAATTTTTGGAAAAATCTAGACATGTATAAAATGTTTCATTTGCCGAAACATTTTTCGCATATTTCATTAAAAATGTTAAGACTAGTGTCACAAGTTTTCAGTACCATTTCGTCAAACGGAAAACAAAACTGTCCATTCATATTCGCTGCAACATTCATGTCTTCTAGTTGTTTTATGCCGTCTTCAAATGAGGATTTTCAAGAATATTCTTCCTCCGTTCTCGATAAATAGCATGTCATACCATTAACATACCCGCGTGTCACATTTGATTTCACGTCGTGTAGGAAACTCCCAAAGATCGAGTACCAGAAGTGCTGTGCGATTCTAATAGGTAGATTTTAGAGCGCTTTAGTAATACACAAAAATCGTCCATGGTGCGTTTCCAATGCGTAGCAGGTTGGAAGATTCATTAATTAACAAATAGAATTCTCAGGTATTGTTCCAAAAGATCTAATTTGCTAAAAGCATTCTGTATCACGTTGCAACCAACAGACAGAAAGATGTTTTATGGGAACTTAGGGTTGAAATTTTCACTTCTACATTTAGCAAACTAAGAGCTTTTATCATACACTAGTGTCCCTTTATTTTTCTGTACTGGTATTTTGTGATTTAACAATAAAAACGTAGACAATTTATTTTCTGTATATATACCTATAAATAAACCTAACTTTGAAAAGCTTCACTTTGCCAAAATGCTTGCTTTATTTTTTTCCGTTAACATGCGAAAAAATCGGTTTTTGTCACCACGGAAATTATTTAAGAGAGTAGAAGGCGTACACAGTCTGCCGTAAACGCAGTAGGTGGAAATGCGACAAGCAGGAGTGTCGTTACGTTTCTGGTCCTATCATCGTGCTTACACTAAATAAATCATTTCCTAACAGTGTTTAACGCCTGTTCTTACTACATACGACACCACAGGGGTGGACACTGGTACATGAAATGATAATTGGGACAGAAAGTTTGGAAAGGAAGTGTTCCTGGCCTATGCTTACGATACTTCCCCGCCATTGGCCAGTTATGAAGAAAACCTGATAAAAACTTAAGTCAGGGAAGACGGCCCTGGCGGGATTTGAACCGCGGACCTCCCATTCACGAGTACATATCTTAAAGACCTCGGCCACCTGTGTCAGCGAAATCATTCAAGGATTAAATCATAGTTTTGTGCATGGATTTCCCTTCCTCTGTCATTTTTATAATCCCACGTACATTTTAAGAAAGGTATAACCAAAATACTTCAGAGTAATTTTTCGTTACAAGCAAGATGCATCTCCGTACCAGTAATACGTTTTCCGAATGTGAACCATCCTCAATGTGGATTAGTAAAACCAAGATACGTTTCTCACTTTATATTGTTCGATATTATTCTCTAATGTTTACAAGTGTCTTACACAACTGGGTCTAATTGTTTTACTTAGTCCATTACTTACCTATAATAGGGAAAATATGGATTTGATACCGAGATTTCGCCGGAAATACATGTTTTGAGACTCCCTGAACACAAACCAAAGCATTTTTAGGAAAAGGTCCCTGTGTGTGTGTGTGTGTGTGTGTGTGTGTGTGTGTGTGTGTGTGTGTGAGAGAGAGAGAGAGAGAGAGAGAGAGAGAGAGAGAGAGACGGTATTAGTTACCCTATACGAAATATAATTCATGTATATCGTATATAATATTTCACTTTTGCCAAGTTTTTCCTCACATTTTGATGCTACTATCTGGTTTAAAGTGTAATTTGTGTATATGGCTGCCCCTTACTGGGGAAAGCTATAAATATACAAAGTAATATATTTTCTTTTCTAAGAATAATTTGATAGTATTATTATTTCAGATAATTATTTGTTCCAGTGGCAGAACAGTAGAATGAAGTATAATGCTTGAAAGGTAAGTTTTCGTGACCGTATGGTTTGTTATTGACAGTCCGAAGTTCATCGTTAGCGTGGTTGCTCGTGGGCTGCTCTAGCGAGCCAAGCCTGCACATGCCTGGTTCAGTCACTAAAGCTCGTCTCTTCCATATTTTAACCCCCTATAGAGCCACTATAATGCATCTCAATTTGTCATGTCAATTATAGGTAGAGGAGTTTGCAAGACCAATGAACCATAATTTAGGTGTGTTGTATGCATTTATTTGTAATTTTATATATTGTCTGTAGAGTCTTTTGAGACGGCGGTAGGCGCAGGTAGAAAACCGGTTAGTCGTGGCAAGGTCGGCTTTGTGTTGGGCGCTCTTTGTTATAGCTACCGTGCGGCCTCGCGAATTCCTTATCTCGACTTTTCCACTGTCTCAAAAGACTCCGAACAGACAATAGAAGGTAGAAATATGACAGGGTAGCAATATGAGATACTGAAGTTTTGGACTCTAGGTGTTACTGATATCTGTCGCACTAATTGGAAACTACCTGCTACAGGTCTACAAATGTGTGTTGCAGCCTTGACAACTGATGCTGTGAGAGCGTATTACGGTTATCGAAGCAACTAAAATTGCTGAAGTGCAGTGCTTGTGTGTTGTTTTTATTGGCTGATTTGTAATTTCTCTTAAGGCGTATAATATAAGTTAAACTATCTATATTAACTACAGTATTATAATGTAGTTTTAAATTACACAAAGAGTGAGGCATTGCTTGTGAGTTGCTGGGATTAAATTAAATGACCAATTGGTAGCAATCTGAGACACTAAGCTGGTAGTAATTGGAGTCTGTCCCGTATTTCTACCATGTACATAAGATTAATAGCTTTTTGATTTGTATTTCTATTGGCCTGGTTTTAAACATTACAGATGCCAACAGAAAAGTTGTATAGGGGAAGTAGGGATTTAATGTACGGTAACTTGGTTCAAGTGATGATAACAAGAGGGATATATTACACACCATTCTGATGAATCTTCAAGTGATGCCCCCAACTCTATCAGAGATTCAGACGATGATTTAATCCTGAATGACCCTGGGCAGCTACGTCCTGGTTTTCAAGAAGCAAACTGTATCTTTCGTGACGGCGGTTTTTCTGGTGACTCAAGGGGAGAACAATGGATCTAATGTCATGAATATGACATGTGGGCTCACAGTGATTGTGTGGGCCAAAAGAATGAAAACTATGTGATTACTGCAGAGGAATTAATGGTTTATCATTATACGTTATTAACATGACTGCAAGTTTGTTTGTTTGTTTTTCATATCAGACAGATATCTCATATTACTACCCATGTTCATAAATGCTACAAATCCATCCTTGTAACAATTTAAATAAATAAAATCAATATGGTATGCTATACATGATTTATTTTTATTTCTCTATAGGCTACATTGTTTAATTTATGGAAATGTTCAGCATTCCACACTGCTTAACTTTTGAGGATTTTTATATGGGTATCCCATACTTCTACCTTCTCCATTACTTATTGGAGATTTGTAAATTCAAAGAACTGGCCGTGGATGATACAGCAATTCGCTGACGTCCCCTTCCCTAATTGTTTCAGGCGGGTAGCGCCTAAAGTTCGCATTCGGCAGGTGCGGGGTTCAAAAACCGTACACGAGCCAATTTGCTTGGCATATTTTTATGGTTTCAAGTAAATATGGAATTGCATACTTCGTGCCACGACCCAAAGTTTCACCACTCCTATAAAATCAATGCAATAAAATATATGGCACACATAGCAACTTTCGTCACTTTTAAGCAGGTTATTCCAGATATGGTACAAGAAGGAGACTACAGAACGAAGGTCATTTGACATGTATGCAGCCGTTAAGTTAAAAAAATGCGCCTAAAGCCATGCTCTAGGAAAACAAATAATGAAGTCGACAGGTGAAGTTGTTTATTTATACAGATTCACCACAGAACCTAATACACTAAATCATTTACAATTTTAACATAATGGCATGAAATATTATAATGCCTCATAATACTAGCAGAAAAACAAAACAGTAAACAGTCTGCAATTTCTCTGGTTATATAGTAACAAGCTAAAGTGCGGCATCGGCCATATTTGAGTTTTGTAACGTCAATAAGGTCGTGTTCCCTTATATTACCTGCACGGGTTCTAAGTAGTAGCACACATTTCTACTTTCGTAGCATGTAGGTCTGTTTATCGGAGGGGGATACCTCGCGCACTGCGACCATTTTGATCCAGTGTGGCCACACTCCCTGGGAGGCAGAGATGAGGTGAAGGGACCATAGGAGGTCCAAGGTGCGCAGGCAGACGCCCACAGAGACGCGCAGAAGTCCCTAACATTCCTAACTGAACATCCGCGCACCACTGGCGAGGAATCCCAAGAGGGGGACGCAGCGACAAAGGCGGGACGCCTGACTCTGGCGTTCACGAGAAGAAATCTTTCCAACGCGCATGCACCCGCACCGTCAGCACCGCAGGACCTGAAAGCACACCTAAAACGCGAAAGAGGGATAAAATGAGCGGAAATGGTGTGGAGGAGAAATTATGGTAGAATACACCACCCCGGCACTCTCCTTGGCGACCAGGGGAAAACCATGAAAAACCCGATGGTCAGTGGGCGGCCACCGGGAATCGAATCCAAGACCTCCCGAATGCGAGCCTCACACGAAACCGCGAAGCCATCTCGCTCGGTTTCTATTCATACTATCGTAAGCCGCCGTTGTAAGGAGATGATGAATCTAGGCTTTGACACCAGCACCACGAGATGCTCAAAAGAAACGAACGGTAGGATGTTATTTTGTGTGGCCTTGTGAGCCACGGGTGTTATGCAAATCTTTGCAATAATCAGCACTATGCATTTTTATATCATTTATGTAGTTGCTTTTAACACCTCTAGTCATGCTTGAGTTTAAATTTTCCAAACCGGCGTTGGTGTTGATAACTTACTTGCATTACGCTAAAGGAGCAATCTAGTTAGTTGTATCGAACGTTGTGAGGTCACTTCTATTGATCAAACGGTTTACTAGTTTCATGTCAAGCAGTAGCTCTTAGATAATTGCAATGTTGTGCAGTTTCGATTCCGCTCAAGGGGAAAACAAAGACCTCCCTTTTCATTGGCTTCCTTTTTACTTTCCCTACCAGGTACATAGTAGGTAGAAAAGGTATTGCATTCCACCCAAAATTTCGATATCGAGATTTCACCGGAAATACGTGTTTTGAAGCCTCTAAATCCAAGAAAGGCCCTTTACAAATTTCTCCGTGCGTGTGTGTGTGACGCAATTCAAAAACAAAATGTCGGACAAACCCCAAACGTGGTATGTAAGTTCAGTACCTTCCAAGGATGTGACACGAAGATATTTCAAGAATTCCTGCACACCAAACTACGTTTTACATGGAACAATTTTAGAATTTTTTAATTTTGTAAAAAATGGCTCTAAAAGATTTTGATTAAATTTCATATATTAAAGATGTTTACATGACAAATAAAATGTACATTTTGAAATTTCTGGGAATAGCCTATGAAGTCCTCTTTATTCGGAAATAAATTTTTATAATCTTGCATAACTGGTAAACGTTATGTCATAGACAAAAATGTACTACACAAAAAATGTAGATCTCTTTAAAACACACAATTTATTTTAATAAACTTTTTGTGACATCGGCCATTTTCGAGATATCCGTTATTAATGGTTCGAATTGTTCAATACCTACTCATTCCTTTAAAAGTCCTGTCGATTTCAATTGTTTCTCGCAATGTCACGGAAACAGTACGGAAGTTTACTGCCAGCGTATAGCGTTCCAGAACTAAAACATTTGACTATCATCCCTTTGCATATATAACGAAATGTGTAATGCAGCTATTTCCGTAAAGGTTTATCTCGATTAAAATGGAATAGATACGAAAATAAAATTTCATAAGAATAATTTGTATACTCACCAATAAGCGACAAAGGGTAGAGAAAGTCAGGTGAATGTAACATCAGATTTTTTCTTCAGGCTACCCCACAAATAAGTCACTGACTGATAGATCTAGGAAGGGGGAGGGAGGATACTAATCACTAGGTATAGGAATTCTTAAGCAGTTTGGCTTCAAGTTATCTACTCTCAAACCATTGCACTACAAAGAATGCATAACACAAGGCAAGAGTCAGTGACATGCCAGTAAAAACCGGTCCGAGTGCTGTCTGGAAACGCCAAAAGCATGTATGAGGGATGGGGGTGTTTTTTTCTTATCCACAACGCCCTTACTTATAGTCCAGTGACACTTAAACCATATTTCCTTCCGTCCTGACTTTAGTGTTTAGAAAATACCATGCCTGCTAATCGTACTATATCCAAACACTTCCTTAATTTTACCCAAGAGCTGTCTGAGTAAGAGTGGAGGCGGAATCTTGTTGAACAATCCATTTAATTTCTCTTCTAGCTGATTAAAAACTGGGGTCAGAATGTCATTTCGGTACCTCTCTTCATTTGCTGTCTGCTCATACATAATCGGAGCGATTATGCAACTTGCGCAGGTGCGCGAGTGGATATGGCAACCGACCATGGCCTAGGGGCAAAACCCCGTGCGAGTGGAAAAGTAGTCCGATGTTTAGAGCTAAGTGTAAGACCAAAACAAATCGTTGATCAACGCACTTAAAAGATTAGATTAAATGGCGATAACAACTGATCAAAATATCATTTTATTTATTGACACAGAATGAATGTTTAATATTTTCTTCTCATTTTAATGATAGCTCACTTGTCAAAATATGTAAATAAGTAATATATTTACAATGAATACGTATTTGAATGATACTTAAATATATCACCACTTTAATCGTTTCAAAAGCAGGGAAAACTGCTTTGAAATGATTTTGAAGTGTATAAGACGCTCAAATTGTATAATTGAATAGTAATCAATGTATTTAAACCTTCGTAAAGGAAACCAAAGCATGCAATATTACTGATACAACATAATTAGGCACATGACATTACTTTATGCAAAAACATAAACTTTCTGGATAATTAAAGAATATCACTGCATTTGGAATGCAACTACTTCAGTAGTAAGCCCAGACTATATTTCTGTCCATTACTTCACTTAGGCATCTAGGAATTGAAATCAATTTGTCCACCACCGGAGAGTGAAAGCACTGTTCTTAGAGTAACCCCGACCCCTGCAGTAGGCCGGCGATCTTGCGTTTATTTACTTCGGTACATCAACGATGACAATGTCTATACAATTAGCGCGATGCATACCCGCAATGCAATATCTAACCGACGCTTATAAAGGAAAGTGTATTCTGCCCGAACTGCAACAGTCCGCGACACCTGTCGCGATTTAGAGTACTCTCTCCACAAGGTAAACGGTCGGAGGACACCACAGACAATAATTAAGCTGGCAAGTTTCTCCGTGATAACCTATCTACGTCAGCACACGGCGGGCCCCCTACTGTGTGCTATTTTGAGAAAAATGTGTGATAAACGGACTTATTTTGGTGTGATAACTGACAGTTGTAAATACTACCATAATACATCCATAAACTGAAAAGTTCGCATAATTTCCTAATCCAGGATGACAAAAGCTATGTGATGCACTGCACTAGCTTTTTACGCCTCTCTAGTGCCTACTTATAGTAGAGGAAGGTGATTTTTTTTTAGTTCCATTTATACCCAGCCTTTAACTACAATCGGCGGCCTTTCCTATAGGCAATGGAGTTAACTGTAATCGCTTGTCGTTGTATTTCTAGTAAATTTAGGGTTTAATCATTAGATCACACACACACACACACACACACACACACACACATTCACTCTCATTCATACAAGTGGTGAGGGTAGGGAATAATCTTGGCTAGAGAAAAATTCCCACCCTAGCCGGGAATCGAACACGGGACCTCTTGCACCGCAGGCAGATGTTCTACCGACTGAGCTATGGGTCCAGCCCAGGAAGCATTACACTCCACCCAAAAATTTGATAAATACACCTCTCGGAAATACATGTTATGGGGTCCCTTGAATCAAGAAAAAGCATTCAAAACTGTGCGAGCCCGTGTGTGTGTAAAAGGTCAAGTCTGATAAACACCAAACTTCGTACTTAAGTATCCTCGAAAGATGCGACACGAAGATTTTCAAGAAAATCCTCCCACCCCAAAACTACCTTTACCTGGAATATTTTTCGTTATTTTCTCAAAGTGCCTCAAGGATTTTGATTAAAATACAATATGTTTAAGGTATTTACATGAATAATAAAATGTTTTACTTGAATTTTCTGGGAATAGCCTGTGGAGTACTCGTCATTCCAAATTACCTTTGCATAACTGATTAACCATGAGAGACAAGTTTACTACAGATAAATGTAGTTATCTTTCAATCACAATTTATTTCAAATAACTTTTTATGGCATCAGCCATTTACGAGATATCCCTTTTATAGGTTTGCGTTTTTCAATACTTTCGTCTTTTTTTAAAGAAGTGCTGTCACCATTTAGGTGTTTATCGCGATGTTATGAAAAGAGTATGTAATTTCAAAGCCAGCATATAGCGACCCGTTTTTAAACATTTGACTATCGCTTCGGTTTCCTGTATCCCCTTGGTACCTACAACGTTTATTTCGATTAACAAGGAGTAGTAAGAAAAATAAGGTTTTGCAAGAACAGTTTGTAGATACTATTTTAAAATAAACGATAGTGGGTTGTGAAAGTCATGTGAATGTAACACATTGCGCGCGAGACAGAGCGATACATACATACATTGTTTTTAACATTAGGCAAACGTCATAAAACGCTGCAGGGGCCACAAGAATACAATATGCAGTTCTCTATAAACAGCACGTTTTTAATGGAGTGGGGTGCAATCAGTATGAGTGATGAAATTTAATAAGTGAAACTTGTAGTAACATATTATATAGGGTGTTACAGAGAAACTTTCAGGAATTACAAATGGAATGTAGAGGAATGCCTTGATATGGCACCCCTATGGGATATCAAGTTACGTAATGACTTGATTTGAATATCCATACTGATAATGGAAATAATAAAGAGTTAATATGAATGTGGTACTGATTTCCGCTCTAAAAGGTTACTCTTCCACAAGCACGAAAATAGCTACAATTCCGGTATTTTGTCAAAGTTATGAGCTTCACTTTTCTGGAACAATGCTCCGTCAGCAACGGCCTGTGCACCACTTTTATTTTTTTAAAGTTCCCTTGTTTACCCAGTTTATGATTACTGTGTTTTTTTACTGTTTACTTCAACCACTTATTACCGCAATTATGCATATAACACACAAACATCCATGTCCATGACGGGACTCGAACCCGCGACCCTCAGCTTGGCAGAGCGGTGAAGCTATACGCTACAGCGACCACGGCTACGAGGGCCGGCATACACTGATGCCTTCACTTTCGCATGAAGAATCGTACGTTAGAGACAAACAACAGCTGTACTAATAGCGCAGTCATTAATGTGCTCGGCAATCTGATGGTGATGCACCAAACCCCGTCTAAGTGGTTAACATTCCCCCCTCTCCAAGCAGATGAACGTAAGTTTGGAGTGGACGGAATTGTGTATAATTAGGGACTAATTATTAAGATATTTTATTGCATTTATTGCGGAATTCGGAACTTTAGCGCCAAATTTGAGAGTTGTGGTCTGACTTAACTGCTACGGTAAGAAAACCAAGTGGGCGTGGGAAGACCGTATATCTACAACCGTGGCTATGTTCCGGTGTTACCGAGGCACGGTACAGTTTACGGCCCGGTAAAATGCAAAAACGTACGATAATTATTTACCCTGCGGTATATAAGTGAATCACAAACGCTATTATCGCGCAATGAGGTTTCGCCGTAGAGTACTTTTCGCTGCGGTTCTACGGTCGACCAACCTGGGAAGGTTGGCCGTAAGGTTTATCTGACATTCTCAGAATGGCAGTCATGATTTCATCTTGTCGCTGCAGCCGAGGACGACGAAAATCGTCGCAGGCAACAGAGGAACTGATAGACTCATGACATCTGTAATATTTAAATAATGCTTATTGGTGCTTTGTTTTCTCTGATTGGTTCAGGGGGGCAGTTTATAGGGTTGCGCAAGTACCAATAACGAACACACCCAGTTTCGGAGGGCTGCCGATCGCAGTAAGAAGGAAAGTAAAAAATAAGGAACATTTGAAGAATATAATCTTTCGCATACTCAAAGAAAAGTAGCCGTGATCAGGGCAGCCCACATGGATTCTGGCCAACCAACAGGTCACTATGGCGGTACCCCATTCATCATGAGTAGAGTGGTGTATTTATTGGTCTTTAACGTTTTACATATTGAGACCCTTATATCCTATGGATCAGATAGACCCAGCGTGCTTATATAATACACTGTAGTCCTTATGTTTCAGTCTATATTCGTCACACTGAACTTTTAAAGTTATTGATATTTAATAAGATGTGGAATGAAACAAAATAGAGAAACGAACAACAAAAACCACGTACACAAACAGAACAGAATACACTGTTACTGTTTACAAACCAAACTCCATATCCATCCCGAAAGCACTAACCCTCCCGCCTACACAGCCTTAGCATGGCTTCCTCGGAAGGGAAGTAAAGCTGGTGGTCCCGTACCGTAGATTTATGACACGTAAAAGAACCTCAAGCCTGATAGCGGCCTCTGAGCAAAATTTTCGGTCTTTCACGCCCAATATAGAATGGAACGCTAAGGACCACAACAGTTAAAGAGCGTCCATACATAAAACTCAATTTAATTTTAATTTAGGGAGTGCGCTTGGAGGGAGTCTTCAGAATAC
Source organism: Deroplatys truncata (assembly GCA_030765065.1). Taxonomy (NCBI): domain Eukaryota; kingdom Metazoa; phylum Arthropoda; class Insecta; order Mantodea; family Mantidae; genus Deroplatys; species Deroplatys truncata. The sequence goes on from CM060990.1 coordinate 169,947,401, forward strand.
CGACTCTTTATGCAAAATATTGACGATTTAATATTTTATAAAATTATCATACCAAATTGAAACGTTGCACATAATTTATCTCTCTTATAAGAAACCTGTACAAATTTTACTCGTCCTCCGTGGCCTAGGGGTACCACGCTAACCTCTGGTTCCCTCTAGTTCGCGGGTTCAAACCGGCAGAGGGCGATGGATCTTTTCGAGCGTTGAAGTCCCTGGCATGGCTTCCTTTGGAATGGAAGTAAATCTGATGGTCCCGTGTCGTAGATTTACGGCACGTTAAAGAACCTCAAGCCTGATAAAGAGCCCTCTGAGCAAACTTTCCGGTCTTTCACGTCCAATATAGAATGGGACGCTAAGAACCACAGTAGTAATAAGAGCGCCTATAAATAAGAACTCAATTTGTTGTACAAATTTTGAACTTAACTTCAAACCTACTTAAATTGTTAAAATTCTGTCCTAGAGTCCCTTAATAGCGATGCACCTGTTAATTATGTTATTAACAACAGAATCGTTTATCTGGGATGAGACGCCAGAATGTTGACAAGACCGAATAGACAGCCTTTATCTGTGTACTTTATTGGTGAAATGTGAAAACAAAAATTGGGTGAAAGTGATTTAAGGTCAGGGTTTAGATCCCGTTTGTTCTGTTTGGAGCACAAAATAAACACTGCTCTGTTTTCCCACTTACATGCTCTTCGATATACAAACACTGCGCAAGCGGCAGTTGTTTGCCATTTCCACATCAAATGGCTCAACTCCTGTGCATGTGGTCTATGTGTTTAAGAACACAGATAATTATGTTTTTATAACTTAGTAGCTCGTTTACCCAACTTGTACGTTTAGCTTTTTAAACTAGAATGGCGAATTAATTGCATTTACCTCCCCCCGTTCTTTGTGAAACTATTGTACAGTGAGCTAGAGGATTTTTATGGTTGACGCTCCCCTTATAATTGTTATTTCGTAGAGAACGGCTATGCCTAATAACTGGTGATGGGACGATTACACTATTTCTCGATATTGATACCGAAACTGATTTTTGAGCATCGATACTCAATACTTTATAAAAATCTGTGAAGGCGAGAGCTTGTTCACTGAATTATGTTCTATTTAGTAGTTTTCTGTGTATAAACGAATGTAAGCAATTTTGAATTGTATGCCAATTTCAAAATTGTTCCTGTTTGACATTCTTCAATTGGCAGCAATCTTTTTATCTTAATAATGCCACAGATTATATTATATCCCCTATTGTTACTCAGGCTATAATAATAATAATAATAATAATAATAATAATAATAATAATAATAATAATAATAATAAAAATAATAATTTCTTTTCTTCCCTTTTTATGCGTTAATTTACAACTGTTTCACCTTCCGCGTTGTATTGTTTTTGCTATTCCAAATATTTTCTTTGCGGTGGCCTTCATTAGGATCAAATTTGTAAAGCATTTTGGTTGCGTTCATTTATGCAGACAGCTATTAAGGTGGAGGTGCCTTTGTCCGTTCTTATTGCGCATAATAACCCGCGAACCCCTGCACATACGTTCTACAGTTTTATACAATCATTAATTGCGGTTTACATATTGAACCACATAATAATCTAACCGAACGAGATGGCTCTGCGGTATCGTGTGAGGCTCGCATTTGGGAGGTCCCAGATTCGATTTCCGGTTAGTGCCAACTCTGACCATGGGGTTTTTCGTGGTTTTCCCCTGGTTGCCAAGGCGAATGCCGGAGTGTTGTATTCTACCACGGTTTCTCCTTAGCCATTTCCTCTCACTTCATCTCCATTTCACGTGTAAGGTGTGCTTTCAGATACTGCGGTGCTGGCGATGCGGGCAGATGGCGCGGATATATGCGCGTTGGAAAGACTTCTCCCCGTGAACCTGTTAGGGTCGCTGCATCGCCTTCTTGGGATTCCTCGCTACCGGTGCAAGGATGTTCAAACTGGAAATGTTACGGACTTCTGTGCGTCTTGTGGGCCTGTCTGCCTGCAGATCCGGGACCTCCTACACCTTATCCTGCCTCCCGGGGGGTGTAGGCACAATGGATCAAGATGGTCGCAGTGCCCGAGCCCCCCCCCCCCCGCCGATTAAAAAATCCTACATAAAAATCTATGATTTTCATGCTAACCGCTAACACACGGACAAAAAACTTAAGGACATAAAAAGATGCATTTCATATTTGGGCAAGATCTGTGCTAAACTAAGGATGGCATATATATATATATATATATATATATATATATATATATATATATATATATATATAGACCCTCTTCGATATGCACGTTTTTCTTAAGAGCCACAAAACACAGATTTGAAATTTTGTATAAGAATATTTGTAGTGAAGTCTTTAATTCGTCTGGAATCCGTACAAATTTAACGGTAGTTTGTATTTAGGTGTTCTTAAAATTGTGTGACCTTTCTTAACATTTTAAAAGTTTGTATGAATATTTACCAAAATATCAGAACGAAAATGCCAATGATGCTTCCGCATTATTTCTTGCGGTGGATTACAATGTCACTGTTAAGCTGCCAACAAACCAACCCCGTGATCGTTGACGCGTTTGGCGTTGACGTTCCGTCGTGAACGAGGGCGCGGGTTCGAATCCTGCTTCGGGCATGGATATTTGGTGTTTTGTGTCCTGTCTCGGATAGTCTAATAGCTATCGTGGCCGTATATAGCCTTCGGTAGAGCTCAGGCCAACCAGTGTGTGTGTGTGTGTGTGTGTGTGTGTGTGTGTGAGTAAATGTTATAAAAAAACAAAAAAAACTGCGTAACTATTTTTGTTTTTCCAGGAATTCGTCTTCTCAGAACGGAAATGAAAGCCAGCACACTTTACGTCAACAAATAAATCATGTCGTAATGATAATACTTATTTAGATTTTCTGTGAACTCACCTCCTGTGCAAATCCTTTACAGGACCCCTCGGAGGGACGAAGTTGACAAACTAGGCGTAAATGACACGGATACACGACGGAGTTGTACACCTCTCAAATAACAGCGTAGTAACTGGCAACTGATTGTCTTGCCCGGCCAATGGTTACGCATGACGTAAGGATGAAAGACGTCATTCGCGCAGACGCAGAAGGGAGTAAGGAAAACCAACCGAGTTGCCAACCGTAGAGGAATTCCGCTACTCATAGCGAAAATTGAGCCTTCGGGAGACATTGCGCCGAAAAATGAAAGAGTGGCAAAATGTAGCGACTTATGTCAATTTTAACTCTAAAAACTAAATTTATGATGATTACTAAAATAAAGATATTATTTTATTACTAAAATAAACTAAGAAAAAGTTTTAATTATTTATACAAAATTAATGTGGTCATTTTAAGTATCACCAATAATATAATAATATTGATAAAGAGTACTTCACCTCTAAACCAAAGGGGAATATTGCGGATAATTGTCGAAAGATAAGAAGAAAGTGAGAAAACAGTTGGTTTCTGATAAGTGTTGAAAGAATTTTGTTCGAAATGCCTACAACCAGTTAAAGAATACAGTGCAAAAGCAAAGTGCAGAGCATGTAATGTTGTTTTGCGGGCAAAAAGAAGTAATCTTTCGAAACACTGTAAAAGCCAGAACACATGAAAAATCTAAAACTGCTGACAGCACAAAAATTTCTCAGGTAATAAATTAATTTATCTACATTTTACTAAGAAATGTACAATGATTAAATTCATTTTAATTTATTATTCATTCAATGAAAGCATAATTAACGCCACTAAAATAGGCCTATTTACCAGCAGAGAGACTATATTAGTTTTTCTAGGACTGAAAGCAATGATATAATGTAGTATTTTTGTACCTGAATATAGGGTAATTTTGTTCGACGTATAGCATATTAAATGTTTTGGTTGGCAACACTGATTCGTAAGCCGCGCTGTTCAGACAGAAATAGATTTCAATGTGAAACGCAAAGGTAAGGAAGTGGCTAATGTTATATGTAGCAATATTTTCGATTATGATTTCGAATAGGGCATATTTTTATTTACTATTGTTGAAGAGCAGATGCGCAAGATCGAATAAAAGATTCCTTTAGGCTCAGATAATACCTTCATTAGCTCATAGCCTGAAAACATGTCACGGTTAAAGCGCGCTCTCCTTCTAACCACGCGGGATAATGGACATCGATCGTCATTTGTCTAAGAAATCATAAATATGATAAAACTGTGGCCAGCAAAACTGAAATTTTTAATAGTACCTACTCGCACAAATGAACCACAAGTTTTCTCCCAATTTAACAAATTTTCTTCAAAAAATGGCAGGCTTAGGTATCTATACTGATATTATTAAGACAAAACTTGTGTGTGTGTGTGTGTGTGTGTGTGAGAGAGAGAGAGAGAGAGAGAGAGAGAGAGAGAGAGTGAATCTGGAAACCGCTGAACAGATTTGATAATTCATTCACCATTGAAAGGCACTGTTCTTCCCGACAGAGATGACTATAAGACATCATAGAATTTCAATTTCTAAACGCCTAAAAGGGATTTACAAACCCTATATGGATACTGGAATACGGACGCGTGGAGATCATAAATTAACACGCTTGCGAAGAAAGCTCTGACTTTTCGTTGAGATGCCATGGGATAGAAATCAGCTATTTTTACACTATTGTACGTGTAAAATAAGACAGAAGTCGCGGAATGTTTTATTCCAAAAAATAAATCACGATTTAGCAAATTTAAAAAATCTGATGTGTTACATAGAAATGACTTTCTCTACCTTCTATCCTTTATTAGTGGGTATACAAACTACTCTTACGCAAGCTTATTTTTCTATCCACTTCATTTTAAACGAGATAAACCTTTCCACAAATAGCCACATTACACATTTCGTTATAGACACAAAGGGAATAGCGATAGTCAAATGTTTAAGAACTGGATGCTACACGCTGACCTTAAAATTCATACTATCAGCATGACATCGCGAGAGACAACTGAAAATCGACAGAAGTTAAAAGGTATTGAAAAATTCGAACCATCAAAAACAGATATCTCGAAAATGACTTATGCTACAAAAAAGTTATTTGGAATAAACTGTGTGTTTTAAAGAAATTTACATTTTTTGTGCAGTACTTTTCGTGTATCGCTTACGTTTACCGGATATCCAAGATTATACAAAATTCCTTCCGAATGAAGTGGACTTTACATGCTATTCCCGGAAAATTCAAGATATATATTTTATTTGTCACGTAAATAGATTTAATGAATTATATTTTAATCAAAATCGCTAGAGCTATTTTTGAAAAAATAAAAGACTTCGAAAAGTGTTCCATGTAAAGGGTAGTTTAGGGTGGGGAATTTTCTTGAAAACCTCCCTATCGCATCTTTGGAAGATACCGAACTTAAATACCAAGTTTGGTATTTATCAGAGCTTTCGTTTTTCAATTATGCTGTTTACACACTCACACCACACACACATACACACACACACACACACACACACACACATGGATGGATCTTCTAAAACTGCGTCTTTTAGATTCAGGGGCCTCCAAGCGTGTATTTCCGGGGAAATCTCGATATCGAATTTTTGGGTGGAATGCAATACCTTCTCTATCATGTACCTACGTGGTAGAAAAAGTAAAAAGAGAAGAGACAGTAAAACAAAGGACAATCGGATCTGTTTATAACCGCATGATACTTATGTCAAAATCTTTTAATAACCTTAGTGTAAGAAAGCTTTGCAGTATCTCCTCTGATGCTGTAATTAGGATGCCGTAATTGCCAACTTATGCGAAATAATGCTATGTATAAAGAGACAAAATTGTGTTCAGCGTAACAAAATTAGTCAACCGATATTTTTATGAATTTATGGTTGGTAATACAAGCTTTATATATAATGTAGAAAAGACACTCTCTATACTTACTTAACAGATCACAGTAGAAATGCACCATACACTACAGATGTATCATTGCGACCTAAATTTCTATAGCTGATAGGGAGCCACCCCAAAATGTTGTTTGAAAAACACAATATATTGTTAAGAACAGCAATATAAAAGAATAGTTTGAAATACATTTGACAAAACAACAGAGTAAATATGGAGAAATCTTGCAAATGTGTGCCTAACAACAATTAAAGAAGGGACGAGGTATGTGGGTTGCGAAACGATGGGAAATACGCAACTGGCCCTTTGTGCTCTTTGGAGGGGATTTCCATCGTATTGCAATCGCCAACCAATTACAAAGAATGACAAAAAGAGATTTAGAAAGGTCACGTATTCAGTTTATCTTTCTGTAAAACTTGTGAATCAACCTGTTAAAGTGCTAAAATAAAGGAGTTTTTTCCTGGGATGTCTAATTACTGCAGCCAAACTGTTTTAAAGTCTTTTTTAAATTAATTTATTCATTTATTTAATGTCGCTTTAACGATAAGGTCAAATCGCGAATACAATAAGTTTTACAATTCCTTACATAATTGTGCTACACTAACAAAGTCCAAGACACTCTTGGAGAAAGCTAGAATACCAAGGGCGGTTAAGATGGTTGTTGGCATTTTGCATCTAGTCCTGGCATCATTGTAGGGAAATGGGTAAGAGCAGTATGTCAGAAACGGAGGCGACATAGGAGAACTTGATGTTGACGCTTGAAATATGTGAGAGGATAGAGAGAAATGGGAAAGGAATAGGAATGACGTAGTTTGCTTCTAGATGAGATGAACCATTCTTGTTTCCATTGCCGAAGAATGGTGTCACGCGTAAAGCGGTTGAAGTCTTGGTAGGGAATCTTGAGACCTGGCAAATTTGGAGAATGTCGTGTTGCTTCCTTAGCTGCAACATCAGCATTCTCATTCCCTGGTATGCCAGCTTGAGAAGGTACCCATACTAGCTAAACTTTTTACCCGAGGCTGATTTCTGTGATAAAGCAGCTGGATGTACAACACCAGGTTGTTGGCTGGAGCTCGCTGCTGAAGACTAAGGTGAGCACTCATGAATCCGTGAAGATAGTGTAGGAGAGAGCAGCACTCTCAAGGGCGTACTTCAAGGCGAGGCGAATAGCCATCATTTCACAAGAGAAGATGGATAGGAAGTGCGGTAGACTAGAGCAAAGTCTTGTGGGGTACTACAAATAACACCAAAGAAAATCTTCGGCGGCTTTTGTATTGTTTTCTGGGGTCTTTTGAGGCGTGTCCTTCACCTTACCTATTGCAGCGCATGGTGGCTTGATACCACAGCAATAAGAGGGAAAAGTGGGGAGGTTGATATCTTTGCTTTTTCTGGAAAATTGAGTTTTTATTTATGGACGCTCTTTAACTGTTATGGTCCTTAGCGTCCCATTCTATATTGGGCGTGATAGACCGGTAATTTTGCTCAGAGGCCTCTTTATCAGGCTTGAGGTTCTTTTACGTGCCGTAAATCGATGACACGGGACCACCGGCTTTACTTCTCCTTCGAAGGAAGCCATGCTAAGTATTTTTACGTCCGAAAAAGATCTATCGCCCTCCGCCGGGTTTGAACCCGCGATTTTGGGAACTAGATGCTAGCACGGTACCACTAGTCCACGAGGATGACTGCTTCTTATGGTGTTATTGAAACCAAAACATGTTTATTGTCTCAAAAACAGTCATGCCGTATACTAGCGAAATTACTCGTGGACGTATCGTGGGTATGTGGGAGGCTGGTCGCACTGTTACAGCAATTGCAACGGCAGTGCATAAAAGTGTTTTATAGTAAATTATTGGATAAAAATATTTCAGGAAAGTGGGGAAGGCGGTCTACATGCTGTTCAGAAAGTGGGCACTCCCCGAAAAACATCCGCAGATGATGATATTCGTTTACTAAATGCAAAATACTCCTTTGTTATAATTGACTGGTCATGTTTAGAAACTAGATATAAATGTGTATATGTATATGGTTTACCGAATATGAAATACATGTTATGGCAATAAAATTGGGTAATGTTTTTGTCTATAATCCTGTTGTATTCCTATGATCAGCAATATGTTAGTAAAGGTATATTAACCAACAATTGTAGTTTGAATTAGGGGGAAAGTATGCTGCTTTACTTATTTATTAATTAGTAATGTTTGCTTCTATGCAGCAACAAGCATTGTTACCACTGTAAGAATACAGTTCTGTTTATTTTTTGTTAGCGCTCTTTGTACTATCGTACAGCCGATGTGATTTTCACACTTCGAACCGTCCCAGTAAGTTTACTGTGATGTAGAATGTGAGGTACAAAGGGCAGTGTTGTAAAGGGCCATGGGTGTATCTATGATAGATAGTTGTAGCTTCCAAGGAGCAGTGTCGAGGTTAAAGAAGCGGGAGAGTATTGGTAGAATATTCAAATGAAGTTCTTGCAGGAAGAGCAGAATTCTCTGGGATAACGGTAGAAAACGACGGTGGCTAAGGGCGTCCTCGTTACGAGGCGTGTCAGGAAAAGCATGGCTGAAAACATTTTCTGGACTCCTGGATGCAGTTTGTGCAGCGTAAGTTAGACTTAAGGCTTTCCTACTCGTATTCAGCGGAGGTTCATTTGCTTCAATCTGGAGACTGTTTATAGTAGTGGTGTGAAAGGCACCCAAGGAGATCCTCAGTGCCGAATATTGAATTTTGAGGCTTGTTGGATTCGCTCAATAATATATTTAATGTAGCCGTAATCCAACTTGAGGCTTATAATCGTTTTATACGTGGAAAGTAGTACTGTAAAGTCAGCTCCCCAAGTTTCGGTGGCCATTATTTTAATGATATTTACACGACGATAACATTCTGCTCTCAAAAGCTTTATGTGCATGATCCAGTTTAAACGGTGGTCAAAATGTAGCCCTAATATGCGCACAGTGGGGCCTACAGGAATCGGTTGGTTCCCTAGAAGAAGGAGAGGCGGTGATGAGTGTCCACGAGAACGAGTAAATAGAATGCATCGGCTCTTAGGGGCAGCGAAACTGAATCCTGTGTTATGACTCCATTGTTGTAATTTGTCGAGTGCATTCTGTAATAGTTCCTGCGCGTTGTGTAGGTTCTTTCCGCTGCAAAATATGGTTAGGTCGTCCGCAAACAGACTAATCCTAGCAGGAGACCGGAGGCAGTAATCTACATCATTGATGGCTACAAAGAAGAGTCACACTAAGAACCGATCCTTGTGGTATTCCAGTGTCAATGCTCACGCTTTGGGAGAGAATGCCGTTAGCACGTACACTAATTTGTTGGTTTTGGAGAAAATTATAGATGAACGCAAGCATGTTCCCTGTGACATGATGTTTAATTAAGGTGCGAATGATGTGGTCACGCCAGACAGTATCGTAAGCCTTTTCGATATCCAGGCTGACAAGAATGGTATGTTGTTTGTTCAAGAAAGCTTCGCCAATGTAGGATTTTAGCAGCAGGAAGGTATCAGTAGTGGAACGATGTCCTTTGAAACCATATTGGGTATCTACAATAAACAGGCTGCACTGAAGTAATCCGATGGTATCAATAGTTTCATTCATTGCCCCATAAAAACAATGAAACAACAGAAATGGTAAAATAGGACTTTTAGGTTCTAAAACCTTGAAATAGGTATCAGTGGTCAAAATAGATATTATAGACACCACAAAATCCATTCGATTCCTTTATAGTTTATATAGTGTGAAGATATTTAACTAGCTTTAGTTTATTCCTCTACATAAAAAGTAGGTAATTAGCCCAAAATTCGAGGTCTGGTAAGAACATAAAATTACAGTTAACAACCTATTAAGCGATGATTTTAGCTTGCTTATATTTCTTGTTTTTAATATCCATACTTGTTAAGTAAGGAAAGCAAATTCATAACATGTTTATCTTCAGATTCATACACCAACTAACAATGTATTTTTTCTTCCAGTTTCCAACATAATGAACAAATTAGAGTATTGGGTATAGTGAACAAGTTTATAATAAAATTCATTATTACATTTCGAACTTGGAGAAGCCTTCATGTAAGGATAACTACTGAAGTGCAACAAAGCTGCTGGTTCAAAGCAAAATAAATTCTATGAAAATTCCGAAGACTCTGTCTAAAAACTCAACTCATCTATAGATAAAAACACAAAATAGGAAAACCTGACTAAAGAAGCTGTACAGGTTCCAGTGTTGCAATACCGTTTTAATTGACCATTAGCGACAGCGTCAAATTGTTATCGGCAAGCAACAATGACGTTTAGTCAGCTCGAAGTTAAAACTATAATTATACACGCAATTCATTTATTTTCCTTTAGTATGAGTGATATAAGCAGAGCTGCCAGATGTCCCGGATTTTTGTTAATTGTCCCGCGTCCCGGACAGTTCCTAACCGGAATGGTAATGGTCCCGTATTTTTTAGTATTTTGAAGCTTAAAAAAAGCACATTAATTTCTTTCCCCTCTGGAGTTGATGAAACCGACTGCAGTATTTCTTTACAATACAAAAAGTAATTCCCGGTAAGTTATACTCTGTCATAACAGTTCGTAGTGTTCGTAATGACCCATTTTTCAATTGGTTCGCTGTCTACGACTAAATCGGCTTTGGTGGGTTGACAAACCTGTCGGATATGATGTGTAATAGTAATAAAATTAACAGCTGCTGTGCCACTTCCTTTTACCTTTTCATTAAAATCCATTAACAATGAAGGGTGTTTGTTGGAAGCTTGTGAAGTGAACACGAACACGTGGTTATATTGTTGAAAAACAGGAAGTAAATTAATAATGGATATGGATAGGAATTTGAAACGTACATGTGATCATGTTAAAAAAACGATAAAGGGCTGTGTCTTTCGGAAGGATACGGAAAACTAAACTGAATTTAGCGTTGGTTAGTATGCAATGGCAACGATAAGTACAAAGCATTTTGTAAATGTTGCCGCGAGGGTTTCTCAGTTGCACATGGGGGGGCGAGAACTGCGCATCTGTCCCTTATTTTGACTTCAAATATCTGGTAACCCTGGATCTGAGAGAGATGAAGTTCCCTACTGTTAAGATGTTACCTGCACCAAGACAAAGCATTGGATATACATTTTTATTATATATTAAATAATAATAAATTAACACTATAGTAATTGGTCTCATACATTAACTTTAATATAAAATATAAGGCAGATATTTTCTCATAAACATCTTCCTATGATACATATTCATTTACCTATATGGGTAGCTGAACATGCATTACCACGATTGTAAAAAAAATGGTACCTTTAGAAAATTGTTTGACTGTGATATAATTCTGTACAATTTTCAATTCAATTCAGGAATGTTTTATTTTTGAACAGTGAGGGTACCCCAGACACTGGAGCTCAGCACCGCATGTAGGCCATTGTTGGACCTCTGTGACTTACATAACCTCTGTGAGGAAGGGGAGAAGAGGAGACCCGAAGGGCGACCAGATCCGGTGGACGATGGGCGCTAGCAAGGAAGGGGTCCCTAACGATTTCAAAATGACATCAATTCTGACGCCGGCAATATACATCCTGCGCCATCTTCAAACCGGGAGTTCCGGATGAACGAACCTTCAGGAAGGGGCACCAGTCGGCCATCTATCCAAACGTCAATCTTTATACAGCGCAGACTCCACCGTAGCACTGCAACGCACAAATGACGTCGCCTGGTCCTACAACCGATACGTATGAAGAAGTAACAAATGAAAGGAAATTATGGGAGTAGGTACAATAGAGGAATCCTGGCACAGCTGTGGGCATATATGAGAAAGGATAGGGAAATGAGGCTAGATGGGGCGGTTCGAGGAGGAAAATGGGTTTATATGGGAGAGATAGGGAATACGACGACCGATACTATGCTAGACAGGGTTGAAGGAGGGAATTACGTTTATATGGAAGAGATAGTAGAGAGGTGTTAGGCTAGACAGAGGCTGAGGAGTAGAGTATGGTTTATATGAAAGATATAGGAAAACGAGGAGAGGTGTTAGGCTAGACAGAGTTGAAGGATAGAGTATGTCTTTTATATGAGAGAGGTAGGGAACAGGAGGAGAGGTGTTAGGCTAGACAGAGTTGAAGGCTAGAGTATGTATTTTATATGAAAGAGGTAGGGAACAGGAGGAGGGGTGTTAGGCTAGACAGAGGTTGAAGAGTAGAGTATGGTTTATATAAGAGATATAGGAAAACGAGGAGAGGTGTTAGGCCAGACAGAGGTCGAGGAGTAGAGTATGGTTTATATGAGAGGTATAGAAAAATGAGGAGAGGTATTAGGCTAAGGAGTTTGAGTATGCGTTTATAAGGAGAGACGAGAAAACGGAGAGATCCTATGCTAGGATAGTCAGATGTACAAGGTAGAATGTGTTTTATATAGGTAAGATAGGAAACCAAGGAGAGATACACAGCTAGACAGGGGGCTGGAGGGGAATGCGCTTTAATTGAGCTAGGGATACGAGAAGAAATGCTAGACTAGACAGAGGTTGAGAGTAAAGTATGCGTTTGTATGTATGAGAGGTATAGGAACGAAAGGAGAGGTGTTAGGCTAGACAGAGGTTGAGGAGTAGAGTGTGGTTTATATGAGAGGTATAGGAAAACGCGGAGAGGTATTAGGCTAGACAGAGGTCGAGGAGTAGAGTATGGTTTATATGAGAGGTATAGGAAAACGAGGAAAGGTGTTAGGCTAGACAGAGGTAGAGGAGTAGTGTATGGTTTATATGAGAGGTGTAGGAACAGGAAGAGAGGTGTTAGGCTAGAAAGATACTGAAGTACTATCAAAATGGGTTTATATACAGGAGAGATAGGGAATATGAGGGGAGGTGCTAGACTTAGAAAGCGACTTTAGACGAGAAATTCCTGGAAAGCTGTTGGTTGTCAATGCTAGGACACAAATTCTAAACAGCTGCAACACGTAACCCACTTACTGAAAAAGGTGACCGACTCAACCAAAAAGGTGACCCGCTCAAGCAAACAGGGTGACCCACTCACGCAGAAAACGTGACCCACTCACGTTAAAAGGTGACCCACTCACGAAAAAAGCTAACACGCTCACGTAAAAAGGTGACCCACTCACGGAAAAAAGGTGACCCACTTACGCTAAAAAGATGACCCACTCACGTAAAAAAGGTAACCCACTCACGCAAAAAGATGACCCACTCACGTAAAAAGGTAACCCACACACGTAGAAAGGTGACCCACTCACGCAAAAAGGTGACCCACTCACGTAAAAAAGACGACCCACTCACGTTAAAAGGTGGCCCACTCACGCTAAAAGGTAGGTAATTCAGCTAGTATCACAGGAGACTAGATTCCAGGGGCAGGGCGTATCGTAACTGTATATGATTTCACAGGCAATTAAGCTAGTATCATGAGCATTTAAGCTAATTCAGCTAGTATGACAGGAGGGTATATTCCAGAGCGTAACTGCATCATAGCTGTATATGATTTCACAGGTAATTCAGATAGTATCGTAGGTATTTGGGCTGAATCAAGTATCATAGTTGCTTAGAGTAACTCAACTAGTATAACAGGGTGGGACAGATTCCATGGTTTAGTGTGTGTATAGTTCCGTATGATTTCACAGATAATTCAGATAGTATCGTAGGTATTTAGGATAATTCAAGTATCATAGGAGTTTAGAATCACTCAACTAATATCACAGGAGGCTAGATTCCAGGAGCAGGGCGTATCATAACTGTATATGATTTCACAGGCAATTAAGCTAGTATCATGAGCATTTAAGCTAATTCAGCTAGTATCACAGGAGGGTATATTCCAGAGCGTGACTGCATCATAGTTGTATATGATTTCACAGGTAATTCAGATAGTATCGTAGGTATTTGGGCTGAATCAAGTATCATAGGTGCTTAAAATAACTCAGCTAGTATCACAGGATAGAACAGATTCCATGGTTTAGTGTGTGTATAGTTCCGTATAATTTCACAGGTAATTCAGATAGTATCGTAGGTATTTAGGATAATTCAAGTATCATAGGTGTTTAGAGCGACTCAGCTAGTATCACAGGAGGCTAGATTCCAGGGGCAGGGCGTATCAGAGCTGTATATGGTTTCACAAGCAATTCAGCTAGCATCGTGGGCATTTAAGTTAATTCAGCTAGTATCACAGGGTATATTCCGGAGGCTGACTGCATCATAGCTGTGTATGATTTCACAGGTAATTCAGATAGTATCGTAGGTATTTGGGCTGATTCAAGTATGATAGGTGATTAGAGTAACTCAGCTAGCATTCACAGGATAGGACAGATTCCATGGTTTAGTGTGTATAGTTCCGTATGATGTCACAGGTATTTCAGATAGTATCGTAGGTATTTGGGCTAATTCAAGCATCATAGGTGTTTAGAGTCACTCAGCTAATACCACAGGAGGCTAGATTCCAGTGGCAGGGCGTATCATAGCTGTATATGTTTTCACAGGCAATTCAGCTAGTATCGGGGGCATTTAACCTAATTCAGCTAGTATCACAGGAGGCTGACTGCATCATAGCTGTGTATGATTTCACAGGTAATTCTGTTAGTATCGCAGGTATTTAGGCTAATTCATCTAGTATCACAGTAGGATAGATTCCAGGGGTTAGGTATAGCATAGTTTCGTATTTCACAGGTAATTCAGAGAGTATCGTAGGTATTTAGGATAATTCAAGTATTATAGGTGTTTAGAGTAATTCAGCCAGCATTACAGGAGGGTAGGTTCCAGGGGTCGGTTATAACGTAGTTTCGTGTTTCACAGACCGTTCAGGTAATATCGTATTTCGGGTAATCAGCATAGTTTCACAGATACTCGTAATAATTCCGATCAACGATTTGTATCACAGCTATTTAAGGTAATTGCAGGTGATTCAGGTTGTATCACAAGTATTTGGGTCATTTTAACAGGTAATTCAACTAGTATCTTTAATATTTAGGGCAAACCACATAGTATCACAAGTGCTCGTGCTAATTTTGAGCAGGGATTCGTATCGGAGCTATTTAAGGTCATTTCAAATGATTCGGGTAGTATCACAGGAGTGAGGGGGAGGGGGCTAATTAGGATATTACTTGCACATTCCTGCATATTAAGTGCGCGAGAACTCTTATTCGCCCCATACTGATTAATCGCTTATATCTCCTGAATGAAAAGAGATAGAACAATGGGATAAAAACTAATTAATTCCTTGGAATGCATCACATCCTTGGCGTATTGTTTCAAGTTGACCGAGATGCCCAGGTTCGAATCCTAGAAGTGATTACAAATTCATCCTCTGATAACTCCTGAACTAATTAAGATAAAGACTCCAAATAAACTTTATTACATTAATGTTATTAGTAAGTCCCGGATTTTTAGGTTCTAAAAAGTTAAAATTAGGTTCTATGTATCAGTGTATTAGGATTTTATAGGATCTTATATGTTGAATTTAGGAATTTATAGGATCCTTGGCATATATATATATATATATATATATTCATGCAAATCACAAAACTCAACTAAATTACTGGGCACTTTGTTTAAAACACTAACTTTAAATTGTAAAAAGTTAAATTAATTATAACTTTAGTATGTATTGGAAGTACCAAATTCAAAAATGTCGTGTTAGAAACTCCCTATAACGGAAGAAGCAATAATACATACTACTCAACAGCGCTATTAAAATGTTTGCCTCTAGTTTTCACCTATGGTTGCGGCATGTAAACATCACATGTATCAGAAATGCTGCGTGCCACTGACCACCTCTTTCGACTATAGCTAGAAAATGATAACTGAAGTTGGCGAACGTTTTAATTACTTTATTATTTTGGTGGACGGTTTAATTAAAGTTTATTATTGTAAGGTATTGCGCAAGATTTCATAATCTAATTATTTAATAGTTTCCTTATTCGAACGGTCTCCCTTCGTTTTAAAAACACTTTTATATTCATAAATCTACTCTTATTTGCTTAAATAACCGAATAAGGCACTTTTAGGCTCTATCACGAAAAATAGGTTTTATTAGGTCCCAGCGTAAAATTAGGTCAATTTAGGCTCTATAAACTTGAAGTATATTACTCGTTGATAACTAAAACATTAAAATAAACCGAAGTTTGGAGTGTAGGATGTCAGGAATAAAATAGGTCAGAACCTAAGAATCCGGAGCTTAGTCATTAGGTAGTTTTTTGTTAATCTATATTTGGGTACCTGCTGTCCTGGATTCGATTCTTAATTTTTAAATCTCAAGTATCTCAGAAAGTAAGAGAGATAGAGGGATGAACTAAAGCATGTTTGATACCCCTTATAATGGGCAATTAATGCTGTATATAATTGTTAATCAGTTGTCCTTAGCTCGAATTCCTATCTTTAATGATTTCCTTAATTTACCTCTATACTCTAGAATATATCACTTAGATTGATGCTGTTACTGCATCAGCTGTGTTTAACATACCAAACTAATATTATAAATAATTTTTTCCTGGTGTTCTGGGTTCGAATATCGATTCAATGAAGTTTACTTAGAAATTTAATAACTCGTAATCTAATTTAGATAGACACGACAAGTAAACGTAAACAGAGTTCCTAGTTCCTAAATATCGTTATCGTGACAAAAAGCACTTTAAAGTACTCATATCGAATCCCAAAGGGTTGATTTCATATATCTTCAGGCCTATGAATCAAATCAGGTTCGAGTAAAGATTAAATGATAGATGCTGATGTGGGGGAACTAAATTACTAAAAATACATTTATTAAAAGTATTACTGGGTTCGATTCTAGAAGCTTAGAATCTGTGTAACTCTGGAAAAATTACTTTTCCCGTGATTGTAGTGAAATATAATGGTTTTTCTGTGAGAAGAATGGAAAGGAAGAATTGAAAAGGGAATGACAACCTGGAATAATTTAGTATATACATTTAACTAAATAAGGGGGAAAATCTTCTACGTTACCTTTTAAGCTTTTTCTTATAAGTATTGTGATAATAGAGCTGGAGTTAAACTTGGTGCAATGGGTGGTGGTAGCGGTGGTGGTTGTGGTAGGCTTTGAATGACATCTGTCTGAATGAGGGTGTGAGAATATTTCTCGTGTTGGTGTGACATCATATACAGTTAGCTATGGAACGAATTTAAATATATTTGATATTGTCAGACATCCTGTCTCTGGGTGTGACGTCATAGAAATCGAGTATCCTGTAGAACTTAACGATCTACGTTTCCTGCCTGAGTGTATGAAACCATTGAAATCATCTACAAAGAAACTTATACCTCATCTTGGACCTCGAAAGAAGTATGTAGTACATTACATGGCTTTGAAGCAAGCTCTTAATCATGGGTCACTACTAACAAAAATCCATCGTGTGCTGCAATTCCAACAGTCACAGTGGTTAAAACCTTATGTGGAATTTAACTACAGGCTACGGCAACAAGCTGCAAATGATTTCGACAAGGACCTCTACAAGCTCTTTAACAACGCCATGTTTGGAAAAACTATGGAGAATCTGCGTAACCGTTTGGATATACGTCTGGTGACAAATGAGAAGACTCTAGAGAAGCTGATCGTCAAGCCTACGTTTATCGATAGGACAATATATGCTACTAATCTAGCTGCTGTACATATGGCCTCTCCACAAGCCTATATACATTGGTATGAGTGTGTTGGACATCTCCAAGACATTAATGTAACACTATCATTATGGTGTGTTGTTACCATATTACGGAACTGAAAACCTGAAGCTTATGTACATGGATACTGATTTATTCATTCATTCATCGTGTAACAACTGAAGATGTTTGCCATGACAAATTACGTTTACTTGACCATCTGGATACTGCTGATTATCCTACAAGCTATATATGCTATTAGCTCTAAACCAGAAGGTGCTTGGGAAATTTAAAGACGAGGCTAATGCTAAAATCGTCCAGGGCTTTGTCGGACTACGAGCTAAGATGTATGCACTAGATATCCATGACTCAATGGTAAAAAACATTAAGGGTACAAAACGTAGTGCTATTAAGCAGTACATTACGTTTGACAGCTATACAGACTGTCTTAAAACCTATGAAATCATCAGAACGCCTATGAATCTAATCTTATCACGAAAGCACGCTGTTACCACAGTGCAACTGAATAAAATCACATTGACACCGTTTGATGATAAAAGAGTTATTGCTGAGGATGGAATAACGACATATGCGTATGGGCATTATCATATTACAAACAGTGCTTAAGAGAATGTAAGTCGAAGATGAAGATTTTCTCGTGAGTCTATAATCTTAAAAAATGAAATTTATACTGTGCTGTGTATGCAACTAGCAGACGTCTGATGAACAAAGAAAAATAATAAAAAGATGGAAGGGAAGGTGTTAGCCCTGCCATTAGGAGCAATCCTAGTGCTAGTATCAAGCCTAGATAAAGGGGAGAGGCGACTACAATAAACTAAAATAAGGTATGTTGACCCAAAGCTTTTCAATTTGTAAACGAATATGCAGTTTATCCCCCTCCGCCTCGCACACTAACTGCTTATCATATAAGATTTAGAAAAAAGTATATAAAGTGTTGTAACGTCGGATGAGAAATGTTTATAATCTAATTACTCTCTATATTACCATGAATACCTGTGATACTATCTGAATTATCTGTTAAAATGACTTAAATACCTGTGATACTACCCGAATCATGTGAAATTACCTTAAATAGCTCTGATACGAATCCCTGCTCAAAATTAGCACGAGCACCTGTGATACTATCTGGTTTGCACTAAATATTAATGATACTAGATGAATTAACTGTTAAAATGACCCAAATATTTATGATACAACCTGAATCACCTGCAATTACCTTAAATAGCTGCGATACAAATCGTTGATCGAAATTATCACGAGTATCTGTGAAACTATGCTGATTACCCGAAATACGATATTACCTGAACGGTGTGTGAAACACGAAACTACGTTATAACCGACCCCTGGAACCTACCCTCCTGTAATTCTGGCTGAATTACTCTAAACACCTATAATAATTGAATTATCCTAAATACCTACGATACTCTCTGAATTACCTGTGAAATACGAAACTATGCTATACCCAACCCCTGGAATCTATCCTCCTGTGATACTAGCTGAATTAGCCTAAATACCTACGATACTAACAGAATTACCTGTGAAATCATACACAGCTACGATGCAGTCAGCCTCCTGTGATACTAGCTGAATTAGGTTAAATGCCCCCGATACTAGCTGAATTGCCTGTAAAAACATATACAGCTATGATACGCCCTGCCCCTGGAATCTAGCCTCCTGCGATACTAGCTGAGTGACTCTAAACACCTATGATACTTGAATTATCCTAAATACCTACGATACTATCTGAAGTACCTGTAAAATCATACGGAACTATACACATACTAAACCAAGGAATCTGTCCTACCCTGTTAATACTAGCTGAGTTACTGTAAGCACCTATGATACTCGAATCAGCCCAAATACCTACGATACTATCTGAATTACCTGTGAAATCATACACGGCTATGATGCAGTCCGCCTCCGGAATACACCCTGTGATACTAGCTGAATTAGCTTAAATGCCCACGATGCTAGCTGAATTGCATGGGAAATCATATACAGCTATGATACGCCCTGCCCCTGGAATCTAGCCTCCTGTGATACTAGCTGAGTCACTCTAAACACCTATGATACTTGAATTATCCTAAATACCCACGATACTATCTGAATTAGCCGTGAAATCATACACGGCTATGATGCAGTCAGCCTCCGGAATATACCCTGTGATACTAGCTGAATTAGCTTAAATGCCCACGATGCTAGCTGAATTGCTTGTGAAATCGTATTCAACTATGATACGCCCTGCCCCTGGAATCTAGCCTCCTGTGATACTAGCTGAGTGAATCTAAACACCTATTATACTTGAATTATCCTAAATACCTACGATACTATCTGAATTACCTGTGAAATCATACGGAACTATACACACGCTAATCTATGGAATCTGTTCTACCCTGTGGTACTAGCTGAGATACTCTAAGCACCTATGATACTTGAATCAGCCCAAATACCTACGATACTATCTGAATTACCTGTGATATCATACACAACTATGATGCAGTCAGCCTGTCGAATATACCCTCCTGTGATACTAGCTGAATTAGCTTAAATGCTCATGATACCTGCTGAATTGCCTGTGAAATCATATACAGTTATGATACGCCCTGCCCCTGAAATCTAGCCTCCTGTGATACTAGCTGAGTGACTTTAAACACCTATGATACTTGAATTATCCTAAATACCTACGATACTATCTAAATTACCTGTGAAATCATACGGAACTATACACACGCTAATCCATAGACTCTGTACTACCCTGTGGTACTAGCTGAGTTACTCTAAGCACTTATGATACTTGAATCAGCCCAAATACCTACGATACTATCTGAATTATCTGTGAAATCATACACAGCTATGAAGCAGTCAGCCTGTGGAATATACCCTCCTGTGATACTAGCTGAATTAGCTTAAATGCTCATCATACTAGCTGAATTGCCCGTGAAATCATATACAGTTATGATACGCCCTGCACCTGGAATCTAGTCTCCTGTGATAGTAGCTGAATTACTTACCTTTTAGCGTGAGTGGGGCACCTTTTTGCGTCAGTGGGTCACCTTTTTGCGTGAGTGGGTCACCTTTTTACGTGAGTGGGTCACCTTTTTGCGTGAGTGGGTGTACCTTTTTACGTGAGTGGGTCGCCTTTTTACGTGAGTGGGTCACCTTTTTGCGTGAGTGGGTCACCTTTTTGCGTGAGTGGGTCACCTTTTTACGTGAGTGGGTCACCGTTTCACGTGAGTGGGTCACCTTTTTAGCGTGAGTGGGTCACTTTTTTCCGTGAGTGGGTCACCTTTTTACGTGAGTGCATCACCTTTTTACGTGAGTGGGTCACCTTTTTCAGTGAGTGGGTCACCTTTTCTGCGTGAGTTGGTCACCTTTTTCAGTGAGTGGGTTACGTGCTGCAGCTGTCTAGAATTTGTGTCCTGGCATTAACAACAAACAGTTTTCCAGGAATTTCTCGTCTAAAGTCGCCTTCAAAGTCTAGCACCTCCCCTCCTATTCCCTATCTCTCCTATATATAAACCAATATTGCTACTCCTTCAGTATCTGTCTAGCCTAACACATCTCTTCCTGCTCCTATACCTGTCATATAAACCATACTCTACTCCTCTACCTCTGTCTAGCTTAACACCTCTCCTCGTTTTCCTATACCTCTCATATAAACCACACTCTACTCCCCAACTTCTGCCTGGCCTAACACCTCTCCTCCCGTTCCTATACCTCTCATACATAGAAACGCATACTCTACTCTCAATCTCTGTCTAGTCTATCATTTCTCCTCGTATCCCTACCTCCCATAAAGCGTATTCCCCTCCTGCCCGTTGTCTAGCTGAGTATCTCTCCTTGGTTTCCTATCTAACCTATATAAAACACATTCTACCTTAAACATCTGACTATCCTAGCATAGGATCTCTCCGTTTTCGCATCTCTCCTTATAAACGCATAGCTCCTTAGCCTAACCTCTCCTCCTGTTCCTATACCCCTCATACATATAAATGCATATTCTACTCTAAACCTCTCTCTAGTCTAGCATCTCTCCCGGTATCCCTTACCTCTCATAAAGCACATTCCACTCCTACCCCTGTCTAGCTGAGTATCTCTCCTTGGGCTCCCATATAATACTCATTCTACCTTTAACACCTGTCTATCCTAGCATAAGATCTCTCCGTTTTCTCGTCTCTCCTTATAAACGCATACTCAACCTCCTTAGCCTAATACCTCTCCTCGTTTTCCTATACCTCTCATATAAACCATACTCTACTCCTCAACCTCTGTCTAGCCTAACACCCCTCCTCCTGTTTCCTACCTCTCTCATATAAAAGACATACTCTATCCTTCAACTCTGTCTAGCCTAACACCTCACCTCGTTTTCCTATACCTTTCATATAAACCATACTCTACTCCTCAGCCTCTGTCTAGCCTAACACCTCTCTATCTCTTCCATATAAACGTATTTCCCTCCTTCAAGCCTGTCTAGCATAGTATCAGTCGTCGTATTCCCTATCTCTCCCATATAAACCCATTTTCCTCCTTGAACCGCCCCAGCTAGCCTCGTTTTCCCTATCCTTTCCCATATATGCCCAAAAGAATGTGCCAGGATTCCTCTATTGTACCTACTTATAGGCACAGGGAATTCTTAGTAGAAGAGGAACCACCCCAGCACTCGCCTACCGACTTGGGAAAACCACGAAAACAACTAAGGTCAGAGTGGCCGGCCCGGCAGGAAACAAGTCCGGCACCTCCCGAATAAGTGCCTCACACATTTCGCTGTTTCATCAGTGATAAACACTGATTGATAATCTGGAACTGATGAATTAAGTTAACCAAAGTTAAATATACATAAAATACTCAAAGAGCTTGAAGATAAAAGAAAAACTGCTTATACCAGATTTTATTTTCCTATTTCTAAAAATAAATAAATAAATAAAAATGGAAGAAATGTGACATCACACTATTGCTGATTCCCTCCCTCTACTCTCAGTACGTGACGTAATATATGAACGTTCACTGACTTGTAAAATTAACTAAGAATTGACTTCTAACCAAAGCATGGAAGCTGCAATATGTGCTTGAAGCGTGATGAAGTATTCAGTGAACTGCTTCTCTTCTTTAAGCTTCGTGTGTGTGGACCATCAAAACTTTGATTCTAAAAATGTGTGACAAATGAAGTAGGACTATAAGGAAGTTACAGTAGTATTTTATTAATGCTTAACTTTCAAAGAACAAACAAATGTATAATGTAAGCGATTACACAACTTCCTGATATTCCTAAAAACTTTTTATATTCCTGACGTATTTAGCGTCTTCGAATTTTATTTTCCTTTGAAAATAAACGAACATGCTAGCATGCATGCACAACAATCCAATTCCTATACATAAAATATTTAGTGGATGAAAATTCAACAAGTGTTGGTTAGCATTGGTGCGAGTAAGTGTGACTTTTAAAGGTCCTCGTCTCTAACGCTCCCCACCTTCGGCGATTACCTCATTCCACCAAGCGATAATTCAACTTATTTTACTGAGATAAAGGCACTCAGCGGGCCTAATCCGTTATCATTACCCTCCGATGGGAGGGTAGTGATAAGGATGGCGGTGGAATGACGGGACCTACAACTTTTACCGTGGACTTCAAACCACGTTGGGCTTGGGGATAGTTCACATGAACAAGTGTGAAGGCGTGGATAGGGCCGAATTAAAGAACCAAGAATCGAATTCCGAACCCTCAGAACGGGAGCCGGAAAAGAAATCACTGCGCAACCCAGGTGCCTTGATCTTTAAAGGTTATTTCTGCCTTCTAGAGCAAGTAAATTTTATTCCGATTGATATTTCAAGTTTCAACTTAATATTATACATCATCTTACAAGCAAACATACAGGAATGGCAGATAAAAAATTTTGCATTTTCTGGTACTGTTGGATGCAGCATTGCTAAATGTATAATTATGCGGGAACTGTATACAACTCGCGGAGAATTACAGTATGCGTCACGGCCATTTACAAATCGTTGTTCTGGAACATCATAACTTGCCATGCAATATACGTGGCTGTCGGTTACGTCATCGACTA
Organism: Deroplatys truncata; assembly: GCA_030765065.1. Classification (NCBI taxonomy): domain Eukaryota; kingdom Metazoa; phylum Arthropoda; class Insecta; order Mantodea; family Mantidae; genus Deroplatys; species Deroplatys truncata. Next base: position 169,970,902 of record CM060990.1, read on the forward strand.
ATGGCAGGGAAGCTGCTGATGGGGTATCCTGTCTGTCATAGTCCACGCGCTTGTTTTACATATAATATGATTGTGGTGGCGCCGCCGTAATTGAGGGACTCGTATTCGGGAGGTCCCGGGTTCAAATCCTCGGGCCGACTAATTTGAGCGACAGCTTTTTTGCGATTTTCCTCGACCGCTAGGCGAATGCTTGGTTGGATAATTTGATCCCCGAATTTAGCTACCATCCCTTTCATCACTACATTTTCATTTCCTTCTTCATCGCCATACCAGGCATTGAGCTGATCACCCATCCTGAATATGCTATGATCTAGACTCCTAGAGTTTGCTTCTTCCCTAAGGCTACTGGCCCAAGGCATTGGCTTGTAAGCCTTTGGGGGTGTAAGTCATATAAAGAGGATGGTAGTCAGTTAAAGAGAAGATGGGTAGGTAGATAGATAGGTATGTGGGCGGGCGGGCAGTCAGGCAGGCAGGTAGGTAGGCAGGTAGAGCGGAGAGTATGACAGTAAAAATGGATTTGCTCCATGTGGCAGAAATACCTGGTACGATATTTGAATAGGAAGGATATGTATATGCTTCCTTTACGAATAAAGAAATAGAACTAGCAGAACAAGTGTGTAAAATAATAAAAAGTATGCATCCGAGAATGTTGGCATGTTTGCGTTTAGAACACTCAATATTCACACTAATGAATCAGAATGATGTCTATAGAACTGATCGTAAATCTGGGACCAGTAGTTCGCTGCGATTGGGATTTGTATACGAGTAATCTCCGGAAAAGAAACAAAGAGTAATACCTACACCATTTTGAGAGAAGGTCAAAGTAGTTAAATGTTGGTTATTTCCTGGTGCTCCTAAACATCACAAAACAACATTTAATCATACATTTCAGCGTAAAGTTACTGCATAGACATACTCGTAATAGTATTCTTCATCCAAAGTCAATATGATACTCTCTCGTTTTTGCTGTAGTCATATACTCACGACAGCATCCAAATTATCGGTCAAAATCACACTAAGTGGCGGCTCTTGAGTCAGAACCAAGGAATGTAAATATTTCTTCTGGCGTTCTAAACCTATTTTATAATAGATATCTGAGATTTTTATCTGCCCCTCCTGAATGTTTGCTTGTTAGTGGTATTAATAAGCTGACTGCGGCATCATTTTTACAATAGAAGAGAAAAGAATTGTATAAACTGTCTCTCGTTATAGTTTGACTCATATAATAACGAATTCGTTTTTGTAAAAATTGAAAAATCGACAATTTTCACGACGGTGGCATAAAAGGCATTCCATTTACCTTAATACTCGGTTATAACTACAGACAGCAAAATATGAAGAAATTTTCACCAAAATATGATGAAGAACAAATCAAAAACATTATTCAATTATATTTTAAAGCCTAAATAACTTATACCTTAAGTGTTTGGAACAGGTTCACTTCATTACCTTAAAAAACAGACTTCTGTCCATATTTATTAACAAAATATCAAATGAAGTACAACAAATTAATATGGAGATTATAGATTTTAATCATCGCGAAACTCTTAAACTTAGGAAACAAGAAAAAATGCTACTGGTTGCCTTGTTCTTGCTTAATACCAATTGCAATATGCCACTAAAAGAACCCACCGACACTGATAGCCAAGCTCATTAAAACACGGAATCGTGATTCGGAGGTCGTGGTTCAAACCCAGCCAGAACCATCCACCCTGGATTAGATTGTGAAGCAAAAGGGACAGACGCCACACGAGGGGGCGCCTCCGAGAGGTAGGGATGAGGTGAAAGTGAACGAAACCAGGAGTGACGGGACAACAATGACTGGGTCCCTACAGTTTCCAGATTAAGACGTCCCGGCAGTCGGACAGGCAGACCAGGCACCCCGCCCCACACAGGTTCCAACGGCCCTTATACCCCGGCGACCAACCGAAAGCCGAGGGACGGAGAAAGTTCAAGGAGAGCATCCGTTTCCCTGCCATGCTGCACCGAAACACTAGCACCGACACTTCTCACCCTGAAACAGATCAAATGGAGTGAAGGATGAATGAAATGATTAATGGAACGAAATGGTGGGACAGGAAATTCGGGGGATGTAAGAAACCACTCCAGCATTCGCCTGACGACCCGGGAAAACTGCCGAAAAAATCAGTGGGTCAGAATGGACGGTCGCGGAGGATCGAACCCGGGTCCTTCCAAATGCGGGCCCAGACGTTACCGCCTGAGCCATCCCGCTCGGTACCGTCCTCCCTGACTGAGCTTTTCTTCCAAGTTTACCTCATTCATCAGAACTGGCAAATGTTGGAGAATGCCTGGAAAGTTTCCTTCCCAAATTAATATTTCATTTCATGTATCATCACTGTCCTCATCGTGTGGTGCCGTATGAGGAAGAACGTGTGCTTTATTTATTTAAAGAAAAGCAGCGGTTCACGGAAATACAAACTCTTCAAGAAAGAAAGCGTTTCATTTCACACGTGACATCACAGAAGAATTGCTACATTTTCTCAACGGCAACTAACTTATTGGAAAGAGCGACTTAGGCTTTCTAAATGTGATTTACAGAAAACTGCCCAAATAGAAGATTTGGAAAGCTCGGTTTATTGCTAACGAAGATTATTTTAAAAAGCGAAGAATTGTAAATCTTAAAAATAAAAGGGAATATGAAGGTTTCATAAAATATAAGATTTTACCAAAATATGAAATATTATTTTTTTTGTCAACGGCATTGTATTCTACACACTGAAAAAGGCGTAGAATTCAATGCATGTGGCAAAAACGCTCATATGTCATATTTTGGCAAAACCTTTATGTTTGTGAAATTCTTTATATTTTTTATTAAGATTTACGATTTTATGCTTTTAAAATAATCTGTCAGCGATAAACCGGGCTTTCCAAATTTTCTATTCAGGCACTTTCCTGTGAAACATATTCAGAAAACCCAAGCCAATCGTTGCAACGAGTCAGGTAAATTGAGAAAATTAGCACTTCCTCTATGTGTTCACATGCGAAGAGTTTTTATTTTCGCGAACGGCTGCTTTAAGTGTCATATTGTGCATAGTATTAAGCAAGGACAAAGCAATCAGTAACTTTTTTTTCTTCTAAGTTTGTGTTTCACAATGATTAAAATCTATAATAATGGAAGAAGTGGGTACAAATGTGCACTAGTGTTGTTCCCTGTTGTAATCCAGCAGCGATTTTGTTCTGTTTGAGCATTAATTGAAATGGTTAGAAGAGTTAAGAGTAAGAAAAATCAATTACTTTTAAGTATTTAGAACTAGAATTAGCAATAGCTCGTTTTGGGGTGAATAATCCACGTTTAATGCTTAGTAAGTAAATGCTCGGAAATTAAGGGAACCTGTCAAAGGGGTGGTAAGGAGAATTCAAGGTTGATATTTGAGATTCTGGCTCGTTTCTTTGTATCCACCGCAATACTCAGTATTGTTAATCATGTCTTCCGAATATAAACACACTGAAGATTTCACCGATACACAGGGGGGGTGTATAGTCCATTTTATAATTAGACTGACATCGCGGTGTTCACAGCAGTAAAGCGGAACGTGATTTGCTCCACGTGGGGAAGATATTCTGATTGCTTTGATTGGACTAAGTTAGATACGTATGGATTCCTACGGATGGAGTCGAAGTAGTAATGAACTCTTCTCTATCCAATGTGACATCCTTCATTGACTGATATCCAGGGTCACTTAGAAAGCGAAGAAAGATTTTCATTCTCTGCTTTGAAATCAAACAGCCTCCTGACTTTCAGTTTCCAACCCTAGGAAATGTTCGGCAATCCACTCCATTGCCGAGTATTGGAGTGTTCCATTTTTCTACATTAAATCTATAGAAAGTGCGGCAATCTTCTTCCCTAGTCTTAATACTTTCTCGATAGAACTTTGGAGATCTTAATTGCATAAATACAGCCATCATATATACAATCTTACCTCGCACTAAAATGTTTAAGAATGGATTGTCCCATGCTTTGGCTAGTAATTGCTACTGGAACTGAGAAAAGTTTGAAAAAGTAACAAGAAGTTTGTTTATATTAACACAGTTTTAAGCATTTGCTAGGTTATCCAGCTTTTGCTAGAGCCAGTATCTTTTGCTATTTAGAATAAGCTTTTGTTAGAATCTTATTCACTAAACCTTAAGTAACTGCTTCAAATTTCCTAGTAAAAGCAAATGTTGAGCTTTATTCGCCTCACTTGATATCTCGTACATGATTTGTCACATAGTTTATACACGCATTCCGCCACGATACTCTGATCTCCTGCAAAGCTTGTGGTGATATCCTTACACTGCTAGTCTTGTTATTACGTTCCGGATCTAGTTATTTGGTCCTGTCCAGTTCCGGTTGATCATCGCGTTGCAAAGAAAATATATAAACGTCATGTAATTTGTTCTATTACATTTGATATTTTATTATTAAACATGGACAAAAATCTACAAAGTCTATTTTTAAACCAATGAGGTGAACCGGCTCCAAACCCTTAAAACATAAAATGTTTTGGCTTTAATATTTTTTTTCATAATTTTTGGGGATTCTTTATATTTTCAAAATTGAGAAAAACCATTTAAACTTTAGCATTTATTTTTCATACTTTGCCTGTCTCTGATTATCATGGGGTTAATAGATAATTCTTCCGTAAATTTCTTTATCCAAGCAAAGCACATATTAATGCATTCTGTTTTCCAAGAAATGACATCAGATCTGTGCCCAGGCATCAGAATAATAGCATTCGAGGAAATCGTATTTTTACCGTGTGGTGTGAGTTGCGACATGGACAGAATCGTCATTGTTGCATTCCAGACATTAGATTATGCACTTCTCCACGGAAAACTTAACACACGCAAAACATCGCACTCCATTGGAGTTTCCATAGGCATTGTGGAATTTTATAGCTTGTCATAAGAAAATTCCTGGATATTAAATGAAGTACAACAGTAATGGCAGTATACGCACAACTGACAGCCTTTCATAGGGTTGCTATATTATTTTTATGAAACGTAGGACTACACACTGTTCCAAAATGTAGAACATTATCCAATTAAAAAGCAACTAAATGTGTGCAGCACAGGCCTACATACCTTTTATATTTGCATAAAATATTCAAACTGGTTGAATCAAACACAAATAAGAATATCCATTGAGTAACTTCAAATTTCATAAACTAGTGATGCGACGATACTATTTCTCGATACTCGATACCGATACTGATTTTTGAGCACCGATGTTCGATACTCACTTTATAAAAAAACTATAACGACGATAGCTTTTTCAGTGAATTGTGTTATTAGTAGTTTTCTGTGTGTAAATGCATGTAAAAATTTTTGTATTGTATACTAATTCCGAAATTGTTCCTATTTGACATTCTCCAATTGGCAGCAATAGATTTATCTGAATAATGTCACAGGTTATATACTCCCATTGTTAATCAAAGATAATAATAATAATAATTAATAATAAATATTAATAATTAATAATAATAATAATAATAATAATAATAATAATAATAATAATAAATGAGGAGCTGATCAAACTGTTTTGATGAGAACCTCCAAGTCGATAATACGGTCTAAGATGGACTATAGTGCCAATGTATAAAATTCAGGTTCACAAATTACGCTTAAAATGGTAAACCCTGTACAAACTAAGGTACTCAGGATAGCTACTAGAGACTTTTATACCAGCCCAGTCATCAGTCTCCAGGTTGTGTCTGGTGAGATGTCATTAAACGTCAGAAGAAAACTGCTAACTCTTCGCTACGCGCTCAGGAGAACTTCTGCTGGTCCTTCATCTACCTATTCGTATCTGTTTTCCAACAAATACTTTAATAAATATTCAGAAAACAAAATGAACCGAGTACAACCAAATATACCTCTCTACAGATATTGCAAGGAATTAGATATTGCTATAACCTCATGTATAACCAGGGGTATTTACAGTTTGCCACCCTGAAAGATTTCAGAACCTCAGATCAATCTACAGCTAGCTCATCATATTAAAAGTGAAACTTCTTACATTGAGTTCCGTTATTTACACAACGAAATTAAAAACAAACACAATCATCAGGTAGCAATCCACACAGATGGCTCAAAATCTACTGAAGGTTACGGCTACGCCATAACAATAGAAAATGAAGTAAAATGCTTCAAACTACCTGAAACCCTGCCTATATTTACTGGTGAATTGCACACACATAAACAGGCTCTATCACACAAAATAAAGACGACAGCAAATTCATCATCTCTGATTTTATGAGCTCAATAGTGGCGATGCAAACCCTTGGACTACAGAAAAGCTAAGACATGACATACAAGTATTATATCACACTCTTTAAACAAATGGAAAAGAAATAATTACTACCTGGATTCCCTTGCACTGTGGAATAGGAGGTAATGAAAAAACCGTCCTTGCAGCCAAGAAATGCACTAAATGTAGAACTAACACTAGCCAAATTTTCAGAGCCCCATCGAGATCTTATGCCAGTCATTAACAAGAGAATAAAAGGACATTTTATCAATAACTGGACCGAGAACCTCCCTAGTCAACTTCACACTATCATAGCAAAATCCAACTACACGACACTCTCATTAGAAAGAAGAGATGAGATTAAAATTAGTCAACTAAGAATTGGTCATACAAAATTAACACATTGCTACATACTTTCAAGAGACGAACCTCCTACATGTGATACATGTAAACGTCTTCTAACAGTGAAATACATAATCATGGATTGACCCCAATATAGTTCAGTTATAAAGAAAAATTGCATGCCTTAATATGGTATTATGATCTATTCACAGCATTAAATGAAAAACAGTAGGTATATTTCAGCAGTGAAGAACTGCCTTACAAACATTTCTGTATACGATTTATTGTAATTCCCAGTTTGCATAAACTTCTAGCAATTCTGTTTAATGTTACAACCCTCAACTAGTGTTTTCTAAAATGTTAAGATGAAATATTTTTTGGTTCTCTGTATTGTGGACTTATGTGTTTAATGTGGTCGCAATATAACTATGAAGTTATGCGATCTTAAATAAAGAATAATAATAATAATAATAATAACATAACGAGTACTAATAATAATGATAAATAATAATAATAATAATAATATTAATAATAATTTCTTTGCTTCCCTTTCTATGTGCCTACATTTTGGGCTGAAAATTTTCTTTTAAATCATGTTCTCTCCACATAGGCTACGGTGCTGACCTGCGTTTGACTTGCGTAAACACAAACTAACAGATGGAAGGAAAAAATACATATTTCTACATGCAGTATTATCTCACGTGATAAGTTCTGGCTTGTTTATGCTGGATTAACAGATTTTGGTCACCAGAGTAGATAAATGTAATGGCTGAGAGTGAGTCACCAATCCAGGATATTGCAGAAACGTGATTTAGTGCGTCAGCTAAATCAGCTTCATTCATAACTCAGTTAACCTACATGTTACATGAGTATTTCCGCTCCTTCCTCCATTACGTTTGCTGTTTTCAGTTAGACACAAGAGTCTATGACTCTATGGAATGCTGCATCGATTTACCCACAGGAAACGCAGTCAGGATCTATCAAAAACTATATTTCAGCAACTCTTCGGGACACATGCGAGGCAATAACGTGGTCTCGACGCCTTTCATTCCTTATCTCGCATAAAGTTGAACGCAACGGCTTTCATTAATACAAAACTTAAATATTTAAAAGTATCGAAAATGTATCGAAGGTTTATCTCTAAGTATTAGCCATATTTAGATACCACCGAGTATCGAGAGTATCGAGTTATCGATATCGAGGTCCCATCTCTATCATAAAGTGTACTTCTCTGAGGATCTGATCTTACGCTTGTTTAACGTGAAATTCTTCACGCTGTTGTAATTATATTTCACTGCAACGATACCTTTGACAGAGTCAGCTGGTGATTTGCTGTTTCTTTCGTTTGTTCACTGTATAGATATGAACGAAAACACTCTCTCAACATCAGCGTTGTGAGCAGTAATAGCAAAAGGTAGCTGCTCAAATAGTTCCAGAAGCTAAGAATGACGTCATAAATGCTTGGAGGCATTGAAATATCATAATCCACTTATTGTTGCAAGACAAATTTTGATGGTCTGAACTGTACTGTTGCACTTTCTTTTAGAGATTTTGGTGCACACTTTCCACTTGTTCGGCGGGTTGCGACTGGGCGGTGGCCTGCGCTCTGTAAAGCCTTCTTCCCTGGCGTCGCTACGGTACCGCTCATTGAGGTCTCTCCTCAGCGTGGGGCTCCGCCGCGGGGACTCTGCAGATTGGTGGCTTGTGGGCAGGCACCTGGTGGCATCGGATGCGTTCTATCTCGAAAGTTAGGGACCCCGTCCATGCCTGTCCCCGTCGGCATCCAGATCTGGTCGCCCTTCGGGTCTTTCCCCTCATCTTCCCTCCAAGGGGTCACGTTGAAAGCATAAAGGGTCGACTGGCCTGCGTGCGGGCTCTGCCCCGCTTCCGGGGGCCCCTCCGTGAGACGTACCTTCCTTTTACACCTAACAACTACCAATCCAAGCTTCCTGTGTCTTGCTTCTTGCTCACTCCAGCATGCTTCGGTGGGGCATTGCAACATGCACTTATGCAACATCAACTACGGTATCGAGAACCACCTAGTTACACGTGGTATTTTGTATAACAGCCATATTGCTATTTTGGTTAAATACGTATTTTTCGAGTGGCTGATCCACTTACAAGGAACGGGAGAGCTTGACAAACATTTCTCGACTGATTTGAATTTTGGTTTAAGTCGGAACAACATTAAGGGTAGTTTATATGTAGACCCTCCTAGGTATAATGCATTTTTACGAATATTTTTCCAAACAATGATAATACGGGAGTATTTCTACGACAAAATGTATGCACCTATAATGCAACATTCTAGATGCCTTTATATTGTTTAAAACTTATAACGTATTTATGTATATAGCCACTTAATAATATTACAGGGCCAATATCAGTAAGACTTCTCTTCCACTTTATCAGTAAAATAAAATGTGCAGCAATGTTACTACCATTACAAAATGTCTCCGAGGTTGCCAGCCCTGGTAGTAGTAGTCGAAAGTTTGAATAATCTGGCTGTGTTCCACAACCAGTTCGTTGATGTGTTGGCAGAAAGAACCTTGTAAAGGAAATATGGTGGACCCAATAATTGAAACTGGCAATCGGACTACAGCAGCCACTCTCGCAGCTTGAGCGGACGGTTGCCTATCATAGAAAATGGTAGCAATAAGTATCTGCCAAAACTTCAAAGTAGTGAACGCCTTTCTTTATTGCCATGTGAAGTAGAGTTTGGGTGATGTGTTTGTACTAATATTTGTCTAACATAAATATTTAAATTTTTACGGCTGAGCTCGAGGGTGTGTAACCCCTACTTCACTCATTTTGCTGCGCTACTGCTCGTAATAAATGAACGAGTTCGTGGCGCAAATGTAATGATTAGTAATGCAAATTTACGCCCAAAGCATAATCTTCGAGAATATTCCCGCTTTCTGAATGCTTAACATATTGCAGCTTTAAAATGCAAACTTTTAGAAATGAATTTCTTTTGTTTGTTTGTTTATTTATTTATTTATTTTCGATTTGCTCATACAATGTGATCCTGCAGAGTATACATACGAATTTATTGATTATATTGCGTATTTCCAATTTAAAGCATTGGCATGCTGTGTAATAATAACAGTGAATATCTTACCTTTACCAAGCAATTTTCCTCGTTCTTTATATGCAAGAGTAAATATGACCCATGAAAGTTTGATGGATCTCTATGGATAGAAGCTTCATAAAAATACTCTCGTATTACCTCCGCTCAATTTAACACTGACATGCACTCAACGAGGAAAACTAAATATAAGCGTGCATGATATGCATGTAAAATTCAATTTTAATAGTATCCATGAACTTTGTTTGCAAATGCACTTGAAACTAAAGTCACCATAAGTCTTGAGAGCAAAGTATCGAAATTTGGTAGGTTTGTCAAGTAGCTCCCAAAAATATTTAAGAGTTATATTGGGCGAATCACTTAAAGATACTCTGTGAATTTATGAGACGAGAGGTGTTGCTGATGCGCTGTTTTCACATAACCGAAGTTTGGAAAAGGAGCTAATAAGTTTAGTTCATATTAATATTTTATTAATTATAACAAAGTGAATTTCAGACAGAAATTATTTTGTTCAATGGAACACTACCTACTGATCATAAGAAAATAAAACTTTATAATGCGAGGGCTGTTTATTACATAGAACTGAACAAAACTGTATACAAAAACTTCAGGGAAATATTTTACACATGTGGAGGATGAAACCAATGGGCACAGAAACGCTTTATTTCCGTGTTAAGAGCTTATATTATACAACTTTGAGTGCATGAATTACGCAAAAGCCACAGGAACATATCAGATGAAACTCTGTGTTAGAAGAAGTGCCCTCCATTAGAACGGATACATCGATCAACCCATCCGTCACATTGCATCCCAGATACACTGATATATCCCTGCAGAACCTCGATACTGTTTGGCAGCCCCAACTACACGGGCATGAAAACTATCTACACCTTGCACCCAGGTTCCATTGTAAATAAGAAAACGTCTAGTGGATTTAGGTCAGAAACTGTGGGGATCACTTCTCTTTAACCATCTGTTATGGAACATTTCATTCTGTAACAGACGAACATTGACAACAAAATGAGCAGAAGCTCCATCTGCTTAAAGTAAATGTTTTGACATATTTCAAATGGTACATCTTCCCATAGAGCTGGTAAGGTATTCTATAAATGCACTTGGTATCTTCGTTGAACCTGGGTGGAAAAACATAAGACTCGAACCAAACATAACCAGTAATGCCGACACGCACAATGACAGCGAATTGCCCTTGATGACGTGACTATACAATTGTCTAAGGATTCTCGCCTGCTCATACGTAGTTCTAACAGTAGTAGCATGATAGGGTTTTAGGGCGCACAGTATCTATGGTTGTTAGTGCCCTAGCACCTTAAAACGCTACCAAACTAAGAATAAAGTGTCATATGTCTCAGATAAATCATTAATCCAACAAATAAAAATTAAACTAGTATCAGCAACTATAGAATGTGTAGCTAAAGGAAAGCGGAGTATCAGACATTTAGAGAACACAAATGAGAGAGAAGCGCCAACAAAGAGAGACGCAATGCTAATAAAAGTAGAAAAGTAAAACGATGCAGATTATACGCCAGCTCACAATTCTACGGCGAATAAAACAAGGTACAAGCTCTACAGCACATAAAGCATCAACCAGCACCCGTGGCATGATTGCTGGCTAACACATGGACACACGTAACTCAGCTGAAAACTGACACTGGACTAAAACATGTATCAACGTCACCGGCTAAATAAAGGAGCGCAAATAAGTGCAAGATCAGAACATAACAAGTGAGTGAACTAAAACGACAGTGCCCGAGATGAACATAGCTAATAATCACCTCCTCGCCACGGAAGACGTGCAAAAACGTACTCCAGGTTACAGGAAGTTTGTTCTCCCGAAGTTTGTTCCCTTTTGCCCATTCATTGCGTCAGTTCGATACTACAATCATCTGAAGGAACACAAGAGCAAAAACGCTTGGGAAATAAAATAACAGACTTGCGTGCGGCATCGGTTGACCCATTCCCTAGCAGCCGAATGTGGCCAAGAATCCACACAAGGGAAACGCTGATTTCAAGACAGCGAGCGAGTGAAGGTAGTCCTGGATGCTCTGTACAAAAGGATGGTGACTGTACAATGGCCGAAAGCTGTGACTCAGTGCAAATAACAACTATGCTGCAGCACTTTCTGCAGAATATGTAAACGAGCTTGGGGAATACTATAATGTTGAGCGGTAAAAATCAAACACTGCGTGGTAGGCGAAAATTAAACTCTTCCGGTCAAGAATAAAAGCACACGTAATCCCGATCTTCGTTTAAAAATCCGTGTAAAGAAGGTTGCGGTTTCCAAACTACTCTTTAAGTTCTAAAAATACTGAAATCAATCCTAGCTTGAAGTGAATTTCGACACGGAGCTATGGAAAAAACGCGATTTCCCTCTGAATGTTGTCGGTAAAGTGACACCCAAGAGCCGAAGGAGCAAACAAAAACGAACATCAAGAGGGAGTAAACTTAGGAAGCTTGTTGTGTACTGACGGTCCGATGAATCGTTACACCACAAGGTATAAGAGGTATATTCAAGCAAGCTAGAGAGTGTACATGCATAGCTACAAAGAAGAGCATTGCGCCGATAGGACCTTTTAAGCTAATCAGATTCAGCACCAAAGCCCATAACTGCACTCGTGGGAAAGGGTCGACACTCTAGGGAATTTGGAATGCCTGATACCACGATAACGAATAGAATTTAGGCGACTTAAAGCACAAGATCGCGACAAAGAGTAAGCAATGCACCCGTAATCAAGTTTCGAAAGCCAAGTGAACGATACAGTCTTAAAAGAATAGTCCAATCATCCCCCTTGACTGTGCCATTTAAAAAGCGTAAAGTATTAAGAGAATGATCACACTTTACTTTAAAACAGAACATATGAGAAGACTAGCTAAACTTCCTAAAAGTTTCGTCTCGTCTGCGAAAGGAAGATCTTTCCCGAGACGCAGAGTAGACAAATGAAATGTTTCAGGTGCCTGAAGCTCACGCAGAGTATCTTCTAAATGGAGAAGTTAAATCTGTTTGGATACTCCACGTGTAGAGGCAGTCAAGAAACAATTAGAGTCGACGTTGTAAGTGACCAGTCCGTCTAGTGCTATAGTAAGTGGCAAATCATTAACAAATAATGAAGATGAAACACCAGGTTGAACACACTCCACATTAGAATTGATGAAACAGTGAAAAGCAAGATGCTGTGCACCGAGCCCTGTGGTACTCAGCCCTGCTCTCCTGAGAAAAGTACGGGATGAAACCGAGTCCACTCTTACCTGAAATACCCTACCCCTCATGGACTTCTGAATAAAGAGAGAAAGAGGATGACAATGCGCCATTTATGTAGAGTATCTATGACACACCCAGCAGGTGTAATAGGTCGTCTAGAGGACAACAAATACAGCAACCGTCTCACGCTTACTCAGAAATGCCTCAATAATGTGCGTGGATAAGGAAATTAGGTGGTCGATCGTAGAACGATAGACACGAAAACCGCACTGGACGTTCTACAGAAGTTTCTGAGTCTCAAGTCACCATGGCAACCGTATGTCGATCATGAGGTCCAACACCTTGCAAATTCAACTGGTAGGTGAGAACTCCCTTTAACTGGAAGGAAGATGACGACCCTTCCCATGTATTAGTATTGGAATGAAGGTGGCCTCGCGTCAAGCTGAGAAAACTTAGTGGTTCACCACATTCAGATATAGGCTTGCATGGGAAAGAGTTTACCACCGGAAGAGAGGTGCTGCTTCACTCATACATGAATACTATCCAACCCAGGAGCCTCAGAATCTAGAAGAGTATATTGCATGCTTCAGAACCTGCACGTTGAAAAACGCATTGTAACACGTGCGATTAAAAGAACTGAAAGCTGGTTCATAAAATTCAACCCGCTTCTTTATACAGCGAATATCTGGATGATAATTGGACGAACAGCAAACAGCAGCTATGGTGTTATTCAGAGTCTTTTTAAGAATGGCTTCAACGATGGTATGGTTATTTTTGCTAAGGCGGGTACTGTAGAGTGTCACTTTACCAGCCACACCAAAAAGCTTATTCCAAGCATAGACGAAGACCTGAAACTAATGAAACGTTCTAATAACCGGGTACAAGGTGCCCTTATGCTGTTCTGAATGATGCGTTGAGCCCTGATCGCGGCTGTTTATAAAAGACCAGATTTTAAAATGTAAAGTTGCACCGATAAGCCTGAAGCGCAGCTCTACGTGAACGAACAGCCATTCGGCAAACCAAACGTCTTGGTTGGGAAGACGTCCGCTGGGAAAACGTTCGGCAGCAGAGGGAATGATGGAAGTAAGGTGGACTATCATCTGGTTAACATCTTCAAAAGGCGATTTTTGAAAACGGCTGACTGGAATAAGGTTCGTCTTATTCACTTACAAGGTGGGTACACATAACGTTGGGACGAGTTGGGAAAGCAAGCTGATGACGCAAGGGAAATGATCACCAGAGTAGGTGTAAAACTCAGGATGGCAACGCTACCTACTTCGCTGAAAACTGTCTTGAGCCCAACCGTCAGTAAGACGTTTCTTATGGAAACATGTAAAGGTATAAAGTGCACGCATGATAACTAGTTATAACGAAATATATGCTCAAATTCTAGTGTTACTTATGGCTGTAATGCGCTTTTCTGACATAACTTAGAATCGTGTTTATATTAATTTTGAGCTCAAGAATGAAAGCAGTTGCAAAGAAAACTCTCATATAAAATGTGTTACGTCCAAATCCTCAAATCCAAAGTGTTGGGAGCACACAGCTGAAGCCGTTGTGAGTTGTCAGATTTTTCTTTCCGAGTTGGAAATCTAAAATTAATAAGCAATATAGATTCGTTCTGTCGATAGTTATGACATATTTTGTGAAGTTTACCGCCGAAAAGTAAAAATTGAAATTGAGTTTTATTTATGGACGATCTTTAACTGCTGTGGTCCTTAGCGTCCCATTATACATTGGGCGTGAAAGACCGGTAATTTTGTTCAGAGGCCTCTTCATTAGGCTTGAAGTCCTTTTACGCGCCGTAAATCTACGACACGGTACCACCGGCTTTACTTTCCTTCCGATGGAAGCCATGCTAAGGATTTTTACGCCCGAAAAGATCCATCGCCCTCCACCGGGTTTGAATCCGCGACCTCGAGAACTAGAGGTGGTGGGTAACCACTACACCACGGAGGACAACCCGCTGAAAAGTAACGCAAATAAGTACATTAACCTGTTTGTTGATACATCTCATTTTCCTTGTTTTTTTACAATTTGCTATAACAGAAATTGCATTAAAAACCACAAACATATTGACCATTATACTAAGTTGAAAATCACAGCATGAATTTACTGACTTCAAAACTTCTCACCACGAAAGCTTAATTTTTTGTGCACATTCAACATGGGGCTTGCTCCTCTCAAAAACAAAGTGTCAAACTATCGCGGCCGCGCGCAAAGCCTGCTTCGACAGCGACAATGCATAGGAATAGAGCATTGCCAATCTAGTCTCTATACATGTGTGGTGTAAAGAGACAATGTACCACTGAAAGCGGGGTGCTAGTTGCACAGAGCAAACGGATAAAGCCTAGTGTCAGAGAGCGCCGGAAGAATCGGAAACAAAAGTGGGTTCGCCGGTGTTTTAAATATAAATGCGGTTCTGTAAGAAGAAATCACTAGATGTGTTGCCCATGCGCAATCCCTAGGTCACAAAAGGGATAGTGGGCATTAAAATCCCCCAACAGTTGTTAGCGTCCTGGGAGCTGAGATATAAAATGTGCAACGTTTGGGATAGCGAAGGGAAATGAAGGTGGTATGTATAACATATAAAGGGATAAAGAAAGCTGGGTATTTAATGTAGCAGCAGTAGCTTGCGTGGTAAGTTGTAAGGCGTGAGAGTCTGGTAATAAACGTCGGCGAAATTCAGGAGTATGACACCTTCATGTGCAGGCGCGCCCTCCTCTGGTGCAAGGTCACAGTGTACCGGGATGTAGTGAAGAATATCAAATGCAACCTGAGGACGAAGCTTAATCTCCTACAAGCAAGCTTTATGGGAGAATAAGAATGCAACGAGAGATGAAGTTCTGCCCTGTACCTGCCTACACCATTACACCATATAAATTCCATGCCAATATGATCATTGGTGAAGGGATATGTGTTTCATTTATTAGGCCTGTTCATTGTGACCTTTTGCTTACGTTTGGGACTCGAAAACGTGTGTTGGGTCTAGTCATGATCCATAGACTCCTTGGAGGTAGGGCTTCCGCCTTCGGATGTTGGAACAGATTCCAGCGCCAAGAATTGGTTTGCTGTGCACCCTACCGAACTTGACCTGATCCAAAAGCAGGTTCAAAAGGAGAACAGGGTGACTGCTGTTTGCGTTTCCCAAGTGACGGTGAAACTTTCATAACATCTCCCGGGAAGCATTTAAAGCACCACAAGGGGATGATATTTAAGGCAGCTTATCTACACATTCGTATCCTGCCTATTTGTTTTCGGTATATCGACCCACTCAAGCACCTGGACTTGGTACACGGAGGTAACCGCTTGCTGGGCAAGATAACAAAGAAGCTGTTCGTCCGACATGATGTCAAGAATATGGATAGTGACGAAGCCCATCGAAGAGTTCAGCGTGCTTTGTTTCTCAGCATGGACAGAGTAGCCGTGGTTAGCGTTGGCCTGCAGCAGGGTATTGGTCTGCTTATCACGGCACTCTCTACCGAAGGAAAGCCATTCGCAAACGCGTGTATAGTTTATCTCCAGCGATTGTGTCGACACCCTTCTGTATAAAGACGGGTTCATCGTGAAAAATGATTGGCCCTTTTCCTTACATAAAATCACCAAGTAATAATCAGCTGATGGTGGTGCGACTACCTTTTTCGAAAGGTTTAATGCGCTTAGTTGGTGTATTGGAGCAATATGTATCCGTGGCGGGAAAAATCCTCCGCGATTGCAACCCTCTATAACCTCGGGCTGACCTGCCACTTTTTGTGGCATCAACCTTTTCCGAAATATCCATTATTATTGCTTTGAATTTATCAATACATTGACATTTTTATAGTACTGTCTCTCCCAATATTATGGAAGTAATAAGGAAATTTAAGGCCAGCATGTAACGACTAGGTTTTAAACATCTGATTATTGATCCAGTTTTCTTTATTACCCTAGTACCTAAAGGAATGTGTAATGAACTATTGCGGTAAAGGTTTATCTCGATTAACATAAAGTAAATAGTAAAGCAAATTTTTGTAAGAATAGTTTGTAGGAGCTATATGAAAATAAAGGCTGATGGGTACAGAAAGTCATGTGAATTTAACACACCGGGTTTTTCTCTAAAAAGAGAACTCTATTGTTGAATTTTTTTGCATTTATTCAACATTACACGTAGTTTCTGATTTCAGCTTCGATGTTAGTTTTACCAGTGGAAACGGAGGGGTATGTGTTGTCTGAATGGAGGATGTGCTGCTACATATTTATGTAACATTTTGGCTATTTTTGTAGATCGAAAATGTATGATTATACATTCCAGTATGTCGCAGTCATCTGTTCGGCTCGTGTTATGTTTTTTACTTGGTGCCTGTTATTGTTTTATTATTTTGAATTTTGGATTCTTAGTCCTCCGGCTAGCTATCATTACTCAGTCGAACAAATATCTCTAAGCAGGGCGTGTAAACGGAAAGGAGTTGTTACTAAAAGATAACACTGATAAAATAATTTGTTTTCACACTTTTATTGCCGTCACACTTAATTAATAGTTCACATCTGTAATCTTTATACACGTCTGACTGAAACTGTTATATTTTCGAATGTAATTACTATCGTAATAGTTGTCGCGTACTTCACAGTCTGTAACTAACTTTACGGCTCGAGAGATTCTGTAGAACTGCGTAATGTGTACCTCGCGAGAGATTCTGTAGAACTGCGTGATGTGTACCTCGCGAGAGAGATTTCCTAGAAATGCGCGATACTTGCTTTTGGCTCAAGAATTTATACTCCCTCACCCTGATATGCCTAAACATTATAATAGAGCTGCTACTGGTTACTAAATCGCGCCAACATTAGCGTGTTTTGTCAGCCAATCATAATTACTAAAACAGATGCTCTAGGGAAGATATTCCCTCCATTTCTAAAGAAAGGCACGCTACCCTGACGTCATTTGTTTGTCTCTTCTAAGTGATAAACAACTCACCCCATCGCTTCATTTTTACCCACTCCTATTGTCAGTTTCAGTGAGGCCGTGTAAACTTATTTCCTAACAATGCTTATAACAAACAAACATCTAAAATCATTGTCCTACAATAATGTTAATTTACACTACAATCACTCTGGCATTCACAGTGTTGTAATATAAAATACTGCCTCATATGCCCCACTAGAAAAATAATTATAAATATTTACAACCTTTTTTTGGAAATTTTATAATTGGGTTTTTAGTCTCCTGAATCTTGTAACACGCGGTATCTATCACTTGCACGCAACACTGCACACGCATTTAACACACGTTATACATCTTAACTTTTTTCTCGCCACTATTCACTGGCTCGAGTCTAATGTGTTTATATACATACATCTGACATTACAATTTTTATACAGCAAATACTGTACCCTGAACTATTTAGGTTACTGTTACAAAATGGTTGTACTTTCTTAGGTTATTGACATAAAAATTTATACATTCAAGCTTTTTACCCTGGTTCATTTTGTAATCATTGAACATATTTAACAAAATATTCATCTTCTACACAAATATATTTACAACTCTTATTTCTAAGACATAATTTAAAATTGTCTTTGTGCTACATAAATCTTTGGCTTTAATTATCCTTACCTTTTTTATTGTTTTGTACTTTATATTCACAATACTCTTTGAATTATATCTACATACTATTACTTTCATATGACGTTAAATTATCCTTATTACATGCTTCATTTCAAATGTGGCTACAATTTACTAAGAAAATGTTCCTCTTCCCCTTTAAATATTTATTTCTGTCCTGCATTTATTTATCCTTTCTTATGACATATATACATAGTTAACCCTGTTACATTCGAATACTTTGTTCTGCACTTTAGCTTTACTTATTCTGGATTTGCTTCTTTTTTTTAACAACTATCATTTTCAATGCTTCCAGTATCTTTTTAATTTGAAAGTACTCTGACAAGTCTGTAATAAACTGTACTGGATTGGAGTTTTCATTAAATTTTGGAAGTGGTAAATCACTTATAATTATAGTTTTGTATGTCCCTTATTCCCACATTTAAATTATCTACCGTTACTTGTGCACTCTGAGTTTCGACGTGGGTTATGGATGAAACCGCCGCGTCACTCACATTATTATTCATGCCTGAGGAACTACCTCTATCATTATTCTGTGCATCAGATACATTGACATCACATATATTGACCCTTGAATTCAATTCTAACCTATTTACAGTGCCTTGCAGATTTTCTATTGTCTGTTCCAATTTTCTACTGTTTTCATTTTGAACAGCTTGATGCTTGTTTATTTCAGAAGTTAGTTTTTGATCCAAATTTATAGACAAAACTTTGACTTCTTCGGACAACTTATTTCTTTGTGTTTCCGACTCCTGAATTTCAGATATCTCCCCTCTGAAATTAACTTGCACCTGAATTAAATCTGCATTCGTAGACTCCATCATCTCTCTTAGCTCACTTGAAATGCTACTCATTCGGCTTCCTAACTCTGTACATCTTACACTAACATGTTCAAACTTAGTATCAACCTCACTTTTTTGGTTAGGTATTTCCCTGCTCATATCTGACATTTTCTTTGAAACTTTCCCTATCTCACTTTCTATTATTTCCTGATTTTCATTTCTCATTCTTGGCATACTGCTATCTAGCTTCATAAATTTCTTTTCAATTTTTTCCCTGTTTTGATCTAATTTTTGCTCTAATTTCTCATTTCTCTGAGTTAGTTTTTGTTCTAAGCTCCTACCAATATTTTCCATGTTTTGATTTAATTTTTGCACTAATTTCTCATTTCTCTTTTCCAGATTCCTTTTTAATGTTTCACCAAAATTTCTCAGCGTTTCCATCATCATACCAGCATCAAAAGTAATATTTCCTACTGCATTTACATCCCTTTGTAAACCTTCATTTTCACCAGCCGTTACAGTTACTTCACCACTGTTTGATACAATACTCTGACCCACAGGTCTAATATATCTATCTCTGTCGTCGGCTACCTGCCCTGAAATATTTACAATCCCAGATGTTTGAGTTGACTGACCTGCTATTCTATTCTCACTTTCTTCACTGATATTTCCTATCTCAAATCCTACATTGATTGAGCTATTTTCCGTAACCTGCATTGAATTACGGGCAACTGTTATATTATCCCCTTCCATAATTATTTCTTCGGTATTATTAGTAGACATTGTTTTCTTAATCCTTCCGCTTCTCAGCAACATTTAATTTCTCACAATTGTTTTTGTTTTGTTTAAGGACACACATAAAATTTACAGTTTTCTAACCTTTTATGATGCTATCTGATGAGTGTTGACCTTGTTTTGATGTCCAGCTTCGTGCCCCTGTCTCTTAGATGTATATGTCGCCTCTGGGTCGCAGTACCATAGATATACGTCGTCTCGCTGTGTCGAATTCCACTGTTGTCTTCTGTTCTCGTAGACGCTGATGTCGTCTCATCCGCGTCGTCGGTCGTTCTGGTGGTTGTTTCTGGGATCTGCGTCTTGTAGTTAATTGCACTGTTCCATTCGCTCCAAGTTCTGGTTATCTCGCCCCTTCCTGGTTATTTTGCCCCACGTTCTGGGAGCCATTTGTCGCAGTATTCTCTCGTGTTTTCTTATTTGCTGGCGCCTGTTATTGTTTTACTATTTTGAATTTTGGGTTCTTTGTCCTCCGGCTAGCTATCATTACTCAGTCGAGCAAATATCTCTAAGCAGGGCGTGTAAACGGAAAGGAGTTGTTACTAAAAGATAACACTGATAAAATAATTTGTTTTCACACTTTTATTGCCGTCACACTTAATTAATAGTTCACATCTGTAATCTTTATACACGTCTGACTGAAACTGTTATATTTCCGTATGTAATTACTGTCGTAATAGTTGTCGCGTACTTCACAGTCTGTAACTAACTTTACGACTCGAGAAATTCTGTAGAACTGCGTAATGTGTACCTCGCGAGAGATTCTGTAGAACTGCGTTATGTGTACCTCGCGAGAGAGATTTCCTAGAACTGCGCGATAGTTGCTTTTGGCTCAAGAATTTATACTCCCTCACCCCGATATGCCTAAACATTATAATAGAGCTGCTATTGGTTATTAAATCGCGCCAACATTAGCGTCTGTTTTGTCAGCCAATCATAATTACTAAAACATATGCTCTACTGAAAATATTCCCTCCATTTCTAAAGAAAGGCACGCTACCCTGACGTCACTTGTTTGTCTATTCTAAGTGATAAACAACTCACCCCATCGCTTCATTGTTACCCACTCCTATTGTCAGTTTCAGTGAGGCCGTGTAAACTTATTTCCTAACAATGCTTATAACAAACAAACATCTAAAATCATTGTCCTACAATAATGTTAATTTACACTACAATCACTCTGGCATTCACAGTGTTGTGATACAAGATACTGCCTCAAGTAGTAGCGGGAACAATGGTGCATCAATGTAAATATATGCATTAATGTAAGTAATATTGTAGAATTGAAAATGCGTTATACGGTAAATGTAATGGAAGCCGTGCAGCCGTGAAAGTTAGGTGCATGAAGCCAAGCAGTACCTCGTGTACGCAAGCAGGAAGTATCTGTTGAAGACACGCCATTACTAATACGTATGAAACAATCTTTGTTAGCAGAACAGAATAAGAAATTTGAAAGTAGTTTAGCTGACAACAATAAAATATTGGATAGCAGCCTAAATAGCAGAATAGAGAGTAGTTTAGTTGACAACAATTAGAAACTTGAAAGCCAATTAGCAGAAAACTGCCGTAACTTTGACTATAACTTAAATAGCAAAATAGAGAACAGCTTAGCTGAAAACAATCAGAAACTTGAAAGCCAGTTAGCAGAAAATAGTCGTAAGCTTGAATGCAGCCCAAACCGCAAAATAGAGAACAGCTTAGCGGAAACTAGTACTAGAATGGAAAATAGTTTCAGTAGGAAAATAGAAGAAAGTGCAGCAGTTAGTAGCAGACAAATAGCGCAAGTTAGAATAGAGCAAGATGCAATTAAAAAGAGTTAACAAATGTAGGGCAGGAGATTAATGTAAATAAAGGAGAGATATCTTGCTTCACAAAATTTGTTAACGCAAAAGTAGAGTCACTTCAACACAATGTAGTAGAACACAACACAACAAAGTACAACACAATGTAGTAGAAGTTCAAACTCAAATAAATAAGAATTGCAAGCTGTTAAACAGATCATTTCTGTAGTACAGTAGAAACTAGTCAGGAAATACAAACACTTAAAACATCTATACAAGCTATAAGTACAGAGGATGAAAAAAAAAACAAAAAAAACCTGTAAAATTGAAACGCAATATCAATATACTAGAAATAGAGCAACAGAATGCTAAAAACACACACAGGGACGGTTTCGCCAGCAGATGCTAAATCTTAACACAATGTTAAACTGATTTAACAGTGAAGTTAACGTAAATTCTGTTTAATCAAACAATATTAACTTTAACAATGCATTGAAATCAGTGTTGTTAACATCACCGTACCCCGTGTTAAGGCATTTAACAAATGTTAAAAGTTGAAAAATGGCTGCCGTAAACCAAGCTGTTGATACGAGTTTGCTACATTTGGCATTTTGGAATGCCATTCCTAATGGAAGAGCAGTCATAATAAATTTGTAACTCTGCAAAAGGAGGAATTTTAAAGCGGTACAGACTGTCCAAGGGGCCAAGAGCATGGTTTTATGGGAAATACAAGAGGTTAGAATACTACCTACCAACAGAAGCATACCTCTTTCTCCTAGTTAATTACATACTTTGAGATTTTATGCTACTGGCATGTTTCATTTACTTGGTAGGTGATAATGTTGGTATTTCCAAAGCTACCGTTTGTGGGCTATCCCTAAGGTTTTCGAAGCAATTGCTTCAAGAAGCAAGCAGTATTTTGCTTCGGGTCTACTTTATCAGTCAGTGATAACTCATTTTCGTCCACTTTAGTTTCAATTTAGTGTCCACCACCAGTTTTAAACCGTCCTAAACGCTCTTCGCACCTAACATTTCTGGTGCTGCACTTTATATTAGCATATAATTACCGCAGTTGCTTACCGTACTTAGGAGAAACGCGTTCATTCCAATTAAATTATTCGCGGATTTTCTCCTAGGCTGCAAATGTATCCTCTAATGTAAGACCGTCGGCTTTTTCGCAAGATGAAAATACACATCAGTAGCTTATGTACAGGGGTTCTGGCGCAGTTTTTTCTTTATATGGGAAAGGATAGGGAAAACGAGGGTATATGCGGCGGTTAACAGAGGAAAATGCGTTTATATGGGGAAGATAGGGTCTACGAGGATCGATGCTAGCCTAGATAGAGGTTGAAGGAGTGGGGATGCGCTTTTTATGAGAGATACGGGGAATACGAGGAGAAGTGTTAGACTAGACAGAGTTTGAGAAGTGGAATAGCCGTTTATATGGGAAGGATAGGGAAAACGTGAACAGATAATAGGCTAGACAGATGCTGAAGCAGGGGGAATACGGATATATATATATATATATATATATATATATATATATATACAGGAGAGATAGGGGATACGTGGAGAGGTACTAGACTATTCAGGGCTTGAAGGGTAGAGTAGGGCTTTTTATATGAAGAGACGAGGAAAACGAGGGTATATGCTAGGTTGAGACAACCTTCAAGGAGGAAAAATGCGTTTATATGGAGAAGATAGGGGAAACGAGGAGAATTCCGAGGTAGAGCAGGGACTCCAGGAGGGAGGGATATGCTTTATACGACAGAGATAGGGCATACGAGGAGAGGTGCTAGTGTAGACAGAGGTTAAGGAGTAGGGTATACCCTTATATGAGGAATGTATGGAAAACGGAGACAGACGGTATTATAGACAGAAGCTGTGCCACTTTTGCGTTTATGGGGGAAAGGATAGGGAAAACGAGGGTAGATGCGACGGTTCAAGGAGTAAAATGCGTTTATAGGGGAGAGATAGGGAATACCAGGGCTGATGCTAGGCTAGTCAGATGATAAAGGAGGGGGGATACGCTTTATACGAGAGAGATAGGGAATACAAGGAAATATGCTATACTAAACAGGACCTGAAGGGTAGAATATGGCGTTTTATATGGGAGAGATAGCGAACCGAGGAGAGGTATTAGGCTAGGAGTTTTGAATGATAGAGTAGGCGTTTATATGCGAGAGATAGGGAATACGAGGATCGATGCTAGGCTAGACAGGGTTGAAGTGGGGGAATGTGCCTTATATGAGAGGGGTAGGGGAATATGAGGAGAAGTGCTAGGCTAGACGGGGTTTGAGGGGTGGAGTATGACTTTTATGGTAAAGATAGGGAACATGTGAACAGATAATAGGCTAGACACATAATGAAGGAGGGGGATATAGGTTTATACGGGAGAGATAGGGAATACGAGGAGAAGTGCTAGACTAGACAGATGCTGACGGAGGAGGGGATACGCTTTATACGGAAGAGATAGGGAATACGAGGAGAGGTACTAGCCATACAGGACTAGAAGGGTAGATAATCACGTAACAAGACGTAACCAACAAACGTAACCACGTAACAAGACGTAACACTACGTAACATAACAGCATGACAAGACGTCACACTAAGCAACATAAGCACGTAACCACGCAACATCACGTGACATCTCGTAACCGGAAACGTTACACGACGTAACACGTACCAACCATGTAACCACGTAACAAAACGTGAGAACAACACGTAACCAACCCATTGCTAAGGTAATCTAAACTAATTCATCCTTCATAACTTAGACAATAAGTACGAGAGCATAGTCTAGATTAACCTGACCAATCCCAAACGTTCCTCTCACCATCTATTCCACTCAGTCATCGTCTAACCTAATCTGGCTAACCACAGATAACCTCGACTTTCTTTTAGTGAAATTGCAATGTTTTATTCACGTTTTATTATTGGAGAGTTTAATTGAAAAGTTTACGTCAACATACTTTTATTTTAGTGCGTTGTAGGTGTCTCTCCCCTTTTTATCTAGGCTTGAGACTAGCACTAGGATTGCTCCTAATGGCAGGGTTACCACCTTCCCTTCCATCTTCTTCTTTCTTCATCGGTCGTCAGCTAGTTGCATATACAGCACACGGATAACCTTCATTTTTTTAGGATTGTAGACTCTCGAGAAAATCTTTATCTTTGACTTACATTCTTTTAAGCGCTGGTTGTAATGGCGTAATGTCCATATGCATATGTCGTTATTCCATCCTCAGCAATATCTCTTTTATCATCAAACGGAGTCAATGTGATTTTATTCACTTGCACTGTGGCAAGAGCATGCTCCCGAGACAGGATCAGATTCATTGGTGTTCTGATGATTTCTCCGGTTTTAAGACAGTCAGCATAACTCTCAAATGTAATGTACTGATTAATAGCACTACGTTTTATGCCTTTAATCTTTTTTATCATTGAGCCATGGATATCTAGTGCATACATCTTAGGTCGTAGCCCGACAAAGCGCTGGATGATTTTACCATTAGCCTCATCTTTAAATTTTCCCAACACCTTCTTGTTTAGAGCTGAATAGCATATATGGTTGACAGGGTAATCAGCTGTATCTAGGTAGCTTGTCCTGGTACACATCTTCACTCATCACACGACGAATGAACGAATCATTGTCCATATACATGAGCTTCAGGTTTTCAGATCCATAATATGGCAGCAACACATCATAATGATAGTGGTACATTAATGTCTTGGAGATATCCAACACACTCACACCGATGTATATAGGCTTGTTGAACACGATCTGACGAGAGGCCATATGCACAACAGCTAGATTGGCGGCATATATTGTTCGATCGATAGGCTCGGCGATCAGCTTCTCTAGAGTCTTCTCGTTTGTCACCAACCGTATATCCATACGATTACGAAGGTTTTCCATTGTTTTTCCAAACATAGCATTGTTGAACAGTTTGTAGAGATCTTTCTCAAAATCATTTGCAGCTTGTTGTCGTAGTCTGTTATTAAATTCCACATACGGTTTTAACCACTGTGACTGGCGAAATTGTAGCATACGATGGATTTTTGTTAGTTTTAGTCCATGACTAAGAGCTTGCTTCAAAGTCATGTAATGTACTATATACTTCTTTCGTGATCCAAGGTGAGGAATTGGTTTCTTTGTGGTCGAATCCTTTGGTTTCAGACACTCAGGCAGGAATGGTAAATCATTATGCAGATCGTGAAGTTCTGTAGGATACTCGATATCGACTTCTAATATGTATCCATGAGGATCATCTTCTTGTAGTCTTTCTAAGTCAATTTTTTCAGGTGATATCCACTCAAATCAACCATAAGGGAGGGCGTGACACATGGACCAACCATATTGGTTATTAGCGTCCTCATATGTAATGAATTGGGTTGGTCTCGACGGATCATACTTGTCCATGCAAGTGTTATTAGCCTCTGCATAACGGTGGGAGACTTGGCATAAACCTCCTCTTATACCAGATTCCACCATGAGCAATTGGTCATAATCCTGTAACAGTTCCAGCTGAATTCCTGTATACAGCAACATGGCGTCCCATGTAAGTCCTGGAGAGGTAAAATAATGGGCCGGATCGACTTTATGCGTTTTGAGGGTTTGATCTCTAAATGTCTCAAAGACATCAGCTAGAAGAAGTACATCAGATATTAAGTAGAGGTCGCTGTACTCACCCAGGTTTCTTGCATTAAACAGCTCCCATACATTTCTAGCGTGATCGTAGTCAGCATCACCAATTTTTTCTTCATTCAGTTTATTGTAGAAGTAGTTCTTAGGAGGCAGGAAGGTTTAGTTCAAGACGTCCCATGAAGTGACGTAATCACAGGGAAATGCACCCTTACGTGTCATCCACTTCATCTTGTCTTCTCCGAAGTACTTCAATGTTTCAGGGTACGATGTTAGATTTTTACCAGCTTATCCAAGCTTGTACTGAGAAACCGAAAACTATCTACAAACCGAAGCTTTATATCTCCTACATACTTGGAGAATGATATATAGCTTTCTTCAGAGCTAGGAATTACTTCCACCCGCTCACTTGTACATCCCAGCTCCTTAACAATGAAGTGTGAGTCATACCCGCTGAGGTTGTGCATGAAGACTGGAGTATATTTAGGTGTTTTGCAGGCTAAATTACATTCATTATGTAGACTTCCCCGATATTCACCACTGATGTGATCATGGTCACGTACTTTATAGTTCTCTTCAGTAAAGGTTTTTCCACACAAGTAGCATACTGTAGAGGCGATGAAATCCATCTGCTGTTGATCTGTAAGTTTCAGGGGCATGACAGATTTGTATATATTATTAATCTCCTTTGCAAGGAATGACAGGTATTCCATAAACTTCTGAGCAGCATCAACACCACGATATACATAGGGATGCTTAGGAAGATCAGTTTCCAGATGTTCAACGTTGGTTGATGGTTTAACGTAAACGCAGAAACTCATGGGAACATGCTGCTGATAAGGGGATATATATGAAGTTTCAGGATCGGGTATGCATGTATGACATGGAGCGAGAATTCTTTCAAAGTCTGCATAGATGACGTAAGGTAGTTTCAACATCCTTTCAAAATTTTTAAACTGTACAATTGATTTCTCCTTTGTAGGCATAATTACCCTTGCAACACCATGCTGATTACAGATGGTGGCATGTTCTTGTAGTTTTTTCAGTCCACTTTGTCCATATCGATCATCAAAATGTGTAAAACAACGCTTACAGGTATAAACACGTTCCTTATATTTTACTTTTCTGACGTCGAATAAGCTTTTCAAAATTCTTTATATAAACGTAGTGATGTCTCCCACTACTGTCACTCAATAGCAGGAGGTCACGGTGGTCAGCTAGTTCAGTCTCAGCAACCTTTATCGGATACACTTCATGCTTCTCATCCAGGCCGAAGACGTTGATGGACATCCTGTTAAGCTTCTCGAATTTAGGTATTTGAGAAAGTGGCGTAGGGTAGGAAACACAGCTGAAGTCGTATTTATTTTGAAGTTGTTTGTATTTTCTTACCCGTTGTGCATCCTTCCCTATGAATTTGGCTAATACAGAATACATGAAGCATAGCTCATCAGTTAAATTCTGGATGTTAATGCAGGCTTTTCTTGCTTCAACAGATGGCGGTAGGGGTATGTAGCTACTTCCTCGTAACGGATTGTACTTTTTAATACTAAGTCGAACTCCTTCCACAGCAAGCAGAGCCCAGTTGCTACCCTTAAGCTGAGATTCCTCCATTTCAGTAACCATCTTCTTCATTTTCGTTCCAACATAGAGTCCAGATCCGTTTCTAGGAAAACAGCTTGATTCCGTGTTTTAAATGTTTTGTTGCCGGTTTCTCCGACACTGTTAACAAATCTACACTCAGCTAGCAGATTAATTTTCACACTTTTGTGAATACCAAGCTCTTTATGTACAGCCTGGATTATCCGCTGTTTCGTCTCTTGCAGGTACATATTCAGATCCTTAGCTGATTCACATCGTATAACATATGATTTCAAGCGTCCATTGAATGAAGTTTCATATTCTTTCATGTCGCAGTCATCCATGATAGAAAATAACTCATACTTTGTCTGTTCTAATCTACGTTTCTTCTCAGGTCTGTTTATTTCACATGCATCTTCGTGTCGGCGACCCTTATAACTGTCTTTGAAGGCTACATTACAATATTTACACTTGAAGAGCTTTTTAAAACGTAGCTCATGTCGTCTTTTATCATATCCACGGAGGAACTTCTTACAGCATTTACCACAAGAATATCCTGAGGCACTAGGAATGATATCCTTATATGAGGACTTGTTCATTTTTCTTCTTGATATAATATGGTATTAACCTTTGTTCAAGGAAATGTACGCCTCTTTACCTTGATAACGCTTTAGAAGGTTGATTATTTTCTGAGAGAACAGCGATGTTAACACCTCAGAGATGATCAACAGAATGAATTTCAATGCTAGAGGTCGCTCTGTTGATCATCTCTGAGGTGCTAACATCGCTGTTCTCTCAGAAAATAATCAACCTTCTAAAGCGTTATCAAGGTAAAGAGGCGTACATTTCCTTGAACAAAGGTTAATACCTTATTATATCAAGAAGAAAAATGAATAAGTCCTCATATAAGGATATCATTCCTAGTGCCTCAGGATATTCTTGTGGTAAATGCAGTAAGAAGTTCCTCCGTGGATATGATAAAAGACGACATGAGCTACGTTGTAAAAAGCTCTTCAAGTGTAAATATTGTAATGTAGCCTTCAAAGACAGTTATAAGGGTCGCCGACACGAAGATGCATGTGAAATAAACAGACCTGAGAAGAAACGTAGATTAGAACCGACAAAGCATGAGTTATTTTCTATCATGGATGACTGTGACATGAAAGAATACGAAACTTCATTCAATGGACGCTTGAAATCATATTTTATACGATGTGAATCAGCTAAGGATCTGAATATGTACCTGCAAGAGACGAAACAGCGGATAATCCAGGCTGTACATAAAGAGCTTGGTATTCACAAAAGTGTGAAAATTAATCTGCTAGCTGAGTGTAGATTTGTTAGCAGTGTCGGAGAAACCTGCGACAAAACATTTAAAACACGGAATCAAGCTGTTTTCCTAGAAGCGGATCTGGACTCTATGTTGGAGACGAAAATGAAGAAGATGGTTACTGAAATGGAGGAATCTCAGCTTAAGGGTAGCAACTGGGCTCTGCTTGCTGTGGAAGGAGTTCGACTTAGTATTAACAAGTACAATCCGTTACGAGGAAGTAGCTACATACCCCTACCGCCATCTGTTGAAGCAAGAAAAGCCTGCATTAACATCCAGAATTTAAATGATGAGCTATGCTTCATGTATTCTGTATTAGCCAAATTCATAGGGAAGGATGCACAACGGGTAAGCAAATACAAACTACTTCAAAATAAATACGACTTCAGCTGTGTTTCCTACCCTACGCCACTTTCTCAAATACCTAAATTCGAGAAGCTTAACAGGATGTCCATCAACGTCTTCGGCCTGGATGAGAAGCATGAAGTGTATCCGATAAAGGTTACTGAGCGTGAACTAGCTGACCACCGTGACCTCCTGCTATTGAGTGACAGTAGTGGGAGACATCACTACGTTTATATAAAGAATTTTGAAAAGCTTATTCGACGTCAGAAAAGTAAAATATAAGGAACGTGTTTATACCTGTAAGCGTTGTTTTACACATTTTGATGATCGATATGGACAAAGTGGACTGAAAAAACTACAAGAACATGTCACCATCTGTAATCAGCATGGTGTTGCAAGGGTAATTATGCCTACAAAGGAGAAATCAATTGTACAGTTTAAAAATTTTGAAAGGATGTTGGAACTACCTTACGTCATCTATGCAGACTTTGAAAGAATTCTCGCTCCATGTCATACATGCATACCCGATCCTGAAACTTCATATACATCCCCTTATCAGCAGCATGTTCCCATGAGTTTCTGCGTTTACGTTAAACCATCAACCAACGTTGAACATCTGGAAACTGGTCTTCCTAAGCATCCCTATGTATATCGTGGTGTTGATGCTGGTCAGAAGTTTATGGAATACCTGTCATTCCTTGCAAAGGAGATTAATAATATATACAAATCTGTCATGCCCCTGAAACTTACAGATAAACAGCAGATGGATTTCATCGCCTCTACAGTATGCTACTTGTGTGGAAAAACCTTTACTGAAGAGAACTATAAAGTACGTGACCATGATCACATCAGTGGTGAATATCGGGGAAGTCTACATAATGAATGTAATTTAGCCTGCAAAACACCTAAATATACTCCAGTCTTCATGCACAACGTCAGCGGGTATGACTCACACTTCATTGTTAAGGAGCTGGGATGTACAAGTGAGCGGGTGGAAGTAATTCCTAGCTCTGAAGAAAGCTATATATCATTCTCCAAGTATGTAGGAGATATAAAGCTTCGGTTTGTAGATAGTTTTCGGTTTCTCAGTACAAGCTTGGATAAGCTGGTAAAAAATCTAACATCGTACCCTGAAACATTGAAGTACTTCGGAGAAGACAAGATGAAGTGGATGACACGTAAGGGTGTATTTCCCTATGATTACGTCACTTCATGGGACGTCTTGAACGAAACCTTCCTGGCTCCTAAGAACTACTTCTACAATAAACTGAATGAAGAAGAAATTAGTGATGTTGACTACGATCACGCTAGAAATGTATGGGAGCTGTTTAATGCAAGAAACCTGGGTGAGTACAGCGACCTCTACTTAATATCTGATGTACTTCTTCTAGCTGATGTCTTTGAGACATTTAGAGATCAAACCCTCAAAACGCATAAAGTCGATCCGGCCCATTATTTTACCTCTCCAGGACTTACATGGGACGCCATGTTGCTGTATACAGGAATTCAGCTGGAACTGTTACAGGATTATGACCAATTGCTCATGGTGGAATCTGGTATAAGAGGAGGTTTATGCCAAGTCTCCCACCGTTATGCAGAGGCTAATAACACTTACATGGACAAGTATGATCCGTCGAGACCAACCCAATTCATTACATATGAGGACGCTAATAACCAATATGGGTGGGCCATGTGTCACGCCCTCCCTTATGGTTGATTTGAGTGGATATCACCTGAAAAAATTGACTTAGAAAGACTACAAGAAGATGATCCTCATGGATACATATTAGAAGTCGATATCGAGTATCCTACAGAACTTCACGATCTGCATAATGATTTACCATTCCTGCCTGAGTGTCTGAAACCAAAGGATTCGACCACAAAGAAGCTAATTGCTCACCTTGGATCACGAAAGAAGTATATAGTACATTACATGACTTTGAAGCAAGCTCATAGTCATGGTCTACAACTAACAAAAATCCATCGTGTGCTACAATTCCGCCAGTCCCAGTGGTTAAAACCGTATGTGGAATTTAATAACAGACTACGACAACAAGCTGCAAATGATTTTGAGAAAGATCTCTACAAACTGTTCAACAATGCTATCTTTGGAAAAACAATGGAAAACCTTCGTAATCATATGGATATACGGTTGGTGACAAACGAGAAGACTCTAGAGAAGCTGATCGCCGAGCCTACGTTTATCGATCGAACAATATATGCCTCCAATCTAGCTGCTGTGCATATGGCCTCTCGTCAGATCGTGTTCAACAAGCCCATATACATCGGTGTGAGTGTGTTGGATATCTCCAAGACATTAATGTACCACTATCATTATGATGTGTTGCTGCCATATTATGGATCTGAAAACCTGAAGCTCATGTATATGGACACTGATTCGTTCATTCATCGTGTGATGAGTGCAGATGTGTACCAGGACAAGCTACCTAGATACAGCTGATTACCCTGTCAACCATATATGCTATTCAGCTCTAAACAAGAAGGTGTTGGGAAAATTTAAAGATGAGGCTAATGGTAAAATCATCCAGCGCTTTGTCGGGCTACGACCTAAGATGTATGCACTAGATATCCATGGCTCAATGATAAAAAAGATTAAAGGCATAAAACGTAGTGCTATTAATCAGTACATTACATTTGAGAGTTATGCTGACTGTCTAAAAACCGGAGAAATCATCAGAACACCAATGAATCTGATCCTGTCTCGGGAGCATGCTCTTGCCACAGTGCAAGTGAATAAAATCACATTGACTCCGTTTGATGATAAAAGAGTTATTGCTGAGGATGGAATAACGACATATGCTTATGGACATTACGCCATTACAACCAGCGCTTAAAAGAATGTAAGTCAAAGATAAAGATTTTCTCGTGAGTCTACAATCTTAAAAAAATGAAGGTTATCCGTGTGCTGTATATGCAACTAGCTGACGACCGATGAAGAAAGAAGAAGATGGAAGGGAAGGTGGTAACCCTGCCATTAGGAGCAATCCTAGTGCTAGTCTCAAGCCTAGATAAAAAGCGGAGAGACACCTACAACGCACTAAAATAAAGGTATGTTGACGTAAACTTTTCAATTAAACTCTCCAATAATAAAACGTGAATAAAACATTGCAATTTCACTAAAAGAAAGTCGAGGTTATCTCTGGTTAGCCAGATTAGGTTAGACGATGACTGAGTGGAATAGATGATGAGAGGAACGCTTGGAATTGGTCAGGTAAATCTAGGCTAGGCTCTCGTACTTATTGTCTAAGTTATGAAGGATGAATTAGTTTAGATTACCTTAGCAATGGGTTGGTTACGTCTTGTTCTTACGTTTTGTTACGTGGTTACGTGGTTGGTACGTGTTACGTCGTGTCACGTTTCTGGTTACGAGATGTCACGTGATGTGTGGTTACGTGCTTATGTTGCTTAGTGTGACGTCTTGTCATGCTGTTATGTTACGTTGTGTTACGTCTTGTTACGTGGTTACGTTTGTTGGTTACGTCTTGTTACGTGATTATCTACCCTTCAAGTCCTGTATGGCTAGTACCTCTCCTCGTATTCCCTATCTCTTCCGTATAAAGCGTATCCCCTCCTCCGTCAGCATCTGTCTAGTCTAGCACTTCTCCTCGTATTCCCTATCTCTCCCGTATAAACCTATATCCCCCTCCTTCATTATGTGTCTAGCCTATTATCTGTTCACATGTTCCCTATCTTTACCATAAAAGTCATACTCCACACCTCAAACCCCGTCTAGCCTAGCACTTCGCCTCATATTCCCCTACCTCTCTCATATAAGGCGCATTCCCCCACTTCAACCCTGTCTAGCCTAGCATCGATCCTCGTATTCCCTATCTCTCGCATATAAACGCCTACTCTATCATTCAAAACTCCTAGCCTAATACCTCTCCTCGGTTCGCTTCTCTCCCATATAAAACGCCATATTCTACCCTTCAAGTCCTGTTTAGTATAGCATATTTCCTTGTATTCCCTATCTCTCTCGTATAAAGCGTATCCCCCCTCCTTTAGCATCTGACTAGCCTAGCATCAGCCCTGGTATTTCCTATCTCTCCCCTATAAACGCATTTTCCTCCGTGAATCGTCGCATCTACCCTCGTTTTCCCTATCCTTTCCCTCATAAACGCTAAAGTGGCACAGCTTCTGTCTATAATACCGTCTGTCTCCGTTTTGCATACATTCCTCATATAAGCGTATACCCTTCTCCTTAAACTCTGTCTACACTAGCAACTCTCCTCGTATGCCCTATCTCTGTCGTATAAAGCATATCCCTCCCTCTTGGCGTCCCTGCTCTACCTCTGAATTCTCCTCGTTTCCCCTATCTTCTCCATATAAACGCATTTTTCCTCCTTGAAGGTTGTCTCAACCTATCTTATACCCTCGTTTTCCTCGTCTCTTCATATAAAAAGCCCTACTCTACCCTTCAAGCCCTGAATAGTCTAGTACCTCTCCACGTATCCCCTATCTCTACTGTATATATATATATATATATATATATATATATATATATCCGTATTCCCCCTGCTTCAGCATCTGTCTAGCCTATTATCTGTTTACGTTTTCCCTATCTTTCCCATATAAACGGCTATTCCACTCCTCAAACTCTGTCTAGTCTAACACTTCTCCTCGTATTCCCCGTATCTCTCATATAAACCGAATCCCCACTCCTTCAACCTCTATCTAGGCTAGCATCGATCCTCGTAGTCCCTATCTTCCCCATATAAACGCATTTTCCTCTGTTAACCGCTGCATATACCCTCGTTTTCCCTATCCTTTCCCATATAAAGAAAAAACTGCGCCAGAATCCCTCTATATAAGCTACTCGCAGCCTTATTAGCGAATTCTTAATTAACGGGTTTCAAACGGTGAAACGTTTATTTCAGTTGATATCGCGATTCTAACGTCAAACAATCGGGAGCATCACATGGCAATTGCCATGAATATATATAGTTGTCAGCTACTGACACAGAGAGCGCTGCGATACGTAGACAAAGGTGCATCGGAGCATAGAAGCAGTGTAGTTCGGTCACCGCCATCCCCAAAGCTGGTGTTCGCAGTAGTCTTTGACGTTAACAAATGTTAGCTAACAATTTCCTGTAAAATCTTGATGAAACACAAACGTTTCAACACTATGTTAAACTTTGAATACATTGTTAACCAACAAGATGTTCGAGTATTTTTAACATCGGTTGGTGAAACCGGTCCACAGTGTAATGCAAGGAAGCCCAGCCAATCCGGTAGTGCCCAATCACTTTCCGGCGAGGCCAGAATCCTTGAGGAAAGTCCTTGTATTGATAATCTACAGCATGTAACATAGTAGTGTTGGCTACTTGCTCTCACAATGGGGAACATGGTTTCAATTCTCATTTATTGCATGAACTGACACCACCAGTGTTCGATGAATCTAAAGGCTGTGCAAAAGAATTTTTTAAAGAATTAAAAGAATATTTTCTTTTAAAAGCAACTCCTGCTGTAATCAAGTTCATCACAATTAGGAAATGCCTCAAAGATCCCTTGCTATCCTGGCTGAAGTTAACGCAGGGTAGCTCATTAACGTGTGCAGAATTTAAGCTAGCATTCTTTTGAAATAGTGGAGACCGCAAGAAATAAATAAAATACTCCTAGAACTTAACCAAAGCAGATACAACCCCAACATACACGGTACCTTAGTGGATTATGTTTTAAAGTTGGCGCAAAGAAGTAAGAAAATTGAACTAATATTTTCAGACCGGGAAGTTATAGTGTTGCTCACCAATTATTTTGAACCGCATATCAGAAATGGGTTAATAGTAGTTGCAATTGACCACCATTGCGAAAATGATTGACCTGATAATTGCTTTTGATCAAAGACTGACACAAAGGAACAATTTCCGCGATAGAAAGGAACCATTCCAACAAGAAATAGGTCACATCCTTTTTTGGGACAGGGGCAGATAGGCAAAGAAACATCCAGTCCAGGCAATTCCAGGAAAACACGAGGGACAGATATACACAGCCAGCACCCCGCTCTCACAGGTTAAGAAATCGTCCCATGGAAAATCATCACCGAAATAGCCAGAGAAATTTTCATGTGAATCACATACAGGCCTCGAATCAAAGACATAGCAGAATCGTGTATGTCAGAGAATTTAATCGAAATTATTCTAGGGCGCAAGTAATCACGAGAAGACAAGACAGTAGCCGAAGACAAGGGAGCTTTTCTGGTAGAAGTAGCCCAATTAACTCGTAAATTATTGTAAATAGCAACAATGGGAGGTGGGACAAGAAACCAGGACCTCATAGAACGGAAATAACGTGGAACAGCAACAATTGGGAAACCAGGAACAGATGAGTACTGCGGGCATGTAACCATCTCAGAGAGAAATAAAGTTAAACAATTTTCTCAACAGGCCCCATTTCTTTAATAATAAGCAAATTCAAGTAGATAGCCAGGCAAATAGGGTAGAGTGGCAGACAGAACACAAGCATATACATATGCATGAATCGCCACTGATAAATGCTAATACATGTTATGGACATTAATACCTAAATTTTAGTAGACACGGTGCAAATGTGTCAGCGTTTTTTGAGGAATTTTTTAAAATGCTACAAGAGCGGAAAGTTAAGTTATGTCTCTGCCGATTTCTAATGTTTATTGCACAAAAAACTTGAGTTTTTCTTTATTTGCACGGGGGCTTATCAAAAGGTAAGGAAAAAATTAAGCAATAGACTATGTTAACTATCAGTATGGAAGATAAAACGTTTCATTTCATTTTTCTTGTAATACCGAGGTTGCAACAGCAAGTAATTATTGGTTCAGACTGTTACATAAATGGGAAGCAATTGTTGATTTTGAGCGAAAATTTCTAAGCTTAGTAAGGGATAATGTGACACGGCCTTCATAGAAGGCTAAAAATTGCTGTAGAAATTGAACCTACAGTGGAAGAAAGATACTTTTGGTAGAACTCATCAATAGTTGCTTTAATAAATGCTATTGGGGGAAAACACACAAACCACTAGAGGATTTCGAAGTCCACGAGGAAAATGAAACATGCATAAATACATATGAATTTGCTGACTCAGGGCGCATGCAGCTACATACATTAGAGGCAATTAGCACAGAAGCATAAGGCCAGTCGCTGGACCGGGTAGAGATTGCCGAATTGTTAAAACAAAAAGAGCGCAGCGTGTGATTTAACCGCAGAGGACAGAATCAGGTTGCATGGCATTCTATGGCAGAATAGAGAAGTTTTTTCATCCCAACCTGGGGAATGTACTGCATATACACATAAATTTAAAGACAAACACTATATTTTCATAAATGCAAGAATTTACCGTGTATTACCAGGGAACAAGCGCTGCAGAGAATCAGATAGAAAACAGAAATGAGAAAATTGAAAGCAAAATGCACAAAACAAAATGGACGCAGAAAATAGGAGATTCAGTTCCCGTAAAGACTAAAAGTAAATCCAACGTGTGGAGCAATACATATCACAGGATGTATTTGTTCTATAAAGGCCCAGCGGTAATTGCAGCCCAGTTTTGTGCACACGCCTTCGAGGTTAGGGAGGTTAGTCGCAACAATAATTGGGGCAGATATCATAAACAGTTCTTAAAGCCATTTAAGCCATAAACATATTTTTTGAACTGCGTATTATCTTAAGAATCTTCAATACACAAGGTTGTATTTCAAATAAATATTGTGAATATATTATAGCATTTGTTCACAATTTAATGTAAATAAGCCGGGTGAACATTATTGTGGTTAAAAGGTTCTGGGAAGACACCTATGCAAAGGATGCGGAACAGGTAACCAACGTGCCCTAATTAAAGGCATAATAGTAGCCAAAATGTCAACTAGTTTTAAGCAGCGCGACAGAAAGTAACTAAATAATGGGCAAAAGCAAAGCCATGTGTTCTTGGAAGCATTAGTGAAACGGTTTCCCAAAGGTATATATAAACAAACTACAGTGCAGTGATAATGAGAAACACCATGCCAGTGTAATTGTGTGCGCGTAAATATTGCTTAGTCCGTAAACGCGTGAATAACAAAGGTCACCAGAAAGAAAACCTTTTTTCAATCAAAGCCATCACAAAACCTTCACAAGAATGACTGATCATTGTACAAAACAGAGTAATCCTCATTGAGGGTATTCTAAGTTAATTTCATGTAAATGCAAGAGTACTTATAAGTGTAAATGCGGTATAGGTAATTTCAATGAGCTACATCTCAGTGTTGAGTATAAGCTAGGGTACACATTTTGAAGAGTGCTTGTGTGGTCATGTTTTTAGTATCTTAATTTCTTTGTTGTATTTTGGAAGGGTATTTTTTGTGTTTATTTCCGTGTACTTTCTTTGTTTGGAACATCTCATTATCATCCGAAAAACTTTATCCTAAGAGATATTTTAGTATGGCAATGAAGGTCACGTTTTAGCGGGAACAATGGTGCATCAATATAAATATATGCATTAATGTAAATGATATTATACAGTTGTAAACGTAATGGAAACCAGCTACCCATACGACTGTGAATCTTTGCTTGAAGCCAAGTGGTACCAGGAGGAGATATCTCTAGGGTGGCACGAAGCACAGAGTATACGCTGAACATGACCAGCAGAGACTGTTGAGTGAGACAAGTAGAGGTTGGGACAAAAATAGAAAGTCCAAACGCGTCATGAGGAGAGATAGGAGAGCAAATGTTCTCATATGACGCTAAGGTGATTAGCGAATCACAATAGTTCTTTGAAATAGTTATGGAAAAATAGCCTCTTTTGCGGGGTGTATAAATAAAGCAGGCCATGGTATTTTCAAGACTTTTTACAATTTCGTCAGGGGGTGAATTTCATGCCACTCAGAGGGCTGAGCATGTGAAAAAGCTAGTAGCAATTTAGGAAAGCTGTATAAAATGGAAGGTACCGCCAGATAGATAAGCACCCATAACCCAATAAAATAATTGTGAAATGGAATTCACGGCTAGCTGCGAACAATTGTAAACAAATAACAGTTTAAGTGAACTTAAACTTTTGATTTCGTCTCTTGTTACCTCTCTCGAGATCAAAGTTAAGGGCATAGGCCAACACAGAAGTGTTGTAGCAAGGTTATCAGTGCAGTGCATAACCTGTGTGCGGATATTTGACAACGACTGTCCAACGCACTCCTGCAACATGCAGACGACCGGTCACCTCCTGATCGGGTAAGTAACTCGCTTCATAGCTGTCATTAAGATTTTCACATGTCTAGAACTGTTGCGCCAGTTATACCAAGTGAGTCATCCGCCCCTACCGTTCCAGTTTTATGCAACCTGCAATTAATATTCTAACATGGAAACTTCCGGCACCGTGGTATCTAAGGAAATTCTGTAACACGGATATCTTTGGTTTCACAATTAGCGAGATGATTAATATGGCAGATGTTATAGTATTACTTTTAATGCATTTGTAATACACAGTTAACGATAAGGAAATATTTTCACAAATGATGATGTACACTGCGACAAGCACATACTTCATATTATGTTAACTTGGTTAGCAATGTCTCGTACTTCTAGATAGCTCAGTTGGAAGAAGTGTATAGCCGTAAAACACCTGTTTGCAGTAAAGGTAGTTTGAATCACTTGAATGAATTCAACTTTTTAATGCGATGTAATATTCATAGATAATCTTGATTTAATGTTATATGTTTCACATTGTTAATATTGCTTTAATTTGCAATTATGTTTTATTTTTATTTAATAGTTTATTTATGTTTAGTGTTTCCTGTTGGTAAACTAGTTAGGCAAGTGTTTAAACTGACTTAGGTATGCATGTACATTTGATATTGATGGAATAAGTATTCTGTAGATTTGATCTTTGATAATAAGCAAATTACATATCTAATAATGTTTAGTATGGAAGTTATAATTGTAGCGTTCTTTGATGCAGTGCGCAAAATTGTATTTTGTAATAAATATCACCTCCTGTTGGTATGCTATGGTGGCCCTGATAGGACCCTTTTGTAACAAAGTTCTACTTTTTTTAAATAGCTGGTGATTACCAATGCTCGAACACGACCCTTTTTAACGAAGTGCTCAAACTGATGCACACCTGAGCATGCTATTATATGGAACTTCTGACTCGGTGTAACGTGGCGGATGTGATGGACCTACAGCCCACTGTAATACGTTGCCGAAGGCTCTCTGGATCTTCTGGCTCCTCTGCATAAACTTGTTGCTTTAAATAACCCCAGAGGAAGAAGTCTGGAGGCGTTAAATCGGGTGATCTGGCTGGCCAGGAGACTGGTCCTTGTCTTCCTATCCAATGACCGGGATGTTTCGCATTTAGATGATTGCAGACGATCGACGATTTGTGCGGTGGAGCACCATCGTGTTGAAACCACATTGTTAATCGCTCTTGCACTGGTACATTTTCTAGTAGCAAGGGGAGCTCATTACGGAGAAGTTCCAGGTAGCGTGCTCCTGTTAGTTGCCCCTCGAAGAAAACTGGTCCATTAAGATGGTCGCCTAAGATTCCGCATCAGACTTTCACTCCCCACTGCTCTCGAAAACCTGTCTTCCTTACCCAGTGAGGATTATAAATACTCCAATAATGTATGTTATGGCGATTTACAGTCCCGTTGTTATGGAATCATGATTCATCCTAAAACAGGATTCTGGAGACGAACCCCATATCATTTGCCACTCGGCCCAGCATCCATTCACAGAAGTAAACCCGAGCTTCGAAATTTCTCCCGTGGCGTGCTTGGTGTAGGTGCAAATGATATGGATGAAGCTCATTGGCTCGTAGTACTCGCACTACAGAAGATTGGCCAATATTTACCTCTTGTACAATTGCCCGTGTACTAGTATGCGGACTATTTCGTATAGCATTCAAAACTCCCGCATTAACACCGGATGTCACTGGTGCGTCTCTCACAGGAGGCATCCTTGCAAGTGACGATGTTGTACGCAGACGCCTTTCAATATTCTGGAAAGTTTTTGGTGTTGGTTGCCGTCAATTTGGATATCTCTCCTAGGATAAATGCTGAGCTTGTTGCGCATTCGCTCTCGCCTTTCCGTAGAAGAGGAGCATATCATTGTACTCGTCTGCCGAATACATAGCGAAGGACTGGCACAAATGTGACTGTATGCTGTTACAACCACATATGCATGAGGAGTGAAGGAAGTCGACATTCAAAAAATCACTTTGCGTTGTAATACCGGTCAAATGGGATAGAAAGGCATAAAATCATGAACA
This sequence comes from Deroplatys truncata, assembly GCA_030765065.1. Taxonomy (NCBI): domain Eukaryota; kingdom Metazoa; phylum Arthropoda; class Insecta; order Mantodea; family Mantidae; genus Deroplatys; species Deroplatys truncata. The sequence goes on from CM060990.1 coordinate 170,011,874, forward strand.
ACGCGAAGACTCGAACCCGTTACTGGCGTCTAATGCTCAGCAGTATAATTCCGCTCACCCACTTGGACGCTTGGTTGAGAGAACCTTCGCTGTTAAACCTCGAATTTTACCTGCCAGACGCCGCGCAGTTACCTCCTCGTTACTTTGGTATCGTCCATTTTGGATATAGACGTGTTTCTAACTTATTGTAGCCTATCCTGCCTCTATTTTCAAACTTCTGCCATTTTGTTTTAATGGTTTTGATAGCGAACAGACATGATTAGTCCATTTTATAAGGAGGGGTTTATCAGTTGATTGGCTATGTACACTGTAACGTAAAAGTTTGCAAAATCTTCTGGAATCCCGGAATCTGCTGCTAGTAAATGGGTCGTATGTTCTGAACTGTACTTTAGTACGGAGTACCTTATGTCCCATAATCCGCTTTTCTGCTGAATGTTGAGTGTTCGTTTATTTAAAAACGTCAGTTAGTAAGTTCATAAGCGAAGAAAATGGACTTAAAGCGCAATTGTGGCTTGAAGGCTGGCCTAGCTTCCGAAATCGGTAGGAACAAATGATTCACCCGGTGAATACATGTACACACACACACACACACACACACACACACACACACTACTCTTATTTTTTCGAAATTTTATTACAAATTATATATCAAGTACACATAACGCTGGATTTTATATGAATTATTTTCCTACTTGTTTCAATATATTGCACGTTTTCACTTAGATATGATGGATATGATAGGGCCGATGGAATGTTACATAGATTCACTTACAACACACGCAGACATGGGTAAGGGCAAGGAATGATGAATCCAGCAATACTTTGGAGACAGTTTCTAACCAACAACGTGAAGCTTCAATCGCAGTCTACTACCTTCATCCTTGTGTAGCGCAAAGTGGTGAAATGCAACAACTACTAATAATGGTATCTGGAAGATAAAGAAAGAAAACGAAAATTAAGAATCCAGAAGTACGGAAAAATTATGGAGGATATTTTTTTAAACCAAAATTATACCTACGGGTATCCAGAATATCCATGTATCGAGGTCCCACACCTAATTATAATATACCGCTGTAATCACCAAAGGTAAGCATACCATTAACAAGCGCAAAGCTTATGGTTGTTAATGCCTGTTGCAAGTATGTAACAGATAAGCAGAATGTTCAGTATCAGCTGAACAACACCTAACTCTAGAGAGCCAGGGGACGCAACTTACATACCCATGAATAAAGGCTGGACGCAACTTATGCGATACTTTTACCTGGGGACCCATCTTACGGTCCTCCAGAATCAGAGGACGAAGGCGGAAACAGATCAAAATCTGTTCTTCAGTGACGTCACGATTTGATTTTTTGCCACGGGCATGAAAGCAAAGAAAAGATTTAGGTGACGCAGGGCTGACCTGTTAGACCTCTAAACTACATCCAAGGCGAACCAGTCGTAAATGGTATTCATGGCTGAAGAAGCGGTGCTTTGGCAAGTACTTCCCGAGTGCGCTGATTCCTTCAATCATGCATTCTATCAATTGCCTCATTATCACTCATAACCGCTCAATTCAGTAATGTGCTATATTGAGTAAACGTGATTCGAAAACTGATTGTATTTTATCCTCCACGTCTACTGAGACTTTTGTGTTTGATGGACAAATTATTTGGCGTTGGGCAGCATCATAACGCCTAAATACCGGTTAGTTAACGGATACTACAATTACAAAGTTCAATACATCATATTAAACCTCAATGCCGACACTCCGCGGTGTATCGCATCTCTAATGCTAGCCACGACAACAAAATTAAATACTAAGATGTTTATATTACTGGGTGCTCCTGCATTCTCGCCTTTGCAAAATGACCATATTAATGGGTATTTTCGAAAAGTCAACTGAATGGTAGACACTTACTTACTTATCCAACGCTTCATTAGTACTTACTAACACAACTATGTTAGTGCGAGAGCATTTATTTCATATTAAAATAATTTATGTACTGAAGACTCCAGGGTAAAATAAATATAAAGGTAAATAAACCAACTATGATTTGCTTATGGTCAGAGACACAGTGGTGTACTAATTCTTAAGTAAAACGTGGACCGAGTCATGATATTATAGTGACCTCATCTGCAATCACTTAAGAGTTGCCATAACAATAATTTATACATAGGTTACAGTGAATACAACAGTGTATGGAATGCTGAAGAATTTATAACAGAAAGGCATATTTTGAACTGATCAGCTGACGGTAGAAATAATCAGGGGTCAGATTTTGATGACCTAAAATGCTTGAGAAATGACCTATAAAATTACCCTAAAAGTTTTGAAAATAACAACAATTACAAAAATGACCTAAATCTGAGACTTATTTAATTTATTAACATTAGTGTACAGAAGGTTATAAATTAATTTCGTGGACCGAGTCATGATATTATAGTGACCTCATCTGCAATCACTTAAGAGTTGCCATAACAATAATTTATACATAGGTTACAGTGAATACAACAGTGTATGGAATGCTGAAGAATTTATAACAGAAAGGCATATTTTGAACTGATCAGCTGACGGTAGAAATAATCAGGGGTCAGATTTTGATGACCTAAAATGCTTGAGAAATGACCTATAAAATTACCCTAAAAGTTTTGAAAATAACAACAATTACAAAAATGACCTAAATCTGAGACTTATTTAATTTATTAACATTAGTGTACAGAAGGTTATAAATTAATTTATTCATGGATGTAACTCCTATACGAGTAGAAAAAGTAGGTATAAAATACTAATGAGGCAATTAAGAAAATTAAATACAAATATCTATTTGTTCCATGTTCTTGTTTGAAGAATCTGAAAGTAAATATAATAAAACAATTGTTTTTAGAGGAGGTCTTACAAAACAGTAGCATTAACTCTTTTGAGTTCTCAGATTATACAAAACTCAATGGAACTGAAGAGGGCTTTACAGCCTACGATACTACTCAAGGACAAGGACAATAAGCAACCAGGCTTAACGCGAAAAAATGGAAAACTGACCTGTCTCATCTCTAGTTTCGAACATGAATTATAACGAAATTATGCCTGCTCCCCAAAAGCAATCCTTTCTAGATTAATCACTAAAAAGGAATGATTTTTTCCCAAGAATGCGAGTAAAGGATATACAAAGTTATTCTTCCTTCTCAGTTGAACAATAACATTTCTGATGTTAGAACAATTATCCTTATGTAAAATATCAATAACATAAAACGCTTTATACGTTGAATATAAATGCAAGAAAATGTTTATAAAAAGACACAAAGAGCAGGAAAATGACAAAATAATGGCGTAAAATCGAAAAGAATGTCCTAAAATGGAAAATGATCTAATCAATTTGCATTTTCGTAATCTGGGATCTATGATAAGGGTTTATGTACACGTCAGCAATGCCTATGGTGCAACAATTTACATGACATATCAGAATCCGGGTCCGATCATAACCAAATATTTTTCATAAATAAAATACACGAAACAAACTTAATTCTGACTCTAAGAACTAAGCTTAGAATTAGATAACAGGATTAAAACGCTTTCCTAGAAATAAATAATAAATTATAACGTTGAAACAGGCTTGAAATATTCAATGCCACGGTCGGGACTTGAACCACGGATGTTCGGCTCTCCGTGTCGCTGCGATTAGTGTTGCCGCATACGCTTCGTATCCTATTCCTTTAAAGGTAAGTAGATGTCTAGTTATTCAGAAGTGAATGCACGGGAAGGTTGTGCTCATATAGCATTAAACAGATCAGTTAGTATATAGCATGACTCTTTCTACACATAAACTTAATAAAAAAAATCTGTTTAAAATATTCTGAGACTCCAATCAAACTTTTTGCATACCAAGCAGCAACAGAATACAAATTCAAAAATATTTTGAACATTAATAAATTTAGGAAACTTAAAATTTGTGTAAAGTATAGGAACTTGCTATTAGTTTAATGTACACTACATCATGCTTTGCGAAAATGTTATTATTTTAACTACCGCGTTGATGTAATTACGGTTTTTGGTCTGTTTGGTTAACTTGACAGCATCATTACTATTCTATAATCTGATCGTATAACACTCTGCATATCGAATCATAAACCACAATGTAATGAAAATTGCAAACGAAACACTGGAAAAAATTAACTGCCATTTCTAAAACTCCCGACTGTTCTCATAAACTTTCCAAACGAAAAACTAATATATTTTATCAAGAAGATGTTTACAAGCCACGCTGCATCTTTGGCGTCCCTACATTAAGTTGTGTTTGGGGTGGAGTACAAATACTGCTGTAAGGAAATATTTGTGAAAACTAATACTGCTTCGGTTTTATAGCATTTTTTTTTACCTTCGAGCTTGTGGACTTTAAAAATAATTTGTGAGATTAAGTTAAGCATATTTGTATTCCTGCCTTTACAGTGAGTCTCTACAGAGCCTCAAACACCATAAAATTATATCTATAGTGGGTTGAACATTTAACACAGGAAATAGCTGCGACAAAGCAGCACACTTAGGATTACAAAAAGTGGCCCATTTCACCAGATTGGAATAGTGTTTTTTCTACCGTAACGTTTCCACATGCATCCTCCAGCCGTTATCCCGTCTGTCTAGAAGCGGCTTGAAGCAAATTCCAAGTAACAAAAGGAACCAATGAGCGATGTCAAACTCTGTGTGAAACGAAGAAGGGGTAAGAATACCTCTGTTAATGAATTCTACTCTATTAGTTTAAACAAGTGTAACAGGATTAGCGACTTGACCTTGTAGAGGGGGGATGGACGAGAAACGAGTTACCGACAGCGCTGAAATGAACAACACCCATAATATTTATGTAAACTGTTTCTTCTGAAGTAGACAAGAAAAGAAAGTCTAAAATTATTGTTGTCATCGAATTATTCCTGCCAAGAGGAAATTACTTTGATGTGTTTATTAATTTCAGTAATTACTTTGGGCAATAATAATAAGCCGGCAAAAATAGTCAAAAGAATTTGTTATCGTTAGACTCAAGATACCGTAATAATGGACCGTAAAATATACATAATTAAATAAAGAAATAATAGTAAGATAAGATAAGAGAAATAATTGCAATTAACAATTTCCGTAGATTAAATCAATGTATTATGTAACAAGCTTGGGTTGAAAGATTTTGTCCGGAAAGACGAACGTAGTTAGGAAGTCAGGCTAGCCAAAGTCATTACCGATAGCCGAAGTAACGAGCACATTAGCTCAAGGATTTCTGGGAACGCAGTTAGGTTATAAGATATGTACGCTTACACATTCACGTAGGCCAAAATTCTGAAAAAGATGAGTGAAAGGTATTTCCGCGAGTTTAGCTAGGCCAGCATGGCAACATAGTTAAGAGGCACATGTAGGATTTAAGCATTGTTGCGCGTGAATAATAACGTAGATGGGGGTATAATATGAAGGCGGAGCTAAAAGTAATAAAGGTGTGTAGTTGAAATCAGAGGGTTACTCTACTCTGGTACCGTCAGCGGTACCTGCTCGTGTGATATTTTAAGTGCCCAGTGACGCGCTTGTTTGAGGAGCGGCTATCGCGAGGGGTCTTGCCGGTAAACATATTAGCGACTAGTGGCAGGTTACGCTTCTAGTTTCATTTATTGCGGAAACAGCTATTTCCAACCGTAACTTTGATACTGCAGAAGTTAGCAGGTATAATAATTCAGTTGTTACAATTTCGAGTGCTACGGTTCATAATCAGTTTTTTTCTTTATTATGAAACGGTCGGCAACTCGCTTGAAAAACTCAAATATCAGTTCACAGAAAATTTCTAAGTCAATTTAAACTGGTGTTCTCCTTTCAAATACATCCACGCATACCCTGAGAGAAATCACTCATAGCTCCACTGGAGCAGCCGGCAGCAGAATCAACAGCAGATATTGGAGACAACGAGAAAAGGTGACAACTACAATCCTGCTTCAAATGGTCGCACCATCATCACGGCATCTTAGTCCAGCTTCACTCATTATTGTTATTATTATTAACTAAACTGTACTCACCTAGCAAGAATATAGGCAGCTCATTCGCATAATTACGCTCCGTCCATCCTTTGCTATCAAATAAGCAACTTGCCAATTAAGTGCAGAGAATCATGGAAGAAGGAAGGTAGAAAGTTGACGCTTGAAGAGGGCGGATCTACGCATGTCAGTACCAACCTAAATACCATCGTTCCTCTAGGGGCCACTTTTTCTGCTTTCAAATGTACATCGAATTTCTTAAAAGAAATGCCGTCAACGAACAGACATTTTTGTCATACCATCTACTTCATCAACCCACGTTAGGCATCGCCAGCTGGCCGATAGTTTAGTTCTAAGCGCGGTATTCACAACCACGAAACGAAGTTATCCAGCTATAGAGGCCGCTCCTGTCACAGCAGCCGACCACTCCTTGCGAGATGCCGTCCAAGACCTACATGCTGAGGTCCAGAACATCCGCACTCGCCGGAACAACTTAGAGGAATTCATCGCTAGCATCTCTGTCGCTGTCTCTGCAATTCACTGAGAGACACGCCCCCGCAGTCTGCACACCGTAGAACCCGGAGTCCAGGACCTTCACGCCATCACCGCCGCCGCCACCTGCGCCCAAGGGCACTTCAGCTCCACAGTTCACCATTAGCTCATTCTGCACATACACTGTAGTCGTACAGCTCAGAATGAGTAAGCGAACAGCTTGACTATGGAACACATAGCACTCGGAAGCTGGCCCCGGCCCTAAACACCAAGATGTGAAATTCGGAGACCAATGACATCAGCTGCATTAAGGTTATAGGTTACTAATAATTTGGAACAACACACAGTTCGCAGTTATTCCTTAACATATATAAAAAGGCATCATAAACAATATCTCACTTGTGACCATCGTAGCCTGGTCGCTGGATTGTATAGCTCCGGCGCTCCGCCAAGCTGAGGATCGTGGGTTCGAGTCCCGCCATGGAAATGGTGTTTGTGTGTGTATGTGCGTAGTGTAACGGCGGTAATAAGCGGCAACGAAAACAGTAAAAGCACAGTATCATAAACTGGGTAAAACAAGGGAATTTAAAAAAAACAAAAAAATGGGAGAAATGGACAACCGGAACTATACGTGACGCCAAAAGCCCACAGATGTCATCCAATCCACTCCTCAAACGCCACACTTGTCAATATAAGTTTAAGAACTCGTAGGTTGTGCGTGGACTGCGCAAGGAAAATACGTACATGGTTTCTACTGTCTTCCAACTTCCGAGGACTGTAGCTCTGCAACTGATCATTATGCGTTTTAAAAATCACTCTTTATTACACAATTATTATTCATTTTTATTTTCTCTACCGCTTATTTTTTGTAAGCCAAGGAAGTTTTCACCGGAAATAAGAGTTCTGTGGACACCTGAAAAAAACGCAATTTTAGAAATAAGTCAAGTTTATCTGTGTGTGTATGTGCGTGTTTGCGAGTGAATAGCGTAACTCATCAACGAATAGTTAGGTTAACATCAGACTTCATATGTACTTAGGTCAGGAATCTTTGAACGATGCAAGGTGAAGATATTCAGGAAAATTCCCCTATCTCAAAGAACGTTTGAGATAAGGGAAAGCTTTTCGTTAGCTTTTAGTTCCTCAAAAATGGCTCGATTTTAATGTATGCTTTGAATTTTTTGTGGATGGTCTGTGAAGTCCTCTTGATTCTTTGTGTACTTTATTAAACTGGTAAATCATAATAGATGATTAAACTTTCTCAGAAAATGCAAAGCTCAAAAAGAAAGAAAGAAAGAAAGAATAAAGAAACAAAAAGAAAATTATATGAAACTTTTTAAAACCTTAGCCATTTGCAAAACCTTCGTTGTTATGTATTCAAAGTTTACAGCAAAAGATGTAGTTTTATCGCCATTATGAGCATATGAAAAACAGCGAGTCTCTTCCTCTTCTCTGAGGAAAGAATAATCGCCTTTTATTGAATAGTGTAACATAATTAACGATACCTGTGAAACAATAAAAGCTATACAATGTTATGCGAGCAATACATACATTTTTTTTCTTCTGTTTAACTAATTATCCGCGTGTAGCTATTTCTATGTCATAGTTACCAAATAAATTTGCCATTTGTTCTTTGTATTATGATTCCTACTCAATGTGTTGTTTAAGACAAGGCATGTGTGAAATTTGTTCTAAAAGTTAAAAACTTAACTTTTGTATATTTATTTATGCTTCATCTGCTTAATTTTCATTTCATTTTAATGTTGTGATTTGAGTAATTTAAACGCTGCCATTTTAATAATTTAAACCTCTATTAATATATTGCAACACTTCAAACCGAAATTTTTTTCTTAATATTTGTAATAATCTTTGCATATAAATTGCTCCACTCATGAGAACTTTTGAGTTTTTATCAAAAGTTTTGAAAATTGTTAACTAAAACCTTTGTGCATATAGATTTATAATACCATGCATATATTTTTATTTTTAAATAATACCATTCCAATTTTATTGCAAAAACAGGTGTCTGTATTTGCAATATTACTTGTATATAACTTGCGCACGTTTGAAGCACAGTGATGAATAGGGCCCGGATTTTGATATAATGCCTTCTTTTTTGATTAGTCGGAGACGATGCATATTAATAATTAAGCGCATTATGCAATAAATAGGTTAAATTTATGAGGTTTTTATAGGTCATTAAAATGCGTTTTTTCAATTTTTTTTCAGATAAAGTCATTTTTTAAATTCTGTAAGTAGTTTTATGATATTTTATTTACTCCTTGTACTTTTATTCGTCACTTTTTAAAATACTCTGTGGTTAAATATTCATTCTTGTAGCTTTTTGCCTGAGGAACCACAGTGAGTTGCCTCAATGTAAGGAAACACTGTGCTTTGATTCGGGACTACCCGTTTACTTGTTTCGTGCTCAGGCAAGCTAGTGAGAAACCACAGTGCTTGTCTCAATGTTACGTAAATCCACGTGCTTTGATTCGGAACTTCCCCTTCATCTCGGGAATCCTTCTATTTCTAATCTTTCCATTATTCTTAGTAGAGTAGTGTTTCTGAATTGTTGTGTTGATTTTCGTGTAGTGCAAAATGCCAAAACAAAAATTGTCTACTGCTAGCCGTTTAAGACAGTATGTAACAGAATTCGGTGAATAAGTATTTTCTAGCGATGGGAGTATTTTATTCTGCAAAGTTGTCTGTGAAATTAAAATCGCTGCAGACAAGCGTTTCACAACTGCAAAGCACCTGGCGCGAGAAACATTTGCATGGGCTTAAAAATGTGAACAAAAGAAAACTGGCTTCCACATCAAATGGCAAGTCATCTTTATTTTTAAAGAATTTTTTGAAGTGCTTGTCAGTGCAAATATTCCACTAGGAAAATAAAACAATTCTAAACTACGTGATTTCCTTGAACGCCACACAGGTCATGCGATTCCAGACGAATCAACATTGCGTAAATACTATTCAATAAAATGTTATGAAGACACATTAAACCATATACGTGAATGCGTGAATGGAAAGAAAATTTATGTATCACTTGACGAGACCATCGATTCAGTGCGACGTTTTGTAGGTAATGTAGTGATAGGGACCCTAGAAACAAACAGTCCTGGACATATTTTTCTTCTGAACATCATAAGTTTTAGAGGCAGTTAATCACTCTCAGATATGCAAACTGTTTGATAAATACATGCATTTATTGTGGCCTAATGGAATACAACATGAGAGCGTGCTCCACTTCCGAATAGACGCGGCGCCTTACCTGGTAAAAGCAGCAAACTAAATCAAATCATTTTACAGTAAGCTAGTACAGAGAGAGCCAAAAAACTACGAACGGCTGCGCGGTGTTTTTCCTGTCCGCGTCCTCGGCGCTCGTTGCCGTCTTGCCGCTATCATAGAAAGGCTCGGATGAACCATACACTTTTAAAACTACTTTTAAAGGCTTTACTTACCAACTTTATGAAAGGAGATGCTGAAACTGGCCACCGTCGTTGTCCATACATTTTTGGCACCTCTTTAGGAAACTATCCATCACTCGCCGTAGTTCACGTTGAGAAATGCTGGCAATTTCCTGGCGGATATTTTGTTTTAATTCTTCCAGGGTGTGTGGGTTTGTCTTGTACACTTTGTTTTAAGTTATCCCAGAGATAGAAATCGCGGGCGGTTAGGTCGGGGAACTGATGGGGGGGGGCCCACAAATCTCCACTTATAATTCTATCCTCAAACAAACTTTCATAAAGTTGTTAAGTAAAGCCTTTAAAAGTTGTTTTAAAAATATTGTATGGTTTCATCCGCGCCTTTCTGTGATAGCGGCAGACGGCAACGAGCGCCGAGGACGCGGACAGGAAAAACACCGCGCAGCCTGTTCGTTGTCTTTTGGCTCACCCTGTACATGTTAACCTGTCTGGCCCATGCCTTTCATAGAGTCGCAGAAGGGATCAGATCCAAGTTTTCAGAAGTAGATAGACCAATTTCCACAGTAAAGAATGTATTTGTCAAAGCTCCGTCCCAAACTAAATGTTTCAAAGACAAGGCCCCTGGTATAACATTACCCTCAGAACCAATTTTGACACGCCGGGGCACGTGGTTCACAGCATGCATGTACTATTGTGACAATTTTCAGACAGTGAGAGAGGTAGTAAATAGCTTTGATAGAGCAGAAGCTAAGGCAATTGGGAGTACACAGGACCTGTTTTCTGATCCTGAAATCGAAGGTAGATTGGCTTGCATTAATTTAAATTTTGGATTTTTGCCAGAGATCATAACTCATTTAGAATAAAAAGTTGTATGTCATTGGACAAGTCAATAGAGTTAGTCAATTGTGCTGAAAATTGTATAAACAATGTAAATGGAGAGTTTGGGGAAGCAGTTAGACAAAAATTGAAATTTGTTAGATATAAATAAAGGGTTTCAGACAGTGCGTCAAACAGCCCATATTTCGTCAGGTGTAGAATTCAGAATGGCTATTTTTGAAGAAGATTTAACAGCCAGTGACATAGTGTTTTTCAAATATGCGCCCATCACATCTTTGGAAGTAGAGAGAAGTTTCTCCAAGCATAAAACAGTGTTAGCTGACAACCGCCGATCTTTCACTTTTGAAAACTTTAGGATGACTATGGTGGTGTATTGCAATGCTAACTAAGGTATGTTTAGTTAATAAATTTTCATATTAGTTTAATAGAAATAAAAATTACCCAGTGATAAATATTAATTTATTAATTGTTTTTAATAATACTACGATAATGAATTGTTTTAGAATATTTACCCCAATCAGTAATTATTATTGTCTTAGACCATTTCTAATTATTAATTACAATGAAATTTGTTTGCAGTTTTAGGTCATTTTAAGAGAATGTTAAGGGAATGTTATAGGTCATTTTTCAAACATTTTAAAGTCATAAACATCCGGGCCCCAATGATGAATATACAGAATTTAATACTTTATACATTACTACTATAAGCGATTTAATGCTGAATTTTTACGTGTTATATGCAGTCTTTAACTGGGGTGAGCTAACATAAAAACCTGAGGTATATTGAGCTTCAATTATTGTGGATTTTGAACATTTCACCTGTGCCGTGCCTCAATTTTCTTATTAGTTATGCTTTCTTATCGTTCCACTGCCTTTAACTGCAATGGCCACATTGGCGGCCTTTTATCTTTGGATCATATCCGTGCTTACATACTTCCTAGTGAAACTTTTGTCGAGATACAGTCCTAAGTGATGTTAACAAATTTCGCTGTTGTGACAGTGTTATCTGCAGTGCAGTTCAATACAAACAAGATTGGTATGCCAGCGTGACTCAAAGCGATATCTTGCGATATTATAGTTTGAAGGTCACGTAGTCTGATTTCTTCTTTACGGTAGATACGAAATACTTCATTTCTGGGAACCACAGATAAATATAATTTCCATTCAGCTCAAGACTGTACTTCAGTGAACCGAGCGAGATGGCACCGCGGTAACGTGTGCGACTCGCATTCGGGAGGTCCCGGGTTGGAACCTCGGCGACCACCCTCTCTGACCCACGTGGTTTTTCGGGTCGGTAGGCGAATGCTGGAGTGGTTCACTTCTACCCACGACTGTCCTGTCCCTCATTTCCTGTATCCATCACCTCCCTTGTCATGTTTCAGGGTTTTAGCACCAGGCGACGGTGTTCGGCGGGTTGTAGCTGGGCGGTGGCTGTGCGCTCTGTAGAGGTTTCTTCCTGGCCTCGTTGCGGGACTGCTCAGTTACGTCTCACTTCCGAGTGGGCCCCGCCCCTGGGGACCGCCGGGGGTTCGGTGGCTTGTGGGTGGGCCTGGGCGGCGTCGTATGCGTTCGATGGACCCCGGTCATTCTTGCACCCGTCGTCCGGATCTGGTCGCCCTTCGGGTCTCTCACCCCATCCCTCCCTTCTAGGGGTCACGGTAGAAGCAAAAAGGGCCGTTGTGGCCTACTTGCGTTGCTCTGCCCCGGTTGTGGGGTCCCCTATGTTCGTCCGTAAAGACCTTTTACTTCTTCAGTGAAGCATTGAGTATGTTTTGCCATGCCTTTCAGTTGGTCAAAACACCTTGTGCTTGATGCAACCATTAAAACAGCTGATCTAAGGGTTTTAACAAATGTATCGACATAGTAACTCCTGACGCATCAGCTCCATTTATTGCATATACAACAACAATAATAATAATAATAATAATAATAATAATAATAATAATAATAATAATAATAATAATAATAATTTGTATGTGCGTGAAGATTATGAAGAGTAAATTGGGGAATATATGTGCAATATAAATTGAGGGTGCCTATACTACATGAAATCATGAAGGAAAGAAATATTCAAAGGGGTGTAGGGCGCTGAATGCATTGCCTTTGTTATTGAAGTCCCGTTACGGAATGTTTCCAGCTACCAGCACAATCCCAGACTTGGGAACGAAAAACACTCATTTTACCTGCTAGACTCGACGGTTGTGAAAGTGAAAGTTCAACGCTCCTTTGCAATTATGAAGACGTTGTTAGGAATATAAATTTAAGAATTAACCAATAGGAAAAGCGAAGTTCAGTGTCCAATTATGGAACAGTTTGATCCTGAGAAACCCTCTAAATTTGTTGCATACGACTACGCAAATATCCAGCATGATTGGGAGATGCGTCATGCCTTCCTTGTGGAAGATTTAAATGGGTTTCTTTGGAAGGTTTCCACTTGGAATCGCTAAAAGAAGATGATCCTCTCGATTTGTCTTAGAAGTTGAACGTCGAATATCCTACAGAACTCCATTACCTCCATAATGATTTACCTTTCCTACCAGAGTGCATGAAGCCTAAGGACTGGTCTTCAAAGAAGCTAATTCGTCATCTTAGAACCCGGAAGAAATATGAGTTTGAACCGTTTCTTACCGTGCCGAGGATCCATAGTTAATATCCCGAATACGGCATTTAATTTTTCAGTCTGATTCTACATTTCCAGGTTTAGCCTACACATGACATGTGTGGAAGAACAATTTATTAGCAATTAATCCATCGGTCAAGTGCTTGCAAACTAAAGTCTAATTACTGTCTCAAACGTTATAAGCATTACGAAACAGGTATAGAAAACTTTATAAGCACTTTATTGGTAACATTAATTATTATTCAGGTAATTAAATGCTTTTGACACACTTGCATTTTCAATATTAGAAGACGAAGTATTTCGCAAGCAAACCAGTAACTGAATTTTTACAAATGTTTTGTTCTTGTTGGTGAACGGAAAGAAAGCTTCATTGTAAATTTGTTGGTAACGTTAAGTTTGGGTCACAAAAAATGTAATGTATCAAACCAATTGTTATAACTATTTCACGGCAGAAAACCACGAGCAAATTAACTAAGCATATCCCTTGGTTAAAGCTTTATTTATTTTTTAAATGTACTTTATAACTGTTTCCCGCTTTTGTGTTTGAACAGTTTTTCGCACTACACGCACCTTCCTAAAAGTGGCTAAAAATAAACAATACTTCATATATTCAACTCACTATTAGAAAAATACCCGACACTTGCATTAGTGTGTATTGCGAAACTAATATCGGATTTTACAGGCGTTTCAGTAAGATGTGTAACCAAAGCGAGCACAGGAATATAAACAGACATAATAGAACATAGAAGAGGATAAAATGTGGGAACTTGTTTTGTACGACAGTGCTGTGGAATTGTGGATAAGCTTGTCATTTTGGAGAGTAGTTCTGATTCCGATATGGCAGCTAAGTCACCTTCGGAGGATTCGGATTTGGGTGTTGCACTTTTGCCCGAGGATTGTGATAAACGTAAGTAAAATGTTCATTGCCGCATAGTTATAAAATCGATTGAGTAGAATACGCGCTCTGTCTGAGGCTATTTGCGAATTGACTACTACATTATGGGAACGATATTAACTTTGCTAAAGGTGTTTAATTCCAAAACAGTTTTTTCATATATTTTCGGGCAAAATGTTTGAGGAAAGCTACTAAAACCGAAACACGCTGGTTTGAAATTCAATGAAACAAAAAAATAAAGTGTTTTAATTTACACGTTTACTTACTATGCACTTATTGTTAAAACAAAACTTGTGCAGGTGGTTATCTAAGTATTGAGTGAGAACAAATAAATTAAAATAAGTATTTTTATTCAACCATTTAAGTACATTTAAAAATAATAAAGTTTTAACCAAGAGATATGCTTAGTTAATTTGCTTGTGGTTTTCTGCCGTGAAATAGTTATAATAATTGGTTTGATACATTACATTTTTTGTGACCCAAACTTAACGTTACCAACAAATTTACAATGAAGCTTTCTTTCCGTTCACCGACAAGAACAAAACATTTGTAAAATTCCGTTACTGGTTTACTTGCGAAATACTTCGTCTTCTAATATTGTCTGTCACCCCGTTTATTCAACACCTGCTCTCTGTATACTGAATATGTTTATACTACTAGTCAGGGTGCTTGTGATAAAATATAAATAATAACACCTGATATGGCATCCACATGAGAAATTCCTCAAGCTTACTTCCCTCAGAATAATTGCCTAATATATGGCATTAGCGTTTCCGATAAGTTGAATGGGCTGAATGCTGTTTATCAACAGCGTGTATGACTTCTCCATATATTAAATCAGTTTACTTTTCAGTTTGTATGCATATGTGACGTGATTCCATATTCAAGAATTCATGATCAGAGCTAACGGCATTCAGTGAGTCCATTACATTGGCATTTGAATATTGTGATGCGTTTATTGTGTACGTATTTCTAAGATTCAGTCTCTAGTGCTTTTTGTTTTATGGTTTAAAATGTCAGAAAAGGATAAGCGATATGTTCGAAAGTTTAGAAAAGAGTAGTTAAATAATGAACAATTGAAGGATTGTTATTAGAGGTGCCTGGTGAAACTAGTGCGCGGTGCAAGTATTATCATTGCAATCTGAGTGTGCGCTTGTCAAATTCACTTCTTCATGGAAAAAGTAAGAAACATTAAAAGCAGCAGAACCCTTTTCAACTTCACGACAGTCAAAATTGCCATTGCAACCAATCAAACACGCATATGAACCCGCAGCGGCTGAAGCTGCCTTTACTTTGTTTGTAATTAATCATTGTTCAATCAGATCCATTGATCATCTTTTAGATCTAACCAAGAAATTTTTCCAAAATCCTGACCATGCATCTCTTTTAAGGCTGCATCGCACAAAGTTTAGTGCTTTAATTAGGAATATTCTCTACCAGCAGTTTAAACTAGAACTACAGAATGACATTGGCACTGGCCATTTTAGTCTTCTTATAGACGAGTCTACAGACATTTCTGTCACTAAACTATTGGCTGTCTGTATTGCATACTTTTCAAAACAACAAAGCACCATTATATCCACTTTCTCTGGAATTCTTGAACTAATCAGGGGAATGCTGATTGTATTGTCACTGCAGTAAAGTCTTTACTTTCATATTATGGTTCAGAGGAATAGGAACCTATAGTGTTTCAGTAATGGTGGGCATTAACAATGATGTCTACCAAAAAATGAAATGTGAGTTAACTAACCTTGTGTTGATCCCCTGTGTTTGCCATTCAGTTCAGTTAGCTGTATACTCTGCTGCCAAAATGATACCAAGAAATCCTGAGTTTTTAATTTCGGAAACTTACTCTTGGTTTTCTAAGTCTTCTTCTCGACAAGTCACATATAGGGACTTGTTTAGTGCAATAAATGATGGAGCCGAGCCACAATCAAATACAAGGTGGCTGTCGAACGAAGTTGCTGTTTATCGGATTCTAAATCAATGGCTTGAACTACAGACACATTTTGAGATATCCAGACTTCAAACTAAGTGTTACACAGCCGAACAGACTCCTTCATAGCTTGTATTCTGATGCCATCCATAAGCTCTATCTTATGCTTCTTATATCACACCTTTAAGAATGTCAAAAAGTGAAGAAATCATTCCAGTCAAGTACAGCAGACCCTTCAAAGCTTCTCCAAGACTTAGCTCTAATTGCAGGACTTACGAGACGGTTTGTTGTTTCCAGTTATTAGGGGGATCTGATATCCGTGAACGTTAGAAAATATAAATCCCCTAATATTTATCTTGGCCTTGAAGTAGAAGTTTTGCTGGTGGATTTGATGAAACAAAACAAAATCAGCCCTGAAAGTGAAAAGGTATTTCGCAGTAGGTGTGAGAATTTTCTGCTTTGCTTAGTAGAGGAGCTCCAGCGGCCTCTGTCGAATAATGTTAAGATTTTTCAAAAAGTATCTTTAATTGCACCGGAAAATAACTTGAAGGCGATTAAAGAAAGTATAATCCCGCTACCTCAAGAATTTGAATTACCTGAAACTGAAATAACGAAAATCGAGTTCCAGTGGTCAAAATTAACTACTGTTCACTGGAAAAGTGATAGCAATGCAGTAGAATTTTGGCAAGAGGTCGCATCATATAAAGATGCAAGTTCCCGAAATCCGTTTCAAGAGCTCTCAGACTTTGCAATGATGGTTTTTGCCTTACCTTGGTCAAACGCTGACGTCGAAAGTGCATTTAGTATGCTCAACATTGTGAAAACCTCCCTTAGAAATAGGCTTAAAACCAATATGGTTAACTCAACTTTCACTGTGCTAGCCGGTCTTAAACGGGTGAAAAAGTGCTGTTTTGATTATGTTCCACCAGAAAATGTTCTGATGCAAATTGGTACAATGGCTGCGTACCGAGGAGTAAAACAACCCAGCATCTCACCTGAACTAGAGGTAGAAGACGATTTGGGTGAACTACCATTTTAATCAAAACCGGTGAGTAAATTTGCTTTTTACTTTTACTTCAAAACTCGCACTAATTTTTATTTTTACTATTTTGACTGATTTGGGCGCATTTTTGGGTGTTGTTCCAGCGGATAAACAAATAACCAGGGGTATATTCAAAGCAAACTTCATTTTTACATAAAAATACCGAGTATGCTTTATTTTTAGAATTTTGACGGATTTTGGCGCATTTGTTTGTGTTGTCTGGCGGTGAAAGGAATGAAACTCAGTGGACAGTAGGTAATCGGCGGCTCATTACCAGGCCTCGGTGTAGCGTTCCGAGACGCATAAAGTTAGGAGCACACGAACCACTGTGTTGTTTCTTGCCTCAACATGTATACATCTAGTCACAGTAGGGCACAAAATAAACGTTGACATTTTCCAGTGCGTATCGAGTACGGGAACTAATTGCCTAACATAACAATGTTGCATGGTTGTACATGTGTTAACATTCTGAAATAGCCATTTTCCATGACAGAAAAAACACGTGCAAACAATATACATATCACAAAATAGATTTCTTCACAAATTCATTGCACCATATACATAAATATTTAAAATAAATAAATAAATACATAAAGTAATAACCCAAATAATGCAAATTAACACAACACACTTCCTTACATGCCGTTGCAGCGAAATACAAGGTGCATTCCCAATGTATCAAATGAAAAAATCTCTGATTTTCACTTAAAATAAGTTTATAGCTAGAAAAACTTCGTTCAACGTCACATGACGTGGCAGGTGCATAGCGAAAGAATGGGATATCACACGAATCAACGTTCGTGGATTTCTATTCATTGTTTGAATCCAATAAAATGTGCTTAATGGCACACATATCTGCAAAACCAGAGTTTTTCTCCAGGACATTTTTTTTAATTTGGCGTTCACACTTGCAATAACAGAGTCCGATTTTGACTCATTCAGTTTTTGAAGCAGTGCAATTACGAACTGAAGAGCCCTAGGCATTTCTATATCTGACGCCTGCAGATGTGATATGCTTCTAGATATATCTACAAAATGTTTTGTAATGATTAGGAACGACCCCATTAACTATTCTGAAATCAGAGGTTTTACAATAGCCACGGCACTGCATTCCTCTGAATCAAGAGTATTTATTACGTCTATGACTTTGGGATAGTGTTCGGCATAGTAAGTAGCTGCGTCCAATTAACTGCCCCAATGCGTAATAATAGGCTGCGGTGGTAGGGGAATATTAGGAGCTATTGCTTCAAATCTTTGTATCCTTGAAGGAGCTTTAAAATGTTTTTTGACGTTGGATATTGTCGTAGTTCTCAGTGGCTTGTGTTATCTTATTTGTTGGGCGCTTATTGTTTAATTATTTTTTACTTTGGGTTCTTCGTCCTCCGGCTAGCTATTATAACTCAGTTGAGCAAGTATCTCTAAGCAGGGCGTGTAAACGGAAAGGAGTTGTTACTAAAATATAACACTGATAAAAAAATTTGAATCTGGACTTTTACTGCCGTCACACTTAATTAATAATTGACATGTTTAATCTTTATACACGCCTGACTGAAACTATGATATTTACGAATGTAACTACAGTCGTTTTAGTTGCCGCGCGCCGATTATTTCGCGTACTTTACATTTTTGCAACTAACTCTGCGACGTGCACCTCGTGAGAGATTCTTCAGAACTGTGCGACGTGTACCTCGTAAGCGACTCTTCCGAATTGTGCGACACTTGCTTATGGCTCGAGAATATATACTCCTTCACCTCGAGTTGCCTAAACATTATAATATAGCTCCTATTGGTTACCAAATTCCGCCCACTTTAGCGTCTGTTTTGGTCATCCAATCACTACTACTAACATATATTCTCTAGGGAAGATATTCCCTCCATTTCTAAACAAAGGCACGCTACCCCGACGTCATTTGTTTGTCTCTTCGTAGTGATAAACAACTCACCCCCTCGGTTTATTGTTACCCACTTCTATTGTCAGTTTCGGTCAGGCCTTGTAAACTTATTTCCTAACAATACTTATAGCTAACAAACATCTAAAATCCTGTACATACAATAATATTAATTTACACTACAATCACTCTGGCATTCACAGCATGTTATCATATAAAATACTGCCTCATATGCCCCACTAGAATCATAATTATAAATATTTACAACCTTTTTTGGAAATTTTATAATTGGGTGTGTAGTCTCCTGAATATTGTAACACACGGTATCTATCACGTGCACGTAACACTGCACACACATTTTACACACATTATGCTTCTTGCCTTTTTCTCGCCACTATTCACTGGCTCGGGTCTAATGTGTTCATATACCTGCATCTGACCTTACAAGTTTCCTTTCATACAGCAAATACTGTACCCTGAACTATTTGGGTCACTGTTACAAAGTGATTATTCCTTCTTAGGTTATTGACATAAAACTTTATACACTCAAGATTTTTACCTTGGTTCATTTTGTAATTATTGAACATATTTACCAAAATATTCATCCTCTACACAAACATATTTACATCTCTTAATTCTAAGACATAATTTCACTCAACATAACGATTATCTGTGTGCTACATAAATGTTTGGCTTAAATTATCCTTACCCTTTTTTATATTGTTTTGTACTTTATATTCACAATACCCTTTGAATTATATCTACATACCTTTACTTTCATGTGACATTAATTTATCCTTTTTTCTTTCTTTTTTTGCGGTCATTGCTATTCCCTCTCGTGGATCAAATTGTCCATGGGTAAGCATTACTCGTATTCTATGCTTTATCGTGATGTTCCAAAATCTGTTCATGAATAGCCTCTTAAAGGATTCATATGAAATTTCGCCCCCTGATACCATTTGTAGCCAATCTAAGGTCTTCTGGTCCAAACATCTTTTAACAACTATCATTTTCAATTCTTCCGGTATCTTTCTAATTTGAAAATACTCTGACAAGTCTGCAATAAACTGTACTGGATTGGAGTTTTCATTAAATTTTGGAAGTGACAAATCAATTAAGATATAATTATAGTTTTTTATTTCCCCTATTCCCATATTTAAATTATCTACCGTTACTTGTGCACTCTGAGTTTCGACGTGGGCTATGGATGAACCCGCCGCCTCACTCACATTATTAGTAATACCTGAGGAAATACCTCTATCATTATTCTGTGCATCAGATACATTGACATCACATATATTAACCCTTGAACTCAATTCTAACCTATTTACAGTACCTTGCAGACTTTCTATTGTCTGTTCCAATTTTCTACTGTTTTCATTTTGAATAGCTTGGTGCTTGTTAATTTCAGGAGTTAGTTTTTTATTCAAATTTATAGACAAAACTTTGACTTCTTCGGACAACTTATTTCTTTGTGTTTCCCACTCCTTCTGTATTTCAGATATCTCCCCCCTGAAATTAACTTGCACCTGAATTCAATCTGCATTCGTAGCCTCCTTCAGCTCTCTTAGCTCACTTGAAATGCTATTCATTCGGCTTCCTAACTGTACATCTTACATCAACATGTTCAAATTTAGTATTAACCTCACTTCTTTGGTTAGATATTTCCCTGCTCATATCTGACATTTTCTTTGAAAATTTTCCTATCTCACTTGCTATTATTTCCTGATTTTCATTTCTCATTCTTGTCATACTACTATCTAGCTCCATAAATTTCTTTTCAATTTCTTCCCTTAATTCCCTATTACTCTTACCAATATCTTCCCTTAATTCCCTATTACTCTTTTCCATATTCCTTTCTAATATGATCTGTAAAACTCTTATTTAATGTTTCACCAAAATTTCTCAGCATTTCCATCATCATACCAGCATCAAAATTAACATTTCCTGCTGCATTTACATCCCTTTGCGAACCTTCATTTCCACCACCCGTTACAGTTACTTCACCCCTGTTTGATACAATACTCTGACCCACAGGCCTAATATATCTATCTCTGTCGTCGGCTATCTGCCCTGAATTGTTTACAACAATCCCAGATGTTTGAGTTAACTGACCTACTATTCTATTCTGACTTTCTTCACTAATATTTCCTTCGTCAAATCCTGCATTGTTTGAGCTATTTTCCATGACCTGCATGGGATCACGGCCAACTGTTACATTATCTCCTTCCATAATTATTTCTTCAGTATTGCTAGTGGACATTCTTTTGTTAATCCTTCCACTTCTCAACAACATTTAATCTCTCACAATTCTTTTGTTTTTAGAATACACATAAAATTTACAATTTTCTAACCTTTTATGATGATATCTAATGACCTTGTTTTGGTGTCCAGCTTCCTGCCCCTCTCCCCTAGATGTATATGTCACCTCTGCGTCGTAATACCATGGATCTACGTCGTCTCGCTGTCTTGGTATCGAATTTCCCTGTTGTCTTCTGTTCTCGTAGTCGCTGATGTCCTCTCATCCGCGTCGTCGGTCGTCCTGGTGGTTGTTTCTGGAATCTGCGCCGTCCTAAAGTCTTGTAGTTAATTGCACCGCTCCATTCCTAGTTGTCTCGCCCCACATTCTGGGAGCCATTTGTCGCAGTTCTCAATGGCTTGTGTTATCTTATTTGTTGGGCGCTGATTGTTTAATTATTTTTTAATTTGGGTTCTTTGTCCTCCGGCTAGCTATTATAACTCAGTCGAGCAAGTATCTCTAAGCAGGGCGTGTAAACGGAAAGGAGTTGTTACTAAAAGATAACATTGATAAAAGAATTTGAATCTAGACATTTATTGCCGTCACACTTAATTAATAATTGACATGTTTAATTTTTATACACGCCTGACTGAAACTGTGATATTTACGAATGTAACTACAGTCGTTTTAGTTGCCGCGGACCAATTATTTCGCGTACTTTACATTTTTGCAGCTAACTCTGCGACGCGCACCTCGTGAGAGACTCTTCAAAACTGTGCGACGTGTACCTCGTAAGCGACTCTTCCGAACTGTGCGACACTTGCATATGGCTCGAGAATATATACTCCTTCACCTCGAGTTGCCTAAACATTATAATATAGCTCCTATTGGTTACCAAATTCCGCCCACTTTAGCGTCTGTTTTGGTCATCCAATCACTACTACTAACATATATTCTCTAGGGAAGATATTCCCTCCATTTCTAAACAAAGGCACGCTACCCTGACGTCATTTGTTTGTCTCTTCGTAGTGAAAAACAACTCACCCCCCTCGGTTTATTGTTACCCACTTCTATTGTCCGTTTCCGTCAGGCCGTGTAAACTTATTTCCTAACAATACTTATAGCTAACAAACATCAACAATTCTGTACATACAATAATATTAATTTACACTACAATCACTCTGGCATTCACAGCATGTTATGATATAAAATACTGCCTCAATATGAAGCAATCGGCATCTTTGAAATTAGCTCTTACGTGTTCGGCCACTCCATGAAGGGCGTGTGCCATACATGTTATATGAATTAATTTAGGATATAGCACCTGAAGAGCTTTTGCTGCCTTCACCATGTACGATGCCGCATCAGTTACAAGCAATAAGACATTTTCGAAGAGGTTTTCTATGCTCTTATGGTTTACTTTGTCCAGTATCTCAGATGTCACTAACATTTTCTTACCTGCATGATCGGGCAACAAAATTCCCACAATAACGTTTGCTACGAACCTGCCACAGCAATCTATTGTTTCGTCCAGTGAAACCCAAATTTTCCGTTCTTGCATCACTTCCCTTAACTGTTTCAATGTATCGTTATGGCAAGATGTAATATATGGTTTGTTCCCACACGATTCAGAATCGATTCCGAATTATCTGAGTGTGCGCAGTAGCTAAGTGGCGTTCCAACACGACAGAGAATCAGTTCAGAACCAATTCTGAATTTCCAGTTTGCTGTTCCAACGTATTTGGGAACTAGTTCGGAACGAGTGAAATCGGTTCGTGATTAAGAATAGGAACTGAAAATTCCAGACATGCGCAGATTGTATGGTCTACAGCGCATACTCATTTAATTCAGAATCGATTCTAATCGCTTGGAACAAACCCGACAGAGAGTATTGAAAAAGCGACATACTCTCTGTATTCAGTAGAAAATAAATTTGAATATGTAATTTATTCCTCCATTCGTGTTTATTTCTCAATACGGAATAGCAAAGATGTTTGGTAAGCAGTTGCTCGCTGTTGAGTATTATGGCGACATACTTGAGGAAAAGAACAAACGTCTAACAAAGCCAGGGAGCAAAACAGCGTTCAAAGATAACAATAATGAGTGATTTAGAAGGTGACAGTGATCTTTTTAATGATGCATCGACTTCCGAAGAAGAGGATTATTTCCATTTAAACATTATTCCGTTATTTTGGGACCTTTACCCCTTTTTGGCACCTTTATACCTTTTCCCCCTAACCATGCCCATAATCCCCTTTTTTCTTTTAAGTTTCATTCCAATTTATTCTTTAACTTTCAATTAACGTCTCCTCAGCTTGCTGTGTACGTGCGAATAGTAAGTCTACCTCTTTCAGTAAACGCCGCGCGGGAATTGAAAGCACACCCGCAACAATGGAAAATAATTGTGTGTTCGACGAAAACCTCTTTCTCTCGCTTTACTGCTATAAAGTAGCCCGCAATAATGCAATTGACAATGAGTGATTCTATCCCACCAGAATCAGTAGCCTGCTGTTCGTGAATGTGAGTTTGTTGCTGTGAGAGACGTCATCTGTTAACGTGGAGACGAAGCCTGGGCAGGCAGAGACGACAATAACCTCAACCGCGCAGTTCCGAGAATTATTAAGACTGGGCTATAATTCACAAAACAATTATATATAAAGAAATAAAAATTTCAGCTCAATTGAATGGATAGTTTAGAAAATAGCAATTTCAGTTGTGCATCCCCTTAAATAAACCAGCACCTTATTGTGCCTTTTTCACCTTATTTGAGCACCTTTTCCCTTCCTTTTTTCATCTGAAAATTGCAACTAAAAATCCTAACCCTGATCATAAGCATACATTGGTACCATGTAGTTTTGTATTATTTGCATTACGTTCGGAATAGAATTTATGTGGGGTGTCATTGTCTCAGAGTATTGGAGTTTTAAATTAAACATTGTGTTTAGAAGCTTCTGTAGCAGGAAACCTAATGTTAAATTGGAATTGTGTTAAATTACTTTTTCCGGGTTCTGGTTTAAATATAATATCTATATATTACAATTGTTATTCGCAATAACTCAGTATCAATGGCTTTAAGCCGATAAACGAACGCGATTTATTTTTGCTCGAATATTAGGACTGGAATCAGTATGAAAGAAACGCGGAGTTTGATTTCATTCATCAACGCTGTAAACGTAGATATTTGATCGTCTTCTGATTGACCGTGCAACGAAGAAGGCCGTGACAGAACGCGAACGGTTCAAGTAGTGTTCCAACCACACAACATTCCGAATTGGAGCGTACTGTGAGCGTACCGGACTGGCGCATGTGCATTAGCATGTGTTGGAATTAGTTCGGAACCCGTTCAGAACCGTATGTTGGAACAAACCTATAGTGTTTTCTTAAGGTCGACACTCTGGGAACAATTTTACCCGTATATTTTCCCAGAAACGCTTTAAAATATTTATTTTCGACCATGTTGAAAGGGATGTTGGCATCTACCAACATGCTACACAAATCCCGATAAAATTCTTTCTGATTTTCCATGTTTAAAAAAAATAAATTGAGTTTTATTTATGGACGCTCTTTAACTACAGCGGTCCTTAGCGTCCCATTCTATATTGGACGTGAAACACCGGAAATTTTGCTCAGAGGCCTCTTTATCAGGCTTGAGGTTCTTTTACGTGCCGTAAATCTACGACATGGGACCACCGGCTTTACTTCCCTTCTGAAGGAAGCCATGCTAAGGATTTTTACGCCCGAAAAAATCCATCGCCCTCCGCCGGTTTGAACCCGCGAACTTAGGAACTAGAGGCTAGTAAGTTAACCACTACACCACGAAGGGCAGCTGATTACCTATCTTTGATTGTGATGTTGAAGGCCCCTGTAGATTGTGTAATTTAATATTGTTCGTGGTATTTTGCTATTGCAGTGTTTTTGAACGAAACGAGATCTGATGTATTTTTTGCAGCGTTTGCAACACACAGTGTTGTTTCCTTTGACGAGGAAATGCTCCTTTCCAAACTTCCCTATAAGTGCACCCTGAAGGGAATGCTTGGTACTCTTATTGTTCGACATGTTTCAAAGTACTGTGGAGTATAAATAAGAGCAATTAATACTAACATAAATATCAATGGATATGTAAATACCATGAAACTATAGTTCTTTACTCACTGGATCTCGAGTACTTAGGAGACTGCATCAACCAAGGCCAAGCAGCAATATGAATGTTCACAGTGACCTTCGCTATGCAACAACCTGTAGGTTGGAAGTACTACCCCACCCACCGGGCTAGGACATCAACTCAACCTCGTTCGTTCACAACTGCAGTCTGCTAATTCCATGGCCCAAAACCGAGGCCTGCTCATTACACTGTAATTTCATTTCGTTTGGTTTCTTGTTTAAATTAGCTTTATAATTGTATTGCACTGAAAATACTGCACAACAGTGGAGATGTCCACGGTATACGCTGTGTGCCATGTTTGTAAACAAATTGTTTCCATTTGCTCGGGGTACCTGCTGTTGACAACAGTAATGTCCTCTTTAACTCGTTGCCCTCGAGATTGCATTCAGTACTGATCGGTTCTGTGTAGAGTTTTGTTTTTCCGGCAGTGGTAGTTGTGCTTAACGGTGATATAGAGCAGTATGGATAGGTTTACTGATAAGTTGGTCAATATGCACCTCGTGTATGGGTTCACTGAATGGAATGGAAGAGCGGCACAACGCCGCTATGTTGAGCTGTTCCCGCACCGATGGTAACCACATCACAGTACCTTTGAATCTGTAGATATGCGCCTATGAGAAACTGGATCCTCCCGTGTTAGAATGGAAGATGCTGGCCGTGCGAGGTATGCCAGAATGCCCGATCTGGAAGAGAATCTGTTACACGCGATTGGTGAAATCCTGCCGCTAGTAGTCAGCGCGTTGCACGAGCTGTGAGAACAAACCAATCACCTATTTTGAGAGTCGTACATAAACAACAATTGCACCCGTATCATCCACAGAAGGTGCAGTCATTGCAGTCAACGGACTACCCATTTCGAATGGAGTTTGCAAATTGGTTCCTACAGTAATGTGCAGAAAACCACAATTTTCCTGCTTTGGTGTTGTTTACAGATGAGGCAAGTTTACAAGAGAGGGCATGTTTAACTTTACAAATAGCCATGTGTGGGATTACGAAAATCTACACGCATTGATGTGTCGATCCTATCAACAGCATTTTGCTGTGAATGTATGGGCTGGTATTGTCAACGATTATGTGATTGAACCTTACGTACTTCCTGATATACTGAACGGAGTCGTGTACAAAACGTTCCTTAAAAATGTCCTCCCACAGTTCCTAGAAGATATGCCACTGAGAATTCGTCAGTTTATGTGGTTTCAACATGCCGCCGGCAGGCTTTGCTCTCGATGTTAGGATCCATATTGATGTAGAGTTTGGACTACATTGGATTGGCCGCGGGTCCTGTTCCATGGCCAGCTCGGTCACAGACATGACACCAATGGACTTCTACTGGTGCCTTGTGAAGAGCCTAGTTTACGAGACTCCGGCTGATACTAAAATGGACTTGGTTGCTAGGATTATCGCAGCCGCGGCAGTAGTACGCCAAACTCCGGAATGCCTGAATGTGTAAGACATACGATGATGCGACGCCGTACACTCTGCTATGATGATAGTGGTCGACATTTTCAAGAATACCTGTAAAGGAACGGTTCCGCATTTGTTGCGTACTGTACTGTACACTAACAGATCTGGGTGAACACACTGTGATAAAAGTGTACGTGTTTCGTCTGAGGGTTTTGAATTACTCTGTGTTGTGTGTTGTACGTTTTGGTTATTACAGACTCCTTCACTGTTGTAAATATATTTTCTCAGAAGCAGGGGTGAGTGGGGTAAGAAACCGAATGAATCATAATTGCATTTTTACTCTGTAACGAGCCGCTGGAGACCATGGGTTCCTTATACCAACCCAAACGCACCAACCGCAACGGCTTGAACTCCCGCCGAAACAGTTATAATTTCCCCGCAACTGCCTTACGTTCTCATAGTTACAATTACAATGATAATAAGCACATATCTTATCATAAGGAATGTTGGAAATGTTGTCCTTTTCTGTGCACATAATTCTAGCATCTTCTCAGGAAATATTCATTCACACCCGAGAGTTCTATGTCCGAAATTAAGTGAATTTCTAACCTGATGTTTTCTTTTAGTTCTTCCAATGTATGGGGTTTGTCGCATACATCTCATTTTTCATGTGATTAAAAAAATGAATTTGAGTTTTATTTATGGACACCCGTTGACCGCTGTGGTTCTTAGCGCCCCACTGTATATTGACCGTGAAAGACCGGAAATTTTGCTCAGATGTCTTTTTATTAGGTTTGAGGATCTTTTACGTGCCGTAAATCTACGACACGAGACCACCGGCTTTACTTCCCTTCCGAAGGAAGCCATACTAAGGATTTTTACGATCGAAAAAAATGCATCGTCCTCCGGCGGGTTTGAGCCCGCGACCTAGGGAAATAGAGGCTAGTATGGTATCCCTAGACCACGCAGGACGACCTTTTTTCATGTGGTGATCAGGATAATGATAATGATAACTCATCAGGGTAAATTTCTATAACTGGATTTTGTGAAATTATAGAGCAATTGACCCACGCTTAATATTCTTCTCTGATGAAGCATGGTTACATTTATATGGCTATGTTTCGTCGCAAAATATCAGATCTGGGAGTACAGAGAAACCCGAGTTTACACGTGAGATTCCTTTGCATTCCCCGTAAATTGGTGTGCAATAAACGTATACAGAATAATAGGACCTATATTTTTTGAACAGACAATAAATGCAGAGAGGTACATGAATGACTTTCTCACACCATTTTTTAAGAGCTGACCGATGTCGATTGTCAGTCTGGATTTTTCCAACAAGACCTCGCTACCGCGCATACCGCTGATGAGTGATTAAATTGAATTCAGGGAGTTTCTAAAGATAGGGTAATTAGTTAAGAATTTGGCCCTCGCGATCCCTGATTTAATTAAATGTAATTTTATGTACAGTGGAACTTGAAAAATAAGGTGTATCCAACAAACCCCCATATAGTAAAGTCGAGCAGGTGTTTGCTGATTTTAGCTGCTGCCTCAAATGTTGATAATATCGGGTTGATCCTCGGCTGCTTCTTGGCATAAATGTTAATTATGAGCATGAGATGGTTCGGAGTTCTTAGGGCATGTGTCATAAGAAGAAAGCTAAAATGAAGACTCTGGTTTAGCTGTGATAAATGTATTTAATTGTGCTAGGCTTGGAATTTTGAAGTTAATATTGTGATAAGAAATGCTACATTAAGTTAAATGGTTACTATTAACGCGATTCCACTTTTAGGACTTTTAATACTGTCTTTGTGTTGTCATGAAGATCGTTTCACTGAAGTGAATTTCAGTACCAAGCAGTGTTTCGAAGTAATCGCTCACACGAGGTTTCACTCCCGCACAAAAGTTAGCTTGAGGTACTTTAGTAAACACACATGACTTTCTTTGTTGTACGTACAGAGAGAGCCAAAAAACTACGAACCGCTGCGCGGTGTTTTTCCTATCCGCATCCTCAGCGCTCGTTGCCGTCTACTGCTATCATTGAAAGCCGCGGATGAAACCATACAACATTTTTAAAACTGCTTTTAAAGGCTTTACTTACCAGAGTAATTCTGCCCCCCTCCGTGCTAATTAATCTGAGTGTACGTGTTTCATTTTGCTGACTGTTGCTAGCGTATTAGCATTCCCCCAACCTTGGCGTACACACGCTTCGCGAGATAAAGGGCGTATTGACTCTCAATTACACATGCACGCAAAACGCCAAGAAAACCCAGGCTTTTCAGTAGTGTCTTCGCAGTGTGCTTGTTGTGAAAGATGGAAGAGGATGATGGTTTGTTGGATTTGGCTGGAGTGTGCATATTGAAGGAGAGGTTAATGAGAAAGATAAGAGAGTAGGTTAAATAGTACCAATACATAATACAAAAATATGTGGTTTGACCACTCCATCTTCTCCACTACCTGACCGTCGAGATTCCTTCATTTCTTTAACTCCTTTCTCCAACTATTTCTCACGGAGTAATCTTTTTTTTCCCTTTCTGTTTTGCACCGCCTCCCTATTAGTTTCCGGGTCTATTTGCTTCCTTTTGTTTACAAGCTGTTCATAAGACTTTTCCTTGCTAGTCCCAATGTACTATCAAAGGACCGACATTTGTATGCAATATAACTCGCAAGATATTTTACAGTCCATATTGAAATCTCCAATTTCAAAATTTTCCTTTATGCTCATATCTTCTAACAATATTGCCTCCTTATATTCGGTGGGTGCTGAAAGTCCTTTAGCAATGTCATGCATCCATAGTCTCATGTTTTTCCTATCGCTGATAATGAAATTATGCTTAATCCAATATGCTGAATAATATGAAGTCAACATTGTTATATTACTTTCAGCAAACACGACCAAATGAAATATAGTTTTGAGATGACGTAACTTTTGATTAATTTCGCTGCTACTGTTGCTTTTATTTGTGCTCGAACCCGGAAGACAGACATCATGCCAGTTCGGAATCAACAAACATGGCACTGCATCACCACATACAATTTTCCGTAGAGGTAAGCCAAGTAATTCGTTTTTTAAATCCCGTTCATAACCTCAGGCCGAAAATGTACTGAGCCACTCGAGCATTATCAGTGTTGAATTTATCACTCCGTTTACAGCGAGACACCCACATGCTCCTTAGTTTATCTTTTTTAGAATATCTATGATACATAATTCCAGCGGTTTTTGTTCCTATATTGGAACAATGCGCAACAGCACAGTTAACTTTGTGTTTTGAAACGTTCAGTTTGAACACGAATGCACACCACACTTGTATTTGCAAATCGCATCCACAACTAGAACTAACTTCTACGCAATCGGAAAGAACATTCTTATTTAGTGAGCAACAATGCTCACCAAACAACATTTGCACCTGTTGGTGCGGTACAAAACTGTTGCTCATGATTGGACAGTACAACGCATTACAGAAAAATATTATTTAAAGAGCTTTTCTGCGATTCCTCGAAATAATTGTATAGGTGTTGTTTAAGAATGGTTTTCTCCCAGAAGATAGGGAATATACTGTTTTAGAAATTAGTGCGTGAACACCTAATAGGACAATTCGGCACGCTTTATGACACCTCTTCGTCCTGTTTCAAATGCACAGGGACTCGGACACAACGTCTCCAAAACTTTTAAGAAGATCAACAGAAAGATAAAAGAAGGCGAAATGCAATAATCTTCGCTTTGCCTTAGGGTAATATACTCCTTAAATCCAAACCGTGTGGAAATTTAGGTATAACATGAACAAAAGGCTCATGACCCTTTTGCATGAATATGCAGGTGCTCTTTTAAAATCCGGAAATAAGAAAATCGTTTTCTTTGCCATCTCAAGGGAAACAAACACTCGGTTCACACTGAGGAATATCATTGTAATGATATAACATTGTGATGGTATTCAGCTAGAAAGTGTAATCCGCAATAAAATTACATTATTTTACAACCTCAAATAAGGATTTTCTATACCTTACTTTGATCACTGTGGTCATCTCTGAAAACGCGTAACATATATAACTAAAATTATTTATAGCTGTTTAAAGCGCGAAAATATGCACAATATATATTGTAGTTACAAAACTCGGATTTACCTCATTCACATGACTTTCTTTGCTCACTCTTCTACAAACTATCCATACAGAAGTTTATTCTTCTATCTACTTGTTAAGAGAGATGAGCCTTAATTACACATTCAGTTGTATGTATAAGAAGGATTCAGTAAGCTAAACCGATAGTCAAATTTTAAAACGTTTTTAAGTGGTAAGTCGCTATTCAGAATATCTTGAACATGGTTAAAGCCACAACAATGTTTATTTCGTATAAACTGTGTGCTTTAACGAGTTCTACTTCTTTTTAAAGTAATTTTTTGATCTTTTAACCTTTACCAAATTATAAAAGCCATTCAAATGAAGTTTTCACAGGCTACTTACAGGAAATTCAAAATATACATTTTATTTGTCATGCAAATGTTTTAAACATATGCATTTTAATCAAAATGGTATTAATCATTTTTGAGAACAAAAGTAATGAATAATTTACCATGTAAAGGGTAGTTCGTGATACGTAATCTTCTTAAAAGATCATGTCGCATCCTTGGAAGATGCTGGAGTTAAATTCCAAGTTTGGTATTTAACCGACTTTTTGTTTTGAGTTATGCTGTTCACACGCACGCAAGACCTTTTTCTAAAAATTTGGTTTTTAGATTCAAGGAGTCTAAAAACATGTATTTCCGTGAAAACTTGGTATCGAAATTTTGGGTGGAATACAATACTTCCTCTACTTACTATACTTCCTATAAGTAGGAGAGGAGAGGAAGCAAAATTGCAGAAATAATGCATAGCCTGAAGGTTTTATTTTATTTTAATATAATATATGTTTTCTTCTCCCTCTCTTCGTTTATTACGTGATTAAAAGGCAATGATACTTGCTATCCTTTGTAAGAAATGCTTTGCAATTATAGCTTAAATGTTGAAAAATCAAAGCCCAAAGGATTGCAACTGTTTAACAAGACAAGCTGTAAGATAAGAGTATATGATATAGTTTTGATTCTTCCTCCGTATTATTTTTCTTTTTCTATTTTATGTTACGGAATGAGAGTTTTGTTTCAAATAAATTTGCCCGAGGTGACCACATCATGTCAGATAGCATGACGGGATTTGAATTATATCGTAAAACTTGAGCTTGCACATGTGAATAGCGATGCCAGCTACCTTCCACATGACGTCACTAGCAGACAGCTCGACAAGCAGTGTATGCGCGGGAAGCGGGAAGACGCCCCCCTTACACGGGATTCCAGACATGTCGTCGCACGCTTTCGCAGCGTATAATATCCAAACAGTTGGATATTTTACAAGCGTATTACTTTTGGCATTTTTCCTTATTAGTCGGGCACCTGCGTAAAGCGTGTATACGCTAAGGTTGAGGGAATACTGCTACGTCTAATACCGTTTTAAATCAGTTTTGATGACATACAGACTTTACTTCCTCTGCTAGTGTGGTATCAACTCAGATAAGACCTAACGATAGCATTTCCTCTGGTTGTTTTGTGTTTATTTAGCATGTATTCTAGAAGTTCCTCTTGTAAAAAGTTTTCTAACACAAGAGCGCACTGTGATTCAGGTTTGCCAACTCACCTCAAGAATTCCATTTTGAAGGTAGAAAATATAATTACATAATCATAGTTTTATGCTCCTATATTATTGGTCTAATACAGTAGTTTGAATAGATGCAAATACCAAGATTAGATAACTGGAGCATTCTCTCTCTCTCTCTCTCTCTCTCTCTCTCTGTACTATTAGGGACATTTAGGAATAGTGCTGGTTTCTTGGTGCTGTTATCGTGTTTACAACTCAAGTAGTCTGTACTCGCTACAACATGGATAGTTGCTGCGATGGCCGCAAGTAAACGACTCTAAATAGATGTCCTGAGTAGTATATATAAAAGAGCTATAAGCTATCACTGTCATAAACATTTCATTTAAATACTATCAGTTGAGCCATTAAAATGTGATTTGTCAATGTATATTTATATCACTGGCGTTAATGGAAATAGAATGTGTTTCTTGACAACGTTAATATAAAAACGAACATCTACAAACTATACAAAATGGATACAGTGTTACCCATCCTTGTGATAAAAAATTAATATGGAGATCAACGAACATACAAATCTCTTGCTAATTTGTAATTCTTCTTTTCTTTTAATCAGAAAATTGTGAAAATATTTCCAAGATCATCTGTTATCTCCAATAAAGCCATAAATTTGCGAATATGGCAAATGTTAGAAACTTCTACAGTAAACAATCACTCTACACATCTAATATTACGATAAAAGCTTTCTGTAGAGTTCTCTGCAGCATTCAAATTGTTTTGCGAGCCCGAGCGCTAGGCATTGTAACGTAACATCTATATAACGTTTGTTTGAAATGGGTTCCAAGTTGGCAAATGAGGCATAGGGAAACACCGTTAGGGGTACCTACATTTCGCGCACTGCGACCTACATAAGATCTATTGCGGTTCCCACAACCCAGGAGGAAGGGATGGAATGAAGGAGCCACAGGAGGTTACAGGCTGCAGGCAGACATGCTGTAGAGACGCGCGGAGGTCCCTAACGTTTCTGACCTGAAGACCCGTCCCACTACTGGAGCTGCCCAGAGAGGACGATGAACCACCCGTCCAAGCGGGCAGCCCTCTAGTGTAACGGGGAATATTTTTGCCTTGTAGCGAGCATCTGCGCCATCTGTCAATCACTGCCACACACCACGAAATCTAGAAGTATACCTGAAAGATGAGAAGAAAACTGAATGCCAAGGAAATGATGGAAAGGAAATCGTGATACATGAGAAAGCACCCTAGGATTCGCCTACCGACCAGGGAAAACAAAAATCCCCAAGATCGGAGTGGGTGGTCAATGGGAGTCGAACCCGGCATCTCTCAAATGCCAATCTTACGAGTTAACGCGGAGCTAACTCGCTCGGTTTGAGCCATAAAAGTGAATAGACTTTGTAACCTTCTCACTCCTAACGACGTGTATACTGTGTGGAAGAAATATAAATGACGTCCTTTAAACCAATGGTCTTTCCTAGACTTGTAGGAAAAGGCTTTGAAATGTCGAGACATTAAAAACCAACGCGCTTTCCCTTGTAGGTGGTGGGAACTGCGCACTTAATGGATAGGGCAAGAACCACCGCAGAGAGGAATCTCTCCGAGGCCATTTGCGAATTGGTTGCCGCATAGTGGGAACGACATTAACTTATTAGTGGTGTTTAACTCTCAAAATGGTTTCCTTCGTTTATTTTCGGTGATATGTTAGAAGCAAGCAACTAAAAAACACGCTTGTTTGAATTTGAATGAAACAGAAAAATAAAAGCATTTAACTTAAACGTTTACATATGCACTTATGTGAAAACTAAATATATTAAGGTGTTTATCGAAGCATTCAGTGAGAATAAATAAAGTAAAATTGGCATTTTGTTCAACAATTTAAGTAAATTTAAAAAAAAACATTTACTTTATTTAAACACTTAATAAATGAGACTAACAACTAAATATTTAATAAAACATACAAACAACGGTGCACAGTCTCGGTAAAGGTGTTATACCGAAGATATGAAACTGAGTCATGAGTATGGAGGTATGAATAAAACTCAAGTATTTACTTCAAGTAAAAGTGTTAAGTAAAAGTAAATACTTCAAGTAAATATTAGCAACTAAAATCCTTACTTGACTCCATATGAATAACCAAATACTTTTACCTGTAATTAAATATTATCTAATTTTCCTGTTATTAGCCTTTAAGAATATGCTAGGCAGCATTTACTATTGTAGGTACAGAAGGCTCCAAATGTTTATCGGTGGGCCAGAAAGTGCACAGGAAGAGGGGGAAGGAATGTCTTCTCGACTAGTCATGCCTGGCTATTGCCAACAGTAAGCACCGGTACCATCTCAAAGATCACACTTAATTTTGCGCATGCTCGTATAACACAGCGACTCTACTCTACAAGAGGAAAGTAGACGAAATTTAATACTGTTCTCCTTATTAGATCTATCCAAACGAAATAAATTAGCATTTTCTTCACATAATATGTGTTCAAAAAGCAAATATTGCACTATTTATGCTGTTGCTAAAGATGTTTAAGATGCATTCTTCAGTAATTTTCTTGAGAAACAAGGTCCATATAATGTATATCTTGTTCTTAAAGTTTGTTCCTAATAATAATAATAATAATAATAATAATAATAATAATAATTCCACAATTACCACGCAATGGAATGCTCTACACGAATTCCGACAACAGAGGGTATTTATAATCTTGAATATAAGTTTGTTTTGGTTTTTAATCTCCATAGAGATTGATCACAACGTTTAGCGCTAAGTGTGTAGTTCTATACGCCGGCACATTCAATTCTGATAAATTGATAATATTCAAGTAACGTTTCAAAAATACGGAAGCAAAAGTAATAGTAATGTCAAACTCTTGAAGCAATTTGAGCGCATTTAAGTACAACATTCAGTTTTCTTCAAAATGAGATATATTTTGCATTTATTACTGGAAAGCGATAAAGATTGTTTTATTTGAAATGTAATTTCCCCTTACACACACTCACAAGGGAAAGGAAGAAAAACCATGCCAATCGTATGGTGAGCGTAGAGTAAAAACAGCTATTGTATCTAAAAGGAGAAAATCTTATAGATACCGAAGAAACAGCGTTTAGCGCAAAATATGCAGTTTCTATATAGCTGCTTTATTGGATTAGAATAACAAATAAGCTAAATTTTCAACATCGTTACACGAAAGTGTTAATGCAAAACGGTTGATGTGCTTTTCTTGTAATTGGTTCCTTATTTGAAAGCACTGTATTCTGAAACTTATATTGCTTTCAAATTAAAAATCTGAAGAAAGAAGAAAAAAAAACGCTTCGGAAGTAACATACGGTCGTTAGATACTTGTATTATGATTCACGTTCTGAATTCTAAAATTGCTTCTCTTCCCTGGTGTGGAATGTGTAACGGAGGGGACTCCGCACCGATCCAATGAATGAGTATTACTGTGTTATGCCCCTCGAGGGGGCGTCCCGGAAGGGAGGGACGAGGTGAAAGACACCGGGGGGCCGGAACCAGAAGTGACGGCACAGCAACGATAGGGTCCCTACAGTTTCCACACTGAGACGCCCCAAAAGTCGGACAGGCAAACCGGGAACCCCGCCCCATATAGAGAGTCCAACGCCCCCCAAGGGGCAGATCGCATACTCCGGCAACCAGCCGAGTATCGAGAGACGGATGAAGTTCTATGTAGAGCATACTTTTCCCTTCCACGCCGCACCGGAACACCATCGCCGACACTTCTAACCCTGAAACAGACCTAACGCGGTTAAGGACAAATGAAATGAGGAATGGAACGATATGGAGGGACAAGAAATTCGGGGGCTGAGAGAAACCTCTCCAGCATTCGCCTGACGATCCGGGGAATCCCTGAAAAAGCCCATGCGTCAGAGCGGTCGGTCACTAGGAAGCAAACCAGGGACCTTACGAATGCGAGTCTCACGTGTTACCGCGGCACCACCTAGTCGTCCTCCGCGGTATAGTGGTCACCATGCTGGCCTCTATTCCCGAGATCGCGGGCTCAAACCCGGCGGAGGGCGATGGATTTTTTCGGGCGTAATCCTTAGCATGGCTTCCTTCGGAAGGAAACTAAAGCCGGTGGTCCCGTGTCGTAGATTTACGGCACGTAAAAGAATCTCAAGTCTGATAAACAGGCCTCTGAGCAAAGTTACCGGTCTATTACGACCAGTATAGAATGGGATGCTATGGACCACAGGAGTCAAAGAACGTCCATAAATTAAAAAAAAACCGCTCGGTTTCCCTGGTCTACATTAAAATTTATAGGAGGCGATTAGTGTTATCCGCAACAGTCCATGATATCCATTTCATTTTAAAATACCAGTATATATTTGTGTTTATTTTCGATGATTTAAATTGATATTATTTTAAATTAAATATTCCATCGAGAGAAGGAATACATACTGACAGTTTAACATTAGACGATACTCATTATGAGGTTCTTCTACAGTTTTTTTTATACTTGCAACAATAACTAAGTCAAATATATGTATCTACACTGCCGTTTGTGAAAATTGCAACACCAAGAAAGAATTTCCCGAATAACTCCAAACTTGGTGGAAGCGTAGAAGAGTGTGCAAGCAATGAATGATTATGTTTGCAGAGAGATGGGGTACACATAGGCCGAGCAGAGCCCTCTCGTGTCGGTCCGAATATGTCAGTGTTCCGCCCAGTGTAGTCAGTGCGGAGCTGTCAAACAAGGTGGAAACAATAAAGTGAGTGCCAGTATGCCTCGTCGACGTCAAATGGAGCCATATTGGCATGTGAGTGAGTTTGAATAGGGCAGAATGGTCTTCGGGAAGCTGGTTTGTCATACCGTGACATTTCGGCTCGTACAGGGCATGCTGCTACAACAGTGATGCATGTGTGGAAGCAGTGGATAGATGGAGGTTGTGCGCAGCGAAGAGCGGGTACTGGACCACGGAACATGACCACAGCACGGGATGACCGTCATCTTGTCCGCATGGCCATAACGGACCGTACAGCTTCATCCACAGTGTTGGCTCGACGCTGGAGCACTGCAGCAGGTGTGAACTTGTCTGCATCAACGGTTCGTCGCCGTCTGCTGCAGGTTGGACTGGTTGCATGCATGCCATTACGTCGGCTTCCATTGTCCAGAAACCACAAGCTCCTCCGACTGCAATGGGCACGTGAACACTGTCACTGGGGTGCGGAGTGGCAAAATGTAGTCTTTTCGGACGAGTCCCGCTTCAACGTGTCCTACAGTGATGGCCGCATACGTGTCCGGCGGTACCGTGGAGAGCGCAACCTGGAGGGCTGCATTGTTGAACGGCATAGCGCACAAACACCTGGTGTGATGGTTTGGGGTGCCATTGGTTACAATAACCGATCTTGCCTCCTACGAATTGAGAGCACTTTGAACAGCAACCGGTACCTAACGGTGGTTGTAGAGGTACTCCTCCTACTTCAGACATCTCCACAGGCCACATTTCAACAGGATCATGCCCGGCCACATATTGCGAGGAATGTACAAGCCTTCTTCGAAGAGCGAAGGGTACCATTGCTTCCCTGGCCTGCACGTTCGCCTGACATGTCGCCCATCGAACATGTCTGGGTTATGTTTGGTCGGCACCTGGTGCGTCACGGTCCTCCATTAACCAGTGCCACGGATTTGTGGGCTCGAATACAAACTGCGTGGAGGGAAATCCATCAGGAACTTATTCAGAACCTTTTTGATTCAATGTGACGGCGTATAGCAGCTTTAATTGCAGTGCATGGAGGTCACACCAAAGACTGAATATTAGGGTTCAAAGGTCATGTATAGATTTGAAAAGTTTATCATTTGTTACTTGTCATATACCGAACCTGTGGTATTAAATTCATTGAATGCATGCGTTTCCTTCTTGGTGTTGCAATTTTCACAGACGGCAGTGGGGTTTAAATGTCCGTTTCTATTTAAAATTGAATGTATTTTATGTTTATTGTCAATAGGGGAATAAAACCTTAACATACTACGTAAGCCGTATTCTGTTTATGCTTCACACACTACTATTGCTATTTAATAAAATCTGATGTGCTGCATTCACATGTCTTTCTCTTCTCGCTCTACAAGCTATTCTTAACAACGCTTGTTCTTCAATCTACTTCTTCTTAGGAAAGGTGGAATCAGACTGAGAAATTCAATGCCATAGCCGGGATCTGAACCAACTTTGTCCTACACATGGTTTGTGTAAAAGAACAATTAATTTCCATTGATTGATCTAATACTTGATTAAACATGACGCTTTGAAATCCCATGCTGTTTGTATGGCCACGACAAAAACAAAACGAATAGCGATTTCCCAGTTACAAAAAGTATTCAAAATAATAACAAAAAATATGTGGGAAATAGTTAATTTCATAAAAGTGTGTATGACAAATTGTGTGCCTTAACGGG
Source organism: Deroplatys truncata (assembly GCA_030765065.1). NCBI lineage: Eukaryota > Metazoa > Arthropoda > Insecta > Mantodea > Mantidae > Deroplatys > Deroplatys truncata. Next base: position 170,050,835 of record CM060990.1, read on the forward strand.
GTCTGCATTTCTTGCGCAGTAAAACTTTGTCCATCTTTTACAGTTTACCAAATATACAAAAGTCATTCAGAATGAAGAAGACTTGAGAGGCCCTTCTCAGAAAACTCAAAATATATATTTCGTTTGTCATGAAAATATCTTAAACAGAGAATATTTTTATCATAATCGTTGGAACCATTTTTGAGAAAATAACAAATTTCGAAAGATTTTCCATGTAAAGGGTTGTTCGGGGTTGGGATGATTTTCTTGGAGATTCTTCCTGTCATATCTTCGAAAGATGCTGAAGTTAAATATCAAGTTTGGTATTTAACAGACTTTTCGTTTTGGAGTTATGCTATTCACAGACACGCAGGCACACGGAGCGTTTCTATAAAATATGATGTGTTGCATTCACTTGACTTTCTCTATTCACTCTTCTACAAACTATTCTTACAAAGCGTATTCTTGCGTCTATTTCATATTAATACACACGAACCTTTATTACTTATTCACACTTTTCGCTGTAGCCATAAGTAGGACATATTAAGCTAAAGCGATAGTCAAATCCTTTCAAGCCCATCGCTGTTTGATAGCTTTGAAATTCTCTTCTCTTTGTATGAACACGAAAAAGAAAGAAAGTACGATTTGCAGTTGAGAGAAGTATAAACTATTTTTAAATTTAAACCAATAACAAACAATATTTCAGAATAAGTTAGCAACTTAATGTTATTTGACATAAATTTAGTGCTTTAACAAGATCTACTTTTTTGTGCAGTACATTTTTTTCTCTATGGTTTACTAATTATCAAAAGTCATTCACAACAATGACGAATTTAAAGGCTATTCCCAGAAAATTAAAGATATACATTTGATTTATCATGAAAATAGCTGAAATATATTATGTATTTTAGTAAGCATCGTTACAACTAGTTTTGAAAAAATAAAAATAATTCGAAAGATGTTCAATGAAAGAATAGTTTAGAGTGGGTTTTTTTCTTCAGAACCTTCGTACCACATCCATCCGGTTTTTAACCGAGTTTTAGTAATGCTGTTCGCGCACACACACGCACGCGCGCGCGCGCGCACACACACACACACACACACACTTGGATTTTATTCTAAAAATACATTCCTTGGACTTAGGGAGTCTCAAAAGTGTATTTCTGGTGAAATTGCGACATTGAATTTTTGGGTGGAATACAATACTTTCTCTACTTACTGTAACTAGGTGGGAAAGTAAAAATGCTTTCTTTGGATTCAGGGGGTCTCAAAAGGTTATTTCCAGTGAATCTCGTTATTGAATTTTTAGATGGAATACGATGCATCCTCTACTTTCTGTAACTACGAAGTAGAGAAAGTAAAAATGCTTTCTTTGGATTCAGGGAGTCTCAAAACGTGTATTTCCGGTGAATCTCGTTATTGGATTTTTGAGTGGAATACACCACTTTCTCTGCTTATTATAGGTATGTAGTAGAGACAGTAACAGGTAGAGTTGTGGTATAGATGCGTGGCTGTTTGTCGTTACGGCATTTTGCATGCAACCAAATGGGGAAAAGTGTAATTTAGACTGACTTAAAATAATTTCTGGCCTAAATTTTTGTCACGATTAAGGTAAACTATACCAAAAAATCATGCTTTATAAGGATATTATGAGGAATAAAGAACATATGTTAGTTGATCATGGGTAAAGAAGGTCGTGAATATTGAAAACCAAACCATTTTGTTTTAACACTTGCTTATTATACAATGATATGATGTCTAATTAAAAAAGAATTAGTTTGTATACCGCTTATATCGCTGTGCTGTAACGTTATTGTTGTTTTTTTCACAGTTATTACTCACTTACAGTCAAGTCTAAAGCAAATGTGTTGGAATGATACTGTCTTTAGCACTAGAACCATATATCTACATTTCTCAAGCTTGCAGACCAGGTATAAGCTAAGGCACCTGGGATAACTCCCCGCCTTCCTTCCCGCTGCTACTGCCACGTGTACCGGAAAGCATTTGGAGCCGTCGATGATATCAGTAGTTTGTCATCTGCGGCTTGAAAGGTACGTACGATAATCCAACGCGTGCACCTGATAGTTTATTTTGTTTTCATATATTCCGATAGTAACTTCTTCTGAGCTTGATGTACATGTGCCTGATCATTTCGTCAGGAGTTTAAACAAGTGGCCAGGCTTAAGTAAGTCACAAACACCTTTTATAAAAGCTGAGAAACCTCGGGCTATGATCGATGTATGTAAAATATCGCAGGGTGTATTAGGTCGTACCATTAATAGCGAGCAAATAAAAAAGAATTGATAATATAAAAAGTGAATTCAAGAGGAAGGTTCACAAAAATGCTCAGGGAAACAAGCAAATTAAGAAAAACTGGAGAAAGAACTTCTGCATTTATTACAAGGAAAACATACCCTACAATTAATTACCTGTGCTCCAGGCTAGTGAAACTTAATCCCAAATCCGCATGATATGACCAAGTTTTCGAATCGAATATTTGCATGTAAAAGCGAATCAAATCTAAATTGGGTGGCGCATAGTATTACATCAATCGTTAGTAGTTCCAAAGTTAGAATTACATAAACTGATACATTTATCAGCTGTTATGTTTTATTTATACACATAAACAAAACCAGCGGAGTCACAAATCTAAGCTCAAGGGAGGCAAATTTTAAGCGTTACAAGAAACGTTTGAACAATGCAGTCAACTTGTTGGCCAACTTAACATTTTATATCATTCTCTGCGAAAGAGAGCCAAACCGATCTCGTTCTAATAGAAGTTTGTATATAAACGTGGAGTACAAAAAGTAGACGCAAATCGATTTTACTCGTAAGTACATTTACCTAACAGAAACATCGCAACTTTGCATTAACATAATTATTTCTATACGTACTTATTTCTCCAACAATGCTTAGTATGTTAACAAGGTATTCATATTTCTATGCATGAACAGCTGTCATACAAACTCAAATTTATCCACAATTATTAAATTTTAAGTGCAATCCACGTTTAAGAATTTGAACTGTGTAGATTGCGCGGTACAAATGCTGAGATGGCGACAATGCGGATCGTCGCCAATGGTTCTCGTGTAAACTCTCATTCTACATGTAATATTTAGTGAAATTATCTCGAGTGCAATCATTTGGCGGTGAAGACTGCTGTTCTCTTTGGACACAATATAAACTCAAACCGTAAGTAAAGGTAGAGTTAATCTTGATACTTTGATTAAAACTGTAAAATTAAAATCTCTTTCCTAGCATAATCTAAAATCACAGTTATACATTCATGGACGCCTATAATGAGAGAGATTGACTCAATAATGCTAATCCAAGGAAAGTAAGTTCAAATGTTGCCAACACTGATAGCTGTAACAAAGGTGAACAAATAAACCCACAGACAAATGAAAGCATTACTACCTCCTATAGTACAACTCACAGACGTTCAGATAACTAAACGAAGCCTGCTAATAACGAACCCAATGCATCCACAAGATCAAGTTACGTTGGTATAGCACCCTCAAACCCTACCAAAGAGAAAGTTATTTGATGGCATTAGTATCAAGGATTACCTTCTTAGGCTGGGAAAACTAACCAGCAATTACGCTATGTTTCTCGCATATCGAATGGAAATATTTGTTTATTCCTATCTACTGAGAAATTTGCTGAGGAAACCACCAAAAAAAACACCCAAAGCTACCCATCAACAATGTTTCGTTTGAAATAAGACCTCTTCTAATAAGAAATAAACGAATCATGCTGTAAAATGTTTGCCCAGTAATCCCCAACTATGTGATTGAAAATGAACTAAACCAATTTGGCATTACAGTAATGTCCCAAAATGTCACCAATTAGAGCAGAGTATCAATCCCAGGTTTCTCGCACATACTAAGTTTTAGAAGACAGATGCACATCCTAAATGAAGACTTCAATAAGGTTCCTGAAACATTACAACTAGAACATGATGGTACAAACCATTTCATATATCTATTTTCTGATCTCCCCCTGAAGGGTATTTAGCGAAACATTGCCCTAATATCAGTGCAGCACCTGAGGGTGTGCCTTCAGATCCATCTCACAAAATTCTCAGAGTAAATCTAGAGTTCTCGGAATTTCCAGCACTTAACGAGGAGATTCCAACTCCAAGGGGCAATATTAAGGATTGCATACCCTCTTCTTCCCTAAAAGCAACAAAAATGGCCTCTCATTCACTACAGAGAAATTCCCATGCTCCAGCTCCATCGAGCTCTATCGAGGAGCTCACAGAATCAGAACCTCCTCAGAATCAGAATCAGAAACATCTCAAAGCCCAGCAATGAAACAATCACAAACTCTTGGATTTAAAAGACCAATTTCACCAACCAGCAATGAAACTGCCAAGATTAATGATGAATGCAATACCTCTACTAATGCGGATAAATACCCTTCAGATCTCAAATCTATTTGACCTTCAAAAAAGCCTAAAAAGGACACACAAATTACAGGCTTAAGTATTGCGCTTCGGCGAATTAAACCATTAATTGACAATGAGACCAACTGTTTTCATCTCGACTATTTGCAGCTACAAAGTTTCTTTGGAAACCCATTAGGAGCTACTGGCATAGCAACAATTGCTTCCAGTTATACCCAAAACACAGAGGATCTTGCCTCGGCGCTAAAAAATCTGCATGCTCACTTCACCAACAAAACCATTAAAAATAGATGCACAAGCATTGTTAAAAAGCTACTAAAAGCTGCGAGTCAGAACAAAGACATTGCAATAGGAACTTCTACACCTGGCTACCCAAGTGATGAATCTGCTTCTCAGCAACTTGTCATATTAACGGTATCTTCAACAATACAATGGAATTTAAACAGTTTCCGACCACAGTAGGATATATAGAGGAATTCAGGCAAACTTTTTTGGGCATATATGGGAAAGGATAGGGAAAACGAGGGTAGATGCCAGGTTGAGAGAGTCTTCAAGGAGGGAAGTGCGTTTATATGGAAGAGATAGTGGAGAGGTGTTAGGCTAGACAGAGGTTGAGGAGTAGAGTATGCGTTTATATGTATGAGAGGTATAGGAACAGGAGGAGAGGTATTGGGCTAGACAGAGTTGAAGGGTAGAGTATGGTTTATATAAGAGGTATAGGAAAACGAGGAGAGGTGTAAGGCTAGACAGAGTCGAAGGGTAGAGTATGGTTTATATGAGAGGTATAGGAAAACGAGGAGAGGTATTAGGCTAGGAGAGTTTGAGTATGTGTTTATAAGGAGAGACGAGAAAACGAAGAGAGATCCTATGCTAGGATGGACGGGTGTTAAAGGTAGAATGTGTTTTATATAGGTTAGATAGGAAACCAAGGAGAGATGGTCAGCTTGGAAACAGCATCAAAGGTTCTGATGTATTTTCTGCCGTTAATGATTTTTTTTTGTGGAAAATCTTGGGACAGTGTTATGGGAATTTGTACTGACGGAGCACCAGCCATATTATGCTCCTGTTCCGGCTTCTTTCTTAGTATTGCCAAAAAAAAACAAATCCTAATTTTATTTATTTATTTATGATCCACAGACAAGCTCTAGCTTCTAAAATTGTACCTGAATAAGTGAACTCTGCACTGAAAGTGGCTATCAGTGTAATTAATTTAATTAAATCAAGTGCTGTGAATACTCGTCTTTTCCGAGTCCTATGTAATGATCTCAACGCTAAGCACCAATCTTTAATCTTTCATACACAAGTCCGGTGGCTTTCGAAGGGCAATATGCTTAGCAAGCTGCATGAATTGAAATCAGAGATAGAACTATTTATTTTAAGCCAAGGGAAAGCTAAGCTTCATCATTCAGTCACTGATGACAGATTTATATTTTCGCTAGCATGTCTTGCAGACTTTTTTGAAACCTTGAATAATCTGAATTTGAAACTGCAAGGCAGAAACAACACAGTTATGGATGCTAATGATGCAATAAGAGCCTTCTTGGAAAAGACATAGCTGTGGAAGCGTCGTCTGGATGCTCCTATTACTAACTTTTCGTCGTTCCTTCGATTTATTGAACTTCTAGATAGGCAACCGTGCGATGTCAACGAGTGGAGAGTTATCATCAGTGAACACCTGAAACGGCTTCAAGAAGAGTTCAAGCTTTGTTTTCCTGATTTGTCTTCAGATTAGCAAAATCACCTTTCACAATTGATGTGCATGCATTCCTGATGAAATACAAGAGGATGCAATTGAATTGAAATGTGATTCTAGTGCTAAAGAACAGTTTCAACAAATGGGGTTGGAGGAATTTTGGGTCAGTTTCCTTTCTATTTATCCAATAATGGCAAAGGAAGCCTTAACAGTCTTAGAGTTCTCATCTACACACGTATGCATGACCGTATTCTCGACACTAGCCATCATGAAAACAGAACACCACAGTCACTTGAACGTGGAGAGTGACCTTAGATGTGCTTTAGCACATTCGGAGCTGCGTGAATTGACTACGAGGGGGACTCGGTACCGATCCAGAGTGAATATTGTACCTACACCCCACGAGGAGGCGTCCCCGGAAGGAACGGTGAGGCGAGAGGAGACACCGGGCGGACGGAACCAGGAGCGACGGCACAGAAATGACAGGGTTCCTAAGTTTCCAGATAGAGACACCCCGGCAGACGGATAGACAGACCGGTGACCCCATCACACACAGAGGGGATCCAATACTCCTCAAGGGGGTTTGGACACCGCGGCAGCCAGCCGAAACCCGAGGGACGGAGAGAGTCATAAAGAGCATCCTTTTCCCCTGTCACGCTGCACAGAAACACTTCCGACCCTGAAAGAGATCAACGGGATGAAAGAGGAATGAAATGCAGAGACAGGAATTTCGGGGGATGAAAGAAACCACGCCGCATTCGCCTGACGACCCGGAAAAGACCCCCGAGGGCAGAGTGGGCGGTCGCCGGGGATCGATCCCGGGACCGCCCGAATGCGGGCCACAGACGCAACCGCCTGAGCCATCCCGCTCGGTAAGGAACTGCTTAAAGATGTGGTGGTGGAGTGGAGTTTAAGGGTCCGTCGACTGCTTAAAGAAAAACAATTTCAACCGTCTCATTGTTGTTCTGAATTCCTCTTTTGACTTTCATCACACAACAAATGTTAGATGTGTAAAGCGTTGTTCAAGTGAAACCAATATCATTAGGTATTTAAGTAAGACATGAAGACATTTCTATTTCGGCTAACAAGTCTTTGAAACAGTAGTTTTTTATTACTCTACATTTGATAACTCTCTTTTACTAAAGTGTGTGGGTTGCAGATCATTGTCAAATAAAGTTCTTCGAAAGAAGCAACAAAAAAAAAAAAAAAAACAGCGGGGCATGAGATATTCTGGGGTTGCAAAGGGGGCACCAGGTAGAAAAGGTTGAGAAGCACTGTTCTGTAGTGTGATCGAGTTGCGAACTTACTTGCGACCGACCGAGCGGGATGGCTCAGGTGGTAACGTTTGTGGCCCACATTCGGGAGGTCATGGATTTGATTCCCGCGGCCGACCTTCCTGACCCATGGATTTTTTCGGGGTTTCCCCGGGTCGCTAGGCGAATGCTGGGAAGGTTCATTACAACCCCTCGAATTTCCTGTCCTTCCATATAACCTGAATTCTCATTTCACTTCAACTTTCATCTGCTTGGTCTGTTTCAGGGTGAAAAGTGTCGGCGGGAGTCTCGGCGTTGCATGGCAGGGGAAAAGGATGCTATGTGTAACACTTCGTCCCCCGGAATGGGGCCGGTGTCCGAGTCCCGAGCCCGCCAGTGGAATGTTCAAGCCTGCAGGGGGGAGGAGAGACGGTTGCATAAGCTGCCATCCGGGGGGCTTCAATCTGTAAAAGGTAGGAACCCTGCCTTCTTCCCTGCTGTGCCTCCTGGTCCGGACGCCGTCTGTCTCTTCTCACCTCACCCCTCCCCCTCTGGCATTCCGTCAGGGGCATAGGCACAAAAGATCTTGTAGTTCGAGGTGCTAAGTTCCCCTCTGTACTTAGTTCTACTCTTACTCCTACTACCTGCGACCAGTCCATGATCAGTAATAAATCATCTGTCTTGATATTCTATTTTATTTTGCAACTTTGCAGAGAGGAAACGTTCGGGGTCAAGCACAGAGTGTATACTGAATAGTGAAAGCTTTGCAATGCTAACTATATAGCAGCCTAGCAGGGCTGTTTTTGTTTGTTAATAGTGGGTTTTGTAATATCTCACAAACATTCCACTACATGACGTGTCCTAATTGTTGAAGTCCGTGCTATCGATTGTCACGTGATTCAGTCTCACCATTGGCCATGAAATCAAGACCGAGTCTGTGGAAACGTCTAGCGAGGCGTGAAGAGCTGGCGCGAGCATGAAAAAAAATGTCATTCACTAATGCAGAAGACATCTTAATTGAGCTAGTGGGGCAACATCCTAGTGTTTATGAGCTCAAATGTAATAATTACAAAAATCACAATTTCAAGGAGAATTTCGCCAGAAATATCAAAACTAATGGCAAAATAAGCCAAGGGATACGGCGTATTTAATAAAGATTCCAACTTTTCACTTGTCCGTTGAGTCTTATGGTTTAACAAATTGATAATGCGTAGTATTTGTGGTTACAAAAACAGTTTGACATTATGGCTGTGAACATAATTCGTATAATTGCAGTCCTAAATATATACATCCTGCTTTTTTTTTTAATAGCTGTAGGTTACCCACATTACAGACGTTCATTACATAAAATACCAGTTCGCATACTTGTGTGAAAAGCAGGATTTTAATATTACATAAAAATCTATTTTATTGTATGTATGTTTTGCCTTTGAAATTCAGAATAAAGTAAGCAAACTTTTGAATATTCCGATATTTTCAGGGAAAAATTCAGGATTCAAGGTAGCTTTCTTAACAATGAGTTTTTTTACCTGTTGTCATAAACGATATACCCGCGAATTAATGCAGGCATGTAGTACATGACCTTGAGACACTCTCAGGCCTCCTTGAAAAATTATGCAAAGGTGATTTAATTTTGGAATTGTAAAATGTTTTAACATTAAAAAACCACACTCTTTAAGATTTAACTTTGTTTTTCAAGGCCCCCATATGCGCTTCTCAAAGCTGCCTTTAAACGGAGAATTGAAACACACTGTAATCTCTTGCTTATGTGGACATTTGATGACTTTTGTTGCACGTCTTTACGTGCTGACACTTTTAAGTTGTAATAAGAGGAAAGACTATAAAACCGAACTACTAGAATAGCCATATAGAACACGGAAAATGCAGTGTTACAGTACGAAAGTATCGTGGTTGTCTCAGTCCTCTCACAACCCTATCTAGGTAATAAGTAACAATAAAACACAGTAAAACGTACGTAAATAATGAGTAATAAATGCATTAAAATAAAGAGTGAATACGAATACAAATGTGTAGATCACACTGCAGTGTGTCCTTGACCGAAACAGAATCTCACGATGTCAACAATGTCACTATGGTTGTGACGGCTTCTCAGACAGTACAGGAAAAGCTAGAAACAGAAAATTATACCCTTGTTGCTGAGGAAGAAGTCCCTATTGCAACTTGCTCTTCTTAGCAAGTTTCACCCCTGCCTACATCTCGAGCTAGTAGGATGAAAATCAACTAAATATTTTAAAGCTGTTAGAGAAAAGATCTGCCTATAGAGAGTGTCTAATGATACAACAAATTCAAGATGTCATGAAAAAGGATGCACACGATGGTTCAGTGGAACTGTTTTTGCAGTATGTTCTTATCAGCCGTCCCCCCAAAAGACCTCTTAATTGCTGAAGTCAAAATAAAAATTTACAATGTGTATTTGATACGGCATTGAAGCTTTCAAGTGTCCTCGTCGTGAACAGTGGTTTAACTTTCTTCTTTTTAACATTCTCGTCTGTTAGCAACAACAAAATAAGATCTAAAAGAACGTCCATTGTTGACATTTTGAGAGAAATTACACCTTTCTTTATGAGATCTACGAAAGCATTCCCACGCCGAGATCCTAATCGTCGTGCTCCCTAGGAAATGCAGTCGTCAGGCGTGGCGTCCGTTGTCGTCGCCGCGCTCAGACGCTTGAACGCCAAGCCGTATCTTTAAACGTCGAAAAGGCGGTCACGGAGGAAGAGAGGAATCAAGTGGCATCTGGAATTTATACATGGAACTAATTTGTGGACAGAGCATAGCGACCTTCCTCAGTAACCTATCTATTCCCCACCCTGCTGGCCAAGCACTATGGATCATAATGTGTGTCTTAACATATTTTCAGTTTTTTGTTTTTTTGTCTCTGCTCATGGGCTCTTAACTAACCGCTTTCGCAAATTTTCTCACCCTCATTTTATGTAGCGCATTTGTATTTCATTATAGATCTAAAATGGCATGTGTGACGGGAGGAGTTGTAGCGCTGCCACGTATCCCTGGATCATGTCTCAAGGTAGAACTTCTCAGAAGTTCTCTGCCTGGGCTGCCAGTCGGTAGAGCTGTGAATAAATTAGCCCTATACTAATCAGCATGGAAGCATTTTTTAATATTACAAAAAATTGGTGGGTGATGGAACATTTCTGGCTGCATTTTTGATTTGGCGGATACAAATACATAAGAATAAGCATAAATTATTTATTTAACATTATCATCATCTACTTCTATGAACATTGTTGTGATAATTTTCGATTATGAGTAAATAGCTGATGAGCAGAGCCCGAATTTGTATGCATAATCAAATATATTGTTCAGAGTCTTTTGAGACAGTAGATGGGGAAAGCTAGAAAACCGTCGTTCGTGCCAGGTCGGCTGCGTTTGGCGGCTCTTTGTGATAGCTACTGCACCGGCCGTTCGATGTCCTTATCACCCCCTTCCTCTGTCTCAAAAGACTGAAAAAACAGTAGTTAAATATCCATGAAATTATGCATAAAAGTGTAAAATATATGCATCATATATGCAACAACAAATGAACAAAAATCAAATAAACTATTTGTTCTGTGGGTAATCTTTTACTACTACGAATAAAGGTTTCTTGTACGTCACCACCGTTTGCGCACGACCGTGAGGCCGTAGAGAGCTGCAATGAAACGAGGATCCTCTGGTTTCGGGATTTATCCCGAGATTAGACAGAATTCAAACTGGTTATGAGGAAGTGTATTCATCTCATATACCCAAAAAATATGGATTCGATACTAATCTTGATAATTTTGTATATTTTTTCGCTCCTTCTCACCCCATGTTGATGAGTGCTGAACTTGGAGTTAAATGGAATCGGGAATGTCACTGCTCATCTCAACGACCCTGAAAACTATAGATTCGACATTAATGTCTTTTTTTATAATTTCTACATGTAACCCTTTCCCAGCCCACAGTATTGTTTTCCAGATTGTAGGTCATATGTGTTCCGAGTTTGGTTGAAATTGCTGCAGGAGTTCCAGAGTTATCCTGAAACATGAATACATACGCATCCATTTTATATTATATCAGGTGGCCCATCCGTGCCGTATTTGACGTGTGCAGATAATCCTTCGTGCGATAAAAGAGTTGCAGAAATCAACGGGGCAATTCTAAGTAAACACAGGTCAGTGGGGAACTGGAGCATTAGCGCTCTAAAAAAAACCAACTATCTACTACTACTACTACTACTACTACTACTACTACTACTACTACTACTACTACTACTACTACTACTACTACTACTACTACTACTACTACTACTACTGCTGCTGCTACGACTACGACTACGACTGCTACTGCTACTGCTGCTGCTGCTACTACTGCTACTACTACTACTACTACTACTACTACTACTACTACTACTACTACTACTGCTGCTGCTACTACTACTACGACTACGACTACTACTACTACTACTACTACTACTACTACTACTACGTCCATATGGATACACGGAGACGGTTGGAACATCGTATCAATTAACAGGGGCAACATTTCGAACACCAATTCAATGAGTGAAGCCAGCATAACAGTACGGTTAGATGATGATAATAACAATAATAATAGTAACAATTAAATTAATAATAGCAAGCGAAAAAGTGGCAATGAAACACTGCGTGTTCTCATGTTTGTTGCTTATAGTTCGTAATGTTAGATAAGAACAGCTTAAACACAGTTAAACAGATAGCTCTCGGCGGATACGGATAGGTTAAATAAAGACATCTTAATAATTTGGTGGAACTAATTGTTCTTCCACACAAGCCGTGTGTTAGACAGGTTTGGAAAGGTAGAATCAGGTGACTGAAAAAATTCAATGCCATAGCCGGGATTTGAATCACGGATATGGCATTGAATTTTTTCAGTCACCTGATTCTACCTTTCCAATCTTAATAATTTGTTCAGTCTAAAAAGTGAGTTTAGTACCTCGACAATAAAGCCTGTGTAACTGAGGCGGAAAATATTCTAAGATCTTTTCGGTCTATTTTTGTCTATCATCATGAACAGTAAAGTCTAGTGCAAGGGGCTGTTTTTGTCTATCATTAGACTGTACACTCTACTGCAAGCTTCTGAAGTAACTCTCAATCAGCGCGATCCGCTCGTTTTTGCTGATAAGCAAGAAGAGTAGAACGAAGCTCAGCTGGCCGCATAGCTCAGTCGTAGATCACCTTACTACTGTGCGAGGTGTCCAGGTTCGATTTCCGCTGGGGTGGGAATTTTTCTCTAGCCAAGGCTATTCGCCAATCTCCCCAGAGTCTGGAACTATGGATGTGTGTGTGTGTGTGTGTGTGTGTGTGTGTGAGAGAGAGAGAGAGAGAGAGAGATCTAATGATTAATGCCCAAAGTTGACTAGAAACCTAAAGACAGTCGAATACGGGTTAAACACCATTAGCTATAGGCAATAATATGTGCCAAAGGAAAGGCCGCTGATAAGACCATTGCAGTTAAAGTCGGGGTGCAAAACTTAAAAAGCTCGCTCACGCTAATTCCCCATTGAACTAACTGCGTTTACTTGGAATCGCCCCGTTGAATTCTGCAAGTCTTCTAACGCACACTTGAAATACGGCGTGATTGCGTCGCCTGGTATATTGATTATCCGAAGGGCAAAATTATATTTCAATACCACATTCAGGCGAAAAACATTTTTGCACTAAACTTTTAAAATGTGCTTTTTCCCCTGGAATATGCCCCTACTCAAATTGTATGCAAAGGTCTGACTTGCAAAGTATATTATTTCCGCCTACCTTTAAATACCTATATAAAAAGGTGCTAGCATTTCACATATAAATCCGGGTTCTGCTGATGAGCAACCGTAAGTTGAAATGGCATTGTCTGAGGTATTATTATTATTGTTATTATTATTATTATTATTATTATTATTATTGTCATTTTAGATAAGAATGACTGATTCGTTTACTATGAAACTTCGTATACAGCATCCCTTGTGTCACAGAGTAGGGTATTCCTCGGAATTACTTCCCCAAAAAGGGGTTATAAATGAGCCTAAGTAAAATATCTCGAATTCTGTTAGATAACAAAAACAGATAAACATAATTTTTCTAACTGGTATTGTTATTTAAAAATATGAAGATTTGATGAATTACGCCGTAAGTCGAGTCATTTGCGCTGAAGGACCAGGATTTTCATCCTCATTGATATCGTGTTCGGGAGGCGTTTCGCCACTGAATCACGGCCGAAATATGAGACATTCACTTCCTTCAACACATCCGCATATAAGAGTATACAAGCAGCAACTGATAAGTGAGAAAATGCTGTAAACTTGCTGGATCTGACAAGTTCGTTGAAGTCTGGTGGTGTTTAGCACCGAAACAACTCTAATTTGGTGTCGCAAAATTTACGAGTGGAATGAGAAGGTCGTAAAAAGATCGCAAAGTTCTGTCCACAATTATACAGCCTGTGGCGAAGATATAGATGTCGGAAAGACAGGGTGGAAGAGAGGGGAAAGCATAGGTCCTTTTACAGTCCACCGCGGACTATGACGTCTTTATTGTTCATACACAAGCAATTAGCCAATTACAAACTGTGAATGGCACACTCCTCTCCGTGGTATAGGTGGGGGGGGGGGTGGATGAGCATTTCTACCTCCGTGCAGAGGAGCAGTAAGTCCTCCTTGTAAGCTGGAGGGCCCGAGTGTGAATTTCGCTTGGGGACGAGTTGCTTGCTTAACTTGGTATTTTCCTCACAAAAAAGATGTGGGTAAAGGTAAAGATAAAGGTGCAAACAAACGGAGGGGGCCCCGAAACCGGGTAGAGCACCGCACGGGAGGGAGGGGTGAAGGGGAGAGACCCAAAGGGTGACCAGATCCGGACAAAACGGGCGCAAGCACAGGCGGGCCCGCAAATGTTTCCAGATTGAACGCATCCGACGCCGCCCAGTCCTGTTCACAAACCACCGAATTTCCGGCAGTATCCCTGGGGCGGAACCCACTCGGAGCAGAGACTTAACTGAGCAGTCCCCGCAGCGACGCCAGGGAGAAAACCTCCACAGAATGCACAGCCACAGTCCAGCAGCAACTCGCCGAACACCGTCGCCTAGTCCTACAACCCTGAAACAGATGGCAAGTAAGATGATGGTTAAGGAAATGAGAGTGAGGAGAGTCGTGGTAGAAGATGAATCACCCAAGCATTCGCCTGTCGACCCGGGGAAAGCATGAAAAACCGATGGGCTAGGGTGGGCGGTCGCTGGGAATCGAATCCGGGACCTCCCGAATGCGAGTCACAAACGTTGCCGCCTGAGCTATCCCGCTGGGTAAACATGTGGATACTCATTCAAGCATAATTTTTCCAATTTCATTCGCCATCTCTGTAGGTCCGAGTAGTTAAAAAAAAAAAAAGGAAACTACTTCAAAATGATCTCAGGTGCATCACTCAAATAATTTTGTCTTTCCAGTTGACCAGTTCACATGCATTCCTTATACATTATGCTATTTATACTATTTATATAAAATCAATTTTTCTGTCCACTTTACATTGCTTAGAATAAATCCAGCTTTGCCAAGGAAGGGTCCAAATCAGGCAATGTGCGTGCACGGTGCTAAAACAAACCACAACTGTTTATATCACAAGTTAATTTTTCTGCTAAGTAGCTCATGTGGGAAAAAAAAGGAATCCCTCATTTTCTTACCCGTTCCATTAAAGCTTACAACGAAAATATATAAGAAGTCGCTAATCCTACAAAAAAATTATTTCCCATAAACAATCTATTTAGTACGCTTTATATTTTTCTTATTGTAATTAGTTTTGCCTCTTACAGTTTCCCAGTTGTATAATTTCAAGAGAGAATTGGACTTCAGAGGCTTTTCACCGGCATATAAGAAATACATCTTATTTATCATGCTAAATTCTCAGGAATATTTTAACCTAAAACGTTAATAGTTATTGTTTGACACAATAAAAAATAAAAAACATTTTTCCATGAAAAAAGTTTTGTTGGGATTAGTTATCTTTTTTCTTTCTTTCTTTTTTTTTTAAATACTTCGCCTCTCAAATATGAAATATTTTATCCGTCCGACAATTTACATCTTTTAGCAGCGCTGTTCTCTCTCTCTCTCTCTCTCTCTCTCTCCCTCTCGCGCCAAACAGATACTTTTTTATTGAAATTCACCCTTCAGATTCGGGGGATCTCCAAATATGTAATCACAGTGAAATGGCGATAACTAATTTTTGGGTTGAACACAATATTTACTCAGCTTCAGGAACCTATACGGCAAAGAAAATATGAAGAATTATGCCGGGGCGTAGGGAGCATTGAAGTTGTACGTGCCGCATCCGTTAAGGGGAAATGTAGGCAAGTTATGACAAAAAAAAAGAAACAAAAAATAAAGAAAAAAATTGAATTCTTTCGAACAATTTGATATGATAGATTAGACATTTGAGAACATGGTTTTAGTGTATTTTGTTTGTTTTCCACCTTTAGGTTCATTTAAAAATTTAAATACCTTAGCAGTGCAACTGTCCCATGCCCCGTTTTCAAACAAAATTCAGCTGTGTTTTTATTTGTGCGAGCTTATATTGTTATATGGTTATTATTCTACTATAATTGTAAATGCTTTTGAATACTATAAGTGGCTCATTGCAAGTGAACACAAAAATCAGTGTTTGGAATGCATTAATGGTTTAAGAGATTGGGTACAGTAGTATGCTTCGAAAATTTACAGAACAGGTCTCACACTAGGGATTTTACCTTCCCCGTCATCATCCAGACATGCTATACTACCGATTATTTAACTTGGATCCATCCCATCCTAATCCACAGGCAAGCTAGAGCATCTGATTACATTCCACCAACAGCATGTTTCCGGATCATACAGGGGTGTAGGTTGCATAGAAGCTACGGAAGTGCCGCTTCTCTTAAATATTCCATTCTTCTCTACTTTGTATTTGTTTACAAAGGAAGGATTACTCAGGCTCAAATCAAAGCACGGCAATGGAAGTTGGTGTTTATACCTGTAAAGCTACCGCGAGTGCCCTCTGAATAATGAACGAATGCTTTCTTTAGCACATATGCGACCTTTGCAGATCTGGTTGTTTATGATGACTAGACCGCGGACTTTAGGTCATAAAAAGTGCATTTTGGGTGCTTAAAATAGGCTCTTTCAGTAGCTCATTTAGGCTATATAAAACCTAAAATAGGTTCCAAAATGTATGGAGTAAACAGGTAAATGTAATACAGAGCGGTCCCTCAGCCATCTGGCCGGTAGTCGCGATGCGTGTTTCGCGCACTATATTCAGTGTATCTGCTTATTATTTTCATTATTGATACTGATACCATATTATTACTGATTTTATGATGATTATTACGATATATTGATTATCTATTGAACAAACATAATTACTTTTTATTTTATCACTACTAACCTTTTTCACAGTCGGTGTTGAAAGTGGTGTGCGAGGATTATTCCTATAGACTATTTTTGAGAGTTCCCCACAGATAAAAGTCGCACACAGTAAGATCCGGCGATCGAGCCGGCCATAACACTTTAGAGATTATTCTGTCATCAAAAACATTCTTGATGTCTTCCAAGGAAGCCTCCGCAGTATGAGTTGTGGCAGAATCTTGTTGAAAATAGCTATATTCCCTCTCATTATCTGTCAACATTGCAAAAAATGGTGCGTGAACATTTCTGTGGTGCCTATCGGAATTTACGGTATCGTTGTAAAATATGGGGCCTATTATCCGCTCTGCTGTTACAGCACACCATACACGAATTTTTTTCATCATGTAAAGGAATCGCGTGAATTAAATTTGGATTTTCAGTACACCAATACCTATTGTTTTGTGAAGCAACATGGCCAGTCAAATGAAACCATGCCTCATCTGAAAAAAAAATATTAGATGTGGGTCAACACTACCGCCAGCAATATTTTGTAACATCCAGTTATAGAACTTTACGCGGGCTTCATCATCACGCGGTCGTAATTGATGGACAATAGTCACTCTGTATGGTTTTAATTTCAACAGTTTCGTAGACCTATGTACTGAGGTTTTTTAAACACTGACTCGTACTACACGTCGAAAAGATTTATTCGGAGACCGTTCAAATGCTTCGCCAATTTCATCAAGTTTTTCTTCTGTTAGAACCCTTCGTTTCCTTTTACAACTTACAACATTAAATGATCCCGTTCTCCTCACTTTATTCACTAGATATCTAACTGTTTCTCTACTCGGAACTGGAACACCAGGAAATTTATCGTGCAATTGCCTACACACCTGTATACATGAGTCGGTTCTCCCATACGTGTCATACATAAAAGTCATTGTTCAAGCGAAAATTGAGTACCATTTCTGGGTTGCAATAATCCGATAATTCAATCGCACACAAATCCACACGCGTCTCGCGTCTATACACAAGAAGCAATAACAGCTGACTGAAGCCCGCTGCCACATGTCCGATAAGTGGAAAAACCCGTGGCCTTGAGTTCATTAAGACGTGTCGCACAAGACTGCCGTGCAATTCCCGGCCAGAGCGCTGAGGGACCGCTGTGTATAAATAATACCAATGTTGAAAAATGATGAGCTTATTATCATTTATTACAAACAAAGAGAATGAAGGTATGTACAGTTGCACAACATAGCAAAAATTAGACTGGTTTAATGTTCAGACAGTTCCCTGGTGACTATGCTGAACAAACCTACTTTATATACCAGTTTTCTTCAGTTCCTGATTTATATAGGAGTCCAATTCCTTATCAAGATAAGGTTTTGTTCCTGCCATGTACTGGTCCAGTTGGATATCTAGCTCTAGCTTTGTTGACACTGTTGCGTTCTGATGGCCTCGTGCCCCTCAAAACTTTTCTGAGTTTTCCAAAGAAAAGCTGTGGCTTTTCTCAATCAATACTAGTTTATATGCTGCAAAATAATGTTTTATATAAGCTTCACCTTCGGTACTGTTGGACAGAAATGCTGCAATCAGGTAAGCTGGATTTTCCCATAAGAATGCCTGCTGCTGCTCACGCACTTCAAGCCGTTGTTCTTCTACGAAACCTTTTGCATTTTTGCGCGCACGTTTTCTTCCACCGCAGCTCGCGCCTCATTAATTTTCTTTTAACCTCTTCCTGTAAATAAATGTTCTCGTAAATTCTTGGAAGAACATCGAATGTTTTGAAAACACAGAGTCAATTTTTAAATAAAGCTCTGAATTTTATGTTATATTAAACGAAATAGGCGTTCTTTAGGATTTTAAAGGTAAAATAGGCAAAAATAGGCGCTAACGTCGAAATAAGCTGTTTTGAATGCTATAAAATAAACAGTTTCTAGTTTAATTAAACATAAAACGCATAATTACAACTTTTCCTGCATTTAGGAACGCAGGAAACGTTAACCTAAAGATCTGTGGTCTAATGATGACCATTTCTAGGAGCTTGTGAATTCTCATCTACACGGTAGACCTCTTACGTCCACACGTGGGCTTGCGTTTCTCCTGTTCGTTTGGAATTGCGAGGCGTATTCCAAAACAAAGGTCCGTTTGGTCATAATAACAACATCGCTAACGAGACAAGGTTTTTATTGACAGTAATATGTAACCTACATATATACTTTATTTTTCCACATAATCGCCGTTCACATCTATATACTTGCTGTGACGCTGCACCAGCTTCTTTAACCCCTCGGCATAGAAGTCTGCCGCCTGGGACTTGAACCAGTTGCTAAAGTTCGTCTTGAGTTCATCGTCGGTTTGAAATCGTTGTCCACCCAGCCACCGTTTCAAATGCAAGAAGAGGGAATAGTTGCTTGATGTCAGGTCGAGACTATTCGGAAGGTGGTCAGAGTTCCCAATGAAACCTTTGAATCTTCTCTTTGGTTTTGTCAGCGTTGTGCGGGCGTGCGTTGTCGTGCAGGAGGATGATGCCAGACGACAGTTTCCCGCGGCGTTGATTTTGGATCGCACGTCTCAGTTTGGTAAGCGTTGCACAGTACATGTCAGCTGTATTCGTTTACCCACGGTCCATGAAATCAATCGAAAGGAGCCGTTTTCGTCCCAAAACACGGTAGCCACCACTTTGCTATTTGTGCGGCGATTCCTTAAACTTTTTTGGTTTGGGTGAATCGGAACGGCGCCACTGCATTGACTGTTGTTTTGATTCTGCGTTGGTGTACGCTATCCACATTTTGTCGCCCGTAACAATGTGGGAAAACAAACCATCTCCATCTTGTTTATAGCGCTCCAAAAACTGTCGTGCACTATGCATTCGTTGCTCTTTGTGCTGACCAGTGAGCAGTTTTGGCACAAAGTTTCCGATAACCAAGTTGTTCAGTGACAATCCTGCAAAGTGAGGTTCGAGCAACATTTGGGAATACATCAGTCAGTCGCTAATCGTCAAACGCCGATCACTTCGAAATTTTTCGTTCACTTTCTCAACGATGTCGTCGGTCCGAATACTGGGCCTACCACTCCGCAGTTCATCGTGCACATTTGTGCGGCCATTTTTAAATCCTCGACACCAGTATTGAACTTGTTTGTCACTCATTATGTCCGGGACATTCACGAGGCAGAACTCACGATGAATGTCCGCGGCTGACGATCCTTTTGCCAGCAGAAATCTAATCACACTGCGCACTTCACAACTGGCGGGATCTACGATTGACGCGGCCATTACGAACTGTTCTCACTGACAGGCAAACGCCTACTGCGTCACACCAACATTGCGGTTGGTTCCTCTGGAGTCGGTAGATAGCGCTGAAGGCGTGAAACGTCATTCAGACCTACCATCCGTGAAATATTGTTCACCGGACATTAGTTTTGGAATAACCTCGTATTTTAGATTTTATTGAATGTTAGTGCTGTGTCTATTGCTTCCGTTGTCTTAATTTTGCTGTATCTGTAATGGAAATAGTGTATTTTGCGGGTGTTAACATGTAGGTATTTGGGACTAAACTACGCTATAACATCATCTTGGTATGTAACCGACAACTCACATTACAATGGAAACGGTTCATTTGGCGGTAGCGGATGAAAGTGGCCCAACGTGTCCGGTATGCTACTCAGCGAATGTAAAAGTTTCGTGGAGAAACCCGTTAATGCTTCTATTGGTCGATTCAATTGAGGAGAAATTAAGATAACACTATAGACCAACGTTGACTTTTTGAAGACAAAAAACAAATTGATGTATCTGGCATTATAATGAATTCATTTATGGTTCAATTCACCATCTCTGTGGCTGTAGACTACGAGGGTAATCCAGAAAGTAACGATCTTTTACGTATGCCCACCACGCAGATCGCTGCCGGGCTTTTATCCAAGGTCGAATGGTTTCCTCGACATCTTTTCTCATAGTTGTGTGAGTTTCAAACGAAACAAGCTGTTATTGTGCTTTCTGTGATTGCTCAAAACCAACTGTGTAATACAAATACCCGCCGACTCTAAGGTGAGAGGTACTGGATTTTTGAATGCTCGGATGTTGAGACCTGCAGCAATTTACAGTCCACTAAAGGAAATGTATGGCGACACAGTAATGAACGAAAGAAATGCGAGAAGTGGTGTTAAATGTTCAGCAATGGACGAACTAATGTGTATGACGAAACTCGGCCCGGACTTCCGTTATTCATCACAGAAGATATGAAGAATAAAGTGAGCAACAAAATCGTACAAGACAGCCATGTAACCCTAGATGAGTTAAAGGATTTCTTTCGTAAACATTTCTAGTTCTTTACTTGGCGAAATTGTGTCCGAACATCTTGACTAATGGAGTGGCGGAAGCCGACTACTACACGGGAATTCTAAAGCACATGGACAAATATGACAAATGCTTAAATATAACGGAAGTGTTTATGTGGAAAAATGAAGTAAGCTTCAGCTTTGTAAGTCACATGCTCTTTCTAATAAACTATTTTTTTCTGAATATGTTAAAGCCAAGCGGCCTTTACTTCCTGGATGAACCCTATTTTGCTGGTTCTGTCTGCTATTCATGGTTTGCTCACGCCTTGAAAATATTTATAAAGTAGACAATGGACGCAGAAATTAATTTGACCGCTCCGGAAAGAAAAGAACTCCAGCTCTTCGGAAAGGAAAAGCGAACTGAATATTCGTTAAGGAACAATGTAAAATTGGGAGGCAGAAATACAGAGTGAGCCAAAAAACTACGAACCGGCTGCGCGGTGTTTTTCCTGTCCGCGTCCTCGGCGCTCGCTGCCGTCTGCCGCTTCATAGAAAGGAGCGGATGAAACCATACAACATTTTTAAAACTACTTTTAAAGGCTTTACTTACCAACTTTATGAAAGGAAATGCTGAAATTGGCCACCGTCGTTGTCCATACATTTTTGGTACCTCTTTAGGAAACTATCCACCACTCGCCGTAGTTCACGTTGAGAAATGCTGGCAATTTGCTGGTGGATATTTTGTTTTAATTCTTCCAGGTGTGTGCGTTTGTCTTGTACACTTTATGTTTTAAGTTACACCAGAGATAGAAATCGCAGGGGGTTAGGTCGGTGGACCGAGGGGGCCACAAATCTGTACTAATAATTCTGTCCTCAAACACACTTTCAATTTTTCTCATCGAAATATTGGCCGTATAAGTTGTTGCAGAATTTTGTTGAAAAAAGGCAAAATCAAGCTCCCTGGCTGTTAATTCTCTAAACAAAGGTGGCAAAATTGTATTCACTAATATACGAGATTCAACTGTTGACCCGAAGGGAATTGGCGAGTGATTGATAGTTTCCTAAAGAGGTGCCAAAAATGTATGGACGGTGGCCGGTTTCAGCACCTCCTTTCATAAAGTAGGTAAGTAAAGCCTTTTAAAGTAGTTTTAAAAATGTTGTATGGTTTCATCCGCGCCTTTCTATGATAGTGGCGGACGGCAACGAGCCTTGAGGATGCGCACAGGAAAAGCACTGTGCAGGCGGTTCGTAGTTTTTTGGTTCTCCCTGTACAATGACATTTTTAAGCAGAAGAGAAACGTCATCTTCATTTAATATCAGTTATCTGTTTTCTGGGTTCCAATGGGGCTTGCTTTCAGAGACCACGATGAACACGACCAATCTTTGAATAGTGAAATAACAATTACTATATGCTAGCACATTATAATGTCGCGGTCATTCTAAGCTTTCAAGATAAAACTATCTGCAGAATCCCAATGACAAGGTAGGCTTTAATCTCTTATACCACTTAATGCTGATAATCGCCCGTGAACAGAATGAGATAGATAACTATACTGGAATATAACCTGATTCTTTTGCAAAGTATACGATTTACCTACCTAAGTAGTGTATGTCCCTGCTTAGACAAATGGATTAACGCTAATCCTGCCGCTAGGGGCGCTAGTATCGCTTTTAATCCGCTCGAGTGGCGGGAAATTTGAAGCGGCAGGATTACGTTCGATCCAGATGTCTAAGCGGGACATTTTTTTTCTTTAAAGTAGGTGTAAGTATTAAGTAGGTGTACGTTGTAAGTAGGTGTAAGTATTGAGGAGGTGTAAGAATGTGAAAAAATGGGTGACGAGCGGAAGGTATTGGGTTCGACGGGGGGAATGGTGCAGGCGGCGGGGCGCGTGCGCGTGCGTTGGTTGAGAGGATGTGAGTTTTTGGTGGAATAGGATGACGTCATAGGATTACGGTCGATCCAGATATCTAAGCGGGGACATTTGTTTCTTATATTTATTTATTTAATATTTTTAATCCATGTTTTATAATTTAAGCACATGTGGTAGACTTAGAAACTAAATGGCCACGGAGGGGTTTTTTAACCTATGGAAATGCCGCTCACGGGCGAAAGCTTTTTAAAGAAACAGCTAAAAATAAAATGGATCACAGCGTAACGTTCGCCTGGCGGCGAACTTTGGGACTAAGAGTTCGGAGGGATTTTTATTGTTTTTTGGCGATGGGGCGCATCCGGCGGGGACTTCTGGCACACCTTCGCCGACACACACGCACGCATGTGGGGGATGGCGGGGGGAAGAGGGAATCTGAGGATAAAGATAGGTCGCCAACATGGGAGCTAAACAAGCTGCCGGATTTTCGGGGGGCAAGGGGACTTGAGTTTAAAGACAAGTGGCCAACATGGGAGCTATACAAGATGGCGGAGGAAAGGAGTGGGTCGAGGAGATTTGAGGTTAGTGGTCAACATAGCGGATGTAAGAGGTTGGGGGCAAGGAGATTTTGAGACGCGGTGGTGAAAATGGGAACTAAACAAGATGCCGGAGGCAAGAGCTGAGATGAGCAGATTTTGAAGTTAAAATAGCCGGTAAGCATGGGAACTAGAAAACCAATATGGCGGAGGGTCGGCGACAAGGACATGCGGTGGCAAACGTGAGAGCTAAACAAGGTAACGGACGCAAGAGGAGGGTAAGGAGATTTGAGGTTAAGATTTTTAGGTTAAAACAGGACGTAAGCATGAGAACTAAATCAAAGATGGCGGACACAAGGGTGGGGACGAGGAGATGTGAGGAACGGTGGCAAAAATGGGAACTAAACAAGATGGCGGAGACAAGAAGCCAAGGACGAGGGGATTTGAGGTTAGTGGTCAACATAGCAGACGCAAGAGGTGGGATGCAAGGAGGTTTGGGACACGGCGGTGAAAATGGGGTCTAAACAACATGGCGGAAGGAAGAGCTGAGATGAGCAGATTTTGAAGTTAAAATAGGAGGTAAGCATGCCAACTAAAAAACCAAGACGACGGAGGGTCGGCGACAAGGAGATGCGGTGGCCAACGTGAGAGTTAAACAAGCTGGCGGACGCAAGGGGAGGGTAAGGAGATTTGAGGTTAAGAGTTTTAGGTTAAAACAGGACGTAAGCATGGGAACTAAATCCAAGATGACGGACGCCAGGGTAGGGACGAGGAGATGTGAGGCGCGGTGGCAAAAATGGGAACTAAACAAGATGTCGGAGGCAAGAGTTGAGATGAGCTGATTTTGAGGTTAAAAATAGGAGGTAAGCATGGGAAATAAAAACCAAGGTGGCAGTGGGTCGGCGACAAGGAGATGCGGTGGCCAACTGAGAACTAAACAAGATGGCGGGACGCAAGGGGTGGGGTAAGGAGATTTTAGGTTACGATTTTTAGGTTAAAACAGGACGTAAGCATGGGAACTAAATCAAAGATAGCGGAGGCAAGGAGTGGAGACGAGGAGATGTGAGACGCGGTGGTAAAATGGGAACTAAACAAGATGGCAGACGCAGAATTCTAGGTTTAAAATAGGAGGTAAATGTGGAAAACTAAACCAAGATGGTGGAGGCGTGGTGGCGAAAATGGGAACTAAACAAGATGGCGGAGGCAAGAGGACAAAGAAGATTTTACAAAAGAAAATTAAATATCATACCTTGAACAGGATGGAAGCAGCCAAGTAACTAACACGAAAGTTGAAACACAAAAGAGCATAGAAATGTAATGCTGGTGTAGAAAAGGAAGACAGACAGTGACGTGGCATGTTGTGATTGGATTGGACAAAGGAATAAATAAGATGAAGTGATGGTGATTTGCGGAGGTATTGATGATAGCTGTGATGGTTAACGCATCTGCCGGGATTGGAACCCAGTACCAAAGCCCTACACATTAAAAAAAGTTACTCCTTGGACCTTCGTTTTGAATGTGACATCACAACACCGAATTAAACGTGAACTTTAACGGTATTTTAAATAGGAATGTTGGTGGAATGCGGAGTTCTGTTTATTTTGGGACTCAAACCCAGTACCAGAACACTGAACGATGTATTTCTACGCCAACGCTATTTTAAATAGGAATGTTGGTGGAATGTGGAGTCTGTAGTTTGGGACTCAAACCCAGTACCAAAACACTAAACGATATATTCCTACGCCTAGCAGACCGAAAAATAATTATGTGTGTGGTACTTACCTCTTAGTGGTGTTGATGTGTCACGAAAAGCGCAGCAGTCATGTTGTAGAGCTTAACGCGACGCGGAAAAATCAAAGCAAACTGTTTTGAAAATGCTTAACCAGCTTTAAGATCAACCAACATCACTACGCACTGATATACCTAGGTTTTTTTAAAGCGGCACAGACGCCCTTTGCACAGACGTAATTTAACTATACCAAAAACCTGGTACTGGACCATCGTAATGGTAGCTAGCGTACGTAGGAGCAGGGTTCTCATTGCCGGTCAAAAGCGGTCAAAAACAGTGTACGACGGACTCACAGACATATTCACAGTGGCTACTGTCGAAGTCAACTGTCGAGGCGTGAATGAAAGAAATCTGTGTTTGCCGGCAATCCAGCAGAAGCGATAACAAACTTGGTGCTCGTTAGCAGGATGTTTGCAGCTGCTGATAATTCCAGCTCGCAAGCCGGATGCGCCCCAGACTGCCGCCGGCATGACCTCGATGGGGCGAGCTAAACCGGATGCTGACTCACGGTCAGAAGTCTGCGGCTGCCGATAAGCTATATGAAAACTTGGTTTGCACGTGAGTAGTTATAACACCCCTGCGGACGCACCAGTCCTAAGTAGGTGTAAGTACTAAGAGGAGTACGTCTTTAGTAGGTGTAAGTACTGAGGAGGTGTAAGTATTAGAAAAGTGTATCAGGTGAAGGTATTGGTGTTCGAGGTCACTTGCGCAAGTCCTAAGTAGGTGTAAGTACTAAGAGGAGTACGTCTTAAGTAGGTGTAAGTACTGAGGAGGTGTAAGAATTGGAAAAGTGTATCAGGTGAAGGTATTGGGGTTTGAGGTCACTGGCGCAAGTACTAAGTAGGTGTAAGTACCAAGAGGAGTACGTCTTGATGAGGTGTAAGTATTGGAAAAGTGTATGAGGTGAAGGTATTGGGTTCGAGGGGGGAAGGAAAGCGTGTAATTTTTTGGGATCGGCGTTTTTGGGCGGTGGGCGGTGCGCGTGCGTGTCGTTTTGGATGTAGATGTTTAATTTTTTTTTTAAATTTGCGAATGAGAAACTATTAGAAAATTGCCCGGGGTTGATAGGTTCATCCATAATGGATTCTAAACAGCCTTCCAAACCGTTTAATATAAGCGTTCGGCGGCAGATGAAGTAAACCCTGAACCCTTATTAAAAAGAATAAAAAAGTGATGCAAAGTAACAATGTTTTTTGATGCAGGGGCAAATAGCGATATCTTGTGTGTGGACAAAGGAGATAGCACATTCGTGCTTTAAGTTCTGCGATGATTGAAAAGGAATTAAAGGTGTAATTGAAATAAAGAACTACGATACTTTGTGCATACCAAGAGCTATTGCAGTGAATAAAGCACGAGCAGACCACGATGTCAATTACCAAAGGATTACGCGTTCTGGGTATTTTCAAAAAGCAGAAGGGATAGCGTTGTGCGAGGGATAGAGAAGACCAAAGGTAGGTCTACTCTGGATGAACTAAAGAGATTTTACAAATCTTTAATAGAGTATGCCATCACTGTGTTTGCCGATCATACAGGCAAGAATGTGCTGTATAGATCTGATCGCATAGCCGAAAAGCACATAGACCTGATGCTGCACAATCATCACTGTAATGACATAGTATATCTGCACAAATGCCTTAACTGCAAGTCTTACTGCAGACGGCGTAACTCTCTCTAAAAGCACAAAAATAATATCACCGCTGTAACCAACTATGCACGAAATGCCACCAACCTTACATTGTAATGCGCGTTATCGCGATTTTAAGGGGCAGTCCTGTTTTGAACAGCACTTGACAAAAGGGGCTTTTTATCCAAAAGGTATGTCCATTTGCGACGTGATAAAGGTATGCCCCTTGTGCAATAAACTGCACAACCAATTCCTTAAATCCACATTGCGTACAGTGCACCATTTTGTGGCTTTCGTCGATACACAACAGATAGACTTGATAAAGCACTCACAGGTTTGGAACGTGCACAAACGTGCTCGCTTTGTCGATACAGAGCGTTTCCTGCGTGCATTCGAAATCTATAAACATGTATCGATATCGTTTATTTGGTGCTTGGTATGGCTTATGTCCACTTGTGATTGGGAAGCACATGCATCTTACGATTACTACAGAATACTTCTCCGCACTGGTGGGAGGCATTTCTTAACCTCGTGTTCACCAGTTTATTGCACAAGGGGCATACCTTTACCACGTCGCAAATGGACAAACCTTTTGGATAAAAAGCCGCTTTTGTCAAGTGCTGTTCAAAACAGGACTGCCCTTTAAAATCGCGATAACGCGCATTACAATGTAAGGTTGGTGGCATTTCGTGCATAGTTGGTCACAGCGGTGATATTATTTTTGTGCTTTTAGAGAGAGTTACGCAGTCTGCAGTAAGAATTGCAGTTAAGGCATTTGTGCAGATATACTATGTCATTACAGTGATCATTGTGCAGCATCAGGTCTATGTGCCTTTTCGGCTATGCGATCAGATCTATACAGCACATTCTTGCCTGTATGATCGGCAAACACAGTGATGGCATACTCTATTAAAGATTTGTAAAATCTCTTTAGTTCATCCAGAGTAGACCTACCTTTGGTCTTCTCTATCCCTCGCACAACGCTATCCCTTCTGCTTTTTGAAAATACCCAGAACGCGTAATCCTTTGGTAATTGACATCGTGGTCTGCTCGTGCTTTATTCACTGCAATAGCTCTTGGTATGCACAAAGTATCGTAGTTCTTTATTTCAATTACACCTTTAATTCCTTTACAATCATCGCAGAACTTAAAGCACGAATGTGCTATCTCCTTTGTCCACACACAAGATATCGCTATTTGCCCCTGCATCAAAAAACATTGTTAAACTAGTCCCGGGCATCCTTTCCCCAACCGGCTTCAAAGCGAACGGAAAGCTTTGAAGCCTGACCATAAACCCATCAGTAAACGATTAGTAGGGTCTTCCCATCCCTTAAACACAACACGTGGTCCTTTCTCCAGCTCCACCAAAGCAAAGCGTTGTTGCAATGTCATTTCTGCTGTTTCTTCGGTTTTATTTTAGCAGCTGTGACTGTTCGCTCGTGCTTTTCTTCCATGTTCAGCTAAGCTTCTATATTACTTCTTCAGAGAAGTTATATAGTGTTTTACTTAGTGCAGTTTTGTAAGTTTAGCAGTGTTTAATAGTTATTAGCGTTTAATAGTTTAATTAAGATGTGGAGACCTTGGGAAACGAACCAAGTTGATGCCCCTCCGGTCGCACCAGCAAGTGACCCTCTGCCGAATATCAGTAATGTCAAGACCACGAAGAAAAGGGCTACAAAAACTGAATAAGCAAAGCCAGATTTTTATGTGTAATGTTCAAGAACATGTAGAAAAGAACCTTTTATGTGGAAAAATGTTTGTTATTGTTTTGAATTTCTCAAAAACAGCTTAACGATTTTTAGTAAAATACCGCAAGTTTAAGATATTTGCAGGAAAAATAAAATTTGTATCATGAATTTTATATTCTGGGAATAACTTGTAAAATTTTCCTCGTTCTCAACTTGTTGTATTACTGGTAAATTCTAAGAGAGAGACAAAATCTTACTCTGCGTAAAATGCAATCTCGGTAAAGGACAAATTTTAGGTCAAATTGTGTTAACCATTTCCGAGAAATTTTTTGTTGTTGGTTTGAATTTTGAAATACAAGTTGGAAGTCTCTGTTTGTATTTTCCTCGTGGTCATGCTAAGAGCATGGAATTTCAAAGTCATCATATAGTCATCTGTATTTTAAAAATCTGACTATCGCTTTAGCCTATGTATCCGTATATTTACAACGATATGTGCAATGAAATTTTATCTTATTATTTAAGAAGTAGATAGAATAAGCTTTTGTGAAAGTAGTTTGTAGAAGAGTGAGTAGAGATAATCTTGTGAATATAATACATAAGATTTTTTTTTATTTTCTTTCTTTTGCCTTCGTATTTTTACTTATCCTGCATTTTATAATAAAGCTATTCATTTAAGTAAACAGAAGATGTCATGCTTATAAATCTTACACCTTAAACAATACACAACTTCTTGTATTAGCTTTATATTAATAAAACATTGTTGTGATACAAGTGATAAAAAACTTTTTACCATAGCTCCACGCACAGCATAATCAAAAATGATGCTTTGATTTGGGAGTAAGAGTTCCTTTCAAAATAAATTAATATTTATGTATTTTAATTATTTAATGATAGTCCAACAATGTATAGTTTATTCGGAACATGTTTCTAAGTTTCTCTCGGATATGTTAACATGCATTTCTATTCTTGTAGCGCAGTATATTAGTTCAGATCATTCATTAGTTCAGTTATATTTTAAAGCGTTTGCAACTTAAATGTAATTACTATACGATTCATAGTTATTTACATAGTTATTTTGTGTGTAAAGCAAGCAGACAAACTGC
Source organism: Deroplatys truncata (assembly GCA_030765065.1). Classification (NCBI taxonomy): domain Eukaryota; kingdom Metazoa; phylum Arthropoda; class Insecta; order Mantodea; family Mantidae; genus Deroplatys; species Deroplatys truncata. Next base: position 170,080,439 of record CM060990.1, read on the forward strand.
ATGATTGTATTCTGTACATGTGGAAATCACCTGCAAAGTTTTGCTTTTAAATACTATTTTTAATTTTGGCAACAACGCGCATATGCACATGGATGTCACTAAGATTTTATGGTGCTTGCGGTTAGGGAGGGTAGGGAACAAGTGTTTGGCTACTGCACAAAGGTCGCCGCTTGGGGATCCGAAGGCTGCGATGACCATACTTTGCATCAATTTATTATTCTTTTTAATATGGGTTCAGGGTTTACTTCATCTGCCGCCGAACGCTTATATTAAACGGTTTGGAAGGCTGTTTAGAATCCATTATGGATAAACCTATCAACCCCGGGCAATTTTCTAATAGTTTCTCATTCGCAAATTTTAAAAAAATAATTAAACATCTACATCCAAAACGACACGCACGCGCACCGCCCGCCGCCCAAAACGCCGATCCCAAAAAATTACACTCTTTCCTTCCCCCCTCGAACCCAATACCTTCACCTCATACACTTTTCCAATACTTACACCTCATCAAGACGTACTCCTCTTGGTACTTACACCTACTTAGGACTTACGCCAGTGACCTCGAACCTCAATACCTTCACCTGATACACTTTTCCAATTCTTACACCTCCGCAGTACTTACACTTACTTAAGACGTACTCCTCTTAGTACTTACACCTACTTAGGACTTGCGCAAGTGACCTCGAACACCAATACCTTCACCTGATACACTTTTCTAATACTTACACCTCCTCAGTACTTACACCTACTAAAGACGTACTCCTCTTAGTACTTACACCTACTTAGGACTGGTGCGTCCGCAGGGGTGTTATAACTACTCACGTGCAAACCAAGTTTTCATATAGCTTATCGGCAGCCGCAGACTTCTGACCGTGAGTCAGCATCCGGTTTAGCTCGCCCCATCGAGGTCATGCCGGCGGCAGTCTGGGGCGCATCCGGCTTGCGAGCTGGAATTATCAGCAGCTGCAAACATCCTGCTAACGAGCACCAAGTTTGTTATCGCTTCTGCTGGATTGCCGGCAAACACAGATTTCTTTCATTCACGCCTCGACAGTTGACTTCGACAGTAGCCACTGTGAATATGTCTGTGAGTCCGTCGTACACTGTTTTTGACCGCTTTTGACCGGCAATGAGAACCCTGCTCCTACGTACGCTAGCTACCATTACGATGGTCCAGTACCAGGTTTTTGGTATAGTTAAATTACGTCTGTGCAAAGGGCGTCTGTGCCGCTTTAAAAAAACCTAGGTATATCAGTGCGTAGTGATGTTGGTTGATCTTAAAGCTGGTTAAGCATTTTCAAAACAGTTTGCTTTGATTTTTCCGCGTCGCGTTAAGCTCTACAACATGACTGCTGCGCTTTTCGTGACACATCAACACCACTAAGAGGTAAGTACCACACACATAATTATTTTTCGGTCTGCTAGGCGTAGGAATATATCGTTTAGTGTTTTGGTACTGGGTTTGAGTCCCAAACTACAGACTCCACATTCCACCAACATTCCTATTTAAAATAGCGTTGGCGTAGAAATACATCGTTCAGTGTTCTGGTACTGGGTTTGAGTCCCAAAATAAACAGAACTCCGCATTCTACCAACATTCCTATTTAAAATACCGTTAAAGTTCACGTTTAATTCGGTGTTGTGATGTCACATTCAAAACGAAGGTCCAAGGAGTAACTTTTTTTAATGTGTAGGGCTTTGGTACTGGGTTCCAATCCCGGCAGATGCGTTAACCATCACAGCTATCATCAATACCTCCGCAAATCACCATCACTTCATCTTATTTATTCCTTTGTCCAATCCAATCACAACATGCCACGTCACTGTCTGTCTTCCTTTTCTACACCAGCATTACATTTCTATGCTCTTTTGTGTTTCAACTTTCGTGTTAGTTACTTGGCTGCTTCCATCCTGTTCAAGGTATGATATTTAATTTTCTTTTGTAAAATCTTCTTTGTCCTCTTGCCTCCGCCATCTTGTTTAGTTCCCATTTTCGCCACCACGCCTCCACCATCTTGGTTTAGTTTTCCACATTTACCTCCTATTTTAAACCTAGAATTCTGCGTCTGCCATCTTGTTTAGTTCCCATTTTACCACCGCGTCTCACATCTCCTCGTCTCCACTCCTTGCCTCCGCTATCTTTGATTTAGTTCCCATGCTTACGTCCTGTTTTAACCTAAAAATCATAACCTAAAATCTCCTTACCCCACCCCTTGCGTCCCGCCATCTTGCTTAGTTCTCAGTTGGCACCGCATCTCATTGTCGCCGACCCACCGCCACCTTGGTTTTTATTTCCCATGCTTACCTCCTATTTTTAACCTCAAAATCAGCTCATCTCAGCTCTTGCCTCCGACATCTTGTTTGGTTCCCATTTTTGCCACCGCGCCTCACATCTCCTCGTCCCTACCCTTGCGTCCGCCATCTTGGATTTATTTCCCATGCTTACGTTCTGTTTTAACCTAAAACTCTTAACCTCAAATCTCCTTACCCTCCCCTTGCGTCCGCCAGCTTGTTTAACTCTCACGTTGGCCACCGCATCTCCTTGTCGCCGACCCTCCGCCGTCTTGGTTTTTTAGTTGGCATGCTTACCTCCTATTTTAACTTCAAAATCTGCTCATCTCAGCTCTTCCTTCCGCCATGTTGTTTAGACCCCATTTTCACCCCCGCGTCCCAAATCTCCTTGCACCCCACCGCTTGCGTCTGCCATGTTGACCACTAACCTCAAATCCCCTCGTCCTTGACTTCTTGTCTCCGCCATCTTGTTTAGTTCCCAATTTTGCCACCGTTCCTCACATCTCCTCGTCCCCACCCTTGTGTCCGCCATCTTGGGTTTAGTTCTCATGCTTACGTCCTGTTTTAACCTAAAAATCTTAACCTCAAATCTCCTTACCCTCCTCTTGCGTCCGCTACCTTGTTTAGCTCTCACGTTTGCCACTGCATCTCCTTGTCGCCGACCCTCCGCCATATTGGTTTTCTAGTTCCCATGCTTACCGGCTATTTTAACTTCAAAATCTGCCCATCTCAGCTCTTGCCTCCGGCATCTTGTTTAGTTCCCATTTTCAACACCGCGTCTCAAAATCTCCTTGCCCCCAACCTCTTACATCCGCTATGTTGACCACTAACCTCAAATCTTCTCGACCCACTCCTTTCCTCCGCCATCTTGTATAGCTCCCATGTTGGCCACTTGTCTTTAAACTCAAGTCACCTTGCCCCCCCGAACCTCCGGCAGCTTGTTTAGCTCCCATGTTGGCGACCTATCTTTATCCTCAGATTCCCTCTTCCCCCCGCCATCCCCCACATGCGTGCGTGTGTGTCGGCGAAGGTGTGCCAGAAGTCCCCGCCGGATGCGCCCCATCGCCAAAAAACAATAAAAATCCCTCCGAACTCTTAGTCCCAAAGTTCGCCGCTAGGCGAACGTTACGCTGTGATCCATTTTATTTTTAGCTGTTTCTTTAAAAAGCTTTCGCCCGTGAGCGGCATTTCCATAGGTTAAAAAACCCCTCCGTGGCCATTTAGTTCCTAAGTCTGCCACATGTGCTTAAATTATAAAACATGGATTAAAAATATTAAATAAATAAATATAAGAAACAAATGTCCCCGCTTAGATATCTGGATCGACCGTAATCCTATGACGTCATCCTATTCCACCAAAAACTCACATCCTCTCAACCAACGCACGCGCACGCGCCCAGCCGCCTGCTCCATTCCCCCCGTCGAACCCAATACCTTCCGCTCGTCACATATTTTTTTCACATTCTTGCATCTCCTCAATACTTACACCTACTTAAAACGTACACCTACTTAATAGTTACACCTACTTGAGAAAAAAAAAATGTCCCGCTTAGACATCTGGATCGAACGTAATCCTGCCGCCTCAAATTTCCCGCCACTCGAGCGGATTAAAAGCGACACTAGCGCCCCTAGCGGCAGGATTAGCGTTAATCCATTTGTCTAAGCAGGGACATACACTACTTACCTACAAAAGTAAGGTAATCATTGTTGTAGTAAAATAATAATAATTATAATAATAGTAATGAAAACGGAATATTACTATGCTGGGTTAGTAGTCCGAAGGAGGGATCCCCAGTAACTGGAGCACAGCACTGCAGGTAGGCCATAGTGGGGCCCTTTGTGCATCCAACATGACCTCTAGGAGGAAATGATGAAGGGAGACCCGAAGGGCGACCAAATCCGTACGACAATGTGCCCTAGCAAGGATAGAGTCCCTAACGATGCCCATATGGCACCAATCCTGAGGCCGACTAGCCCTACCTAAGCTAGCCACATCCAGGGGGTCCCAGGAATAAGCGAGACGGCTCCCAGGAAGGAACGAGATCCAGCAGTTCCGCCAAGCGTCATGGAGAAATCTTACCAGAGCAGAAATCCCACTGTCCTTCCGCTACACACCAACCGCCTTCGCCTGGTACTATAACATTGAAACAGATGGAAGAAAATGATGAAGACAGGAAATGATGGACATAAAATTCGTAGTAGAAGGGGAACCAACAAAGCATTCACCGACCGACCCGGGAAACCATGAAAAATACATGGTCAGAGTATGTATCCTAGTTTATGTCCTAGGTGATACCTTAGTTATTGACCGGAAGATATAAATAATTAAATACAGAAATGATTCTAAGATAAAGAAATAATTACAATAAATAATTTTCGTATAATATATGTATAATGTAATAAGCTTGAGTTGCAAAGATTTGACCAGAGAAAACGATCATTAACGAGTTAAGTTAACTTAAGTCGTTAGTAACAGCCGAGGATAGAACACATTAGCTTAAAGATTCTTGGAATTCAGTTAGGTTATAAGCTTAGTACGTTTACAGAGTCACGTAGACAGAAATTCTGCAAAAGAGAAAGGGAAGGCAATTCTCAGAATCAGGGAGGTACCCCATTAGCAACAAGGTAAGAGACGTACACATAGAATTTTTAAGTATTGGCAAGCGCAAGAAGGAACGTTGGTAGGGGTAGTTCTAAGACTTGAATTCATGTACGGGCGTGCAATATAATCACAGACGCATTTCTTTCGTGCACACATTCCGGCCACTCTCTCTTGAGAATTAGTCACTTTATCTGGTGATTACTCGTGTGTTATTTAAACGCTCAATGACATGTTTATGTGAGTAAGATTTAGCGGTAGCCGCAACGGGTTACGCCGGTAAGCATTTTAGCGACTCGCGGCAAGTTACACTTCAGTTTCCTTTATTGCGGAAACATTTATTTCAAAACGTAAAATTGATACTGCAGAAGTTAACAGGTATAATAATGCAATTGTTATAGTCTCGAGCGGTACGATTCATAACCAATTTCATTCTTTATCTTCAAACGGTCGGCAGCTGTCCAATAGCTCAAGTATTAGATCACATTAAATTTCTGAGTCAATTTAAACTGGTGTTATCCTTCACATTACCCTCACGCATACCCTGAGAAAATACACATAGCTCTGCCACTGGAGCAAGTGGCGCACGAGATAGCAGAACGAGCTACGAGAAAACGACATCAGAAACAGGCAAAGTATATTGGTTCAAAATTGTCGCACCATTCCGCGGCTTTAAAAGTTCGGAAAACGTAGTACGTTATCATATGACACAAAATTATGTTACAGTTTTGTGAGTCTGGCTTAAGGACACCTGGTAGTCAATCAATTAAAAACAATATTTATTTTCTTTTCACTTTTTTGAAATCTTCATTCTTCTCTGAATCAATTGATATATATATATATATAATTTATGGGTTGTTGCTCATTTTATAGTTGACAAATTTGCAATTAAATACTGTCATATTTAAATACTAAATAAGCATTGGTTGTACTTTTTTGGATGATTGCGTAACTTAAACTTTTCCACACTCAGGTACCATTATCCCCAAACTATTGCATCCAGGAAGACGAAATTTCCTTAGAAGTTTTTCATTATATGGACCTTAAAATTAGTGGGACAGTTTTACCGTACTTTTCAAGTAATTTAGAAGCAGTGCATTGAAAAAATTGAGCTAAAATTTTAAAATTATGTATTGGCTGTGAGTTTTACTAAAAAAAATGGAATATTGAAATATTAATCCACTCATTTTATCAGGAATGCTATTTTTGGGTGCAACATCAGTTTAGACTCATTAGAACAGACGGTTCCTTAAATAATGGTACCTAAATAAACTTCCGCAACCTACAATTTGCGTTTCTGTGTATTAGCTTGCATGGTTGTCTCATGCCTCTCTTTATACCTATAATATTCATTTTAAGACTCGTACTTTCTGACCCAAGTAGTGTAGAATGTGCAGTGAAAAAAATCATGGCTGTAGCTTTGCTGGTTTAGGTGATATTTACATTAAAATATTGATATACGATTGATATCGTATTTTTCATGCGTAAGCTGTGTGTTTGATTACGGGTGCCCTTAAGGGGTACATAATTTGCAGCGTCGGTGGTACATGGTTTCCGAGTCTTGAAATATTGAGAATTATTTTCTAACTTATCCTTATACAAACAAATTAACGAAACACCTCCCAATAAAACATCATCAGAAGAACGTTATCGCGTTCTTTTCTTCAAATGTAATATCAAACTAATGAGGCTGATCAGCCTAATATTTACTTCAGTAGGTTAAAACAGAACCAGAAATACCTTAAAACATATGAACTTCGTGTAGGGTTCACCCCGTGAAGATTGAGAGAGAGAGAGAGGGTGGGGGTTAGCTAACATAAAGTTGCACTATGGTTAATGTGAAACGTACCACGAGACGGAAAGGAAAAGCAGATGGCATGTATTTCGGCCACGCCTTTTTGTCTAGAAAGTTATAATCATCAGGAAACCGACACTTTAATAAAAAAATAATTTATGGGATGTTTAATCGATTATGTTTTGATGCATTTCTTTTGTTGTTTTTTTTAGAAAAATAGGTTGTATTCTAACCAAAATACTCAACGAAATACCTAAATACGCAGAAAAACATAATCCATTGCAGTTATCTCGCAGACATGTTAAACACAATCACTATGCATTCCGCAAAAACTCCTCCCAGTGATGAACTCTTGCATGAAGCAGATACATATGGTCGCTGGGGTGAAGGCCAGCTCCATAACCATTCAGTACACCTGAATGTACGTTCACAAAAATGAATTAACCACCAATTCTTTTTAAAAATAAGTTCATGCTTTGATCTATTGCAGAAACTACAATGCAGCCCCTATGAGTTTGGCTAACCTTAAGGAACTCTGTGAGATAAAACGCTTGGAATTTTGTCAGTTTATTAGAAAATGCCATTTTATTTTGTTGCTTACAGCTAGACTCGCTATACATTTTAGGCAGGACACCGAGCAGATGGCGTAAGTGTGTTAAGATGGCTGTATTGCTATTTTATTCCTATGTATGCTATAATCTATGTGGGGATTTGTTTTATTGACATTTGCAAACATGGACTTTTCTTTGTTTTGGTAAAATTGTGGTTAACTTCTTTTTCGGAGCACCCATTCATTTTTTCTAATCTATTGTCAGTATTTTTCTAAAAATATATATCGAAAGCTTTTTATCAGCCTGTATAACTTTGTAGTCGCGAAAACGGTTCCACAACGCGTTTTTGTTATAGGTCTCACCAGGGAAATTGGCGTATGACCTTCAGGGCTAGTCCAGTCAGCCAGCCCCCTGATGTTTCAATACCTCCCTTGCAAGTAGCACGTGATTCTTTCTGTCCAGTTGCTTCCACTTCGAGCTGCAGCCCCGTATGTGTCATACATCTGTACGGTAAATGACTCGCATCATAGCTTTCCATTAACATTTTCACACGCCAAAATCCGTGGCGCGACCTATAACTCCATAATTCATCCATAATATTTGAAAGAGGGCATAAAAGAACCAACCCAAAAAGTTTTCTTCACCACAGCCCAGCCTCTTTTATTCCTCCGGCATTTCCGCTTCTGTTCATCTCCACATAAGAACCGCTTTTAAAACAGAGCTGCAGATTGATTTTATCTAAAGTCACTGTTGTAGTCCTCTGTCAGGTCGTAGACGCTCTAACTGTGTGCCTGAATCTACCAGGTGAAGGTTCACAAAGGAGAACAAGATGCCTTTGCCTCAGTTGGCTCCGCAGATCTGCATCGAGACACGCTGTCAGGAGTTACCCTGGTGAGCTTGGAGATGCTGAAAGGGATCGTCCGGGGTCACCCTATGCTAGGAAGGTTGAAGAGGGAGAATAAATAACTCGAGTTTACACTTTCACTTAAGTGGCATAACTGCGCGATATAGCAGGAGAGGTGTTGCCTGGTTGAGTGCGGTGCACTGACAGACACAAGCTTTTTTTTGAGTGGAGTGAAAAATACTTCTTACTTGCTAACCACAGCTAAAGCCACGAGTGTGGGACTTGCCTGAGTGGCCATATCCACTAAAATCCCTCTAACAGAAGGGAAGACAAGAAGGAAAAAGAAGTAATACGTATGAGGAATTGCAGCAGTACCGCTATTGCATCTGCGCATTCAAGGAGCGGATATATTGGCGGCCCCATTGAACCTAGCCTGGTGAAATGGAAACCAGGACGCAAGCATGGCCAAGGCCCTACTTACCCCTAGGGAATTCAGGGCGAGGAATCATAGGAAGTGATGTGATTTGTCTCCGGTTGGAGACTTCGTCCTACTGGTAACAATTTCATTGATATTGGTTTGCTGTCCTGAAACATAAATGGACGTAGTCATTAGTGTAAGCTTGTAAATATTCAGTAGCTGCTTGGATCTCAGACAGTGTTAGAATGACATGCAATGTAATCGACGACTCCCCCCATAGGAGGGGAGTCCTTGATCTGTCCTGGGGGTTGGTGCGCTGAGGTCTGGCGTCATCGTAAAACAATGAAATATTTGGGTGTATTATACTGTATCTTGGCTATAAGACGTGTCATTTGGAGTGATTGGTACTAAATATGTTTATAATGTAATGTTTAGTAATATCTTGGCACTGAGCCGTGTCAGTAATTGTCTTGTGTTATTAAACACTTATAAATCATTTTGTGTACAAATCATATCCATTGGTTTTGCCTTGATCGAAGTTGAGTGTCCACCTACATAAGCAGCATACAATTGTGGCGCAGCTGCGCTCAGACGTCACTCGGTGGGAGTCCCCTTCTCCCGGGACCGCCTTAACTCCAAAGAGGAAGGATTTCAAGGCCAACGTGAAGTCTGTCAGATAGAATGACGGTACCATGGCTATTGTGTGAGGAATATGTTTAGCTACGTTCGTATTAAGGCCTCTAAATTGTCTTGGAAGTTAATCTCTGGTTCGCCGAGGCCAATACTTCTATCGAATAGCGATAGAAGTCTTTCGTGTTTATCTCTCTCGATATTGTACTGTGACTTTGTCCAGTTTTTCCAATTTCACTCTTTACTCAATTCTCACGGTCACTTTTGTTTTTCAATGTCACTGTTTCGTTTTTATGTAGTTCATATTCACTGGGAGCTCAGTTCACCAATGTCACGTCACTAAGGTGAACTAGTTCAATGCTCCGTCACTTCACTTCCTTCATGACCAGCCTCTTCACGCCGGACAGTTTACTTCACTCGGGGGTCGAACACAGGACCCCTATAAACGTCGCTCCGCGGTAGCACTCATTGCACGTCACAGAAGCCGTCACCAACGCTCGAAGAATCGCTCTTGATGTCTCATGGGAAACTCACCCGCCAACTCGCTCGCTTAACTCACAGTCGACTCGCCTCGACTCGCAATCGACACTCACTCACCTCGCACTGGCTCCAGTCTGTCACACTCGACTCGCTTTCAACTCGCGACTGCTTGACTACCCGCGAGAGCGCTCGTTTATGTAGTCAGTGGAACCTTCCACAGAAGATTCTCGAACATTCTAGAACTATTTCGACACACCTTCTGGAGGAGGGGGGAGATAAAGCTTCCAGGAAGAATTACTGAATGTCCGGTGTTTACGCTGGTAAGTGGCGTTATCCTTGTTTACTCGGACCGCCCGTCGCCGACCTCCGGATAACCTTGGACCATAGCCGCTGCGTCACAGTATGTACCTAAATCGCGAATGAGTGGGTTTTGATTTTTGCCGTTTCTGCCGTATAAGTTAAAGCGTTGTATCTTAATGAATTCTTCGATTGAGTGTAGCCTTAGCTCCTCGTGTACGAGATAAGCCAGAGCTACCGACGGGAGTTTCGCTATAATTCTAATTATTCTGCTTTGAAGGATTTGTAGTCTATGTAGGTGCGCCTTTGCAGCATAACCCCAAACTGGGGCTGCATATGCCATTATGGGTCTTATTAGGGTATTGTGTATCGTGAGGTCCATATTTAGTTGTAGTTGACTATTAATGTTAATAATTGGGTAGAGATTGTTTAGTTGGCCATTTGCCTTTGCCTGTACAGCATTTAAGTGCTTTTTCCAGGCAAGACCTTGGTCCATGGTGACGCCTAAGTAGGTTGCCTGGTCTTTTCATTCAGTTCTCTCGCCGTTGTAAGTCAGAGACAGTTGTGCATGCCTAGGCAGTCTATGCTGTACTCAATTGGTGAAAATTATTGATTACCATTTATTAGCGTTTACTTTAATTCGCCATTTTGTATACCATGGTTCTAGTTCATTTAGGACGTTCTGTAGCCGCAGGTGCAAGATCCGTGGCTGTGTATACTGCCTTACTAGCGCTGTATCGTAGGCGTATATGTACTTTTCCATATGCGTGAGTTCGGACATGTCATTTATATATAGATTGGAGAAAAGAGTCGTTCTCCGTGGTCTAGGGGTACCATTCTAGTCTCTAGTTGCCGAGGTCGCGGGTTCAAACCCGGTGAAGGGTGATGGGTCTTTTCGGGCGTAAAAATCCTTAGCATAGCTTCCTTCGGAGGGGAGGTAAAGCCGGTGGCCCCGGTCGTAGATTTACGGCACGTAAAAGACCTCAAGCCTGATAAAGAAGCCTCTGAGCAAAATTCCCGGTCTTTCACGCCCAACATAGAATGGGACGCTAAGGACCATAGTGGTTAAAGAGCGTCCATAAAGTAAAAAGATACGCAACTGAAGAAGAGTATCAGTCCGATCAAACTTCCTTGTGGAACTCCCGTCCTAATAGGCCTAAGGGAGGAGGAGTCCTCCGGTATTTTTTATTAAGGCGATCATAGAGTCTGCAAAGTTGTATGACTTACGCTTGTGAATGAGGCCCGCATGCCATACTTTATCAAAAGCGCGTTCAATATCTAAGAATATGGCGCAGTTGACTTTTCTTTGGTAATTTATTCAGTTAGGCGTAAGAGTTGAAGTGTCGTTGAGTTTTGTGATCTAAATCAAAACTGCTCTGGGATGAGGACGTTAGGTTTTACAATTTGTAAATTGTTTTTAGAATGTCTTTCTCTAGTACCTTATCAATTGTGCTTAATAGGCTGATTGGCCTGTAGCTGGGGGGTAATGAGAGTTTTTTCTTTTGTTTGGGGAGCATTATTGTTTTTGCCACATTCCATGGTGGTGGAAATCTACCTTTGACAAAAGAGTAGTTGAATGTTTTGGCTAGGAGCAATAGCCCTCCACGCGGGAGATTCTTAAGTACACATTGGTTATTTTATTAGGCCCGGGGCCTTCCTAATGGGCAGGTGGGCGATGATCCAGCTTATTTCACCTGCATTGGTTTTTCGCAATTTATTATGTGTGATCGGGTAGTCTATTCCATTTATTTCGTTCCCAATGTCTTGTATTTGATTTTGGTTGGCTTACCCCGCTATAGGGTTAAGCCTAAAGGTGTCTACGAGGGTCGAAGCAAAGACCTCAGCTTTGGCCTAAGGGGTGACAGTAAAAGTGTTGTTAATGTTATTAATTAGAGGTGGTATGTTTGTTTTTGTGCGCGTGAGGCATTTCGCTATTCGACAAACGGAGTTTGTTTGCGGATTCAGGTTTTCGAGAGGTTGGTTCTGTTGGTTGCCTACGTATTCTCTAGTCCGAGTGGTTGCCGCGTTCCTAGCCTCAAGGTATTCTTGCTGATGAATTGGGTTTCTAATTCTTCGCCATTTGCGCCTTGTTCTATGCGATTTTGATTCAAGATTTTAATGTCTGTTGGGTATTGGGCATTAAATGTAGATTTATAATTATGCGGCACGCACTTAAGCGTTGCTAGTTTTATCGACATTTCTAATTTGTCTATAGCTTAGTCTTGTGATTGCGGCGTGTTTACGATTTCTATACTGCGGAGATAGCGTTCGACCGTGTTTTTGAACTCCTAATCTACTTGACTGTAATTTAGTCTAGGAGGTTCCGTTTCAAAAGCTAACGGCAGTGCAATTTCCATTAGGACCGGTAGGTGGTCTGACGTTAGTTCATTTAAAACCTGAATTCTATGTCAAACAAAATGTTCCACATTATGGCGATTTCCAAAACATCTAACATGTGATTTCTATTATCAAGAATGTGAGTAGGCTCTTCTGGCCCTGGGGTGAGAAAATTTGTATTGTTAATGTAATTTAATAATTTGTTGCTTTGCAGGTGAGAGTTTATACTGTGCCATAACGGATGTTTGCAGTTATAATCGCCGGCCGCTATGACCTTTGAATCTAAATGCATAATTTTGTCTACGTCTTCTGTGTCGACATCTCCCGGAGGGTTATAAACTGCTACTTACGTAATTTCAGTATTAAATGAGTATATTTTAATAGCTGTTATTTCTAGGCAACGTAATTCCTGTACGTGTAATTGATGATGTCTAATATTTGAACGATTATTGCTATCGCCGCTTCCCTTAGGTCCCGGTCTGTCCTATAAACCGCATATCCTGGGAACGAAAAAGGTCTATATTTCCTATATAGCTTCGATTAGTAATGCAATTTGTATAGAGTTGATCTGAAGGTTGTCCGCTAAGTACTTACGTTTCCTGCATATTCCTCGGCAGTTCCAAAATATTGTGCGAATTTTGTTGGTTCTAGCCAGGCAGTGGTTACAAAACATGCTGATGAGCTCCACGAGGAAATGTAACGTCAATAGTGTGTCAGTCCCTTGTTCGAATATATTCGCGAGCCCTTCTAATTGTCTCTCAAGGAAACGCATGGAGACAGTGCATTTGGACCTATCAATTAAATACATTAATTAGTACAGGCTATGCCGCCTGGATGGTTTTTTTTTGTCGTTTTCCCTGACCGCGGGGTGCAAGCGACTTTTGGGAATGAAGGTGGGGCTCTCCTGTCTTTTTGTGGGTGCTGGTTGTGTGTGTTCTTGTCGGGGGGGGTCGCTCAATCCTTGCTGGGCCCTCCTCGGTGACAAGTCAGGGGGCCTCAGCCGCAGGGTGCTCGGCTACCGGGGCTGGTCACGTCCTGCCTTTCTTGTATCTAGTGAGCCACCTTGCGTTGTGCATTTCTGCACTGCACCTAGCGGCAGTCTTTGGGTAGCTCCTATCCTTAGTCCTGCCTACATTCTGAGTGGATTTTTGAGGCTGCGCGACTCATGATTGCTTCTCTCTTCCGTTTTATTCCTGATCCTGTTGCTCAATAGTCCACTGCAATTAGCACGGTGGTGCCATCTTTATTAACTTATCTATTTACATTAACTCCTCTGTGTGGCGCTATTACCAACTAAGTATAATGCGGCCCATTGGGCCTTGCCCAATAGGTTGTATAGCTATTGTGAAGGTTCACAATAATCACCAAATCTGAAGGCCTTTGTGTCCCAATGACGCCAATATTCTACTTTAAATATGGTATAAATTCATATATTTTTAACAATGTTTAACGCGCTCTTATTATTTTTTCGTCATACTTGCGGAGTCAATCTGTAAACTCAGTACTTGTCTCACACGTATACTTAGTATATTATAATCGTTTGTGTATTTTAGCTACCTTATGTCATTGAATGAATGTCTAATGTCGGCTTTCGTGAGCAACGTAATACCTATGATTCTTGAAAATGTTAGTAAATTTAAATAAATTAATCTGCATTTGCTACAAAAAGCATTGCCGACACTCGCATTGCGTAATGTTGCAATATATTTAATAGAAACTAATAATATAATCTATTAATCTATTCTATGGGCGTTATGGAAAATGCCGGAACAAATTCCGTGCATAATCCCAAATTAGGTGACAGCGTATAAATTACGTGTTGTATCCTGAATTTCGTGTAAATATTAATGAGTTCTTTCAGCCTCATAATGGATTTGCACTTGTACAGGTTGCAGCCCATAAGGCGAACAATTTGCTTAATGACGGATGCAAAGCTCGAAAGCAAGAGGACGTATACGAGCATAATTTTAAAATATTTTAGAACCCATAAGCGCAAACTAAAGTGAAATGAGGTTATCACCAATTGGGAAATATGGGGTTGAAACTTGAGGCCCATTGAATTATATAGAACTAACAGATTCGTTTCTTGCTTTATTGGTTTGGAAATTCACCCAAAGTCCCGAATTTAACGTCAAATTAAGCGGGATGTTTGAGAATTTTGATTCCCTGTGACGAGATGCTCAGATGTTTAACCTTTATTCCTTATTGTTGGCTGCTTTATGGTTGGTAGCTGTTTTCGATATTTTGTTCTAGTCGCTATGAAAACGCAGTACACGTTAAATGAACTGCTCTTCTTTATGAAGCAAGACTATATATTGAATTTAATTACAGCTAACCGAATGGCATACCAAAGAGAAATTGGTGTCGCAATGATCCAGAAAGAAACACAATATTGGCAGTGGTAAACCAATTTGAAACAATTGGATCTCTGTTGAGTGAAGAACGCAAACATTCATCTAGACTGCCCACTGTTCTTGTGGATGTCCAGACACAACTGCAGCGGTAACTCCGTAAGTCATTAAACTTGCAGTTTAAGGCAATGGTTAAAGAATGATAAAAAATAAAGAACTAAAAAATAAAAAAGACGTTTGTAACAGGTGACCGGGTACACCTACTCAATGTGTCAGAGATTTGCAAAAAGCGCTCACCCAAAAACCATATAGGGTTACAGTTGTCCATCAGTTGCAGGAATCAAATAAGGATAAAAGAGTGAAGTATTGCGGTTTGTTTCAGGCGTTCGTTGTGTAAAATTCTGGCATATTGTCCATCACAAAGTTCAGATAAAGCATGGTTCCAGTTATACGGTTACGTGAACTCAGAACTCAGCTATTGGGCTCTCCAAGATCCACACGTCATTCCCGAAACACGTATGCACCCAGTTAAAATTAGGATTTGTTGAGCAACTGGACGATGTATAATTCGGTCATGGATATTTTCAACAAGATGGCGCTACATGTCATGCATCAAATCAATCTATGGCGCTAATTGAAAGTTTCTTTGATGACCGCATACTCTCCAAGAACCTGTGGACACCGAGATCTCATGATTTGACAACACCGGATTTCTTCCTATGGGGTTACTTAACCGACAGAGTTTACAGCGCACACCCTGAGGCATTGGACGATCATGGACGAAGCATAACAGTGCACAGGAGATTAGTGGTATTGACCACGCAGTATTTGAACGATCGACCAGGAACACCAGTTGTTATGCTTTATGCAGGAGGGAGGACATTTTAATAATTTTCTACAAAAGTTAATAATCTCTCAAATACATTCCACATTTGAGGTACAATAAGTTGTGGCTAGCATCATTCACTTTTAAATAAATAAATGAAGGAAGAAATGTGTTAGTTTTACGTAAATCGGCCTGCACAATCATTATGGGTTTATATCTCGAACTCTTCCATTGTTATTTTATTTATTGTTTCTTATGAGGTGTAGTCATCTTAATTTCAGCTTCAAGTAAATTTCGCTTTGTAGTCCATTTAACGCGTTGGTTTTCGTGGTAACAGACGGGTTCGCGGTAGAGCTGTCCATCGAATGAATTTTGGTCACTATTTTGTACAATTCATGCCTTCGAACACAAATGAGCTCCTGTATATGGGCGAGTGGGAGTAGTAAAAGAAATGCCGTTTCTGGCTCACAAAGGATATGCCGCCGACTGATAAGGTTCTTTGTTCTATGCCGACAAGCCCCGCCCCCTCTTTGTGCGCTACTATTTGCCGCCCTGGTCGCGTGGCGGTAGCCCCGCCCCCTTTCTTTGTGCGCTATCCCTTAAAGCCGCCGAAGATGACCCCTCCTTTTCGCAGGTTCCTCCCCCCTTTCTTTGTGCGCTAACCCTTAAAGCCGCCGAAGATGACCCCTCCTTTTGGTCTCCTAGCATGTCGCCTGGTTCTGTGCCGGTGGCTCCTCCCCCCTTGCTTTGTGCGCTAACCTAATGCCGCCTGGTCTGTCCCCCAGGCGTTAGGTCGCGTGCCAGTGGTCCCTCCCCTTTGTGGTCTGATTGGTTCCCTGTGTATAGGTGGGAGAGTGTGTATTGTTAGTATACGCTGGCGACGTCACCCTGCTCTCATAGCGTCCTGTCTAAATCCCCCGCCCCTGGTAAGGTGTGTGTGGTAGGGGATGTGATTCTCGATGCCTGCCGCGCATCGGCAAATCGTTTGAGTACATAATTGTGTCAATCAATTAGATAATGTTCGTCCATGCATAAAACATTATTGAAAAAAAAAGAATCGCCATCATATTACTATTAATGTCCTAACATTGCATATCTAATGAAACGATGCTCCTCGATCGATGAAAACAATTAAGTATTTTTGATTGATTAATTGTATATGAATTGACTTGCGCACCTGCTTCTAAACCCCCATTTTTACATCTACTAATGTCCACAAATTACACTTCTAATGAAACGCAGCTAGTCGGTCGATGAAAACAATTAAGTATTTTTGATTGATTAATGTAATTGACTCGCGCGCAACTGTTCGTCATCGTATATGTGTGGTAGCATGTGTATAATTATTACGAGTAATAACATTTATTTAATTCTACTTTTGAGGGAAAATATATTTTGGACTTATAAGAATATTACAACACTTAGATGAATCCATAGCTGAAAGGACAGAGTTGCCGTGACAGTCGTTATCGTGTGATAATTGCGCTGAAAACCCGCGCGCAACCATTCCTCAACGAAGCACATCACTCGAGTGAGCGGTCGTTTCAAGAACAGTGGAGAGCTAGCATTCACTTCCACCTCCCTCGTTGTACAGAGCGCCTCTTGCAGACCGCGTGCCCTCTAGGTGAGAGAGCGGTAAGCTGCCTCTTCCGGTAGATGACGAAGATGCCGGAAGTAGACATTTTTAAAAAGTTTAACGAATGCACTGTGGCGGCCATGTTCACACCAAGGAAAGTTAGCATAAATCATTTGTTTATATTACAAAATCAGACTGTGATATAATATTCAAAAACATTCCAATCATTGAAGATTACCTACGCCAAGAAAAAAGTTTGCGTGTGATGAGATAATTGTGCCAATCAATTAGGTAATGCGATATTGAAAAAAAGAAAGAAAAAAAACAATGTTTATATACTGCTAATGTCAGGCCATCATGCCTCTAAAGGAGTGAAGTTATTAAAACGCTGATCGATGAATACAATTAAATATTTTTATTAATTAATGTAATTGACTTGCGCACCTAGAGCTATCTCATCCATTTTTCACCTACCATGGACATCTCACTTCTAATGAAACGACGCACGTCTATCGATGAAAAACAATTAAGTTTTTTTATTAATTAATTGTATATGAATTGACTCGCGCACCTGGTTGTTCTCGTATATGCGTGATTATTACGCGTGTATAACTATTACGGCTAATAACATTTGTTTAATTCTTCTTTTGAATGGAGGGTTTATAAAAATATTACATTGCTTAGTTGAATTAAAAAGCAACTGAAAACGATATTGCAAATAGCTAGTATGAGACGTTAACACGAGAACCCTTTACGAAAAAACAAGACGCATGCGACCGCTGTGCGTCGTCTAATACAATGAAACTTAAGAAGCGGTTAAACCAGGACGCCTGGGTTTTTCCACGGTACCTGCTCTTAATGGCTAGGGGTATCCATCACATCGGGGTACGCTCCAACTGATGTTAAAAATATAGGACCGCTATGCCTCTTCTCGCTCGAGAGAAGTAATAATTACCCTTCAAAACAGGCATACCTTTCTTAGTAGATATAAAAGTAACACGCACGAAGACCCCAAATATAAATTTTATATTCGTTTTAAATGTTCTTTCTAAAGACGTAGCGAACTTTGAGAAATTCAACGAATTATTCACTTGCGTACCCTGCTTGAAAGAAATATGCTGTACAACCCTGAAGAACGCATATGGCTTTCTCGGAAGAAATACCTATAAAGACACACATTAGCGGACAATGACAGACGCTTCCACGTCATTAAACATCTTAAGAGGGTTTGAAGAATGCAAAACAGGGTCCTGTATAGAGCCATTAGTGGACAATGGCAGACGTTTCCCCTTCATTAAACATCCTAAGTGCTCTGAAAAACCACAGACCCTCTGGGTAAATAACTATTAGCTATACAATAGAATTTCTTAATGGCTTCCTCTGTGCAGAAATTCCATCACAAACCGTGGAAAACCAAGTCTAGTCATGTTTTAAGCTTACCACAAAAAATTTTCCCCGATAATTAATATATATTCTACATGAAGATTCTTAATGATTAAGTTTCATAGCTCTTATTTCTTTCAATAAAATATTGAATATGACTCGAGCGTTAGGAATATGAAACGGTGAGAAGCACTATTATAATTATAATTAAACGTATACTGCATAGATTCTGTACTTAAACATTCGATTGTATCTTTGTCATTATTTAAATACTCACATACAAGAATTGCATGCATGATATCAAAAATTAAACTGATTTTTTTCGGTATGTTAAACAAAGAAATATGATTTGGCGAGAGTAATATGAAGAATAAAAAGTATTCAGAACGGTGAATATTACATACGTTATTAAAAATAAATAAGGCTCTCGCTGATCGATGAAAACAATTATATATTTTTTATTAATTAATTGTATATGAATTGACTTGCGCATTTGCTTGCTGTCGTATGTGTTCGGATGTTACGTTGATTATTACGCGTGTATAACTATTACGACTAATAGCATTTGTTTAATTCTAAATAAATAATGAAATATGGAACCTAGCCTAAACAATCCTCGTTACTCTTAATTTATTCCATTTAAAAAGATTGGCTTATTCTCTTAGTAAACATAGGACGAGAACGATTTTAAATACCTCATCCATTCGAGAGATATTTTTTGAATATTCCAGCATGTTAAATATAAACTTAATACACACACACAAAAATTCATTTCAAGTAATATTTTTGCGACATTAAGTATTTGTGAATGAGTTTTTACTTTCTCTACTACGTATAGTAAGTAGAGGAAGTGTTGTATTCCTCCCAAAAAATTCGATACTGAGATTTCACCGGAAATACATGTTTTGAGACCCTCTGAATCCGAACAAAAGCATGGCTGTCTGCGAGTGTGCCTGTGAAGCATAACTCAGAAACGAAGAGACGGATAAAACACCAAACTTGGTATTTAGGTTCAGCATCTTCCAGAGATGCGACACGAAGGTTTTAAAGAAAATGCCCCGCACCAGACTACCCTTTACATGGAACATTTTTCGAAAATTTTAATTTTCTCAAAAAAATGACTAACGATATTGAATAAAATATTATATGTTTAAGATATTGTAATGAGAAATGAAATGTATATCTCGAATTTTCAGGGAATGCCTCCAAAAGTATTCTTCATTCTGAACGACGTTTGCAAAACTGGTAAACCATAAGAGATAGACAAAATTTTACTACACAAAAAATGGAGATCGCGTTAAAATACATAATTTATATCATATACATTCTTGTTGTTGAGTAAACCGTTTTCGAGATATTGCTTGTTATTCCCTTAAATTTTCCACCAAAAAAATTCTATACCGAGATTTCATCGGAAATACACGTTTGAGACCCTCTGAATCCAAGAAAGCATGGCTGTGTGTCTGTGTGTGTGCCTGTGAAACATAACTCAGAAACGAAGAGCCGCATAAACACCAAACTTGGTATTTAGTTTCAGCATCTTCCAGAGATGCGACACGAAGGTTTTAAAGAAAATGCCTCAAACCAGACTACCCATTACATGGAACATTTTTCGAAAATTTTAATTTTCTCAAAAAAATGACTCTAACGATATTGAATAAAATATTATATGTTTAAGATATTGTAATGAGAAATGAAATGTATATCTCGAATTTTCTGGGCCGCCGGCTGCAGGATCGCTCATCAAATACCGTAATGATTCAGGCACCCGAACACCCGAATGGTAAGCATTCTTCAGAGTTTTTAAATAAGTAATGTAACAATTCATATTAACTTCTTGTTCATATTCTTTATTATTATTATTATTATTATTATTATTATTATTATTATTATTATTATTATTATTATTATTATTATTATTATTATTATTATTTCCAGGAAGTGGACTTTATTTTGGTATCCGCCATCCATCGAGCGCTGCACCAGCACCACCGGGCTTCCAAGCCTTCATGGGGCGAAATCATCATGGAGGTGGCTCTGCCCCGTACATGCAGCAACACTCGTACGGTAAGAATTTACAGACTGGTGTTTGAGCTATTGTAACTAAAAATTACTTAATAGTAGACATACAATGCCGATTCTAGCACACAAAGACCTACCTACGACAGCATAGAGTTCTGGATTGTACAAGGAGAAAAGAATATATTTAAGGGGAGCTTCTCACCCCATATGCAGTCACATAACTCTTTCGGTCTCCCAGAAAGCTATGTATTTTCACGCAGGTGTTTAAAACATGTTTGTTTTCACGTATAGAGTGTAGATTCTTTAGAAATCTGTACTTAAACATGCTATACTATTATTATTATTGTTTATTTTTCCAGGAAATGGAGTTTATTTCGGAGGCGGCATCGCTCAACCGGCGACCGCTGCACCGGTACCTCCAGGCTTCGCAAGCGTTGTACCAGCAGGCTTCGCGACCGTTTCACCGCCAACCCCAGGCTTCCAGACCTTCCTGGTACCAAATCAGCAGGGGTGGGACCCTGCCCCATACATGCAGCAACCACTGAATGGTAAGAATTTTTTCAACATTTTATGAACTTCTTTTACACATTCTATCTTATTAATATTATTGTTATTATTATTAATATTATTATTACTATTATTATTATTCCAGGAAATGATCTGGGTGACATTGGAAGCCAGCCTATGGATCTAGCAACACAGAGGTCAGCATCGCCGGAGATTGGTGAAGACTCGACCGCTGCACCGTCCGCCTCCTCATCACTCAACACTCTGAGGGAAGTTGTACCCTCTGCAACATCAAGCTCCTCATCCACAAATACTGAATCCGCTGCATCATCAACATCCTCCTCTGCAAATGCTGAAGCCGCTGCACAGTCATCCTCCTCATCATCCAATGATGTAGCACCGGTGAATGGGAAGAGAGGACCGGTATCAGACGGGGGCGAGCAACTTGCAATTAAGAAAGCCAAGGTTAGTGCTAGTAATTTCCAGGGTCTGAAATGCAATACCAGCCGAGCGATATTCAATGGATGTATTTTTAATAGTAAAATAGAAAATACATTAGAAATACTCGACCCCAGAATCTTTTTAGATGAGTGCAAGGAGCTTATTATTAAAGAAGTGGAAAGCGTCTTGCAGAGAAGCATTCGGGGATTGAAAATTATTTGTTCCATGGAGGTTAAATATGCAATCCGTAAACCTGATGGAGACACGATCGTTCCCACCTGCTTCCTTAATTCTAAGACAAAGCGTGTATTTGAGTCAAGCGACCTCAATCAGATATTTTCTTCAATTGCGGGGGATATTTTAGAAAAGATTGAGAAGACGGACTCTCCGCATGGAACGTTTCGCATCCTTAGTAAAAGACCTATATCATTCTTAATGCAGAGAAGAGCAGTCAAAAATTGTCCAAATTTCGCAAGACCTATGGACAAATATGAATAACGCCGTATATGGAAAATTTATAGAGAATGTGAGAAAATACACTGATTTTAAAAATAGTTGGAACATGGGAACAGACCAAGAAGTTGACAGCACGCAGCACTTACCTCTTTTCCCTCTGATAATGTTATTGTAAATATTCATTTAAAGTATGTGAGGGTTTTATGTAATAATTTATCCCTCTAATGATGTTATTGTATATATCCATTTAAAGTATGTGAGGGTTTTTATATATTAATTTTTCCCTCTAATGATGTTATTGTATATATTCATTTAAATTGTGTATGAGGGTTTTTTATATATTAATTTTCCCTCTAATGATGTTATTGTATATATTCATTTAAATTGTGTATGAGGGCTTTTATGTAATAATTTTTCCCTCTAATGATATTATTGTATATATTCATTTAAATTGCGTATGAGAGTTTTTAAGTGTCTACGTTTTTCCCTCAAAAAAAAAGAAAAAATATAAAGGATATTTAAAATAAAAATACTCTATAGCAATAATATATCAATTATGTACTCATTATTACTGCTATACCCGGCTATACCATTGATTTCATAAATAATTTTATAATTGTTTAAGGAGAATGCCTATCTTAAAAAACATTTATGCTACATGAAATCTAAACAAAAAAAATTATTGAACTATTACTGAAAGAGACTTGAATAAATGGGAATCTATAATACAGAACCATCTTAATATTGGACTGTATGATATGAGGTGTATAAAAAGATTAATAAAAAAATGCTACCTATGTAATATAAACAACATTTATTTTTTATAAACATTATCCTATTACATTCCTATACAAAAAACATACATATTTCCTAAAGACAAAGGTGATAGTCTAGTCATTCAGTTATATAATCATATACATCACACAGAAAGAGACCTGCATTATCCATAAAAAACTAAACATCTCAACAATGACTGGATGATGTATTTTATAAGTACAAGTTTTTGATATTTCAAAGTTCCTGTTAACCATGACTGTAATTGATTAACACAATTTTTCGATCCTGTCATGCTATAACTTTAGAAGCTTTCAGGTTACTTATAATCTCCTCAATCTCTTGTGTGTGACTATTATTACCAGCGTTCCTCGATGCAATTAGTAACCTCAATATATAGTTACTAGTCTATTTGGATTTTCAAGCGTAGATATCACTGAATCATCATCATATGAAGATTTCATATTCTCGCGACTTCCGCTGTATCCAGATTTTTCACCAACAGTAGTCTCCAGTGAAGGACAGGGGCTTGATCCGGTATAACATCCCGCTCTATACATCTTCGGATCTTCGAGTGTAGGAGAGAGAGTCGATCCAGTATAACATGTTGCTCTATGAAGCTTAAATCTTGACAAAGAACGATTCTTAAAAATCCGCGCGCATATACAGCATCTAATAACGCGTTTTCCTCCATGTGTAATGTATGAAAAATTGAGTTTCTCATTCGTTAGTTGCAGAGATTTTCTCCGGCAGTAGCTCATGCTAAAACTAAAAGAAATTAAATGAATACGTGAATGCTAACGCTCGAAGGAATTAAAAGCGAATGAATGAATTCATAACACGCAACTATGTATATATCCTGGGTGAGGACGGCGGAGGGAATCGCGATCTATGCATAGCAGCGGGAAAGGATGCTATCTGGAAACATTCGTGGAAAAGGATGCTCTCTGATTACAATGACGCGTAAACAGAACATGGCGAATGCGAGCATGGAAAAAGGATGCTCTCTGGAAACATTCGTGGAAAAGGATGCTCTCAACAGAACATGGCGAGTGCGAGCATGGAAAAAGGATGCTCTCTGGAAACATTCGTGGAAAAGGATGCTCTCAACAGAACATGGCGAGTGCGAGCATGTAAAAAGGATGCTCTCTGGAAACATTCGTGGAAAAGGATGCTCTCAACAGAACATGGCGAGTGCGAGCATGGAAAAAAGGATGCTCTCTGGAAACATTCGTGGAAAAGGATGCTCTCTGGAAACACTCCCCATTCCTTCCCTTTAGTATGTATGTTCTAGGGCTGGAGAATAAGAGTATATTTAAGAAACAGTAAAAATACAAAGTAGGATTTTAAATAAAAAATACTCCTGATTTTACAATCACAAAACTTTAGTCTTTATTAGCGTGATCAGTTTGTTACATAACACAATCAGGTTGTTACATAGCGTGATCAGTTTGTTACATAGCGCGAACAGGTTGTTACATAGCCCGATGAGTTTGTTACATAGCGCGATCAGGTTGTTACATAGCGTGATCAGTTTGTTACATAGCGCGATCAGGTTGTTACATAGCATGATCAGTTTGTTACATAGCGCGATCAGGTTGTTACATAGCGTGATCAGTTTTATTACATAGCGCGATCAGGTTGTTACATAGCGTGATCAGGTTGTTACATAGCGTGATCACTTTGTTACATAGCGTGATCACTTTGTTACATAGCGCGAACAGGTTGTTACATAGCGTGATGAGTCTGTTACATATCGCGATCAGGTTGTTACATAGCGTGATCAGTTTGTTACATAGCGTGATCAGTTCGTTACATAGCGTGATCAGTTTGTTACATAGCGCGATCAGGTTGTTACATAGCGGGATCAGTTTGTTACATAGCGCGATCAGTTTGTTACATAGCGTGATCAGGTTGTTACATAGCGTGATCACTTTGTTACATAGCGCGAACAGGTTGTTACATAGCGTGATCAGTTTGTTACATAGCGTGATCACTTTGTTACATAGCGCGAGCAGGTTGTTACATAGCGTGATCAGGTTGTTACATAGCGTGATCACTTTGTTACATAGCGGTTTACTCAACAACAAGAATGTATATGATATAAATTATGTATTTTAACGCGATCTCCATTTTTTGTGTAGTAAAATTTTGTCTATCTCTTATGGTTTACCAGTTTTGCAAAAGTCGTTCAGAATGAAGAATACTTTTGGAGGCATTCCCTGAAAATTCGAGATATACATTTCATTTCTCATTACAATATCTTAAACATATAATATTTTATTCAATATCGTTAGTCATTTTTTTGAGAAAATTAAAATTTTCGAAAAATGTTCCATGTAAAGGGTAGTCTGGTGCGGGGCATTTTCTTTAAAACCTTCGTGTCGCATCTCTGGAAGATGCTGAACCTAAATACCAAGTTTGGTGTTTTATCCGTCTCTTCGTTTCTGAGTTATGCTTCACAGGCACACTCGCAGACAGCCATGCTTTTGTTCGGATTCAGAGGGTCTCAAAACATGTATTTCCAGTGAAATCTCAGTATCGAATTTTTTGGGAGGAATACAACACTTCCTCTACTTACTATACGTAGTAGAGAAAGTAAAAACTCATTCGCAAATACTTAATGTCGCAAAAATATTACTTGAAATGAATTTTTGTGTGTGTGTATTAAGTTTATATTTAACATGCTGGAATATTCAAAAAATATCTCTCGAATGGATGAGGTATTTAAAATCGTTCTCGTCCTATGTTTACTAAGAGATTAAGCCAATCTTTTTAAATGGAATAAATTAAGAGTAACGAGGATTGTTTAGGCTAGGCTCCATATTTCATTATTTATTTAGAATTAAACAAATGCTATTAGTCGTAATAGTTATACACGCGTAATAATCAACGTAACATCCGAACACATACGACTGCAAGCAAATGCGCAAGTCAATTCATATACAATTAATTAATAAAAAATATTTAATTGTTTTCATCGATCAGCGAGAGCCTTATTTATTTTTAATAACGTATGTAATATTCACCGTTCTGAATACTTTTTATTCTTGATATTACTCTCGCTAATCATATTTCTTTGTTTAACATACCGAAAAAAATCAGTTTAATTTTTGATATCATGCATGCAATTCTTGTATGTGAGTATTTAAATAATGACAAAGATACAATCGAATGTTTAAGTACAGAATCTATACAGT
This sequence comes from Deroplatys truncata, assembly GCA_030765065.1. Classification (NCBI taxonomy): domain Eukaryota; kingdom Metazoa; phylum Arthropoda; class Insecta; order Mantodea; family Mantidae; genus Deroplatys; species Deroplatys truncata. Next base: position 170,106,218 of record CM060990.1, read on the forward strand.
ATACATTTAATTATAATTATAATAGTGCTTCTCACCTTTTCATATTCCTAACGCTCGAGTCATATTCAATATTTTATTGAAAGAAATAAGAGGTATGAAACTTAATCATTAAGAATCTTCATGTAGAATTTATATTAATTATCGGGGAAACATTTCTTTGTGGTAAGCTTAAAACATGACTAGACTTGGTTTTCCACGGTTTGTGATGGAATTTCTGCACAGAGGAAGCCATTAAGAAATTCTATTGTATCGCTAATAGTTATTTACCCAGAGGGTCTGTGGTTTTTCAGAGCACTTAGGATGTTTAATGAAGGGGAAACGTCTGCCATTGTCCACTAATGGCTCTATACAGGACCCTGTTTTGCATTCTTCAAACCCTCTTAAGATGTTTAATGACGTGGAAGCGTCTGTCATTGTCCGCTAATGTGTGTCTTAATAGGCATTTCTTCCGAGAAAGCCATATGCGTTCTTCAGGGTTGTACAGCATATTTCTTTCAAGCAGGGTACGCAAGTGAATAATTCGTTGAATTTCTCAAAGTTCGCTACGTCTTTAGAAAGAACATTTAAAACGAATATAAAATTTATATTTGGGGTCTTCGTGCGTGTTACTTTTATATCTACTAAGAAAGGTATGCCTGTTTTGAAGGGTAATTATTACTTCTCTCGAGCGAGAAGAGGCATAGCGGTCTTATATTTTTAACATCAGTTGGAGCGTACCCCGATGTGATGGATACCCCTAGCCATTAAGAGCAGGTACCGGGGGAAAACCCAGGCGTCCTGGTTTAACCGCTTCTTAAGCTTCATTGTATTAGACGACGCACAGCGGTCGCATGCGTCTTGTTTTTTCGTAAAGGGTTCTCGTGTTAACGTCTCATACTAGTTATTTCCAATATCGTTTTCAGTTGCTTTTTAATTCATCTAAGCAATGTAATATTTTTATAAACCCTCCATTCAAAAGAAGAATTAAACAAATGTTATTAGCCGTAATAGTTATACACGCGTAATAATCACGCATATACGAGAACAACCAGGTGCGCGAGTCAATTCATATACAATTAATTAATAAAAAAACTTAATTGTTTTTCATCGATAGACGTGCGTCGTTTCATTAGAAGTGAGATGTCCATGGTAGGTGAAAAATGGATGAGATAGCTCTAGGTGCGCAAGTCAATTACATTAATTAATAAAAATATTTAATTGTATTCATCGATCAGCGTTTTAATAACTTCACTCCTTTAGAGGCATGATGGCCTGACATTAGCAGTATATAAACATTGTTTCTTTTTTTTCTTTCTTTTTTTAAATATCGCATTACCTAATTGATTGGCACGATTATCTCATCACACGCAAACTTTTTTTCTTGGCGTAGGTAATCTTCAATGATTGGAATGTTTTTGAATATTATATCACAGTCTGATTTTGTAATATAAACGAATGATTTATGCTAGCTTTCCTTGGTGTGAACATGGCCGCCACAGTGCATTCGTTAAACTTTTTAAAAATGTCTACTTCCGGCATCTTCGTCATCCACCGGAAGAGGCAGCTTACCGCTCTCTCACCTAGAGGGCACGCGGTCTGCAAGAGGCGCTCTGTACAACGAGGGAGGGGGAAGTGAATGCTAGCTCTCCACTGTTCTTGAAACGACCGCTCACTCGAGTGATGTGCTTCGTTGAGGAATGGTTGCGCGCGGGTTTTCAGCGCAATTATCACACAATAACGACTGTCACGGCAACTCTGTCCTTTCAGCTATGGATTCATCTAAGTGTTGTAATATTCTTATAAATCCAAAATATATTTTCCCTCAAAAGTAGAATTAAATAAATGTCATTACTCGTAATAATTATACACATGCTACCACACATATACGATGACGAACAGTTGCGCGCGAGTCAATTACATTAATCAATCAAAAATACTTAATTGTTTTCATCCACCCACTAGCCGCGTTTCATTAGAAGTTTAATTTGTGGACATCAGTAGATGTAAAAATGGGGGTTTAGAAGCAGGTGCGCAAGTCAATTCATATACAATTAATCAATCAAAAATACTTAATTGTATTCATCGATCGAGGAGCATCGTTTCATTAGATATGCAATGTTAGGACATTAGTAGTAATATGATGGCGATTCTTTTTTTTTCAATAATGTTTTATGCATGGACGAACATTATCTAATTGATTGACACAATTTTGTACTCAAACGATTTGCCGATGCGCGGCAGGCATCGAGAATCACATCCCCTACCACACACACCTTACCAGGGGCGGGGGATTTAGACAGGACGCTATGAGAGCAGGGTGACGTCGCCAGCGTATACTAACAATACACACTCTCCCACCTAGACACAGGGAACCAATCAGACCACAAAGGGGAGGGACCACCGGCACGCGACCTAACGCCTGGGGACAGACCAGGCGGCATTAGGTTAGCGCACAAAGCAAGGGGGGAGGAGCCACCGGCACAGAACCAGGCGACATGCTAGGAGACCAAAAGGAGGGGTCATCTTCGGCGGCTTTAAGGGTTAGTGCACAAAGAAAGGGGGAGGAACCTGCGAAAAGGAGGGGTCATCTTCGGCGGCTTTAAGGGATAGCGCACAAAGAAAGGGGGCGGGGCTACCGCCACGCGACCAGGGCGGCAAATAGTAGCGCACAAAGAGGGGGCGGGGCTTGTCGGCATAGAACAAAGAACCTTATCAGTCGGCGGCATATCCTTTGTGAGCCAGAAACGGCATTTCTTTTACTACTAGTGGGTGTACTGAATTCCTAGCGGTGTCCCTCTCCCAGACCCATTTGGTACACCTAACGAGTATGTCTCATTTCCTGTTCGAATGCCCAGAGTGAATAGACACAAGTGAAAGTCCAGTCTGTTTGCTTCACTAGCGTTGTTGTTGCACGATGCCTTCGGCCCATTTATGCATGTGATTTCATGTAGTGCCACAAGTACGACGTTATCTGAAGGTACATTGAGTTAAATGGAAGCATTTATGCATTGCGACGTGTCGTACGACCTGAAAAATACGTCGCATGGTCTTTCAGGTCGCACGACATATGCGACAGTCGTATGATCTCAATATACATGGGTGTATATGGGCCTGTTTATGCACCTCGCATTGCCACATTGTGATCGAGATAAGCGAGTCAGTGCTGCCACTTTGGGAAATACAGAGCTGTAGTTCTGATTGTTGGGGTTTGTGCTTTCACGTGTTGCGAGAGTGATGTAATTGCCGTCGTTCAAACTTGTATCAAGTATGGATACTGAATGTTTTATAGAAGAAATTCTTATTAAGAGAAATTCTTATTTGGGATATTCGTCAGAAAATTACAAATATTGTAACAAGAAAGAATTTCCCAAAGAGGTTCCTAAACACACAAACCTTTTACTGTTTATGGATGTACACTCCACACTTCTGCTTTTTACTCTTCTGTTTTACTTTCTCTTCCACTACACAGTAGATAGATAAAGTATTTACTGCATTCCATCCAAAAATTCGATACCAAGGTTTCACCATAGATACATGTTTTGAGGCTCCATGAATCCAAACAAAGCATTTTTAGAAAAAGTTCTGCGTGTTCGTCCGTGTGTGTGTGTGTGTCCGTGTGTCCATGTGAACTCAAATACAAGAAGTGGGTTAAAAATCAAACTTGGTGTTTAAGTCAATCTTCCACGTGTGCCACACAAAGATTTTCAAGAAAATACCCCCACTCCACGAAAATTTTGATTGTTTCAAAAATGGCTCTAACGATTTTGATTAAAATGCATATATTAAATGTATATCTTACATTTTCTGGGAATAGCCAGTAAAGACCTCTTCATTCGGAAGGAATTTTGTAGAATTTTGCATGGCTGGTACACGTTAAGCGGTAGACCTAAACGTACTACACAAAAAATGTAGATCTCTTTAAAACACACAATCCGTTTCAAATAACTTTTGTGGCCTCAGCCATTATCGAGATATCCGCTATTAATGGTTCGATTTGCTCAATACCTTTAAATCTTTTCTTTTCTCCTGTCGATTTACAGTTGTTTCTCGGGATTGCATGGAAACAGCATGGAATTTTAAGGCCGGCATATAACGTTCAGTTCTTAAACATTTGAATGTGGCACTTCCCTTTAAACCCTAACGAAATGTGTGATATAGTTACATCTGCAAAGGCTTATCTCGATTAAAATGAAGTAGATAGAAAAAATAAACTTTCGTAAGAATAGTTTGTGTACCCACTAATAAACGATATAGGGTAGAGAAAGTCATGTGAATTAGCACATCAGATACTTTTTCGAGTTAAAAGTTTGTAGCAATAGTACAACACACAGCTGTCGAACAAAGATGGAAACGGTCTGGTAGTATTGATGTAGACATGTCGCATGCGTAAATTGACCCCTTATAAGTTATGCCCGTCGCATCATTCCTTGTCGTACAATTTGAAATTGCATGCATAAATGAGGCCTTCCTTATACAGTAGCTCAAGTTCGCGTGATAATGGAGTTGAACGATAGAAGCGAAATGCAAGCGCGATCAAAGATCACAGCTGATATGTGAATGTATGCTCTAACAATGAATTACTAACAATAATAAGCTTCGTCGACTGATTTACAATTAGTTTATTATTTGGCTATTGTGAATGTAGATTATGATCTTTCTTTAAAGGCATAACAAAATTTCAGCTTTCCTAGAATTTGTATTGGCGACTTACACCCTTCAGTATCTTGAGGAGATCGGTAAACCATTCCATAGCCACTAAACTACTCATCTCTTTATGATAACCACCTCCACTTTTTGACTGATACGTCAAATCTGCTCCTTCTATAGAACCATACTTGGCCTATCTGGCATGGCAGATTATTAGATATGATCTTTTACCTAATGGAATTTTTAGACCGCCGTTTCCTTTAGAATTCTTCCGGGTAAAACTTTTAACATGGTTTTAGTTTACCTGAGTTTTGTCAGTGTAAACAATAGGACGAGGGTGATCTTCTGGACTTGAAAGAATAGGCATTATTTCATGTTTTGCATTGTAACATATAATTTGAGTAGGTTAGTATAGAGACATCGACCGCAGTTTATTGCGTTTATATGGGAAAGGATAGGGAAAATGAGGCTAGATGCGGCGCTTCACGGAGGAAAATGCGTTTATATGGGAGGGATAGGGAATACGAGGGCTTATGCTAAGCTAGACAGGGATTGAATGAGGGAAATGAGTTTATATGGGAGGGATAGGGAATACGGGGAACGATGCTAGGATAGTCGGGGGTTGAAGCAGGGAAATGGGTTTATATGTGAGAGACGAGGAAAACGGAGTGAGAGAGATCCTACGCTAGGAGAGAGTTGAAGGAGGTTGAAATGCGTTTATATGGGAGAGGTAGGGAAAATGATGGTAGGTGTTAGGGATTCTGGTTAAAAAAACTGCCATACAAAGAACAGCATCATTCAAGAACTTTAACAACAAGAAGGTCAAAGTATAGGTCATATATATGGTATTTGAGGAGGTCTTTAGTGGAACAATTACCCCTAAGTCAGTAGTAGGGATTTAGTGGTTCTATGCCACTTAATATGCAGGAATGTGTATTCATATGCTAATTAGGTCTCCCCCTCCCACGCCCCCTGGTACCTTTTGCTTGCAGCTGCGGTCATAAATTTTGTTGAATATAATGGAAAGCTTGACAGGTAAGCAATTAAGGTTGCCCATCACCTGTAAAAATGACCAATGGGTATAATAAATTATGTCTTCTACCAAAAGAGAAGATATTATTGTCTCCACTCAATTCCCTGCACGTGTGCACTTTTAGAAAGGCCACCTACAACAACCCCACCTCCCAGTGCAAAATAACAATAGAGCAGGCTGGGGCCGAGCTAACAAAAAGATGGAATAACAAAGGGACAGATGCTATTGTCTCCCTTTCTATTGTCCAACACAACAGTTGGTTAGGAACACGACCCATGTAACACCCATTCCATTGCAATATAACAAAAGAGGCAGCGATAACAAAGGAATTCGTGGAGGCTTTCTACCTGGCCCTGTCTTTGACTGTGGGAAAAGAGAGAGAGGTCAGTTCCCAAGGGGACACGGATTATTTACCTGCTAACACCATAAATTCCACCCCGCTCGACAAGTCAGCACCCTTATTAATTTTAGTTTCCCGAAATCCTGGCGTCCATGCCGCCATTAATTACGGGGCCTCGCCATCCTGGCACCGGCTTTGCCCTAGGGCCATCATTCGTTATAACGGTAGTAGTTCTCTCTGCGCATGTGCAGCCGAGTCTACACGAAATCCTACGGGAAATCTCCGAGCATTGATGCCCACGCTCCCTGTTTCTGCAGCTATTGACTCTTTTTCAAACAGTGATATCAAAACGTGTTAACACATATCATTGCCTATATTAAACCCCTGTGCATACTTAGGTATCCTTAGATCTGTGCTCGAATCTTACTGCAAGCAAAAGATTAATGTTTTAGTTCCTAATGAAAAAATTGATACATTGATAGGGTAAAACATTATTATATCATTACCCTGATTAGTGAAAGGCGTTCACGGGTTCACGGGTATCCAGAGGGCCGAGTTCGAGTCTTAGTGCAGTGAAACATTAATGCTTAATAACTATTAAAATTTAGGAACATATGCGAATAGGGAAGTCATGTTAATTTTTGTATATCATAACGATACTTAATGTAGGATATTCTTAGGTGCCCAGGGGGTCGTAGTTCGATTCTTACTCTGCGAAACTCTAATGCTTAGTAAATATAAAACTATGTGGGTATACACGGTCAGATTAAAATGGATTTAATAAATATAATTATTTATATTAAACCCTGGTGCATACTTAGATATCCCGATCCACGATTCTTTATTTTCTTTCTTCTTCTCTGTTTTTCTTTCTTTTCACTTCTTTCTTTCTATGTATCTTTTTCTTTCTTCTTGTCATGCATATATATTCAAGCATTCATATATACACGAGCACATGCACAGACCATTACACATACATATTTACACTCATACACATAGCCCTTACACTTATATATACCAGTGCTCTTGCACACACACACACTCACGCACATACACCACTGTACGCTCGCATACACCAATGCATGCACATACACCAACGCATGCACATGCACCAGTGCACGCACACACATATGCACATGCTCACACATACACCAGTGCATGCACTAACACACCTGTCCACGCACACACACGCACACGCACATACGTCTACCAACATCAACATATTCACCAGCACACTTACACAGACAAATACATGCGTATACATACACCAGTACACTTACACAGACACATACATGCGAATACATACACCAGTACACTTACACAGACACATACATGCGTATACATACACCAGTACACTTACACACATAAACGCATGCACGCACACACATGCGCATGCGCAACAGGTGATAATTCCATTGCGTGCAATAATCACGTGACGTCTAAGTATCCCTACCATGACGATGTGCTGACATCGCCTGGAGGCCCTTAGATCCCTAGGTAAACAGCTAACGACGCATGCTAGAGCCATTGTCAGATTATTAACTCTACATTTAAATTTTAAAGAACTACAAAATCCAATGAGATGTGGTTCTTAATTTTAGAAGTGGTGCTAGTCATCGATTCTTACACGCATAGCATTCATCAACACAAAACTATGCAAGGTGAGTGAAGTTTTACATAACTGTACAAATCAGTGGTTTCTTCTTTACGATGCATTTAATTCTGTTTAAAGGATGCAGTGCATGAAGGACTAATCGTGGCATGAGTACCATATTATTTTAATCGGAACTTTACACTCACATGGATTTCTCGGCACACTCTTCTTCCGTTCACAGGATTTTCTCTACTCATTCTTTGTTTCTCTACAAATTCATCCATTAACATTCATACGATTTTCTCTACTCATTCTTTGTTTATCTACACATTCATTGTCCATTAACATTCATACGATTTTCACTACTCATTCTTTGTTTCTCTACACATTCTTCTTCCATGTACATCCACATGATTTTCTCTACTCATTCTTTGTTTCTCTACACATTCATCCTCCACTAACGTTCATACGATTTTCTCTACCCCTTATTGTTTCACCATCACATGGGTTTCTACACACACACTCTACTTCCTTTTACACCTGGAGGAACTGCCGATTGCGTGATGTTAAGCCGCTGGGTGAGAGTATGACGCGAGCGTCGAATCACTCCATTATTATATCCTCGACGTCGCTGACGTCTGCTAGAATCTATTGCCATTGCAACGAATGTGAAGGCTTATGGTTATATCTTCGTTTCTAAAGTTAATGATATTACCGTGCTGGTCCACCACACGAAGACTAATTTGCTGTATGACATTGGTGTTTATGATTGGAAGGTAAATTGTATTTGACAGCCCTTGAGAATTATGATATCCAGGCGGAACAGATGGGGAAAACGCATAGATCGAGTGTCCACTTTTACCGTCGATGAAAGAGCCTCTTGCAACACTGCAGTTGATCCGTATGATGCTCACCTTAAATATATTCACCAGGAAATCAGATTCAGCCAGCTGATTAGCTGGAAAAACTTTGTCACTGAAGCCCAAGAGGGATGCTATAGAACGATCATTGGAAAAATCGACGGTGAAAGGACATTTAACTTCAGACTTCATTGTGTTATTATTAGGTCTAATAAAGAAGACATTCTCATCTACCCCTAGCTTATCTCTGATGTATTCACTAATATCAGCAGTGCCATAAGTTCCATCAGGTATATCAGTGATCTTAATTTCATCATTGTGTACGGAATGAAATTGATCATTACTCCGATCAACGTTAGGAATGGAACAGAAGGTTTCAAAATTCAATAGAGCAATCTCATAATGATCCTTCGGACCTATCTGAAGAGCAGGATTAGGTATGTAGTAAGAACAGATTCGTTGCCACTGACAGCAAAAGTGTAACTCATTGCTATAGAAATTGCAAGCACAAGTGTCCGCAGATGACTGAGCTGAAACTTTGAAACCTATTAGTGTTATACAGAACCTTATCGCCTCTGAGGTACCTTTCTGTCTGTTTTGGAGGCCTCAAGTTTCCAATGCTATCGAAATAAAGTGACACGTTGCATTCCTTCTTTATAGTGCCCCAATGAGTGCCTTCGTTCTCTGGAGTATCGAGACTGACAATAATTCTATCTGTATAACGAGATCTTGAGGGTAGCTGATCGATCATGTATACACCTCTAAAATGAGGAATCTTTAAACGTTGGGCATACAAGTCGAGATCTATGTTACTCAAGGCTTTTTCCGGACAAGTACAACCCTCTGCCGTAGTTCTTTGAATTCCCTTTCTTGCCCTGTCTCCTCTTCCTTTCGGTTTTCCTCGCCTTATTCTTCTTCTTCACTCGAAGGCCTCTCGGTTTTGCTTCAATTTCTCATCATTTCGACAAGTTGTTTATCTGCAGTCTTTTTCTTATTCACAGGTCTAGCAATTTGTGATGCACCTCCAGCGACAGCACCTAGAAGTGCAGTAATTGGTAAGAGAGATAGAAATCCTCCCCGTTTCTTCTTTATGGATCCAGCACCAATAGACACCTTCCCTTCAATTTCTCTGTTATGTCTCATCATTTCGGCAAGACGTTTATCTACAGCCTTTTTCTTATTTACAGCCGTGGCAATTTTTGATGCACCGCCAGCAGCAGCGCCTAGAGCTGCAATAATTGGTATGAGAGGTAGAAATCCTCCTTGCTTCTTATATCCAGCAGCAACAGCTACCTTTCCCTTCATAATTGCTGTTACTAGTCGCGCAGCCAACTTTTCACCTAATGTAGCATCAGATGATTGCACTCTTTTCCACGCCTTTTAAGCCAAGATCTTGTCTGCAATGTTTCTCGAAGCAGAGTCCTTATGCTGAGCGTACGCAATGTCGTGAAATCTGCACGCTTCGTTTAACGGATTGATTCCGGGGTCTCCTCTCTTTAATTTTTTCTAGCTTTGTCCCAGGCCCGCAGTATCTGTATCCAGGGTAATGCACTTCAAATGGAAGCCGGTTAATGAGAGAGTTAATTAAACCGGAACCTCTTGCGATCTTAACCTCGTTAGCTCTCATGGTATACTAATTGATTTTTATTAGTGCATTGTTCTATTATTCTCTGTCATTGCTTACGAGCATTAGCATATATACATTAAGGGTGATTTATTTTATTTTTAGCTGCTACGATGTAGCTGGTGAAGCAAGATTGTTCGCTACCTATTCAGATGCTAGACTTTGAAAGCGACTTTAGACGCAATTGTCACGGAATGCTGTTTACTGGAAATGTTAGTTGTTTCATTGAGTTTAAAACAGAGTAATATCACAGGTGTTCGTGATAATTTCAATCAGTGATTTTATCACTGCTATTTAATGTAATTTCCGCTGATTCATGTAGTATCAAAGTCATTCGAGCCCATTTTTAAAAAAGTAATTCGGTTTCTTAGATATGGCTACTGAATCTGCAACTGATGGATTAGTACTGCTGTTACCGTGCGACGTCTTGTTGCTACTGCGGCTAGTGTTGTGGCCGCGGCTGATGCTGCTCCTATTGTTGTAGCAGATTTCGCTACAGCTGTAGGATCTGTTACAACTGTTGTTGTACAGCTACTGTATCTGCTACGATAGCTGCTGTATTTCTTCTGCTACAGCTATTGTGCTGACTGTGTCTGTTACAGCTTTTGTTCTACAGCTGCTCTATCTGCTACGATAGCTGCTGCATTTCTTCTGCTACAGCTATTGTGCTGACTGTGTCTGATGTTGCTGCAGCTGCCATATCTTTTGCTGCTATTGTTGTAGCTGATGTTGTTGCAGTGCTGTATCTACTACTACAGCTCTCGTATTTGCTGTTGTCGTGATGACTGTTGTTGCTGGGGTGGGTGAATCTACAGCTGTTGGATTATCATTGCTGTGATGCCCTCTGATGCCGAGGCTGCTGAATCTATAGCTGTTGGATTAGCTGCTGCTGTTACAACAGGTGTTATGTAACCGGTTGTTGTTGCTGCTATTGCTGTAGCAGATGTTGCCACAGCTGTAGGATCTGTTACAGCTATTGTTGTACAGCTGCTGAATCTGCTACGGTAGCTGTTGTATTTGCTTCTGCTACAGCTATTGTGCTGGCTGTGTCTGATGTTGCTGTAGCTGCTGCTGCTATAGTTGCTTATCTGCTACTACAGCTGTCGTATTTGCTGATGCTGTTGTTGTGATGCTTGATGTTGCTGAGGCTGCTGAATCTACAGCTGCCAGATTAGCTGTTGCTGTTGCTACAGCTGTTGTGTAACCGGTTGTTGCTGCTGTAGCTACTGCTGCAGTGGATGTTGCTGCAGCTGTCGATTATGTTGTCGCAATTTGTGCATGAACCAATCACTAACGATTATTACTGAAAATTTATCGAAATGGAACTTCATTTTAACAGATAATTCAGACAGTATCACAGGTTACGCTACCTTTATATACTTTTTATAAACTTAACAAGCTTTTATATGTTAAACAGTTAGCGGGTGAGACGGTAAGGATGAAACAGTGAGTGTGTATAGAAGTAGCATAACTAGCGCATCCGCATGGTTGAGGAGATGTTATAACATTTTTAGACAGCTTTATTGTTTTATATGCTTACATTTCTTTGTTCAAGTGTAGCAGCTTTATCATTTAAATCATTGCTTCATTAAACAAGCATTGTATGGGTAGACGTCTCTCCCCTTTATCTGGGCTTGAGACTAACACTAGCATTTGCTCCTAATGGCAGGGTCACCGCCTCGCATTCCATCCTTCTTCTTTCTTCACCATTTGTCGGCTATGTGCATACACAGCATATGAGTAAACTTCGAATTTTTAAGATTGTAGACTGGTGGTGAAAATAATCAATTTCGGGTGAGATTCTCTAAAGCAGTGTTTGTAATACTGTAATGTCCATACGCATAGGTAGTTATTCCATCCTCGGCAATTACTCTTTTATCATCAAAGGGATTCAATGTAATTTTATTCATTTGCACTGTGGTAATAGCGTGCTTTCGTGATAGGATTAGATTAATGGGCGTTCTGATGATTTCACAGGTTTTGGGACAGTCTGTATAGCTGTCAAACGTAATGTACTGCTTAATAGCGCTATGTTTTATACTCTTAATTTTTTATCATAGAGCTTTGAATATCTAATGCACTGTTCTTAGGTCGTAGTCCAACAAAGTGTAGGATGATTTTGCTATTAGCCTCATGTTTAAATTTCTCCAGCACCTTTTTTCTGAGTAGAGCGGCATCTATGGTTGACAGGGTAATCAGCTGAATCGAGATGCTCAAGAAAATGTAGCTTGTCCTAGTACACATCTTCAGTTACACGAAGAATGAGTCAGTATCCATATACATAAGATTCAGGTTTTCAGCTCCGTAATATGGCAACAACACGTCATAATGTTAGTGATACATTAATGTCTTGGAGATGTCCAACACACCCATACCAATGTATATAGGCTCGCTGAATACAATCTGATGAGAGGCCATATGTACAGCAGCTAGATTAGCAGCATATATTGTCCTATCAATAAACGTAGGCTTGGCGATCAACATCTCCAGAGTCTTCTCATTTGTCACCAGTGGTATATGCATACGGTTACACAAATTCTCCATAGATCTTCGAAATATGGCATTGTTGAACAGTTTGTAGAGATCCTTCTCGAAATCATTTGCAGCTTGTTGCCGTAGTCTGTTGTTAAATTCAACATAAGGTTTCAACCACCAAGACTGTCGAAATTGTAGCACACGATGAATTTTTACTCAAAAGTAACCCGTGATTAAGAGCTTGCTTCAAAGACATGTAATGCACTACATATTTTTTTCGAGGTCGAAGATGAGGTATCACTTTCTTTGTAGATGATTCCAATGGTTTCATACACTCAGGCAGAAAAGGTAGATCGTTGTGTAGATCGTGAAGTTCTGCAGGATACTTGACGTCAACTTCTAATATGTACCCACGAGGAGCATCTTCTTACAGTCTTTCTATGTTGATTCCTTCAGGTGAAACCCACTGAAATTTACCATAGGGGAGGGCGTGGCACATTGCCCAGCCATATTGGTTATTGGCGTCCTCGTATGTAATAAATTGGGTTGGTCTCGATGGATCATACTTATTCATATAGATGTTGTTTGCTTCGGCATACCGATGGGAAACTTGACATAAACTTCTTATGCCTGATTCCACCCTGAGTTCGTTGATCATAATCTTGTAACAGTTCCAGCTCGATTTCGGTATACAGTAACATGACGCCCCATGTAAGTCCTGGAGAGGTTAAATAATGTGCAGGATCAAATTTGTTGTTTTGAGGGTTTGCTCTCTAAATGTCTCAAAGACATCAGCTAGAGGAAGTGCATCTGAAACTAAGTAGAGATCGCTGTACTCGCCCAGGTTTCTCAAATTAAACTCCCATACATTTCTAGCATGATCGTATTCAATATCAGTAATTTCTTCATTTAATCTATTGTAGAAGGAATCCTTAGGAGAGAAGCAGGTCTCGTTCAAAACATCCCATGACTTGACAAAATCATATGGAAATACGCCCTTGCGAGTCATCAACTTCAATTTTTCTTCTCTGAAGTACTTAAAGTTTCAGGATATGAGATTAGATTTTTCACCAACTTATCCAACCTTGTACTGAGGAATGGAAAGCTATCTACAAACCGAAGCTTTATATCTCCTACATACTTGGTGAATGAGATATAGCTTTCTTCAGAGCTAGGAATTACCTCCACCCTCTCACTTGTACAACCCAGCTCCTTGACAATGAATTGCGAATCATATCCCCTGAGGATGTGCATGAAGACTGGGATATATTTAGGTGTTTTGCAGGCTAAATTACATTCATTATGTAGACTTCCACGATATTCACCACTGATGTGATCATGGTGGCATACTTTGTAGTTTTTTCAGTAAAGGTTTTTCCACACAATTAGCATACCGTAGAAGACTCGAAATCCTTCTGCTGTTGATCTTTAAGTTTCAGAGACTTGGCAGATTTGTATACATTATTAATTTCTTTTGCAAGGAACAGCAGGTATTCCATAAACCTCTGAGCAGCATCAACACCTCAATATGCATTGCTTAGGAAGACCAGTTTTGAGGTGTTCAACACTGGATGACTGCTTCACGTAAACACAGAAGCTCATTAGTGTGTGCTCTTGATAAGGGGTTGTATAGGAAATTTCAGGATTGGGTATACACTTATGACATGGAGTGAGAATGCTCTCAAAATCTGCATAGAGGTAGTTTCAACATCCTCTCGAAATTTTTAAACTGTACAATTGATTTCTCCTTGGTAGGCATAACTACCCTTGCAACACCTTGTTGAATACAGATGGCTGCATGTTCTTGTGGTTTTACCAGCCCACTTCGCCCACTCTGATCATCAAGGTGTGTAACACAGTGTTCACATATATAAACATGACCATTACGCTTAGGTTTCTGGCATCGAACGAGCTTCTCAAAATTCTTTATATATACATAGTGATGTTTTCCACAACTGTCACTCAATAGTAGCAGGTCACGGCGTTCCGATAGTTCAGTCTCAACAACCTTTATCGGATACACTTCATGCTTCTCGTCCAGCCCCAAAACATTGATAAACATACTGTTAAGCTTCTCAAACGTAGATATTTGAGAAAACGGAATAGGGTCGGAAACACAATTGAAGTCGTACTTATCTTGAAGCTGCTTGCATTTGCTAACGCGTTGCGCATCCTTCTCAACATATTTGGCTTGTACAGAATACATGAAGCATTTCTGATCGATAAAATTCTGGATGTTTATACACGCTTCTTTAGCTCCGACAGATGGTGGTAGTGGAATGTAGCTACTTCCTCCTAACGGTTTGTACCTATTGATACGTAGTCGAAACCCTTCCACTGCAAGGAGGGACCAATTGCTACCCTTAAGCTGTGATTCCTCCATTTCAGTAACCAATTTCTTGTATTTCGCTTCCAGGGTTTAGTTCATATCCGTTTCTAGAAACACCGGCTGATTCCGTGTTTTAAACGTTTTGTCACAGGTTTCTCCGATACGGTTTACATATCTACACTCAGCTACCAGATTAGGTTTCACACTCCTTTGAACGTCTAGCTCTTTATGTATAGCCTGGATTATTCGTCATTTTGTCTAATGTAGGTACATATTCAGGTCCTTCGTTGAATTGCATCGTATAAAATACGATTTCAATCGTCCTTGGAACGATGTCTCGTATTCTTTTATATCACAGTCCTGCATTGTTGATAATAACTGATGTTTAGTAGGCTCCAATCTGCTTTTCTTCTGAGGACTGCTTATTTCACATACATCATGGTGCCACTGACGCTTATAACGATAATTGAAGGTTACATTGCATTGCTTGCATTTGAAGAGCTTCTTGCAGCTCATCTGATGCATTTTCCCGTCATAACCTCTGAGAAATTTTTTCCTGCATTTAATGCAAGAGTATCCTGATGCACTAGTAATTATATCCTTAAATTGATGCAGTAATTTGTATCACAAATTACTTAAATGTAAAGAATGATTACAGTATGAATATGCATTTTTATGTGACATTGATTTGAGATGTTTGTTGATTGTAATTATTGTTGAGAAGTAAGTTTATACTGCCTTACTGAAACTGACAATAATAGCGTGCAATAATGCAGCGAGGGGGTGAGCTGTTTATCATTATTAGAGACGAGGAAGTTACGTAATGTTGGCGCGTTTTCCGTTAGAATATTCTGGAACATTTCCCTAGAGCATATGTATTCATAATTTTCATTGGATATAAAAATAGACGCTAATGTTGGCGCGTTTTATTAGCCAATTGCAGCTCAGTTATAATCTTTAGGCATATCAGGGTGTAGGAGTATAAAAAGGGCTAGGTTAGAGGTAGAGTCCGTCAGTTCGTCGAAAATATTTGTATGCTACACGTCGCCTTCAGTCCAGCAGAAATATTACACGTCGGCTATCGGTTCGCAAGTTACGCGTATCAGAGTTATGAAAAATCTCAAGTATTGTAAAGTTAATGATACAAAAAGTTGAAGTACGTGAATTAAGAATGATCAGTAAATAAGTTATTATAACAGTTTCAGTTTGGCGAGTGTCAAGATCAATGTGTAAATGTGATAGTGAAAGTGTTCGACAATAAAAGTATAAAAGAAATTCTTTCATCAGTGTTATCTTTGGATAAGAGACTCCCTTCCGTTTACACAACCTGTATAAAGAGAAGTGCTTGACCAAAAGATCATAGCTAGCCGGAGGACAGCGAACAAAAATTAAATAAAATAACAGTAACATTCTTTCAAACGAAAACTAATACTGCCGCAAATTGCTAACACCAGATGGAGCTAACAAACCTAACAAATGAATCACGTCACAAGATGGCTTCAATACGTGGAGTAAACACAAATATACAAATACATTAATAAAAACCATCGCAAATTGGCTCCCAAACGTGGGGCTAACAAATACAAACATATAACAAGTAAACCACCGCAAAATGCAGAGTTATTCATCCTTATTCTCGGGTAATAACATATTAATCTCTGTTCGATGAAATGTAGACCTCTTCACCTTGATGACACTCTAGAAAGCGGATTATTCTTGGAGAGAACACGATGTTAACACATCTAGACTCATTAGCACAATAAACACTAGCGACTGAAGGTGTCCTAATTATAGTGGTGACACGGACGTTTTAGAAGAATTATATACTGAATTTTTAAATAAAACGATAATTAATGGCGATATCTCTAATATTGAAAACAGGTGTTCGGGTATGCTCGCAATTTTTGGATAAGGCCTCATGCTGCTATTTTTGAAGTTCTTTAAAATTTGAATGTAGAGTTAATTCGTTCACAATGGCTCTAGCGTGCGTCGTTAGCTGTTTATATAGAGCTCGAAGCCCTCCAGGCGATGTCAGCACATCGTCATGGTGGGGATGCTTACACGTCACGTGATTATTGCACGCAATGGAATTATCACCTGTTGCGCATGCGAATGTGTGTGCGTACATGTGTGTATGTGTGTGTAAGTGTACTGGTGTATGTATACACATGTATGTGTGTACGTGGGCTGGTGAATATGTTGATGTTTGTAGGCGTATGTGCTTGTGCGTGTGTGTGCGTGCACTGGTGTGTGAGTGCGTACACTGGTGTATGCGTGTGCATGTGTGTATATGTGTGTGCACTGGTGGATGTGCATGCGTTGGTGTTTGTGCACTGGTGTATGCGAGCGTACAGTGGTGCATATGCGTGAGTGTGTGTATGTGCAAGTGCACTGGTATATGTAAGTGTAAGGGCTATGTGTATGAGTGTAAATATGTATGTGCAATGGTTCTGTGCATGTGCTCGTGTATATATGAATGCTTGAATATATATGCATGACAAGAAGAAAGAAAAAGATACATAGAAAGAAAAAGGTGTAAAGAAAGAAAAAAGAGAGAAGAAGAAAGAAAATAAAGAATCGTGGATCGGGATATCTAAGTATGCACCAGGGTTTAATATAAATAATTATATTTATTAAATCCATTTTAATCTGACCGTGCATACCCACATAGTTTAATATTTATTAAGCATTAGAGTTTCGCAGGGTAAGATTCGAACTAAGACCCCCTGGCCACCTAAGAATATCCTACATTAAGTATCGTTATGATATATAAAAATTAACATGATTTCCCTATTCGCCTATGTTCCTAAATTTTAATAGTTATTAAGCATTAATGTTTCACTGCATTAAGACTCGAACTCGGCCCTCTGGATACCCGTGAACCCGTGAACGCCTTTCACTAATCAGGGTAATGATATAATAATGTTTTACCCTATCAGAGTATCAAATTTTTCATTAGGAATTAAAACATTAAACTTTTGTCTGCAGTAAGCTTCGAGCACAGATCTAAGGATATCAAGTATACACAGAGGTTTAATATAGGCAATGATATGTGTTAAATACGTTTTGATATCACTGTTTGAAAAAGAGTTAATAGCTGCAGAAACACGGAGCGTGTGCTACTATGCTCGGAGATTTCCCGTAGGTCTTCGTGTAGACTCAGCTGCACATGCGCAGAGAGAACTACTACCGATATAACGAATGATGACCCTAGGGCAAAGCCAGTGCCAGGATGGCGAGGCCCCGTAATTAACGGCGGCATGGACGCCAGGATGTCGGGAAACTAAATTTAATGAGGGTACTCCATTGTCGAGCGGGGTGGAATTTATGGTCTAGCAGGTAAATAATGCCTGTCCCCGTGGGAACTGACCTCTCTCTCTTTTACCACACTCAAACAAAGACAGGGCCAAGTATAAAGACTCCACGAGTTCCTTTGTTATCGCTGCGCCAGGTCGTCTCTTTTTTATATTGCAGTGGAATGGGTGCTACACGGGTGGTGTTCCTAACCAACTGTTGTGTTGGACAATAGAAAGGGAGACAATAGCATCTTTCCCTTTGTTATTCCATCTTTTTGTTAGCTCGGCTCCAGCCTGCTCTATTGTTATTATGCACGTGTTCGTCAAACAATGCGACTGGGAGGTGAGGTTGTTGCGGGTAGCCTTCCTAAAAGTGCACACGTGCAGGGACAATAACATCTTCTCTTTTGTTAGAAGACATACTTTATTATACCCATTGTTCATTTTTATGGGCGATGGACAACCTTAATTGCTTACCTGTCAAGCTTTCCATTATACTCAACAATATTTATGACCGCAGCTGCAAGCAAAAGGTATCAGGGGGCGTAGGAGGGCGAGACCTAATTAGCACATGAATACACATTGCTGCATATTAATTGGCCTAGAACCGTTAAATTCCTACTACTGACTTGGGGGTAATGTTTCCACTAAAGTCCTCCTCGAATACCTTATAAATGATCTATACTTCGACATTTTTGTTGTTAAAGTTCTTGAATGTTGCGGTTCCTTGTATGACAGTTTTTTTAACCAGAATCCCTAACACCTACCATCATTTTCCCTATCTCTCCCATATAAACGCATTTCACCCTGCTTCAACTCTCTCCTAGCGTAGGATCTCTCTCACTCCGTTTTCCTCGTCTCTCACATATAAGCGCATTTCCCTCCTTCAACCCCTGTCTGGCCTGGCATTGGTCCCCCGTATTCCCTATCCCTCCCATAAAAACGAATTTCCCTCATTCAACCCCTGTCTAGCCTAGCACCAGACTCGTATTCCCTATCTCTCCCATATAAACGCATTTTCCTCCGTGAAGCGCCGCATCTAGCCTCGTTTTCCCTATCCTTTCCCATATAAACGCAATAAACTGCGGTCGATCTCTCTATAATAACCTACTAATTTGTAATGTTTATGTAGATGACTGTTATGTTCCTCTCACAGAAATTCCTAATGAAATTGTATATGAAACGTTTATTATATTTATTTTGGAACATATTTTCATAGTGTAATGATAAAACAAAGCATGAAAATGGAATTTGTGCATCATAATGTAGTAAAATAAATCTTGGCCGTAACAGTAGGTAGAAACAAAGTGGAAAACGCGGTAACATGGCATAGGCTACTGTCATTCCCTTGCCTCATCGCACTGAAGCAATACGCCTGACAACAACGATATTATGTGAACTCTCGAACGAGCGAATACTCCAACGCGTCAATGCCAATTTCCCACGAGCGGGCATGTGTACTAGAAGCTCAACCATAGTTCGTTATATTCATTGCTGCTTTTCGAATGAGTTGGGCTGGAAGAAACGTGCGAGTCTCATGTACGATATGAAACGAACGAGTAAAACGGATGTCGTTGGCAGCTCTAGTGCGCGGCATGAAATAAGTCTCAGTTGTTTGTGGTATATTCCGACTGCGTTTGTCATACGTTGACATTTTGCTGGTTGTTCAGTCCCATTTCTGGAGGGTGTAAGTACGTATTACTTGGGTGGCTCTATGCAGTAGGTTTTGTGTTCTGGGTCTGCATGTCCTCGGGAGTGCGTATTACTGCACAGTTGCAACAAATAGCTTCCTGACAGACGCATGCTGAAGCTTGATAACAATATAATTTCCGCTACACTATTGTGGTTATTTCTTCACTGTTATTGTGGAGCAACCGCAATACAGAAACAACGAACTGGCTGAAGATGATGTTAGTGTTTGAAGTGTGTCAACATAATGGCTGACAAGCGCGGTTTCTTGATAAGTAAAGGTTTCCAGTTGGACGAATGGACTAGATTTGTTTCCCATCAGTTGAAACAACGACTGCGAAATTATTGTCGACTGCATACCCCAAATAGGCCATTCATTACTCGTGCGACGAAAGACCCTCTAGCTGTAAATGTCAGAAAACAAGTTGCTTTCGCTAGTTTTCATAACAGCTTCACAGCTGTTGCGTATGAACAGGACAGAGTTTATTTTGAACATCTGAGTTTCTGGTACATCACAATAGGAGCCTTACTTACTTTTTTATTCGAGAAATGTGGCTTGGTGCCGGTACAAAGGGTCCGGCTTACAAGCAAAAAATTTACATTGTTTTGTCAATTAGCTCTTTTCGCATGAAAATGATGGTTTTCTTTTGCATAAAAGACCCATATGGTTAGGCCACCGAGATCAGTTTCAGCAAGTAATTGTTTGAGTTTTGTGTTCTGTTTTGTTTAGAAAAGTGCTTTGTTTCAATATATACATATATACACACTAAAATACACACACACACACACACACACACACACACACAAACATTTGGTCATGCGACGCACGTCCCAGTCATTCACTCGAAAAACACTAGCACACGAACTATATACACTATTTGCACTTGCACTATTTACACTATATGCAATCCAGTCCGCAGTTTTGCTGTGCGGCAGCTTGTAGCACGTGCGTGCTACGTGGCGTTGGCCTCTGCAGTATTAGGGGTGGCCTGGGGCCTGGTGTGATGGGCGCGCAAAGTGGCGAGCCATTGTGCTATTAAAACATTCTGATCCTGGCATGTTTTCTATGTTTCGGCTCGCCACTGCCGATGCTGGAGATGAGGTGGTTCTTGTGACCATACCGAGGAGGCACGTTTTGTAATGGATCTGGGATGGAGGGTATATTGGTTTCACGATGGATGGTTTGTTTGGGTGCCAGGATAGGAACAGGGAGGATTTTACGGAGGGAGAGGTTTTGAAGGATTTGAATGTGCCTTTGTGCCACAATAGGAGCCCCAGCAGCGACCGTGGAGTAGGCCACCCAACCTATTGCTCAGATCTATCCGAGCCGAGCATTACATATATCTGGTTCTATGTATGTGTTTAATGTAAAATCGGAAAATTGTTTGGGGTAATTGTGAAGCAGTTGGACCACTAGAAACAATAAAGGAAATGTGGTTTCGGCGATAGATTGTTTTAAGCTATCTACGTCTTTACCAATTTAGTATGTCGTATAAACTCCGTTACAGAGTGAGTCGCTAATTTGCTTACATGCGCCGTAACATATTGTTCGCCTTGGAACGAGTAGAAGGCGAGCGTAGGCCGTGGCATGCCGCAATGAAACCAAGGGATCATGTGTGTTCTAGATTTAACCCGAGGTTCGCCTTAGGTCTTGTGTGGGTGTATATGAACTGATGTTGTAATTTACGTATGAGGTATTTTGAACGCTAACGATTGCTGGTGCGATTTAAGTCATATTAAGCGGAGATAGGTGGCGCCGCGGTAAAGTGTGCCACTCGTATTCGGGAGATCCCGGATTCGATCTTCGGCGACCGTCCACATGACCGATGTGCTTTTTGTGGTTTCCCCGGGTCGGCAGGCGAATACCGGGTGGTTTCTTCTCTATCAGGATTTCTTTTCCATCATTTCCCTTTCATTCGGTTTCCTTCTCATATTTCAGGTGTGTTTCTGGGTTTCGTGGCGTATTGTAGTGCCGTACAGATGGCGCGGATGCATTCTCAAAGTAAGGGGTACTCCCGTGGACACTATAGGGCTACTTGGTCGTTGGGTCGTTCATCGCCCTCTCTAGGCAGCCCCAGCATTGGGACGGGTCTTCTAGCTTGGAAATGTTAGGAACTTAAACGCGTCTCCGTGTCCTGTCTGCCTGCGGCCTGTAGCCTACTGTGTTCTTACACTTCATCTCTTCCTCCTGGAGGATGGTAGCCGCAATAGATCTATGCAGGTCGTAGCGCGTGAGGTGCCTCCCCCTCTTGAGTAACCTATGCCTACACCTAAATTGTATTAGAGTCGTTACGGCGCACATAACAAATTAGCGTCTTATCCATTACAGAGCTTTCTCGACAAACAAAATAGGTGAAAACATAAGCAGCATAAAAGGATGGTCCAGCAACGCTGCGTTTGACTCACGTGCAGTCTACAATAAAAAATAGGGGCCATTAACGATGAATTCAGCCGTACTTTGTAAACACTTGATTTCCGTATTTGTGGTCGCATCATTCGATTCTTATAGCGTATATTTTTTGATTAACAGAACAACCGCAGCTAAGTGTAAATTGGTAATACATTTAGATTTTTTCGTTATAAAATGCCTTGTAACAGTAATCTTTCAGCATATAAAGGGAAGTTATTTAAATAAATTACTTGTAACGTTGACTTAAATATGCCGTAGTTAGGTCATTGTTCAAGAAGGGTGATAAACACAATGTTTCTAACTACAGACCCAAATCACTTTTACCAACACTGTTTGATAGGCTGTTCGAATAAGAAAGGAGAATATCGTTAGCCATTTACGGGTTTACTTCTTCCTGGAAACAGACTTTCTGCAGAAAAGATGCATGCCATATAATTTTATCTGACGAAACACTAACAGGAGCATTGCATCATACAAACAGTAAACTGTAGCAAGTGAGGCAATCAGGCAACCAAACCAAATTATATATCAGGACTTCGATGTTGAAGAAGCGTTTATAGGATTATTTCTTACTGTCAATTTCTAATCAAGTTAAGGAATTTTAGAGATGTTGTTTGCAACATGTGGCACTGGTCCTCAGATATACAGGTCTGTCGTGTCCTCGAAAAGAATAACAATGATTTTAGCCTGTATTTGCGTCGATGACGCTAGTGCCAGGGTGGAGAGAAATGAATCTGGTGGAACAGCAGCTATTTTATGGGTTTTTCAGAGGTTCATTGAAAATTGTCAGCTAGCCTGTTCCATTAACAAATACTCGTTTATAGCTGAGATGATAATTGGATTTCGGGATAGATGTAGATTTAGAATTTACATTTCTATGACCAGGGAACGGAGGGGACATCTTGTGCCTCGACCCAACGCGGATCTTTTGTGCTTACCACCCCCAGGAGGAAAAAAAGAGGTGAAGCAATCGCAAGAGGCTATAGGTCGCAGGCAGATCGGCCAACAGAGACACGCAGAAGTGCCTAGGCGAAACCGAGGAGAACTCGACCCACCTGAGGCGGCACAGAGAAGGCTGCCATCTGGCAGCGCCGAGAAAAACTGTCCAACGAGCAAGCATCTGCGCCATCTGTCCGACACCGACCGACACTGCTCAGCCCCTAAGCCTGCCTGAAACGTGAAAGGGGAAGCGAAGTGATAGGAAATGAGGGAAAGGAAATTCGAGGTAGAAGAGAAAACAGCAGCATTCGCCTTGCCAGCCAGGTAATACCACGAAAAGTCCACGGTCAGAATGGCCGGCTCCAGGAATCGAACCCAGGACCTCCAGAATGTGAGCCGCACACGTTATCGCTGTGCCAACATGCCTAAGAAACCAAGTGATGCCGTAATTATTGACGGGAAGATATAAATAAGTAAATAAAGCAGTGACGGTAAGATAAACAATTTGTAATAAATAATTTCCGTATATTAAACCAATGTATAATATAATAAGCTTGAGTTGAAAAATTTGTCCGTAGAAATAGGTAATTAGCGAGTCATGTTAATCAGTCATTTGTAGGCCTCGGACTTCGCCTTTTCAGTGCCTCGAGTCCCTATACACGTCTGTGCTTGTACTGTTGGACAACGAGAAGAAGGTGAGCGGGGCCTTAGGGGCGAGCGGGGTTCTGTAACTGTTTATCTGCTCACGTACTGTCCATTGTTTACTACGTTTACTACGAAATGTGTTTATGTGTGCAAATGAACCACCCATGCTGTCAGATCTTCTTCTCAGACTTGGATCTTGCACGACCGCTGCTGGACTTCTAGCCATGAGTGAGTAGTACTTGACAACACTGTGTAGTTTATAACCTCCTAACATGCTTATCGTATCCACACGGCGAGCGTAAATATGATACGGACGCAGGAAAGTGTTGATGTTACACATTCCTCTCGATTGCCTTCTTCTCGTGGTCTATCAGTACTACATCCCGCATAAGACGTCACGTCCATCCCTCCAGTCTAGCTATACGTCAGCGGGATAGGCACTCATTGTGAACACACAGCAATTGTCATTCGCTTTTATAGAGTACAGAGTTGTAAGATGTTTAGCGTTTGTAACGTTAAGTTGAAACTTTTTCTGAACAAAAAGGATTTCTAAATGATAGCGGAGGAGTTTTTCTTTTAACACTTTACAAAAATGTATTGTTATTTATTGTAATAGAACTGTGGAAACATAAATAAGTGGGCATGAAAATAAACTGTTTAATCGCTTGTATTCTATTAATATACTCATTAATGTTTTGTATCAGAATGTGGGGCAATGAAATTATGTTGCAAAAATGCTGAATGTAATACAAATCAAGTTGCAACTACCACCGGAGCAGCTGGCGCATAAGACAACAGAACGAGTTACGAAATAACGATAACATCAGAAGCAGGTAAAGCACCCTGCTTCAAAATTGTCGAACCTTCGCACGGCTTTAAAATTCAGATAGCGTAGTACGTTATCATAAGGAACGTGAATGATTGCAAACCACACTTATTTTTATATGGTTACATTTATTATACCGGAAAGGATAGCGGTAGAAAACCCTGACAGAAGAGAACAAGTTAAGACTACACTCGGTTTTCAGGCTTGTAAAGCCTAAATAAGGCACAATTCGTAACATTACAGCCCACAATTAGTTTTCCACAAACATTAGTCTGGTGTTAGAACTACAGAAGAGGAATTTAACCTACGTTAGAACCCTAAAAAGGTATTCCTAAGGAATTTGAACCAGCAAGAAAGAGAGAAGTTCCTTCTCTGCGCTTCGGATTAGCAAGGATATTATAGTATTTATAGTATTATTACAGATGCCTAAAATAATAAAAATAAATAAAAAATAAAATAAAGCAGCAATTTTGATTTCCTCAAGGTACCATACAAGTCAGGTATCTGAAGAAGAAAGAAAGAGAGAGAGACAGAGAGAGAGAGACAGAGAGAGAGAGAGAAAAGCCGTATATTACTGAGTTTTAGAATAGCACAAAAATGGGGTATATACCATTACCGAAAACTGTACCACATATTTATTCCATTAACCACATACTCGTAGATGGTCTCTCTCAATTTTCTATGCTCTGCTGAATATTTAATTTATTTGTCATCCGTAATGCATATCACAAACCATTCACAACAGAAGAAAAAATCTTGCCTTGACCTAATAATGTCTCTGGCATTACAGCTCATTGAACCACATTTGACTAGAAAGGGATTGAATGACCACCTTCCTCGTCACATTCGACAAACCATATCTGTGATCCTGAAGGAAGGATTTCCATTTTTTTTTCGAATGGAGGAGAAAATGATTTAGTCACTAACCCCAGCCCCGATGGGAGTCGGAACTGGGAGTGTGGGACTCACCAATGAATGGCATACCCACTAAAATCTCCTCCACCGGAGTAGGAAAGGAGAAGGTTTGCAGCGGTACCGCCTAAAGCACCCGCGCATTACGAGGTGACGGTGTGACTGGGCCGCGTGCGGTCACCAGGGGAGTAAGGATTGATTGCTGGGAGACAGTAAGGATTGATTGCTGGGAGACAGACTTGACCAAGGCCCAGTCTGCCCCCTCAGTGGAGTTAAGGTGTGGATAAAAGGAATTCCTGGCGGTAGTGTAATGGATTAGTGGCGCTTGGATTCTCGGTTGGAGTTAGGTGCATACGTAGAGGATTGAGGGGTGTGTGGCATTACGTATGATTCTAGGAAGTTTCGGATGAGGGTGTAGCCTTCCTGTAGGTGGTTGAAGTGTCGGTGAAGTTCCGTGAAGTTCTGGTTGATGCAGTTGTTGGTGGTTGTTTGAGGCGCCAAGGGCGCCCAGTCGCGTGGGTCGGTCGTCGCTGCCATCGGTTTAAGGTTCGACGAGGTGGGACTAGATACGTACCAGCTTACGCTGGGCACACGCGAGCACCCGTCGTCGTCCTGTAGTTCGGAGATCCGGTTGGAGAGTGCGTTGATTACTCTGGCCGAGGTTCATAGCTTGGCCTCCACAGCATAGAGACGTGTGAAGGTTGCGCGACGTAGCTCAGCCAGCTGTGAAGAGAGGTTCTTTATTCCTGCCTGCAATGATTGACAGGAGGCCTTGAAGTCCGTGGTGGGCTGTATCAGGGATGCCACTAGTCGTGTGCCGGGGCCTTCCTGCGTCGGGTTACTGTCTGTAGTAGCTAGTGTCGTCGTAGGTCGTGATTGCTGTTGTCTGCTCCGGGGATACAGGGGGCATTGCGCCTGTCCTGTAAAGTGTGTGTTCCCAGAGCAGGTGGCGCAGAAGCGGCAGCGTTGGCTGAGGTCATGTTGGGTGCAGGCCGCCGGGAGGGAACTTGATCCACGTAGTGGCATCTGGGCGCTGCGCTGTAAGCCTACGCTGAGTGACCGAAGGCACAGTAGCGACGGCAGGGGACCGAGCTTTCTCTCCTGCTGGCCTCTACCCGTAGGCTCTGCCCAAGCAGAGGCAGGTCTGAGGTTATGGCCATTGTGACGTCCGATGGGGCGCCCAGGTGCAGGTGCACCAGTAACGTTGGGCCTCTTGGAGAGATGATACGTGAAGCCCGTATTGCTGAGCGCCAGTGTTGTGAAGCTTCCAGCTCGAAGTGTGCCAGGAGATCTCGGGGCACGCCATCTGAGCATGCGCCGGCGTCGGTTGAGGTCCCAGGTCCATTGGAGGTCCTGGGCAGGAGGCTTTGTTTGGCCCTGCTTTCGTGAAGAAACAGAGGCGGCAGGTTGGTTGCTGGCCCGCTTCCGTTGAAGAGGCCAGGTCAGCGGCTGGCGACGTCTGTGCGCTCGATTCCCTTAGAAGAGTCGACACGGCGGCGGTCAGTGTTGCAGAAGAGGCCAGCTTCGGCCTAGAAGGCCGAAAGGCCTTCTTGTGGGAAGAGTTGCCCAGTTCCTGCTGAGGAGCGGGGCTTGTGGCTGGCGGCGATGCTGGTTGGGCCGGCTCGGGAAGGAGGGCGGAGCCTGCTGCGGTCGGTGCTCTCTCGGCAGTGGCGGCGAAGATTCGGCGTTTGCCGGTGAGTCTGCGATGTTTCCCATGGTCCATTTTCTCAATTTGTTTCGTCGGGTATTGCCTTCGGCGTAGCGATTTTTAAATAGAGTGTCTGAAACAGTCGGTTCTGCTGTGGCGAAGCTTACATATCGAAGCTCCCCGAGATTTCCAGTTACACGTCAGAAACCGAGCGAGATGGCTCCGTGGTAACGTGTGAGGCTCGCATTCTGGAGATCCCGCATCCGATTCCCGTCGGGTCGGCCGCTCTGATCCCGGGTATATTCGTGCTTTCTCTGGGTCGGTAGTACCCCTTCTACCGCGAAGTTTTTGTCCATTATTTCCTGTCCTCATCCTTTCCTTTCATCTATTTCATCTCACCTATTTCAGGGTTGTAGGACCAGGTGACGGCGGTTGGTGTGTTACTGCAGGACGGTGGAATTTCAGTTAAGGAAATATTTCTCCTTTGTGCTTGGCAGGAGTGCAGGGGCCCCCTTCCTACCTGGAAGTGTCTCTTCTATTTCTGGGACCCCAGGTTGCGGGTTGCTAAGGCAGGGCTAGCCGGCATCAGGATTGGTGTCATGTTGGAATAATTAGTGACCCCTCTTTCTAACACACATGGTCCGTCGTCCGGATCTGGTCCCCTTTGGGTCTCCACTTCATCTCTTCCTTCAAAGTGTCACGTTGGAAGCACAAAGGACATACTATGGCCTACGTGCGGCGCTGTGCTCCAGTTACTGGGGTCCCTCCATCTAACTACTTATAAGTCCAACTCCTACATATCAGATGGATTTAGAAAAGTATGGAAGATGTTTCAAGTATACTGGTCGCAACGATGAGGAAACTATACAGAGTTGTGTTATATTTTTATGCAGACTGTAGAGAATACGGTTGCCTGGATTGCCTAAATTCGGTGTATATCATTTAACATAATTTTTGCAATAATAGTGTTCAATTTAATGGAAAATTATATTTTAATTGTTAGCATTTGTTGTTATAATGTTTAGTTTGTTAAATCTCAGTCTAAGTCATTTATATTTCGTATTTAATGCCAACGATAAAATGAATGATTTGAAAATTGCTAAAAGCATTTTTCATAGCTAAAATTAAGCTTTCAATCACATGAAAAAGTTTTCTTCGTGTATTAATTATTGAAACAGTATTAGAAGGATGTTTTAAAAAACTGTAACTCTATTTTCCATTAGGAACACAAAAACAACAGGTTTGTGTGGCTTGGTAGAAAATGTTCCACATCTAAGATAGTGTAATAAAAAGCATATTCCGAAATCACGGGTTAAAAAAGTCGAATGAAGGCAGTAACACTTTGGGATTTCCCGGCATATCTAAAATGATAAACTTTAGCGTTTTGGGTCAGTCAGGGCGCTGATTAGCGGGGCATTAGTGTATCAATAATGTCGCTGAAATCGTTAGTTAAACTAATATTACAAAGAGAAAAAGTGTGTGTGTATGTGTGTATGTGTGTGTGTGTGTGTGTGTGTGTGTGTGTGTGTGAGGATAATCTCGGAAACCACTCAAACAGATTTTTATTACCCTTTCACCATTAAAAGGTTCTTCTGGACGGACAGATTTGGAAAATATTTCCAAAACTTTCAAAACTGTGGTTTTGGGGATTTTCATATCCGTGTCAATGAATTTCAATCCCATTTCATAAACATCGGAGAATATTGTAACGAATGAGAATACCAGTTGTTGCTAAACACTTTATTTGTCACTTACGTGCTCAGCGTAGCACAAACTTTACACTTGAGACACTTTTAACACAAGCTCAGAACAGAACGCAACTGATCCGTCCAATCGAATCACAACTGAACTGCGTTGTCACAATTCACTCGGCACTTCCCAAACTCTTCGACTACTTGACGGCACTTAACTTCGTAATTTCTTAACTGAACTCAGCTCCACTCCTGGACATGAACAGTTCCCTCATATGGGCTCGCATACAAACGGGAACTTTCTAGAGGCGGAACCTACTAGAAACGGCCCAAAAGAATCCTCTACAGGGGGAAGTGGCACAAAATGTGCTATTATTCCGCACGCCTATTGTTCTTGAGGTGACCGGTCATGAGCGGCTAGGTAGATGAACCGGGAGGCGCTCACTCCGCCGGTACGTAGGTAACTTGGCGCGCTCGGTCACAATATCCTTTGGCATTTTATTGTAAATATGGCAGATTTTAATGACCTACAGCCCAAAGGGGTAAATGCGGAGGCTTAAAATCTTTTAAATTTAGTTATGGACGGGAAAAGTGATCATACGAGTAAATTTCACCCAGATTTCGCTGAAGTTTGTGCTAAAGACGTATTTTGTATTATTTTGACAAAACTTGATACATTTGCGTTTAATAATCTTAAAAATGATAAGATATCCTATAATTCTCAAAACCTCCACTATCCTTATTTTCAATTCCTACTTTCAACTCCTAACACGCATATCAACACTCTTTGGTTTATCTAGACAAAACTTTGCACACTAGTACTATAGGTCCCAAAGAAACTTATAGGTTAGCTTAAAACTCTCAAAAACTACCCTCAACATATTTTCAACGCCTTATGTGGAAGTTTACACCGTTTGACGGTTAACCCATCTGGCAAAAATATTTCACAGTGATGTCATTGGATCTGGCGAAACTTATAAGTTATTTTACAGTTTCCAAAAACTACGCAACAGTTATTTTAAAAATTGTATATTTTAAAAGCTACACTTACTCCTCATTTTCAATCTTTTATAGACAAAACTATCCTACTGCTTGGCCAGTCAGGGAAGAAATTTGTGCGCTTGAGCGAGGACTTGGCTTGTTATGAGGTATAATATAATTTTACCTCATAACTTCAAAAAGTTACCCCTATTCGTATTTCCAAGCCCTTACAAGTTTCAATCATTTGACAAATAGGACAAAACTTTCAATGCTCACGCTTTAGGTACAGTAGGCTCCAAATGTTTTCCGATGGACCAAGGGGTATAGAGGAAGAGGGGGAAGAAATGTCTTCTCAACTAGTCATGCCTGGCTATAGCCAACAGTTAGTGCCGGTATCGTCTCAAAGGACATAGTTACTTCTGTGTATGCTCGTATAATTCAGCGACCTGGCTCTAAGAGGAAAGAAGACGAAACCAAATACATTTCTCTCTACTAGATCTATTCAAGCGTAAAAATTAACATTTTCTTTGCTTGGTTAAAATCAAATATTGCACTCTTTTTACGGGTACTACATAAGTTTAGGATTCAGTAGTTTTCTTGAAAAAGGAGGTTCGCATAATGTATATCTTGTTTTTAACGTTTGTTGCTTGCTAGTAATAAATAATAATAATAGTTTCATAATTATCACCAATAGAACGTTCTACGCGTACTCCGAAGCAGAGGATATTTATTACCTTGAATATAAGTTCGTTTTAGGGCGGCGGCGTGGCCGAGTGGTTAGACCGCTCGACTCCCACCGAGGCGACCCGGGTTCAATCCCAGGGACCTGCATGTGGAATTTGTGGTGGACGAAGCGGCGTCTGGGCGGGTTTTCTCCGGGTACTCCGGTTTTCTCCCGCCATTCATTCCACCAACTGCTCCATCATTACCTTTCCTTTCTTCCATTTCACCAACTTCCTTCATCCCATACCAGGCATCGGGCTGATCACCCATCCTGGATGCTCTGTCTGATCCATGAGTGTCTGCTCCTCGACGGGCCTCTGACCCAAGGCACCCGCTTGTAAGTCGTGGGGGGTGTAAGTCCTACATAAGAGGAGGGTAAACAGATAATGAATGAATATAAGTTCGCTTTGCTTTTTAATTTTCATAGATATTGATCACACGTTTAGCGCTAAGTGTGTAGTTCCATACAGTTGGCACATACAGTTCTAGTAATATTCAACTAATGTTTTAAAAATATGGAAGCAAAAGTAATATTAATGTCAAACTGCTGAAGTAGTTTGGGCACAGTTGAGTGCAACATTCTTCAAAATGATATATATTTTGCGTTTGTTACTGAATAACGAATAAAGATTGTTTTATTTGAAACATAATTCCCCTTACACAACTCACAAAAGAAAGGAAGAAAAGCCGTGACAGTCGTATAGTGGACGTAGAGTAAAAACACCTATGTAGGTATTGTATCCAAAAGAAGAAAATGTTAATAGATACGAGGAAACAACGTATAGCGCAAAATGTGCAGTTTCTATATAGCTGTTTTATTCGGTTAGCATAACATATAAGCTAAATTTTCAAAATAGTGACTCGAAAGTTTAATGCAGACAGGTTGATGTACTTTTGTAGCAATTGGTTCATTTAAAAGCACTCTATTCTGAAAATTAAATTGCTTTCAAGTTACAAATCTGAAGATGGATAACAAACAAAACAAAACAAAAAAAAAAAAAAAAGACTTACGTACTTTGTATTACGATTCACATTCTGAATTCTTAAAATGCTTGTCTTCCCTGGTCTGAAATGGAACGGGATATGTAGCGGAGGGGACTCCACACCGATCCAGTGAATGAGGACCTCGAGGGGGCGTTCCCTGGGGGGGAGGGACAAGTTGAGAGACACCGGTCGGCCGGAACCGGAGTGACGGCACAGCAATGACAAGGCTCTTAAAGTTTCCAGATTGAGACGCCCTGACAGTCGGGAAGGCAAACCGGGGACCCCACCCCACACAGAGGGTCCAACGCCCCCAAGAGGCGGTCCGTAAACCCTGGCAACCAGCCTAATACCGAGAGACAGATAAGGTTCCACAGAGAGCATCGTTTTTCTCTGCCACGTCGCACCAGAACATCATCGCCGACACTTCCAACCCTGAAACAGACCTAACGGGGTTAAGGATGAATGAAATGAGGAATGCAACGATGTTCGGGGGCTGAGAGAAATCATATCAGCATTCGCCTGACGACCCGGGAAAACTCCCGAAAAACCCATGGGTCAGATTGGGCGGTCGCCGGGAAGTGATTTAGGGATCTCCCGAATGCGAGTCACACGCGTTACCGCGGCGCCAACTGGACGTAAACTGGAAGATCCGTAGTTCATATCACGGCTTTGACATTAAATTTTTCAATCTGATTCTATCTTTCCAGCCTTGTCCTGCACACAGCTTGAGTGAAAGAGTCTTCTTGTTAATTGAGATGAACTGCCATTACAAACTTCGCTGTAAGCATAAGAAGAATGCAGTAGCTCAAACGATAGTCAGATTTTTATATGGTGTCTTTGAAACTCCACGCTCTTTGCATTACCGCGAAAACAATCTAACGTGTTGCATTCACATAACTTTCTCTTCTCATCATTGTACACATTTATTTTTTCTAAACCTCATTTTTCTGTCTACTTCTTATAATCAAGATAAACTTGCAAATCACATTTAGCCCATCTCTGTGGTGTGGGGGTCTGCCTCACATCAAGACGTCCCGAGTTCGAATCTCGGTTAGAGTGAAATACCTGGGTAAAGTATTTCCAGGGTTTCCTCTTATCCTGAGAAGATGAATGTTTGATTCTAATTTCTAGGGATCTCGGGCCTATTTGAGCATCATGTTAACCATTTCGTTCATTCACCGTCCGTAATGGCCTACCCGGTTAAAAGACTTTAATTAAATACCAGAAGAAGAAGTTCACAGTTACACATTTCGTTGTACCATACGTAGATAAAGCGATAGTCACATTTTCAAAAAACATGTCACCACGTGATGCTTTGAAATCCCATGCTGTTGTATGACCGCGACAAAAACAAAACGAATAGCGACTTCTCAGTTACAAAAAGTATTCAAACCAATAACAAAAAATATCTGGGAAATAGTTAATCTCATAAAATATATATAAAACAAACTGCGTGCATTAACGGGGTCTGCATTTCTTGTGTCGCAAAACTTCGTTCAATCTTTTAGAGTTTCCCAATTATACAAAAGTCATTCAGAATGAAGAAGACTTGAGAAGCTCTTCTTAGTAAGTTCAAAATATATATTTCGTTTGTCATGAAAATCTTTTAAACAAAGAGTATTTTAATCATAATCAATAGGGCCATTTTAAGAAAATGATAAATTTCGATACCTTTTCCATGTAAAGGGTTGTTCAGGATGGGGGAGATTTCCTTGAAAATCCTTGTGTCAAATCTTTGAAAGATGTTGAACTTAAATATCAAGTTTGGTATTTAACCGACTTTTCGCTTTGGATTTATGTTGTTCACAGACACACAGGAATATGGCGCTTCTGCTATAAAATATGGTAAAGTGCACGAAAAACCATACTTTAAGGACATTATGAAAATAAAGAACATAGGTTAGTTGATAATGGGTAGAGAAAGTAGTGAATATTGAAAACCAAACCATTTTGTTTTAACACATGCTTAATATACAACAATATGATGCCTATAATGCCTAAAAATTAGTTTGTATACTGCTTATGTCGCTATGCTGTAATGTTATTGCTAATTTCTTTTCACATTTATTACTTTCTTACAGCCAAGTCTAAGGGAAATGTGTTGGAATGCCATTTTCTTTAGCACTCTTTACTTCGTAGAGCAGGTATGAGCTAAGGCACCTGGCATAACCTCTCGATAAGACACCCTGCTTACCCCCTACAGGTGTAACGGAAAACATTTGGAGCCGTCTGTACGAGTGAAAATTTGAGGCTATTCTTGACTTTCAAAAACCATCCCATATCCCTATTTTCAACCCCTTACGCACAAAATGCTCAGATGGAATGCCAGGTAAGACGTTCAGAGAAACTTGTCCAAATGGCGATAGTTCCAGTTCTTTAAAAGTAGTTTAAATGTCTGATATCCTAAAATGTCTGTCATCTAAATGCTGTCCCGAATCCTAACAATCGTAAATCCTTCTAAACTAATTTTAAAACATAGATATTTGTGTAAAAAGATGTATTTCTCGTAGATGAGTATATGATTGACAATACGCCACGTGAATATGTAACTTTTGTGTATGTTACGGGTACAGGTAGAAAACCGGGTAACCTAGGTCTACCTGGGTAATCTGCACTTTACCCAATCAGTTTGAGTAAAGCAAGAATTATAAACATAATTTCCTTCACTTCGGGCTTTATGCGGGTAAATCATGGCCTACTCTCATGCCTCTGGGTAAAGCTGACTTTTTATTTGCCTAGGGGTCCGGGCATGCGCAATATGGGGTCTAGGCATGTGCACTGTGCAAAAGCGTAAAGGTAAGCAGTTAGCAACTGCTTTAATGATATACGTGCTGTGTTTAAACAATGTATTATGAAAATTTTGATCAATTAATTTCTACAAAGGATTCAAATAGTTTCTACACAAATTATGAGAAGTATCATCAGCTCATAAACTACGTACAACATGTAAAGACAACAGTTTCCAGAACATCTATCGTCTCCTGAAACGGTTTGACGTGTCTAGTGTTGGAGGACCGAGCGAGGTGGCGTCGCAGTAACGTGTGCGGCTCGCATTCGTGAGGTCCCGGATTCAATCACCGGGAACCGCCCACTCTGACACATGAGTTTTTCGTGGTTTCCCCGTATCGGCAGGCGAATGCTGGGGTGGTTCCCCTTCTACTACGGTTTTCCTATCCCTCATTTCTTGTACCCATCATCCCTTTCATTGTCATCTGTTTCAGGGTTGTAGGACCAGGCGACGGTGTTTGGCGGGTTGTGGCTGGGCGGTGGATATGCACTTTGTGGAGGTTTCTTCCCAGCATCGTTCGGTATTGCCCAGTTGGGACCCATCTCCGAAGTGGGCCCCATCAGGAGGGACCGCCTGGGGTTAGGGGCTTGTGGGTGGGTCGGGCGGCGTCGGATGCATTCTATCTGGGAACGTTAGGAACCCCGTCCATGCTTGCGCCCGTCGTCATTCGGGTCGGTCGCCCTTCAGCTGTCTACCCTCATCCCTCCCTCCCTGCCTCCCTCCCCCCCTGCCTCCCAGGGGTCACTTTAGAAGCGAACGGGTCGCTGCGGCCTACTTGCGGTGTTCTGTCCTGGTTTTGGGGGGCCGCTCCGTAATATGTACCTATACCTTTATCTTTTTACTGTTGAAGGCTTGGGAAGCTTATCGTTCCCGCACGACCAGGTAAGACTAGTGAAACGCATTTTGTGACGTATGAAGAGATGTTTGATGTATTGCACGATAGGTATGTCTCTCTAGAACAGCTGTTCCAACTCTGCTCGACTGAGTTCGAGTACTCCCGCGTACGCAGCAACAGTGTTCGGAGGCCGGCTGGAGGGCGAGCGTGATAGCCAATACGTCACTGGGCGGTCATAGCGTAAGTTCTTGCGCTTTCTGTCAGTCTTGAGGTCCTGTCATTTCTCATAACATGCGAGTACGTCGTTATG
Organism: Deroplatys truncata; assembly: GCA_030765065.1. Taxonomy (NCBI): domain Eukaryota; kingdom Metazoa; phylum Arthropoda; class Insecta; order Mantodea; family Mantidae; genus Deroplatys; species Deroplatys truncata. The sequence continues at coordinate 170,141,776 of CM060990.1, forward strand.
TCAAGCCGGGGAGTCCCATTGACTATTTCATGGGAAGAACAGTTCCTGTTTATCGAAAAGGAAAGACTACCACAGTGTTCTTGTATATCAAGAGGTGCTGAATTCGACGAAGAAATGGAACGTACAGCGACATCATACAATACTTCATTCAGCCGTTACTACAGCTTGTCCCAGTGCCGAGCTGTATTGCATCCTAAATGTACTGAGTTCGAGATCCGCCAGATACGTGGTGGTATTTATCCATATAGCCTCATTCCTCTTTATTCCATGTAATATGCAGCAGCAGCAGCTGCTGCGATATACAATTTTGTCAGCACGTATATATCTGTAATGGAGGAATAAATTGAGCATGCCAGTAGCGTAGAGAATAAAACAAGAAGAGCTTAGTCCAAATCTGACTGGTTATGCAATGCTTCTTGAGAGCTCTCTGTTGGTTTAAAAACCGATATATTATTATCTATAGCAAATATACTTTTCATAACTATTTAGGCAAAATATAAATCACTATAACTTCCAATTATAGCAAACCTACTTTTGGCGGCACCTCTCGAGTTTTGCGATTCTGCTTCCCTAGTAAGTATCAGGTGGCTCAAACGTGCCGTATTTCTCATGTGCAGATATCCCTGTGTGCGTTAAAAGAGTTGCAGAACTCAACGGGGCTATTCCGGGCAAACGTAGGGCAGTGGGGAACTGGCGGAATAGCAAGAGCTACCTTCGTTTTACTCCTCTTGCTTATCAACGAAGATGATTAGGAATTCGCGCTCATTGAGAAGTAGTTTTCAGACTTGTACTAGAGTGTACATTCCGTGATGATAGACAAGCGCAGTGTAAACGGACCAAAAAGGTCTTAGAATGTTTTCCACTTCAGTTACATGGGACTTTGTTTTGTACGGAATAAATTCACCTTTTAGATTGACAAATAATGAAAATTTCTTTATTTGACCCATTAGTATCCGTCCATAGTTATTTTGTAAATTGTGTTTACGTTGCTCTTGTCTAACATTACGGATTCCACGCATTGGGTTAAATCAAAACATTACAGCGCCGTAACAAAAACCACGTAAACACGAGAGCACGTATGTATATCACTGGCATTTGTGCGCTTCCTTTATTATTATTATTATTATTATTATTATTATTATTATTAGTATTATTATTATTATTACCGGCTATACGCATAGTAGAGTAAATCAAAACATTACAGCGCGTAACGAAAACCACGCAGACATGAGAGCACGTAGTACGTATCACTGGCAGTTGTTCCCTTTATTATCATTATTGTTCTTATGTATTGTTGGTTATTATTATTGTTATTATTATTACGCACTATACACATAGCAGAGTAAATTAAAACAATTAAGTGCCGTAACGAAAATCATGCAAACATGAGAGCATGTAGTGTGCATTATTGGCATTTGTTCCCTTATGATGATTTTTATTATTTATTATTGCTATTGTGGTTATGGTAGTTGTAAGTTATTACTATCCTTATTGTTAGTTATGATTATCAGTATTATCATTGTTATTATTGTTATCTATTGTAATTGTTATCTTCATATTACTATTGTGATTGCTTATTATCCTTATTATTATTACTACTACTATTATCATTATTGTTATTATCATCTAACAGTAATGTTATGCTGACTTCACTCATAGAATATGCGTTTGAAATTCTGCCACTGTTGATTGATACAGTCTTCCAACTGCCTCCGTGTATCCATATGGACATTTCTGAGAACCTCTGGTGTGTCAGATGCACATGCTTCATTAATCATTTGACATAAGACCTCTACATTTATGCAATCTGTTTCAAACACAATATTCATGACGTGTCCCCAAAAGAACAAAATTCTAATGGGGTTAGATCAGAAGATCTTGGTGGCCAAGATAAAGGGATACCCCGGCCGATCCAGCGTCCAGGATACACTTGAATTAAATGGTCCCTGGCAGGTTCGTAATAACAAGATGGTGAACCATCGTGTTGGAACTAGTGTTGTATCGCTAGTCGTACTGGAACTCCATCAAGAATATCCTGCAGCTCAGTTTGTGGGAATTCCAAATACTGTGGTCCTCTAAGTCTGGGTGGGCAAAAGACAGGTACGATTACATTGTCTCCAACAATGCCACACCAGACTTTAAAGGCCGAACAGGTTTGTATGTGAGCATTTCGAACCCACTGAGAATTGTGAGGGGCGCAGTAGTGCATGTTGTTCTTATTCACAGTAGCATCGTTGTTGAAATAGCATTCATCGCTCCAGAATACATTTTCAAGACAGTCAGAGGTGTCGACAAGTATTTGTATAATATTCGTACAATAATCAACCCTATGTGCAAAATCATTGCCCTAGAGTATTGTTTGAGGTGAATTTTATACGATGTCACACCCTTTCCTTCAAAATTCTATGTAAAGAGATCATGAGATGCTCTTCTTTAACCTGCAAAGCATAAAATTAGGTACCAAGTTCATACTTAAAACAACTTTTGAGTAGTTAATAACAACAATAGTAATTCCTTAAGTTTACTGTTCTTACCACGTGTAGGATATTCCTCAAATTAATGGATACATTCAGTACGACTTCTTTATTTCTATTACTGGTCTCCCTCTTGCTGTTTGCATAGTGAACGTTCCTTCTAGTCGCAATCGCAACACCGCATGTAAGCGACGCAAGGGAAACCTTTCTTGATAAAGCTTCCGAGCTGCGAGAACATTACCTCGCATCTCATCGTAGAGGAGAACAATATTTGTGTACTCATCGTTTGTGAATGAACTAGCAACACCAGCCATCTGTTCACTACTGTTCTCATCTTAATGACTGATCTTTTTGCTTCATCTGAAGTAAAACAACCTTTAATGACGCCATGGGCTGTGGTGTGAGGAAGACATGATTCTCATTGGGCTGATCACAAAGTGCTACCTAAGCGTGGCACGATAGTATTTCTCACTGCATTCTGCTCTGTCAAAATGTCAAATGCCTCTTTATGGAACGCGAGTAACACGTGTGCAAAATCAAAAGTTCATCAGTTATGAAACAAACAATAGGCCCCTAGATCTAATAAGGGCTTTAAATCGCAACGGGCAAAACAAAATAGTAGAGATAAACAAGGTATCGATAAGGGCGTTTACATTATTAAAGTTATGAACTGAGTGTGCACTAGTTTGCTTACTATTCTGCTTACCTTTAACTTACGGCGCACATCTGGTGCTATAATGCTTTGATTTAATCTACTATGCGTATAGTGCGTAATAATAATAATAATAATAATAATAATATATTAATAATAATAATAAAATCAAGCGAACAAATGCCAGTGATACACGTTACGTGCTCTCGGTTTGCAAGGTTTTCGTTACGGTGCCGTGATGTTTTGATTTATTTTACAATGCGTATAGTACGTGATAATAATATTAATAAATAAATAAAAAATCAACGAACAAATGCCAGTGATACACATTACGTGCTCTCGTGTTTATGTGGTTTTCGTTACGGCGCTGTAATGTTTTGATTTACTCTACTACGTGTATAATGCGTAATAATATTAATAATAATTGATATTAATTAATAATTATATTATTATTATAAAATCAAACGAGCAAATACCAGCAACACAGATTACGTGCACATACGACATACGATACACATTACGACATTTTCACTATTTGTCAATCTAAAAAGTGAATTTATTCCCTTGATAAAAATATCTCTGTAACTGAAGGGAAAACATTCTAAGACCTTTTCGGTCTGTTTGCACTATTCTTGTCTATCATCACGAACTGTACATTCTAGTGCAAGCCTGGGAATTGCTTTTGAATGAGCGCGATTCTCTTGATAAGCAAGAGGAGTAGAACGAAGGTAGTCCCGCTATTCCGCCAGTTCCCCACTGCCCTGCGTTTGTTTGGAATAGCCCCGTTGAGTTCTGCAACTATTTTAACACACGAAGGTATATGTAACAATCTACAAGGCGTAAATAACCCAACTGGGCCAGAGCTTTCCCTCTGTAACGCCCACCCGAACCGAGGACTCACACTCCCCAGGACGTGTGACAACGCCCGAGGCAGACGCTTGACGGGGGCAGAGGGCCTACTGATCAGAGAGTGAGAGACCAGGGTGGGTGATCAGTCACACTCCCGGGATGAGAGCGAGGAAGTGGATGACAGATGCAGATGAGGGATGAATGATAGGAAAGGTGATGATGAAGCACCGGTGGAATGAAACATGGCGGGAGAAACTGGAGAAAACCCACCCAGATGCCGCTTTGTCCACCACAAATCGGGCTCCACCTTGGTGAGGGGCGAGCAGTCTAACCACTCGGCCACGGCGCTGCCCTGAAGGGATATCTAAACACGTGAAATACGGCGCGGTTGGACCACCTGGTACAGGTTTATGTGTTATACGTCGGCCACACGGCAGCGACTTACTTGTACGGCATATTTTGCACAAACAAGACGGAACAGTTTACTGCGCCCATACTTTGCAGGTAAGTTTGCACATACCTCAGCATGAAGTTGGTCTTCAAAAAAGGAAGCTGTCGAGTTCGAAAAAACCTGGTCCGAAGATTTATTTTTGTTACAAGCATTTCTGTACTTTTTATTGGTGAAAAGAAAAGGTACCAAACGCTCCCAATCAAAGTGGTCAAAAGGTGGCTTCCGAGAAGAAAGGTACATTCACATATTACTTAAATGAAGAACTTAAGAGAACATCCAGACAACTGTATATTTACTTGAGAGCGGATGAAAGTGCATATAAAGAATAACTACACTTGGTGACTCATTTAATTAAACGGCAGAACACTGTGATGCGCGAATCTATATCTCCTTATGACAGATTGAGTTGTACTTTATCGTTTTCAACTACTAGAAGATCATACAGAGATTTAAGATTTAATTCTTGTATTAACTTTTGGTAAGTCACATTCTTCTTATTTCTTTCGGAATATTCCTTAGACTTTATCTTCCAAAGGCACGGCAACGATTTATATAATTCAATAAACTTTGTGATAAATTGCTTGGAATGGGCGCGTACATCACACGGCTTGCACTAAACTTCTCTACCGACCGAAGGCAGGACTTGTACACTGTCCACACTAGAGTTGGGTCGAGCGATTCTTTTATAGTAATCATTCATGCGATTCGTTCATGGTTCATGAATGGATTCATACGATTCGTTCACGATTCATGAATCGTCCTCTTGCTACCTGTTCACTAGTCTCTCCTAGTGCACGATTCGTTCATGAATCGTCCCTTTGTCTACTGGTCTACCCTACTGCACGATTCAATCATGAATCGTACCCTTGTTTGCTGGCCTGCCTTAGTGCACGATTCGTTCATGAATCGTCCCCTAGCCTGCTGGTCTAAGCTACTGCACGCCCTAGTGCACGATTCGTTCATGAATCGTCGCCTTGCCTGCCGCCTATTCTCACTCACAATTCTTATATGAATCGTCCCCGTTTGTACTTTGCAGTTTGCAGCCAAAATACGCAATCGGGACTTTTTTGTTACGATGGGGGCTATGATCTTTTTTCTTTGGCATATAAAAGACAATGTATGTAAAAGAGCTTTCCGCGTTATTTTGGGTAATACACTTGGAGTTTCCTGAATTTGTCAATAAAAATCAACCTGTGTGATTCCACTTAAGTTACGATTACATAAGGTGTTATGCAAAGTAATTATGAAGATATTGTTACTATTATTATTATTATATTCTTAATTTCGATGATTAGGCATTCCACCTGTCTTCGATTCTTTACTTTACTCCTATCTTTTTCTTGGGTATCCGATGTCTCTTTTTCCTGACGGTTTGTATTTATTAACTTATAGTGGTATTCTTTCTTCAATCATGTAGTTAATATCGCTTTACAGTTGTTAGTTTTCTTCAATTTTATTATATACTTTATAAATACTCAGATCTCTAATTTTATGTTTCATTTCTTATTAGGTCTAATCTAGTGCATTCTCAAGTTCTTTGAAAAATCTCATTTCCGCTGTCTGAATTTTACTTTTGTCCAATTTTATTATTATAATTATTATTATTATTATTATTATTATTATTATTATTATTATTATTATTATTCGTCACTGATACCGAAGTTGCGCGCACAAATAAGCTCCATAATTTTTATAATTACGTGAAAGGCCCGGTATGCAGAGAATAATAATTTTTTACATAAATTTTACATCAGCATATTCAAGGTACTTTTAATGCATTAGAATTGGCTTAGATATATCGATGCAAGTTCTTATACCTTTAATATATATTATAGTATACAAATTAAGGTTTTTACATTATGTAATTTTAAAATGTTATTCGAACCAAGAATTCAAAATGCCCTATTTTTCCTGCATTTTGCATATATTTTGGTATTGTATATTATAATACCTACTACACTATTATCATGCAATATTGTGCATCACATCTCTCACTAAAGTATGAAAATTACTTTTATTGTTTATACCACGTGCTGTAGCCTCCGTTCATCAATTGGAAATGCTTACGATTCATTTTACTTCGCTTTATATATAGCGGAGCTGTTCTGTTCTCGTATACTATGATATAGCATCACAATGCTTGGTAACTTCCCTGCTCATCATCGTACTCACTCGGCAGCATTCGTCCGGGTTCGGCTTGGCAGCCAAAGCTAAGGGTGCGTAGTAAACAAAGCGCAAGCGATAATGAATCGAGAATGTCCTGATCATGATTCTTTTTGAACGACGATTCATGCACGATTCATTCGATTCTTTCCTTGTAGTTCATATGAACGATGCGTTCATGAATCGCCCCCTGTCTAATCCACACGCATGTGCTTAAGAGTTTGCGCAAACAAGATCTTCAGCACCGCAAAGTTTACCCAGGCCGAGCTTTTTGGTTTGTGCGAGCTACCGTCTCGCGTTCCACACGCACGATGTTCCAGATACAAACTGGTTTGTGCAGGTATGCGCGCTGTAAGGAAACATTGCTAGGAGGGGATGGAGAAAAGTAAAATGCAATTAACGACATAGCATATGTGCACCCAGGCGCATATGCAGAGCGCATTGGGGGGGAGGGGCTGAAACGATATCAGTCATGCCTTCATTTCGCGATCACTTTTAGAGATTTATCCAAGTGAACGGGATATCAACTTGATCACTGAAAATGTTATATTGACTAAATAAAAGATTTAATGAGTCAGCTAGACGAACAAGCAACTTTTTGAGTATTAATAGGGCCAAAAGGTAAATGGAAATACTGGGAGACCAAACTCCCCAAACAAGTCTCATATCCAGTCAGGTATGTTAACCATTAGATTATGGGAAGGCCCACTCTGAAGTTCCCCTTTCACTTCACTGCAACAACAAATGGTGTTCTGTAACTATTTAGCACTAAGCTACTTGTGGCTATTATAAATATGTGGGGATAGTAAAATGAGCGGTGCGAGAATTTTAATCATTGTTGTCAACCAACGTATTAATTGTTGGTTTTTCGAAATAACGGACTACATTGCCTGTCATCCCAATATTTACTACTGTTTTAAGCTGTTTAGTCTTTTTATTTACTTGTTTATTAAGAGGTACACCAATGGACAGGAAATTAGTAATTTCCACATTCCATGAGGATCGGAGGGCTTCGTTTACTTTCGTAACAGCTGCGTTAACAACGTACATGCAGCAACTATAGAATGGTCTACGCCTATGAGGCAATAGTCACCTTATAAAATACTGAAAAGAAAGCCCAAAGCAGCGTTATGGTGGCCGAGAGGTTAAGAAGTTACTACCTGCGGTCATAAGCTCCCCGGTTCTAATCTCGCATTTGTTATTACTTTTATGCTGTTGATTTTATGACTGGATGTGTGGAACATAATATTGCATTGATATAACTTTAGCATTTGAAGCTTTAGACATATCTATGCACACAAAAACATAATTCCACTAAAACACTCGGTTTAAATAACTAAAGAAATAAATGCAAATAAGCTATTATTTTCTAAAACTAAAATACATAAAAAATAAACAAAACTAATATCATCTGTATGAACCGTCAGCAAGTATAAATGCCCTCAATCTTCGGGGCATGAATGAAATTAAATCCCAGCAGTAACGCGGAAGAGAAGCTATAACATCCCAGGCTTCTTGAATTTGTGCCCAGAAGCCATCTTTTGTCCTTCGTGCATCTGCAGGGAAATTCGAGTGCTGCTGCGTTTTTACTTGAGCCCACATACTTTCAATAGGGTTGAAATCTGGTGAATAGGGAGGCCAGTCTATCACTGATATCCTGCCTCTCTGAGAACCAATGTAAAACATTTCGACTTGTGTGGATGGGATAATCATCCTGTACGAATATTCTCAAGTATTACCGTGTATTGCGCACTGCTCAGTGTATTGTCAAGCTGCCACAACACACCTAGACGGTTCCTTGATATCCAGCCCCAAGAAGATACAGATACACGACCATAAACAAATTATGGAGCCACATATCGTATCGGGACCCTTTTGGATGGTGCACAATCACATTTCCCTTACGCGTGGAAGAAAATGTCACCTCGTATGAGAATATCCTGTTATTCCAGTCACGGTTGGCACTTTCCTCTGCAAACGCAAAGCAAAAACTATCTGTGATTGTCAATGTTGCTTTTTAACTGCCCTTCGTGTAAGAAGTCCTGCGTCGCTTATACGCCGCAGAGCTGTTCAAACTGATCCAGGGAGTTATAAATGCGTCTTCATTTCAGAAGCAGTTTGGAAAGAGTTCCTCTCTGCTATTGCAATTAAAACTTCATCGATTTCAGGAGTGGGCACATGTTTTCTTCCTGAACCAGAACGGCGGCGTACAATCCCTTCTGGGACAATCTCACACACCTCTGCGCTGTAGCTGTAGGTAGTCCAATACGAGCTGCAGCTTCACGAGCAGAAAAGCTTGCTACATTGACTAGTGCAAGGAGAAACTTCGTTATACCTAGGTCTTTGTGTGCGCATTCTGCCATTGTCAAACGCAGTGTGGCGTGTGGCTGTGATTCACTGAAAGAGAACCTGTTCGACATGATGCGTTTGCGCACCCTTTTGCGCATCACGTGGTTTCGTGTGCAGCATATTGCAGATAGGTACAATAAACCCTTAAATAAGCATTATAATAACTATCCTATTATTAACTTTACCGAACGCCGTGTATGAAATGTAGAATAGTGAAAATTAGTAGCCTCTATGTGTTGATTAAACTTTATTAACACAAGAAAAGTGTTTGCTACATGCGAGCTTGCGGTCTTAGCCACAGGAGTATCCGGCGCTTTGCCACAGCGCTACAGAGAAAACATGTGGAAGGTAGCATTTTAGGAATGCCGTATACAACTTGCTCAGCGGCTAAACAACTGTATTGCATATGGTGCAAAGAAGGTGCTGTGCCGTGTAGGACTTAGACAAATTTGGCGTTGAAGACAAAACTCATCATTTTTGTCCACGGGTGTAGAATGAGGTGTACTAAACTCATAAGTATACAAGAGTAACAGAAAACAAAAATGGGACTGCAGGCTTCAATATTACAGTTTTGGGTATCTGGGGGGGTTTGAGCGTACGCCCCTGCGAACACCCCCTTCATGTCACTGGAAATCCAACTACTACTTACTACACAAAGTGTTTACACCGAAACTGTCAAAAATCACACCTCTAGGGAAGATTTGGCAACTATTCGGGCACAAGTTGCTCTATTCCTTTATGGTTCTAAAATTGCGACTTTTAGATCCTTTTTCACTGTGCAAACTGAGTTCAAAATAAATTACCACAGGCTTGTGGTGTTATGTTTATCTATACTCCATATGAACCAGCATCACAGAACCCAAGAGACCACACTCACTTCCATAAAATGTTCGTATCTTAAAGAAGTTGGGAAGTGTAAGATTCTCCTGCACATATACTAGATATAGTTATATTATTATTATTATTATTATTATTATTATTAATCAAATGATTGACTGCACTTTTAGGATCAATTGAGCATATGGTGACCGCCGTTACAGTTTGCACATTATTACGTTTAATGGAATTTTAAAATATGAATTATTCAGTACTTGTAGTAAAATGTACTAAGACTGGACGATACCAGTACTTCTGGATACTCGATACCAAGTTCATGACAAATATCTAAAGGCAGTATACTTTCTGCACTGAATTATCGTGGTAACATTTTAGTTTTCAGTGTATAAGAATTTATAAACAATTATGTATGACAAGTTGATTCTCTATATTCTTAATGAAATAAACAATAATAATAATAATAATAATCCTATATTTTACTGAAAATATTCCTATAAGGATGTTTTATCCGCAGAAAAATATATACCACTCAAATGTTATACCTCTTTACATTAACTAATGTACTCGTATGTTTTAGGCATCTCATAGTAGAGGTGTTATCTTCTAACCTCAAACTGAAGTAGTATATTTTATCCGTGAAATAATGTTTTATAACACACCATGTTATCAACCTTGATTTTCAAGCAAATGATACATATTCAGTGACTGCATAAAGGGTTTGTCTCCACTTTAAAAATTCTGGCAGCCAAACTAACGTAGATAAAATTACGATTTTCAATGTACAGAGACGACAAACAACATTGCAATTTACGTGTTTTGGCGGTTTCAGGAGTTTTAATTTTATCTGTTTTATCATTTCTTGAAAGTTGCATCGATTATTCAACTTTGTTGTGTGTGATGTTTAAAAAATGATTTTACATGCATTAAGTAGACTCAACTTTGTACTGTATTACCTCAACCGCGGTGAAAATGGGTTTTGATCAAACGGAGAAACAAAAATGTCAGGAATTATCAATGTTTATAATGAACTTCCACATTTATGCTTAAGTTTTTGATTTCATGAATTTGTTTATCCGTAAGCTTAAACCATATGGGTGACATTGTCAGTTATTATATAACATTTTGTTCTTGTAAATTAACATAAAATAATTTTGTATTCAGAACACATGAAAAGATTGAAAACTCTTTGCTAATTTATATATAATAACACCTAAAATCTGAAAGAAAATACGATACAATACGTAAACTGTATTTATGTCCTTTTGCATATTAAAATTTAGAACTTTCTCTGTATTAATTTGGCTGCTACAATATTTTCAAGTGTGGAGGAGTACTTTCTGGTGCCACTGTACATATTTTATACACAGAAACCTAATCTCAACGTTGGAGAAGCTCTTGAGTTCAATATGTTCCTTGTGTTATACAGGCCATCAGTGATTTAAAAAAAGTGATAATAGATGTGTGATTCATTATGGTGTTGAACGAAACATAAAAACAAAGAGTGCGCGATTTGTGTAACGGCGGAAATTATTTACTATAAATTGAAGAAATGTTTTTCAGAGGTAATTTATTTTATAAGCTAAAGCCTAGCTGAAAGTAGTATGTGATATGCATTATGCCATTTTGATCGCAGGAATAGAAACATCGATTTCGCTTGGTTTTGTAGAACTCTTATTTGCAAAATTAAATGTTTTTGTTAGAACTCACATGCCACAAGCAGCTGACGAAGAAATAAATATTTACAAGGCTGAACTATCTTACGTCTGAGGTTTTCATCGTTTTCTGTTGTAATGGTGACACATCATTCAACAATGTGAAAATCCCCTCCACGATCCGCTCTTTCCGTCCCATGTTTAGAGTAAATTGAAAATGCATTAACTTCCAATATTGTTGTCTGGAATATAAATGTAAAAATTTAAATATCTTGAAATAACCCCCCCCCCCAAAAAAAAAATTCAACGTTTAACTGAAAGTATTAGAAATACTTCGATAACACCGAGTATCTAGGTACCGAGGGACCACGGTTCCATCCCTAAACTTTACAGTTGCTGTTGAATTTGAAGCTGTAGCAAAACTAAACGTTAAATATCTTGAAAAATATTAGGTCCTGAAGCCTAAATGACACAGTCAAAAAAAGAAATGACATTCCTACAAAATATGTTTCAAATTCTGCACGGAGAATGTAAAGGTCAAACTATGACTATAATCAGGGAACGGAGGCGACACCTAGCACCTCGACCCAAAGCGGAACTTTTGTGCTTATCACCACCCGGAGGAACGGATGAGCTGAAGGAAACGCAGGAGGCTATAGGCTGCAGAAAGGACAACCGACAGAGATGCGAAGAGGTCCCTAACGATTACAAGCTTTATGAACCGGTCACACCCGCGGGCTGTACTGAGAAGGCTTTCCTTAAGCGGAACCTGGGAGAACTCGATCCATGAGGCAAAGAAGGCTGCCAATTAGCAAGACCTAGAACAATTTTAGAACGAGCAAGCATTTGCGCCATCTGGACGACATCGATCGACACTGCATAGCCCCTAAGCCTACCTGCAACATAGAAGGGGAAACGAACTGATAGGAAACGAGGGAAAAAATTCATGATAGAGGAGAAACCACCCCAGCATTCGCCTTACCAACCAGGGAAAACCACGAAAACTCATGGTCAGAGGTGTCGTCCCCCAGGAATCGAGCCTAGGACCTCTCGAATGTGGGCCTCATACGTTACCGCGGAGTCATCTCGCTCGTGAAAAGACTAAAATCACAAAGACTAGGAACCAAAGCATCTGTAACTATTAGCATAAACGCCTCTTGGCGATGTTTAGTAATAATGCAAAGAGGGCCTATTCTCTTCACATAAAAGCCTTTTGACAAGGAAGTCAACGGTTCTGTAGTATTCCTTCCGTTATTGATCAAGTGAGATGTGATCTTAGGGTGTGGCTGAAAACACTAACGAGTAATTAACATAATGGCTGGTGATCATTTGTTAATTATTGACCGCTTTCTGCATTAAAAGCGACATGATGCAAAATGTTGATGTGAAATATCCACCACAATGGCATGACTTTATGAGGCGTTGCAGACGGCGTATTCCACGATATCGATGCCTTCCTACTTTATATTTTGCTGCAATGAACTCGGACTGTTTTTATCGTCACATTGTAAAGCTGAAAAAAGGAAAGAAGTTTTATCATCTAAAAGAATGAAATATGATGTGAAATACTTTCACCACATTCTCTGGCCATTATGGGTTCATGGAAACGCGTATATTTTCCACTAGCTGTCTTACCCGGCGTCGCACGGATGCATTCTCTAAATAAGGGGTTGCAAATTAGGGATGGATTTCGTAAGTCATGAGTAGCCTACAAATTTAGTTCGTACTTAACTCGTAAGCGTCCATAGTTTTGTCCATGATTAGCCAAATGTGCATATTTGTAGACACGGAATTGGAAATATCAGTAGGTTAAATTGTTCAAAGCTGTAATGGTAGGTGGACTAGAGGGCTCCGAGCGCAGAAGTTTGGTCACGTTTTGGTCTCGTTTGGTCACACTTTGGCCGCATTTATGGTCACGCTAGGTTACATTTAGAATTGATTGTAGATGTCATCTGAGGTTTATGTCTAACTCGGCTTCGATTATATATAAAATAGTGAAGTGTTATTATTATAATTCATTCGTCAGTTAGCATTTGCGTATTCAATTTCTATTAATATATGAATTGACTGGCAGAGGTACAATTCCTTTGGGAGTTTTAATTGTGAGGTATTGTGCTGGAGGATCGTTGCACCCTACGTATGAGAATCTTAACTTTTCATACATTACACTTGGAAAAAACGGTTCGTTAATTGTTGTACATGTGATCGGATTTTAAAGAACCGAAATTTATCAAGACTTAAGATGCATAGAGGAAGATATTATGAGTTGATGCGCTATTCCGCGCTCGAAACTCCTCTGAGTGAAAAATAAAAAATATTGTTAGCTGATATGACAATGGATACAGCTGTAAATAATCAAGATGCAGAAGAATATAGTGAAAACTACCGCATTTTTGCTACTTTAATGTCTTAATATAGTGACTATAGAGGGGCTAATTCAGAAATATCTACGCTTGCAAATCCGAATAGATTGGTGAATAGACTAGGGTTACTCACATCCAGAGACGCTGGCAATAGCAGTCATACGCAAGAAATTGAAGAAATTGTCCGAGTGCTGAAAATTCCAGGTGTTAATAGCGTAATTAAAATGAATAACTAAGTCCCTATAAGTATATTATTTGAGTCTTCTACACTGCAAGTTGGTTGTGGCTACTGTTAACGTTAGACTATAATTGGAATTAAATATATAGGGTAATACATATAATATTATGTATTAACTCATGTATTTTAATTCCATTAAAATAGATTTTAAGGTAATGAAAATTATAATGATGTATTTAATTGAGTATGAATCTGTCTTCATCGCTTCAAAATGGCTTAATGTATTAGTGATTGAAATAATGTGATAGTAAAGATTTTGTCATTTCCCTTTAAGTTTAATGTCTGTTTTTATTTTTTATGAACTCTTCGATTTTGCACTCTTAACCTTCTGTAAGGTGGAAACGATTGCTTCGTTTATAACATGCTGCTTGATTGTCTTATTTAAACAATAGGAGATCTTGGATGTATGTGACATTTCGATTTAATTTGAATATTTTTATCTATTTATTTTTCTATAGAAGTTCACATTCCTTATCCTTAACATTTTGTAAGGTGTAACTTATTATCTTCATTTATAACATCGTACTTGATTATCTTATTTTGGCGGTGGGAAAAGGATTTGAGGGTTTCTATAGTGTTCTATACAAGTATAAATTAAATATAAATGCTTTCAGATTGTAAACCTTACCGTTTTATTTATATATACTTACATGAAATAATCATATTTTATACATTAAAAGTCTACTTTGAATTAATGTATTTTTTATTTTTTTAAATTGGTTTCATATAAAAAATCTATAAACAGATCACCTCGCCTTGAAAATGGAATGTGTTGGCTTGACAGTTATTCTTATGATGGTAATTGCGATGATGATGGCGGCAGTGGTGAGATGATGGGTGTCATGTTGTTTACACGATTATTTGTTTTTCTGTGTATGCAGGTATGTATGTTTATTTTTATGGTAAAATGCATTGCTTGTAAAGGTGTATGCAGTCTGATAATGGAATGTGTAGTCTTGCGAGTCTTCTTATAGCTGTATGTGTTAAAGGTAGCAGTCTTAGAATTGGTGGTAATTAGGTGTTTTGGTTTGTTGTGAAGTTTAACTTGCACCGTGTTGGTTGTCTGTGACGTGTGATGTTTGTTGTATCTGGGTTTTAGGTAATGTAGCAATACCCGATAATGGTGTAAATTGTAATTGTATATTTGTTGATGTTGAGTTTTCATGTATATTGCTGTTTAAAATCATTACATTGTCTGATGCTTGGTTGTGTATTATTCGTGTACTTTGTGTATGTATACACTCGCAAATTATTGATTGTGGCGGTGATGATGCAGGTGAATGTGGCGAATAAATTATGCTTGCTGCTTTTTCTTCAAAGGTGTGTGCGTTTCCTCGACACTATTATTGATTGTGGTGGTGGTGGTAATGTAGGCGAATAAATGACGCTTGATGGATTTCTTCAAAGTTGAATCTTTCCTTGGCGCTATTATAACAGCCTGCTTGTCTCCTTGAATTCGCAACGTCTTCCAGAAACTGCTTGAATATCCCTAAATCGAATTGTTGGTTGCCACTGGAAGTGCCGAGAAGGATGTCTCCACTGTATAAAACAAAATAAATGCATTTCTGTAGTTTATCACTTCTAGTAAGAATTTCTTGTCTGAAAAAACAAGTCGTAAGGAAATAAATATTAGTAAAACGTAGGTAATAAAATTAGGTTACTTTAGGATGTTTGGTGCGAGGTTAGGTTAGGCGATGGTAGGATACATAAGATGAGAGTAATCTCTAGGTCAGGTTAGCTTAGGCTAGGCTAGGTTAGGTTAGTTGAATATGCCTCAGAAAGACTGTAAACCATGCAGAGTTTATCCCTTCTCGCCTCACATGCTGGCTGTTCACCATATACAAGTCTAGAAAAGATTTAAAAAGGAGTTTTAAAGTATGTAAAAAGTATCGTAACAGTGGAAAAACTGCTCATACAGTATCCAAAAGCGAATGAAAAATGTTCCAAACACTGTAAAAGAGTGAAAAACTCTGAAAATGCCATCAAATTCTTTTAAAACGTAGCAGATCGACCTAAAACCTATAGAAAGCCTATAAAATATAGAAAATGATCATGAAAGCAGTATCAAGCTGCAATAAAACCTGAGAAATTCCTGTCAAAATATAGTAAAATGGCTTCAAAGCGTTCAAAACGTTCACAAAAGAGCCTAAACGCCTGCAGTATTGTTGAAAATATCCCTACCAGAGCTTGAAATTCCTATTCCTGCTCCTAAAATGCCTTCATAAGGTATAAAATGGGCACAAAGTGCTTCGAAATACCTTCAAAATGCCCTAAAATACCTTTAAAGTACCTCAAAATGCTCTTGCTAGTGTTCCAAAGTGGGCTAAACGCCTATGCCAATACACGTAAATAGCTCCACCAGTGGCTAAAATGTGCTAAAACGACCTACAATTCCTGCTCGAGTGTCTAAAACACCTTTGAAATGCCTGTACCAACAAATACCCTAAAATACCTACTCCGGTGTCTAAAATCTTCGTAAAAGGATTCTAAAGTGTCTTGACTCTAAAAGCATCCCTGATATGCAATAAACTACCTGTACCAGTGCACAGAAAACCCACAGAAGTGGGCATAGTATCTCCACAGGACTCTGAAATGTACCAAAATATGCAAAAAAAAATCTGTTTCAGAGCCCGAAATGCTCGTAAAAGTGCCCATAAAATGTTTATGTCAGTGTCTTAAATGTCTGTAAAAGTTTTCTAAACGACTGGGAAAATTCTCCAAAACACCGTAAAAATACCAGAATACTCTAAAAACATAACAAATACGGATGCAGATAGGTCCGATACGCCCGCAAAACGGGATAAAGTACTGTAAAATACCAGCAAATCAGTGTAAAACGAGAGAAATTTGCCGAGTTTAGGACTACATGGAGTGAAGTCTAGGTTAGGCTAGGTTAGGTGTTGAGAGTATTGTGTAAAGGATCAAAGGAGGATCTAGCTTAGGATATAAGAGATTATTAGAGGAGGATTTAGTTTAAGATAAAGCTAGAAACATTCGCTATAGAAAGCTCGTAAGCTATACATCATACAACATATCCTACAACGAACGTGCATGCGCATATATACTGCTATCCGCCTTTAATGAATCCTAAAGCGTTCCCGGAAGCTCTCCTCAAACGCCTGCAGCTCTTGGTCTCCTAGTATCTCTCGTCGTATTCATATAAACACATTCTACAGTGCTGAGATCCCTCTACTGTACCTACTTGTAATGTATCCTATAATTTTCGCCAAGTCCCGTATCTCGAGTTGCACACAATTGTACTTTTATGCTATTTAGTAGTGCTTAACACCAGTTGTTAATGAATGGAGCATTGAGCGAGGTGGCCCCGCGCATTTGGGAGGTCCGGGTGAAGCTGGTTATCGAGACCCAGGAGAAATAATAATAATAATAATAATAATAATAATAATAATAATAATAATAATAATAATAATAATAATAATAACATACGATCGAACATAGAGACGAAAATGTGCTGAATTCATATTAGGAATGGGTTTTGTAGGGAAGACAGAGAAACAAAGTTTGTTTCCTCGAAGCAGAGGTATTTTACCTGCGATGGTCAACGAACCTGCATACCGGAAGTTTCGCCTTTGTGTCTTGCCTCGGACAGGCCGTTTACAACGGTTTTCAAAGCTTAGAAAGGGTCAGGAAGTATATGTGCCTTATCTACGATCTAAGAATGTTCGTGGGAAGATTTTAAAACTCAAAATAAGCTGTAAGAAGCAGATGTGAAAGTTGTCAAGTGGGGGTAGCCAATAATAAAAATCATGAAACAAAATGATAGCCAATCGAAAGATCGCGTAGGCATCACATGATACGTTTGAACTTAAGACGGAACGAAACTTAAGAAAGGTGGGGGAAAATTCTAGGTTTAGCGAAAGGCGTGAAAGAGAAAAAGAAACGCCGAGACACATTCCGGTACAAACTAACCACGAGGACGGTCGACGAAACAGAATTAGAAGAAAATAATCAGAAAATTTATAGCGTAAAAATGAAGTTGTGAAAACTAGGCAATTCGAGGGCTAGTCGGAGAAACACATAAGTAGCGACTTCGAAAGTGATAAGAATAACAGTGGTTTCGACGACGAAGGTGGCGGGTCGACCAGATAGGAATCTACGTAACCAAATAAAGAAATAGCTCAAACTTCACCGGCAGTATTATTAAGATCATCAAGGCAGTGTCACCACCCCTGAAAACTAGAACCTCAGCTCTACCAAAAAAACAAATTCCAAATCCCTGCCAACCAACCATCGAACCCGGGACTCTGAGTCCACTGAAGCAACTGCCAGGAACAACAAAGATGCGTCAGAGGTCAGCGTCACGGGGTTCGATTCCCGGTGACCGCCCATTCCATATCCATGGTCGGCAGGCGAATGATGCGGTAGTTCGTCTTCTACCATGACTTTCCTACCTCTCATTTGCAGCACCCATCATCTTCCTTGTCATCTGTTTCAGGGTCGTAGGACCAGTTGACGGTGTTCGGCCGGTTGCAGCTGGGTGGTGGATATACGCTCTATAGAGATATCTTCCCTGGTGTCGTTGCGGAACTGCTCAGTTAGGACCCGCTCCGGGTCCTCTTGGGCGGGCGTCCCTTCGGGGGACCAGCGGGGAGTAGGGGCTTGTGGGTGGACCCGGGCGGCGAATATGTTCGATCTGGAAACGTCAGGGACCCCTTCCATGCATGCGGCCGTCATAATCCGGATCTAGTTGCCCTTCAAGTCTCTCCCCTTATCCCTCACTCCCAGGGGTCACAGTAGAAGCAAAAAGGGCCACTGTGGCCTTCTTGCGGTGCTCCGCCCTGATTTCAGGGGCCCGTCCGTTTGTCCGTACCTTTACCATTTACTGCATATGGCAGCAAAAGTGGTGGACACTGATGATAATTGAAATTAATTTATTATTGGGAAAGAAAATATGGAAGAAAAGGGTTCCATGCCCGAGTTTGAGGTACCTCTCCAATATTTCCAGTTATGAAAGCTGAGAAAAACCTGGAAGAAACCTCGGTCAGGAGGATGTTCCTAGCGTCTGTTCATGAGTCCGTGTCGTAACGTCCCCAGCCATCCGTGTCGGTATTTGTGACTTGATTGACCAAGCAGTATAATTTTGTCTATAAAGGGTCGAAAATAAAGGATAAGGGTAGGTTTAAAAAACGTGATGGTACTGTGTGATTGAAAATCAGGATTTGGCAGTTTTTGAAAGTTTAAGGTAACCTGTGATTTTTTCCAGATTATATAGTAATACTGTACAACATTTTGGCGACAAATGGCCTAAATAGTGCACATTTCTACATAAGGGTTCAGTAATTGTAGGGGTAGTTTCTGAGTATTGTAAAGTAACTTTTAAGTTCTCTTGGGTCCTGCAGTATAAGCATACAAAGTTCCGTCTGGAGAGACCAAACAGTGTTGATTTCGCCGAATGTTAAATGCCCTAGTGAGTCCAGTTTTGCCATAAACATACCAAAATACTCCTTAATAGTAAATTTCAGAGAAATATCAGGCAAATTTGAGAACATGAACACAATATGCAATTCTCCCGCTAAATATCCAAATTACAAGCTATTCTAAGCCTCTGCTTTTACCCCTTTGGCCTGGAAGTCATTAAAAAGTTGCTGTATTTGCAATAAAGTCCCAAAGATATCCTCTGATACTCATATTCAACGAATAGGGTTTGAAACTTGTGACATGAGTACAAATTCCCATGAAACCTCAGTTTTATTTATAGCCTATATCCGTCGGGAAGAACAAAGCTTTTCAGTGGTGAAGGAATTGTCAAAACAGGTTGCGTGGTTTCCGAATTCCACCCCCCTCACATAAAATTTTCTCTGTTTATAATAAGGTGCGGACCATTTCAAATCTACCGGGATTCTAGCGGCCTATGGCGGCGTGTACTGAGAAGATGCGAGCGCGCTCTCGCACGATACGACAACCCGTGTGCGGTGAATGGCAGAAATTATGCCTACGTCCCATACAAATAATGCGCCAGTAAGGAGGTAATAAGAAAACGCAAACTTGATCATACCTTTTATCAAAGCATATGTTGAAAATGATGTCCATCTTTCTGGACACAAAGATCAAAATGGCCTAGAAATTTCTGAAACACCTTCTGCAACTCTCTACCTGTAAGTTCACTGAGCACTCGCCTGATTTCATTATGAGTTCTTGAAGAGTGTGCGGATTGTTTACATATATTTCTTTTTAAAATCCTCACACAGACAAAAATCACATTATTCGTTACTCGACACTGTACCGCACCATTGTAAACAAGGGATTTACTGTATTTTGCGTTTTTAACACGACGTTAGAATGACACTGAGCAGTCGGTCGGCCGGTTATCCGGTAAGGCGTGCGTGGCGAATGATTTTCTTCTCGTGAGGGAGCGGTCGGTTCTCCCGTGCCGTAGAACGTTAGAACGCCGGTAGGCTGGAAATCGTCTACACTGTAATAGCACGGATGATTAACTACATTAGAATAAAACAATGAAAAGTAAGAAAAAAATCCAAAGAAGAAGTCCTTGGAAACACTTCAATAAGAAATATGTAAACTTGAAATTAAACTTAAACTTTGAAGACAAAATTATACTAGCACTAAATGCATCACATTTTTAACACGACAACAGCATTAAACTCTTCTTTATATGACGTTTGTTTGATGTTCTCACAGCGAATTATCAAAATGGAAATTATACAAATAAGTTGCACTGAACTGCTACGCATACTATAAGGCCACTGAACGAGGAGACAGACGTTGGGATACACACCCTATCGTGTCTTTAGACGTCTGCACGGACTCGGGCGTGGGCCCGGCCCGACCTGTGGGGGGGGGGGATTCGGGCTTAATTAAACAAAAGTTTGTCGGACTCGACTTGTAAACAACGACGAATAAAATTAAGTTATCACATTCAACACAATATTTCATTTTTCATATAAATGTCTTAAACGTAGATATGGCACTTCAATAAAAATCATTGGCGCAATTTTTGGGAAAATAAAAAATGACGAAAAATTTCGCATGGGAATGGAAAATAAAGACGAAAAATTTCATTCATCGTATTTTTGGCCCGCTTTGTTGAGATGCCTGGAATAGCACAATCATCGCAGAATGCACGCATGCATAGCAGTAGTAATACTATTAATAATAAATAGATATTCGCTTCGGTCAATTGTGAATAAGGTTACAACAGCACAGCAGCTGCAAACTCCGCCTCCCTTCCTCCACAAATACCGAGGACAACCTGGGCAGGGTGCAGTATTAGGGGTAGCTTGTGGACAGTAAGGCAGTATGTCGTAGACATGCCGCATAGTACACGCGTACTCCAGGACCCAAGCCGCCACTATTTCTGTAAAGTGGCTCCTGAATATTGGTCCCAAGGACTTAGTGCATCCCTTACCAGGCTCCCCCAGCAGTGGAAAAGTCCCCATGTCAGTACAGGAAACCGAACCCGAGTCCGAGTCCCTTCGCACTGTAAGCAGCAGCGCTTCGTGGAATAATAATAATAATAATAATAATAATAATAATAATAATAATAATAATATCAATAACAATAACAACACATATATGTAAAATAATTTTATTGAAAACAAAATTACACAATCGGGCCCGAGTCGGATGGTACCTATTCTCTGGTTCGGTTCGGACGTGGGATCTAAGAATTTCGGCGCTTGCAGACCTCAGCTGTCTAATCGACTCTCCGGGACCGCCACATTTAATGTTCAAAAAACAGTGTACGAAGGAAACTTCTCTTGTTACAGAAAGTCATTTGTATAAAAATTTAAGTGATGATGATAAAAGAAGAAAGGCCAATTTTGAGGAAAAATAGGGAAACTGTTGAGGAGTAACTATATTTACCGGTTACTGTGTTCTGAAAATTCGCATTTTAGAGTAATTATCTCTTCTCGATATCAAGAATTAGCTTTTCTGTGTCCATCATATTTCCACTCATTGTACGAGATTAGTACTGGACGGACAAAATATACCGAAAGTCTTTCTACAAGCAGAACCTGTGGACACTAACACCATGCTAGGAACGCCCATCAGAGCCTCATATGGAAGAAACGCGAACTATACATTAACGGCGCGACGTCAGCGCGTCCAGAGGCGTGGACAGCTCCTTGATAACGCTAGGATAGACGCTCATGTGTACTATCATTGTGCCCAAAAGTAAGCTAACAACATTTTATTTTGAGTTATTCTATGTAAAAACATAAGTCTGTATTTTATATTCGAATTAATGGAGTAGTTTTCAGTTAAAATATCTGTTCATCATGAACTTTTTATCACGGTTACATCATAACAAAGGGATGAGACGTACTGACCTTGGAGGTTCAGCAGTAGTGTGTGTTTATACCAGGTATGCCCAACATTACAGTTAAAGGGGTTGAAGGGAGTTTCCCTTCCCACTCATTTCCACTCGTGCTGCCAAGGACTAAAACTTAATTGGTTTACCTTGTCAATCTCTTCAAGTATAATACGTGAGGCGAACTATGGACTTTGAACCTTAGCTCTTAAGAGAACAGGTTTGGTCTTCGCTGGTTTATAGTTTCCCTATCAATAGCCTGGGAGTGATGCAAAGATTACTGCTCATTTTGTCATGCAGTAATGTATTTAAATATGTTCTGAAGTGCCAATGTGGTAACTGAAGTAACCAAGGCCGCAGACTAACGGTGGCGTTTGCTTCCTTTAATACTCATTAGCTCAAGCATGGCGTTTCTAAAAATATGGCTCAACATAATTACATCGACTAGCTTTTTAGCGGTCTCAGCAGACCATGGTAATAAATAGGTATTTGAAATCATTCTTGCAAATATCTAAGATGAGTAACACGAAGCAGACCAAAGATAAAAATAAATTTTCTTATGAAGACCATTTAGCCTAGCTATGAAAATAAAACTTAAGAAAATCGTACAACTGTAACACACCGGAAACTTTATTAAATCTGCTGATTGACAGCAATGGGAACTACATCAATTTCATAATCGAACTAAACATGTTCAATACGATGCATTATTATTATTATTATTATTATTATTATTATTATTATTATTATTTAATGTTTTATTTCCCTGAAAAGTGAATGAAACCACCTTTAAACGTGTTTTATATGTACTGTGGTCAATTCTGTGAATTTCACTTACTTTGCTCTCCCCACTTGAAATCTGCGTCCCAAGTTACGCCTATGATTGTCTCAGCTATCGTCAAAAACACGATGGGTTTAACACTAATATTACGACACTGGTTTAACTAATGCTCCTTCGAAACAAAAGTCGCGCATAGAAAGTCAAATGGTTTCCATTAGTTAATCCTTAAGAATTGTACCATGGATACGTTACATTAGTTTTCAACACACTGTGACGTAGCGGCTATAGCCCAAGGTTATCGGGAAATCGGTGTCAGGCAGTCGCGGATAAACATAGATAAGTCGCGATCTCGCCCGGCGTAAACACCAGAAGTGCTATCGGCATATAAGCAGAATCTTCTGGAAGTTTCTTTCCCCCCGCCTCCAGAATGTATGTCTAGTTAGTTCTAGAAGGTTCTGTGGAAGATTCCACTGGTTATATAAGCGAGCGTTCTTCGTGAGAGGAGTCAGTCAGTTGAGTCGGTCAGTGAGTGAGTAAGCGAGTTGGCTCCTTGGTAACGGTTGAGGCTCGCATTCGGGAGATCCGATTCGATTCCCGGCAATCACCCATCCTGACCATGGGTTTTTCGTGGTTTCTCCGGGACGGTAGGCGAATGCTGGAGTCGTTCCTCTTCTACCACGACTTTTCTGTCCATAATTTCCTTCATCATCATCAGCATCTGTTTCAGGGTTGAAGGACGAAGTGAGTGTTCGCGTGTGGCGGCTGGTCGGTAGAAATGCGCTTTGTGAAGGTTTCCTTGGCGTCAGATGGACTGCTCACGGACCCACCTTCGGGTGCTCTAGGAGCAGGATTCCCTTAAGGGGACCCCCGGGTGTTCGGGGCTTTTGTGCGTGCTTGAGCGGTGGTGGATGCTTTTAATCTGGAAACATTAGGGACCCGTGCTTGTGCACGTCGTCTCCCGGATCTGGCCACCCTTCGGATCTCTCCCTCATCCCTCTCTCCCAGGGGTCGCGTACGAAGCACAAATGGCCACATTGGCTTACATTTGGCGCTCTGCCCCGGTTTCGGGCCCATCCGTGGTATGTGCATTTTTATGCACCTTATCACTCCATGTATAAAATATGGGATAAATTATTCTCTATGAAGTAAGTGTACGTCGAAAATGCTTTTGTTACATAGTGTTGTCTGCAAGAGTTACGGAGCGAGATGGCTCAGGCGGTAACGTCAGTGGCCCACATTCGGGAGGTCGTGGGTCGACCTTCCTGATCCATGGGGTTTTCAGGGGTTTCCCAGGGTCTAAGGTGAATACTGGGAAGGATCATTACAACCCCCGAATTTCCTGTCCCTCCATTTCGTCTCCATTCTCATTTTACTTCCCCTTTCATCTGCTTGGTTTCCTTCAGGATTGCAAGTATTGGGGGAGGTCTCGGCATGTGCATGACAGAGGAAAAGTATGCTCTGAGGAAACCTTCGTCCTCCGGACTGCGAGCGGTCTCCGGGTCCCCAGTCCCCCAGGGGATGTGTAAGTACACAGGGAGAAGAGGGAGCCGGCTGCAACAGCCACCACCCGGAGAATTCAAATGTAAACGGTAGGGACGCTGCCTGTTGTTCCTCCTGGTCCGGCCGCCCTCTATCTCCTCTCACCTCACTCCCTCACGGGGGCGCTTAAATAATAGACGAGCAGTCCTACTGATACCTCTTGCGGCTAGAATCGATGTGCAGTCTCATATTGTATAGTAGTCCTCTAAGGGGCCACTCTGCTGTAAGAAGACGTACCACCCATAATATTTCTTTCTTGCTTAATTTTAGCAGTTCTCACGTCCTGCATTTATCAAGGGGTTGAATCAGAGCCTTGGAATGTCTCCTGAAACTACCAAACACTAGCTGAGATAGCAAATATCTCAGTAGGAAGGATTGGCAATTTGATCCAAGCTAAATGAAACCTGGGTGCCATTCTCATAAGTCCAGCCTCTGCTCCTAAATAATTGATTTTGGAATCATTAGTATACCAACCTTGATCCTCATCAGGGTTTGCCTGGCCTTCCCATTTACTGCGTGTTTGAAAAGTGATAGTGAATGTTTTATAAAACATTAACATTGGTTTCAGTATATCGCTCCTAATAATGAATATCTGACACGCTTCTTCACCCCAGGATAGCCTGCGATCTGAGTGTCCTAACTAGAAACCTTACGTTCTAGGGCATGGACGATGTAAGACAAGAAGTTCTCAGCCACAATTCAAAAGGGTAGAGGAGCGAATCCCATTAGCACCTCCATGGCCGCAGTGGAGGTTGTTTTTATTGCGCGTCGTATTTGCAATGCAGAACGCCCTTTGCAGTTTGCTAATTTCAACTTTAACTCTTGGCCACCAATTAGAGCAGCATAATACAATAACGGTCTAACCGTAATACTATATATATCCAACATTAATACCACATTTCAACCCCCAAGTCTTACCAAATGTGCTTCTATAGGCCCAGAAGGGCTTATATGCCTTGGCAGTTATGTAGCTTAAATAATCTTCCCAAGTCAATCTATGGTCTTTAAAAAGGTCAGGATATTTGGCTTGTGATGAATAGAGTATTCTTTTACCGAAATGAGTTTGTTCCCTTAGGTCTCAATATTCTTCATCCTGGTGAAACATTCCACTATTGTTTTCCTTGGATTGGCCAAGAGTTCCGTATATTCGCAGGAGGTCTCTACTTTCCTGAGTAAAGATTGAAGCATCTCAGAAGCGGTATTGTGAGAATTTCCTCTGACGATAATCACAACATCATCTGCGAAAACAACAGTCAGATAGTCAACTTCGTTGAGTTTCCGCAACAGTCCGTCCACCAGTAGATTACGGTAAGAGAATCCCCCCTCTGAGGATGACACCTAGCAGTAGAAAGCCTCAGTGTCTTCCCAAAGAAACTCCAGGAAAATATTATATCGAAAGCACCTTCGATGTCAACAAATACCCCAATGTCAGTTTCATTATAAGCCAGTCTTCTCAGTAGTAGTGAATATTACTTAATGAAGTCCCTGTTTAATGGATTTACCTGATTGATATGCAAACTGTTGCTTATGTAACGGAAAAACCTCCTGAACATTGTCCCTTAAGTGCCTGTCAACTAGTCTCTCCAACCCATTAAACAAAAAGGAGGAGAGACTTATTGGACGATAGGACTTAGATTCAGCATAACTGGGACGTATAGGCTTAGGTATACAGGGTGGACCATTTAAGTTGAGAACTGTACAATATCTCCAAAACTAGGCTTTGTAGACAGAAATGTCTTGCATAAATTTGCTTGATATTATGGGGGAAAGTAAATGCCATTAGTCGTGTTTTATTTGGAGGACGTTGTAATGATCATTTTAGGATCAATTTAATTTTTTTAAATGGAAACCTACCTTTTTATGTTGTTTTCTTACTAATTTTCATAATTAACTAAACAACATTTGTTCAAAGCACTTTGCAATGCTCTTGCACCAATGTAAATAACAACGAAAATTCTGAATGACTGTGTACGAAAAGCGCAATGAATGGTTGAACCATTCATGGATGGTCATTTGAGAGTGAAGTTACGTTTCGTAATTGGGATCTAACATTCTTTATTTTTTTTTCCTTATTCCTCATCACAAAATGAACAGCTGTTTATAAACCATTTTCTAATGAGAAAACAACAACCAAAATGTAGTCTCCCATTTAAAAAAATTAAATTGACCCTAAAATAACCATCATAAAGTCCTCCAAACAAAGCACGACTAATGGTATTCACTTTCACCCATAATATCAAGCAACTTTTATTAAAGACATTTCCTTCTACAGCGCTTAGTTTTGGAGATGTACAGTCTCAACTTAAATGGTCCACCTGTATAGGTTACACGAACTCGCCGCCCTGCCAGTGGAACATATGCACGGGCTATGTCAGCTCTATAAATGGTGCAAAGCAGGGTGTGTATAACAGCAGTTCCTTGTTGCAACAACATAGGAAAAATTAAATCAGATACTGCTGCTATATATGCTTCAAATAAATTGACAGCCCCATCTTACCTTGGTCACATTGATCAAGCCCTAATTCAATTTGACCAACCTCACGTAGTGCAGGCCCATCTGTCCCGATCAATAGGTTGGTCACTGCCTACCTTGGAGTCAGAAAAATGGACACTTAGTAAATACTACAGTGTTTTCACTACCATCAGGCAATATAATCGTGGTAACTGTTCTATTAGTATTTACTTAATCGCCAGTACTTTCATGACCCTTTCACAACTGGGAATACTTTCTATCCCCAGCAATAGTCTCCATCAACAACCTTTGGCCTTACGGATGGTTTTGTTATAACCTATGTCTTTCGAAGGGGACCCAGTTAACTGTTCTTCTTGTGAATTTAAAAAATGTTCTTGATTTTTATCTAAGCTCTCGTTAGCTCTTTGGAACCTGTGTTGGTGAGCAAACAACTTGAGCTTGACGGTTGCAGTAAAGGGATTGGAGAATGGAGTGCTGCAACCAGTCAGCGGCCAAATTTATATGCAGTACCGAAAATACGTTTTTAAATGGCCGTTACTAACGCGGATGGTTCATTTTTGTAGCCGTTCCAATCAATATTCTTCGGGTTTCTATATATCGCTGGACTTATAGCCTGTGAATTTATTTAGAGGCAAATACATCCTTGGCCAGTTGCTGAAACATCTGAATATGTATAATTTTAAGTCTAGGACCTAAAAGTTTAGTCGCTAGAGACAAATCAATTACTTCCTTCCTTCGTGAAGTAATAAAGGTTATTAATTATTTTAAGACCATTTAGCCGCGTACTCATCAGCTCTTCGACCAGCTGTTCACATCTTGTATTGATTTGGATACATATTAGTATTTAGGCATGCATGCTTACTTAATTTCTGAGATCCCGGGTTTACCACATATGATGCAACCGTTGATATACAAGTTATAACTGGTGCAACAGTTCTACACACGTGAAAATCTTAATGACAGCTATGAAGCGAGTTACATACCAGATCAGGTGGTGACCGGTCGTCTGCATGCTGCAGGAGTGCGTGGGACAGTCATTGTCAAATATATCCGCACACCGGTTATGCACTGCACTACACGATAAAACTTATAGTTATATACAGTATATTTAAATCCACCGCTGTAAAATGCCCTTAATATGAAAACAGTGTCAACCATCTGCCTCCAGTTCTTCCACACCTGACAGTCCTTCCTCTTCTGCGGAATCACTCACATCATTGCCGCCATCACTGCTGTCGCTACTTTCTGCACCATTATCCTGGATGAGAATTTTTTCTAATTCATTTTCTGCAATTCCGTATTTTTTGAAATAATGATTCTCAATTTATTCAACATGTCGATATACATTTTCCCATTCTGACCTTCCAATTTCTGCAAATCGCTGGCGACATAACTGCTTCACATCTTTTAGTTTAAAAGTGATATTTCTGCAGGCCACCCAGTTTTTGACATCAGCCCAGATTAATTCGATTGGGTTTAGATCTGGGTGATACGGTGGCAGTCTAAGTACCTTATGGCAATGTATTAATATCTGGCCAAGTATTATGAGTTATGACTTCTGAAGGGATTTGTTGGCTTTAACTAAGTTATATTTGATTTACTCATGCTTTCATCAAAAGCTATATTATGCCTAAGCAACCAGGTTTTTATTTCTTCTTTCAAGGAATTTGAGGTAGGTTGTTTGTCAATTTGAGTGTTACCACATTGTGAGGCAGGCATATTAGGTATCAACATGGTGTTGATTCACTTCATGTAATTTTCTGTATTCATTTCTTGATGAAAATCTCCTGTTTTTTGTTGCGACTTGTAAAAAAAGGGCATTTGGAACGAATGACATGAACGATAATAAGTATTTGCCCTTTGGCAACAGGTGCCTGAAAACCTAATTCGCTATCGTCATTTTAACTTGTAGATGTTGTATGACTGCTGTGTATGTACGACTCATCTTCATACACTATAGTTTGACCCTCTAATTTGTACCTCTGAGTAAGGTACTCTTCCAGCTAAGATCGTATGTCGTGCTTTTCTATTAGAAATCTATTTGGTTTCGTTTTCTTCCACTTAAACCCTAAATCTTTTATAATTTTTCTGAGATTTGTAGCAGCATCTTGAAAATTTATGCTGATATAAGTACATATAAAATTATAGTCATTTGGAAAGTTAGTATCTGACTGCAAAATTCAGTGCCATAGCCGGGATTTGAGACTTGTAGCGACACCTTGAACATTTATGACATCTTCCAGATTGATGAGCAATCTGCTTATTGTTGGCACAGTTTTTTCCTCCACATAGAAATTGTGAATCGTGCACCGAATGACGCATTTGTCGAAATCGTCTATTTCTGTAATACGTTTAGGGAGCTTATGTTTCTTCACAGGTGTGTCAAATGGTACTCTTTCATCCATATGGTTTTTCTTATCTTTGGGAAATCTGGAAACGGAACTCAGTGAAACAACAGTTGCTTTGGCTACTCTTTCTTTCACTCTCTTAAGGCTTTTGTGGAACTCGGGTAAACATATATTTCTTCCTTCATCTCTGCGTCTTGCTTCATGAAGTCGAGGACATTTGCAATTATTTCCCTGCTTTGAATACGTAATACCTTACCATTTAACTTTGAAAACGTAGGAGCCATGGTTATAAATATCACAACTATAAAATAAGCACTATTTACGTACTGATCTCTTTGAAATTACAAGATGCGGACACTTTTTATGCAGACTGTATGTGTTACGCACTGTGAGTAAGCAAAGGTATTATATCGCTTTCGTTGATTAAGCTAAACATAAACCATTCCTAGGCTCGGTAGCTGGGTTGGCAATCAAGGTCACGATTCCAGAAGTTTTGCGCCAGTTATAATCTGCTGGCGTTGCCGAAACTACTCCTCAACGTGCGTGGCCGGTACTGTGGCTTTTTTTCAGGGAAATGTCGCCTCAAGAAACTGCCTATGGTTGCTGAATAATGCAACTGTGCAGATTGTGGTCTGTCTTGGAAGGATTCACACCTATATTTGAGGACAGAAAATTATCTGACCTGCCCGTTTCATAAATCTAAATCCACATTTAAGCTGTGGTGAATGTTCAAAGATAAAGTTTTATTTATGTAAACACCATATCGTCGTATATAAGACAATAATTATCATATGCTGTCTATTTGGCTGCTGCGCTTTGGTAGCATGTAATAAGAAGGGCGATTACGAGAATCGTGTAAAGGCTTGGTTTCTGAGAATCAAAAGCGAAGCGAAGGCTGTTACTGTTTACGATCTCTGCGATGATGCAACCAAGCAAGTTCGCGTGTTCAGTCGTTTAGCGCATGTTGTCCCACGCAACTCGCCGTCTATTTGCTTCTTTTCAAAGAGGAAGCTAATGCTGAAAAACGAAATCATGCACTTTGATGCTGAAGAGGTCAGTTATATTTTCACGAAAAGTGTAACTAAATTTAGAATTGCTTTAGAATATCCGAGACCTTTACCACAGAATTGTGCATTTCATCAAGGAAAGCAGTTAAGGTACTAAATAAAAGATATCGAAGAACCATCTCCATTGAGAAGGAACTTAATTGGGGTGAATGAATTGAAGACATTTGATGCAGAGCAATTGACTTCCAACCAACACAGTTTTGAGAAAAGCGGTTTTTTTTTGTTTCTTTAATTAAATGCATAGACCTTTGATTATTTTTCCAGTGGGGAAATGATTGACATGATTTTTAGTTCCATTTATACCACGCCTTTAACTACATTGATCTTATCGGTGGTCTTTCCTTTGGAACTTATTGCCTACTGGCAATGGTGTTAACTCGTGTAACTTTTGTTGGGTTTCTTGCACTTTTTTTAAGCATTAAATCATCCGCACATTCACATTCCCAGACTCTGGGAAGGATAGAGATTAATCTTGGCTAGAGAAAAATTCCCACCCCCAGACGGGAATCGACCGGGACCCCTCGCACAGCAGGCAGTTGCTCTATCCACTGAGCTACGGGGCCGCGTATGTCATTTTGTAACTCTCTGTATTTATTAGGAAAAATAATGACCACTTGATGTTTCAAAACAAAGTTTCTGAATAAAATATATTCTATAATATTTTTATTTACAAACCGCCAATCACTGTCTGTGTTCCAACGTTCAATACCCCTTTCCGCATTATCACTAATAAGGTTTCCGCACTTGTTTACCAGCTCCTTATACGAAAACTTAAACTTCCTAGTTAAGTTATTTATGTACTTCATTATGTCTCTTGCTTTTGCTACTTTTATTGGTATTTCTTCCTGATAGGCGTTATTGGGGCCCTCCTTAAGAAGTTGAGCTTTCCTGAAGTTGAAAACTCGTGTGACTATATTGTTGGCCGTTGATGTAAGCACAAAAGTACCTGCATATTTATCTTGTAAGATATTTGAGCCGATTTATTCTATTTCTGCCATTGTGACTTATATCAAGAGCCTTGGGATCTTTAATACCGCCAAGATTCATGTACGTCATAAAGCGGGAACAGATTTTCCACGTGGCTCACAGGTGCTTCACCTGCGACTTTTAAATTTGATTTCTCTTCCATGTTTCAGGAGCTCGAAGGCTTTTAGAAATTGGGCCTGAACCATCTTCACTATTACTGTTGGCCATTATAGGATAAAAACACTATAAAAGCACTGAAAAAGCGATATATGCTTTTGCTTGCAAGAATAATCAACTGATGCGAACAAAGACTATGCATGCGCCTAACAGCAAATTTCGTAGGTGTTGTTGTGCTCTTCTGCTAATGACCACGCTTAGATACAACGTCTGCTGTTTTGCTACTACTTTCATCTTCTCCATCAACTTCTATGAACTTCCTAATGGAAATTTATGGTGTTTGCACAACTAATGCATGTCATAGTAAGGAACTCGATTATAGTCATAACTCATTTTCGGTCTGAAGTGAACTTGTGCGGTTCTGCACATGATGTCTTCAATTATTTTGGCTTATTTCATAAGTAAATTAATATATTGTTATGTGGACACTTCTCAGCCACTGAATAAATCAACAAGTTTCTCGCCCATTTCATTTGGGAGCCTGATTTTTACTTTCTCTAGCACTTCAATGTTGAGATTTCGCCGGAAACACAGGTTTTGAGGTTCCCTGTGAAAAACACACTTTTTTAGAAAAGTTCTGTTTGCATGTCTGTAAATAGCCTGACACAGAAACAAAAATTCGGATAAACATCAAGCTTCATATTTCAGTGAGATGTTGTTTAAACATGCCAGGTGAAGAGTTTCAGGACATCCCCCCACCTTTAATTACACTTTAAATGGAAAGTGTTTCGTTATTTTTAATTTTCTCAAAAATGCATTAAGTTTTGATTAAAACACTATAAATTAAAAAAACATACATGCCCATATAAAATATAGATATTGAATTTTCTATGAATAGCCGGCGAAGTCTTTTTCATTCTGATTGAATTTTCTATAACTTACATAGTATAAAAGAGAGCAAAACCTTAATAGACTAAAAACGTGGTCATTGAAATAAACAGTTTATATGAATACATCTGCCTGCATATATCCGCTTCCAAATTATTTGTTGGTACATTCTTAAGTTTTCCTAGGTTGAACTGCCATGCGGCATTTATAAAGTATCTGTCGAGATTGCTATCCTTTACCGGATAGGTTTGTTAATAACGTAAACCTGCTTGCGACTTGCGAACAGTTCTGTTTTGTTTTCCGCATGTAAACAGGATCGTATTGCTTAAATTGAAATCACTTCTAGTTAGGTAATATTTAAGGCTGGTTCACAATTACCCGATAAGGAAACCAGAACGGAAAGAGAACGGGAAGCAAAACAGCATACAACATTTTGGTTCACAATATTCTGGTAACGAGAACGGGAACGCATATCGATAACAAAGTGGAAAGTGGTTTTTGTGCATAGAGATGTCATTTGTTTGTAAGTGATCAATGATATTTTTCCTGGGTTTCCAATTCAACCAATATACTGCAAGTTAGCCGTCGTTAAAATTCGATAGAGTAAGTATTTTCTAAATGCAGATCCATTACTATTTCTGATTCCTCTAGAAGTACAAAGCTCGTTTTATTTAGGAATTGTCTACTATACAGTAGTTTTCCTACAACTCATTCATAATTTTAGTTCTCCATAAATCCCCATCCTCTGCATCTTCGTCTGCTAGTCCTCTCGATGCCTTGCTTCTTCGGGCCCCATCCATGCATTGTTCTCTTGGTCTTCCCTGTCTTTCAGCTTCCCATTCTAGCGCTATTCTTACCATTCTTTTCACATCGCCGAAACATTTTAATCTTCTGTCTTCTATTATTTCCAACACATTATTTTTTGAATGCACTATTTCCTGAATTTTTATACTTCTAATTTTATCCCTTCTTGACATTCCAGAAGTCCTCCGCCAAAACTCCATCTCTGTTGTTAATAATTTTCTTTCTTGTTGCCTATTCCTTGTTCACGTTTAAGCTCCATGGAGTAATATACTTTGTACTATTTTAATAGTACAATTGAGTTTTCAATTGTTTACAATTATAAATGAGCTTTTTAGTTTTATTAGAAAGTTTCTGCTCCATAATATCGAGTTCAACATTCCAATTGTTTTTCTTCTTTCACTTATTCGTTTTTCTATTTCTAATCTACTAGTTCCATCAACTTCTATGATTGATCCCAAATACTTAAATCTATTGACCATTCTGACTTCCTCATTGATAACTTCTAATTTTCATTTTACATTCTTTAATTAATTTTTCCTTTATGTATGAAGCGTCCTTAAGATCTTGTGTTATTATTATTATTATTATTATTATTATTATTTGGCCATTTGTAAAATTAATTGATGTAGAGTGTAAATTTGATTCATTGGAATTTCCATCGTATCGCATTTTTTGGACAATTGGAGTAAACAAGCACGTGTATATATTATAAAGAGTACCCGGTGATAAACAATATCCTTGTAACAGTCCCTTAGTGGTATAAAATACCCTGGATACATAATAGTACAAAGCTTCATTACAGTTCTTTGTTAGTTTCTACCGAGTTTAGCGGTTCTTTGTAGTTTTTGCTGTTATTTTTAAGGTAATTGCTAGTTTTGAGTTGTATATAAAGAAACTACAGATGACGCTTTCACTAGAAGAACCAACACTCAATGGATCTGAGGGAGTCACAATCTGTGGCCAGGACGCATATTTGCTAGAATTTCCTCCAGTTCCATTTTCCCTATTTGTGACTATAGAAAGCTCTCACTGCTGTTTCATGTCACGGCTGCCGGTATAACTTCTATAGGAACAGACTAATATGCATAATCTGTATCTAATATGCCGTGCCGGGGACGAGAACGAGAAAGCTGAAATAACTTGACCAAGCCTTCTTTCCCGTTCTCGGCACTAGGGAGAGCTTCCGGTTAAATGTGAACGCTCACACTATAATACATGTATTTTAACTTTGTCGTTCTCACTCTGGAAATTGGAACCAGCCTTTATCATGAGTAGCGTAACGTGAATTGAAGAATCACTTTTTGAACAAATGCTCAGGAATATGGGGGATTATGGGAGGTTGTAGTGGGTAGAGGGTTATGCGGTGTAACACTCAGATGTTTATTCTTGTTGATGATGACAAAAACTGTTCGCTGAAGCCTTGCCCAACACATTTTATTGGATGAAGACTTTTCTGTGGTGTTATCAAACAAACTGCTAGAAGTTCGGGGGCCAAAACTAAATATTGGTTAAGGTAGAATAACTTTCCAGGTCATCTGAGGAAAACTAAATTTTGAAATAGCTCCCTGACTAAGGACCTGCTGAGTAGAGACAACTGTCTTAACTGGACATTAGCCATTCCGGAAACATTTACAGACAGCGGATCTTTATTACGACATTGCAATATGTCGCCTTTGGAAGCAGTCTGAAGGTAATGTAGGTCATATCCTACTTATTGCATCGAACATCTGAGCCAGAAATTGTTTTTTTAATGTATGGATATTCCTTTTGTAGGTCACTATTAAAAACACACTTCCTTTTTGGCGATGGCATATTATTAATTTCAAGTGTTTTAGCACTAGTGTTTACAAAAGTTCACTGTATTTTATTATTTCACAAATGCAGAACACAGTACTGTCCCCTACCAAAGTCACAACTGTAATGATTTTTTTTTCTTTTTCTTTCTTGACACAAGCATATGCGTTTACAGTTTTCGTTATTGTTGGCGGCATTCACATCAAACACGAGTGATTACGACACGGGACCACCGGCTTTACTTCCTTCCGAAGGCAGCCATGCCAAGGATTTGTAGCTATAATACCAGGTGGCGCAACCGCGCCGTATTTCACGTTTGCAGATACCACCACCCTCACCACCACCACCACTACTACTACTACTACTACTACTACTACTACTACTACTACTACTACTACTACTACTACTACTACAACTACTACTACTACTACTACTACTACTACTACTAATAATAATAATAATAATAATGGTATATTCATTTTTGGTATAATAATTTTATGACATTCCATCATTCAATCGGGTTTTTTTTCAAATGTAGGGTTTCACTGGAAACTTGTTTCTTCTATTCTTCCTCCTTTTCCCCTTTCCTCTATGTCTCCTTATATAAACTATTTATTTTACTATTGTCTAACATATGGCGTCTTCTTCTGCCCTGAATCTTTTCTCACTCTTCTTTCAGTGCATCTCTGAACAAACAAGAAATGTCCAGTCCAACTAATTTCTTTTCCACTCCTTGGTCAGTTTTGATCTAATTCTTCCTATGCTCATTTTTCTAAAACAGCTTGCTTTCTTGTTTCATATGCTCCATTCTTCTTTTGTACTTCACTTTATTACAGCATGCAGGTTTCCGCACTATATAACAGTAGTTCATTAACTTATTCCTTTGATCTTTCTTCAGGTGACTGCAAAGGATGAATTTGCATTAAAAGCTTCCTTTGTTACTAATATCCCCGACTTCCTGACAGCAGATCATGTTAGTAGTATGATACATATCAAGTATCTAAACCTGTCCACTACTCCACCACCTCATTTCAAATCCACAAGTGTGGTTGCTTTTCTTCCAATAACCATACTCGCTGTCACATTTATTTTCATCCTACATTTCTCACAATTATCATTTCTAACTGTATGGTCCTTGGAGGTTATCCTACTAACTTTATTATATCAACAGGAAATTTGAGTATAGCATTTTGCGTCCTCCTATTCCCATTCAACACTTGTTCTGGAAGCAATTCCTAACCAAATTTTTTAAAGCAAATGTTATACAAGCCTGGTGATTGGTTTTGTTAATATTATTTTTTCCGACACAATATTAAATCGAAATAAAAAAAGTACTGTAAAGGAAAACAATGATGTCCATCCCTTTGATGTTCTGTTCTTATGAAATTCCACAAGTGAATAAGGGGGAAAGACAACTAAGAGACAAACGGGTGTTTTTTACACTTTTGAATTACAATCGCGTTTCAAAGTTTTCAGGCCATTTACTGAATGTGGGAATAATTCATTTAATTACTTGTTTTTAAAATTATCTTCATAACACTGTGCGTTTTGAGCAACAATTTGCTAACATGATTATGTTTAGATATTTCAATTTACATTCTTGTTTGAGCCACGCATCCTGTAGTTCTTGTTAAAATTAGTTACTTCCTCTTGAAAGCTTTAAAACACTGATATTTACTCTATGTAATTCTATAGATGTCCATGTGAAAAGAAAAAACAATTGTAGTAGCCATGTGGGGTGTGTAAATTGCATAGCTTATAACGGGAAGGGCCATTCGGGAAAGCTTGGAAACCATTGCTCTAGTTCCTATAGAGCGGCGATACCGTCGCTGCATAGTATGAACGTCCGCTGGGATCACAGTAATTTCGCGAACATTCTGTATACCTCTTATTACGAAACGGCTTCACATACTTGACTAAAATCAATTTAGGTCCAGAGAACAATAGATAAGGCATTTTATCGATCCTGAGCTGTAATAGAAGGTATGTGAGATGTCTGAAGGTAATAAAATGTCAATACAAGTTCCTTTTAAGCGTTTCAAGATAACAAATTTTGCAACACGCTATTAATCCTCATCTTATTCGGCCTTTAGCTGTAGACGTGATTGAATTACGATAATTCAACATCCTGTCTTAAAATCTCGTCACAAAGCAGAGCTTTCTATCGTTTCTTATTCCCACTATATGTCCTACAAACATGCATAAGCCTGCCTTACAGTTATGTATTTTATATTTTCACTGAACATTTCACACATATCCCCAGGAAAACAACCTTAGAGAATGCCACAGGATGTAGGATACAACTTGCATGCGATTTGTTTGCCTTAGACCATAGAATAACAAGTAGAGGAAAAATGATAGGAATCTAATCCGGATATAACGTCACTTTCTGAGATAAGCTCTTATTATATCCTCTTGAAAGTCAGATTGAGAAATGGTGTACATATTTCACAATATACTAAAGAAACCGCTAAGCGAAAACTATGGCGAAACATCAACAAAAAAAGTAAAAACAATGACAGTTTTGGTTTTAGTTGAAGGTATATTAAATTATTTGCGAGTTTTTTTAAAGTCCCGTTTAAAACCTCTAATCTGCGGAGAGTGTGAAAGAAATGGGTAGAATGATATTCAGACAAGCTCGGGATCTACTGAACCGACTGTTACTCAACGTTTGTCTTATGAGGTTAAGGGAATACCCCG
Organism: Deroplatys truncata; assembly: GCA_030765065.1. Classification (NCBI taxonomy): domain Eukaryota; kingdom Metazoa; phylum Arthropoda; class Insecta; order Mantodea; family Mantidae; genus Deroplatys; species Deroplatys truncata. The sequence goes on from CM060990.1 coordinate 170,179,571, forward strand.
AGAGAAACCTTATTCATGTAACTCACCTCAACCCAGATTCGAACTGTAGTCCTCCAGGGTAGAAAGGATACAAACCACTCCTACACACCTCTTTTAAAAGTTGTAAGAACCGTTCACATAAGTGTCTTTAAGCGAAGCTGACGCATATTTAGTTACTTTTTTGTACTATAGGGCGTAAAAATGATTTATTCTTTAAATTGACAATTCTTCTTCTCTTTCTCTCTCACCGTCCCTTACTTTTACACACCCCTCCTTCTTGCAATTTTCCTGTCCCTTTTTCTCCCGCTCTTTCCCCTCTCTACCTCTTTACTTTTCTACCTCTCTCTCCCCTCCAAAGACCTCGCCCCATCTCTCTCCTCTCTGTGGCTCTCCTTTCTTATATTTGCAGGAAAGTTTGTGATATTCACTGAAATCAAGTAAAACCGAAACACACTTGTTTTAATGTTAACAGAAAGAATGAGAGAATAATAATGTTTTAATCTAAAAACTTACTTATACGCACATGGTTTAGATGCAAATAGGAATAATGGTTTTTAAGTATCAGGCACAAAAAATACATTCACAACAAAACACCCATTAAGAGAATATTTAACACCTTAATGAACTATCAACAATAAAACAAAATAAATTATGTTACCTAAATGCTTAGTATGGGAAAGTAAGAACTCTCTTCTCCAAGAATTCTTTTAAGATTCAATTAAAGGAATTCATAGTCATGCACAATGTTAACAGTTACAGCGTGCGATACCACAACTGTCTGAGGTATGTGCGAGGTCAAAGCCTTCAGGCGTTGTGGCAACGTTTCTACTCTAGCGTAAATTACGATTTACACAAAATATGCTTACTTATGGCACAGTGAAGATATCGAGGAAGAAGGCAAATATAGAAAAACCCAACTCACCTGCTTTGTGCAGCATAATTCGAGGGCTTATAGTCAGACAACATTCACTTCAGAAACTCAGCTTCACAGGAAGAAGAGAAGAAGGTTGCAACTATTGTTTATTTAATAACTTATTAATTTATTTATGAATATAACATTTTTAAAAATTTACCACATATAGAAAGTTATGCCGAAAGACAATAACAAATGAAAATTGTAATTCCACGGTTATTATAATTAAATATCCGCACTTTTCGAACATACCTTTCTAACTATAACACCGGATGACAGGAATTAACGTTGTACTAGAAAAGAACATTCTGCTGAAATTTTAATTATATTAACAAGAAAATAGGCATTGAGAATTATTAAAAAATATGTTGAATATATGAACAATGTGTATCAATGGTACCTTTACAGAACTTTGTATGATGCGTATCCATACTACGATAGAAAAAAAAGTTTTATTACAAGAACAAAATTATTGCGTTTTGATCATAAATATAATAGAGAAAATGTTCAACACAGAAGAATTTATACGTAGAAGTTATGATAATGTAATGTTAAATACATTATATAGGTAGTATAAAATAATCCTTTCTTATATAGTATTGATAGTGGTGGTTATTAAAAGTTTGTGGAGAAAAATAAATTAGTCCTATGGACTGAACAATGCAATGAAAGGATTGCATTAAAAAACTAATACTAAATAGGCTACTACATAATCATTGGTATTCCAGTACTCTGCCTCCGATTCTTCATGCTGTGCCATTTCCTCTCCTGCACAGAAACTACTGTAGAAAAAATGGTACGTACTTGGGATTATATTTTGGCTAATGGGTCTTTTAAGTTTTCAATTTGTCTGCTTGTAATTTTATGAAGCCATGGCATTTTCTCTTCAGTTGCACATGTTTAAATGAAAAAAATCCGAGATGTCCTTCTTTGTATTGTAGACTTATAGAACTAGTCTTGGGCAGCATCATATTTGAAGTAGGTATATATGTTCTTTGCCTTCCTTTCTGTACTGAAGCCATACAGAAATACCCAAGAAATTGACAGCATATAACAGCATGCTTGAAACTATAGCATTTCTATTTTGTCTGCCACAGCTGTCAGACGTCAAGCAAATATTCTTCCCATCTTGTATTTTTTTAGATAATTAAACAAACATAAAAAAGGTTTAAGGAAATTTCGTATAATTTCTCCGTGTATAAAAATATTGTGTAAACCATATGAATTATTTTACTAAAAAATTTATGTTTAATATTGAGGAGTTAGGGTATACCCTTGTAACTTAGCTTTGTCACCCACTTTTACTTTTTGACATGATTGCCCAAAAGCAACCCTATAGAAGCAGCACACCACTGGATTGAATGGCCTGAGGATTCAACTGGAGAACGGTAGCGAACCTGGAACAATATTTTCGGAATTGAATTTCTAAAGCTATTCACGGTTGAATATTTTAAAATGCTTTCCTTTGTGTAAACTGTAGATTGCATTTTTATAAATCTTAAGATATACTAAATAATTAAAATTTAAACCAATTTTAATACCATTAGTAAAACCATCACACTTGAAATCAATTCCAAGAAATCCTTAACAGAAACCTTCATACCATGATAACACGGCTACGACCAGATAAACCGGGGATTCATCGATGTGACGTGACGCATTTGATTGCATTGTATATGAGCTAACATCAGAGTCGCCAAATTTCAAGACTCGCACAATGACACATATTCGGAAATATGCTGTCTATAAAACAAATATGAAGACAGAATGAATAAAATAAAAACATATTTACAAAATATACTTGTAAAACAAGCAAATATGCACCAAAAGTTTCAAACTGCTGAAATATTACGCTTGTTAACAAGACAGGCAAAATATGCATTATATGCAACATAAAATATTGCTTAAATTCTTCGAAGTTTAGTAACTAACTCACATACCAAGTGAGCATACTTTCTGACAGCAGAGAAGTAATATGCATTTGCATTAAAATCCTGTCTCTTGTTATAAGCTCACGAAAAATGGGTAAAGTTTTCTTTTTCTCCTGATGAAATGCTGAAATATTAAAACGATACTGTATTGGGTTGTTCCTGATGTTAAAAAAATACTTCTAATACATAAGCCTTTTGTTAAAGTAGCTAATTTGACAATTTATAATGAGTCCCGTTCTTAGAACGTAATATGCCGTCGCCACCGGGGTCGTTTCGAACTTCTCCCTTTAATGGTTGCCCTGCGACGTATATTGCCTGTTACAAAATACCCAGCCTTGCTTTTCTACGTGGTTTCTATGGTGAAATTGATTACTACAACCTTGGAAATAAACTCCACCCCTTCCCTCTGCCACGTCGTTCTGCATGAAATTGCGTAGTTCCCAGTTAATGCGTATTAAAGTCTCTTACCTGAACTATAAGAGTATAATCGTTTCAGAATGCATGAAAACAAATCTATTGTGCTATATTCACATGACTTTCTCACCCTCTATCGTTTCTTAGTGGATATGCAAACTATTCTTAAGAAAGCTGATTTACTTTCTCTACTACGTATAATAAGTAGGGGAAGTATTGCATTCCACCCAAAAATTCGATACCGAGATTCCACCGGAAGTACATGTTTTGAGGTGCCCCGAATCCAAATAAAGTATTTTTGGAAACATGTCCGTGTGTGTCTGTCTGTCTGTCTGTGAACAGCATAACTCAAAAACGAAAGGTCGGATAAATACCAAAGTTGATATTTGAGTTTAGTATCTTTCAGAGATGCGACACAAAGATTTTCAAGAAAATCTCCACTCCAGACTAACCTTTATATGGAACATTTTTCGAAAACTTTGATTTTCTCAAAAATGTCTGTAACGATTTTGTTTAAAATATCATATGTTTAAGATATTTTTATGGCAAATGAAATGTATATGTTGAATTTTCTTGGAATGTCCCCCAAAGTCCTCTTCATTCTGAATTACTTTCGCATAACTGGTAAACCGTAAGAGGTAGACAAAATGTTACTACACAAAAACTGTAGATCTCATTAAGACACACAATTTATGTCATATAAATATTTTTTGTCGAGTGAACCATTTCCGAGATATTCTGTGCTATACTTATGCTTTTTCTCAAGTGCGAATTCCTTTTTTGTTATTTTTTTTTATTATTATTATTATTATTAATGTTCTGGCAAGCAAAGAGAATGGAATGCTCCACATAGTAACCAGCTTTTAAAAGATTTGATTATCGCTTAAAGGCTACCATATTCTCCTTACACCTACAAGATAATTAGTAATAAGATAGTTTCTGCAAATGTTATCTCGATTAACATGAAGTATATGGAGAATAAGCGTTTGTAAAAATAGTTTGTACAAGAGTAGAGAAAGCCCTGTGAGTGCAACACACCAGTTCTTTTTCCCATCTACTTCATTATAATCGAGATAAACCTTTGCAGAAATAGCTACATACACATTTCGTTATAGATACAAAGGGAACGGCGATAGTCCAATGTTTAAGAACTGGACGCTATATTCCATACTCTTTCCAAGCAATCGTGAGAAACAACTGAATGTCGACAGTGCTTGAAAAAACAAGTATTGAACATTTCGAATAATTAATAACGGATATCTCGGAAATGGCTGATGCCTCAAAAAAGTAATTTAAAACAAATTGTGTATTTTAAATATATCTACAATTTTTGTGTAGTAAGATTTCGTCTATTGCTGGGGGTTCATCAAGCCAAAAATGTCAAAATTTTCAAAATTGTGTTTTTATTTATTCTTTGGAGTTTAACGATTAAAACGATTTATAACACTTATTATATTTTACATTATTTAATACTCTATTTATTTTTTTAATAATATGCTTCGTATGTCAAAATGGCAGTGAACTGACAGAAAATATGAAAAACTTTATTATGCTGTAACTTTCTTTCTATAAGAGATATCTGGCAGAAATCTTCAGTATAAAGGGATATTTCTTCCCTAGCATTTTATAGCCTTGCTTTAACGCGGAAAACTGTTTGTTTACATTTTTTTGTGAATGAGGCACATGGTACTAGGTTTGTAATAATTCTGTTGTTTTTATGTGATTGTGCTACTTCTTCCTGCATTTTTGTGTTATTTTTTTTAAATAACAACATGCCAAGAAGCACAAAAGTGTTTAGGAAGAGAAGAAAAGTCGGTAAGCAAAAATCTGTTTACCCTAAAGTTCAGAATGTTACCCCTAACCTGTGCATAAATGAAGTTCATGCTTCTGGGCATAACTCATCCCACAAAACGCTGAAAAACTTATAAGAGCAATATGAAATAATGAAAGCATATGAATGCAGTGATTTTCAGTATGAAATAGTAAATATATATTTATTACAAGCTGTACTAAATGAATTTGCTTGTTGTAAAACCTGTCATGGTCCTGTTACATTATCTGTTGCAAAAAGAAAATGTTGGCTTAGCCAGTAAAATGACATTTAATTGTAATATGTGTGACAGAAAGCATGATTTTCATGAACTCAGAAACAAAATAATTCCATAACCAAGACAAAACACTGATATTGCATGATATTGATTTATGGCCTAAAAGCTATTGGGAAAAGTCCAACAACAAAAATTTTCTGTGGAATAATGAATCTACCAAACGTTCCAACTCAGTTTACAAATTATGTAATTGTTCTTGGTTCTGCTGTTGAAGATGTATGTAGGAAAAATACGAAAGAGGCTGTTGAGGAAGCTGTGGAGTGTAATTCAGGGAGCAGAGACATAACTATTGTTGTAGATGGTACCTACCAAAAGTGTAGATTTTCTTCAAAGATAGGAGTGACAACATCTACCTATGTAGATAAGATAAGGTGTTAGATCTGGCTATAAAGAGTAAGTTCTGTAGGTGCAAGAATAAGTTACAACAAATCCATGAAAATTATTACATTGCCAATTACCAAGGGATAAGCGTAGGGATGGAACTTGAGGGTGCCAAGGACATTTTAAACTACCCAGTGGCACAATACATTGTAATGTATGTTGAATATTTGGGAGATGGAGATACGAAATATTACAAAGCTGCTCAGGATGTCCAGACTTATGGGAAAGGCATAAACATTAAAAAGCTAGAGTGCATAGGTCATGTGCAGAAGAGAATGGGAACAAGATTAAAAAATTCAAAAATAAGTTTACGTGGAAAAATTATAACTGACGGCAAACCATTTGGTGGTGCAAAGCGAGTTACTGACAGTGACATTCTTAAAATTCAAACATATTATGGATTTGCAATCAGCAGAAATTTTACAGACCTTCATAGCACGAGGAAAGATGTTTCGGCTATTTATTTTCATCTGCTTTCATCAAATGAATAACCTCAACATGGACTTTGTGATGCAACCTGGTGCAAATATTTGAAAGCAAAGGAAGACGAAAACGAATTTGATCATAAAAAGCACTTTCATCTTCGTTCTCCCTGCATGATTGAGATGAAACAAATATTTAAAAATTTAGCTGACCCAGATCTTCTAAGTGTCTTCATGGTGGAACACAAAACCCGAAAAAATCATTACATAATGTAATTTAGACTCCTCTTAATAAGTATATATACATATATATAAGGTGGACCATATAAGTTTAGACTGTACAATATCTCCAAAACTAAGCGTTGTAGAAAGAAATGTCTTGAATAAAAGTTACTTGATATTATGGGGGAAAGTAAATGACATTAGTCGTGTTTTATTTGGAGGACGTCGTGATGGTCATTTTAGAGTCAATTTAAAAAATTAAATTGACCCTAAATGACCCCCATAACGTACTCCAAAAAACACGACTAATGTCATTTACTTTCCCCCATAATATCAAGTAACTTTTATTCAAGACATTTCTTTCTACAACGCTTAGTTTTGGAGATATTGTACAGTCTCAACTTAAATGGTCCACCTGTATATTGGGATGAACACACTAAATTTTGGGGTTTGTGAGGAAGCAACATCATTCAATAGGGGAAACATTGTTAAGTGCCAAGTAATGAAGTTGCTGGGAATAAAAATTGGTTTTAACTGTATCTCTGCGATGAAAACCTTTGATCAAATAAGGAACTGAACTTTTCAGTTGACTCTATATTAAAAAGTTGCCAAGACCAGGCTAAATTCTTCTAAGGTATAATTAATTTCAATTAATTATATATATATAATTAAAAAGGAAAGGTTAAGAAACCCATAAGCACCCATATTAAAGTACTTGCGTTGGCAGGTCGCCATTGAGATTGTCATCCCTAGTGAGATACCTTGGTGGTCTGTCTGGGAAACAACTTCATTCCATTGGGGAATTCAATGTCCCAGCAGCATGTTATCACAGTAGCTCAAGGGTTAGAGCAATCCCACAGAGCAAGAGATTCATGTTCAAATCCCGGCTGTGGCATTGAATTTTTCAGTTAACTCAATATTAAAAACTTGCCCAGACTAGGTTATGGTCTCTAAAAAGTTCAATTAATTATATAAGTATATATAATAATTAAAAAGGAAAACTGTACCTACCTACTGAAATATTTTTCAGCATCTGCGCTATAGGTAGGATACCAAATACATTGAAGACAGTCTACATGTTTATTTTTCTGCATAGTTTGTACTACCGGTTGGGAATGCATTCCTATACCTAAAAATACTATCTTTATTAGCATTTAAAAAATGGGACCTTTTATTACTTTCACTTAAATATTTCACTCGGGCAGGCCTTCCATCCAAATTTTGTATGCACACAGTTCATGACAGCCATGGTTAATTTCAAGATTACTTCCAAAGGTTCTACATCAATTTTGGAAGTACTTACCAATTCTTTGTGACAGTGGAACATTTATTATTCGACTGTCCGATTTTTGAAATTAAAAGTTGTTTCTTTATTAATCATTTATCTTACTGTAATGATCAATTTTGTACACCTGAGGTTTATATCATTTATTTAAAAAGCAATATTGTTATAACAGTTTATTATGTTTTATCCGATACATTCATGGTAAATTGTAATGTTATAGTTATTGTTGTTTAGACGTCTTTATGTAAAATAGGGTTGACAGTTGTGGAAACCTCTTGGAAGGGGAAAATGGGTTTTTCGCATTTTCTTTTTTTCATGCAACTGCTCAAGCTTTTGTTGCACTTAAGCAATATTACATAACCATACTTTATTTTTGTTTCCTTTTCATATGAAAAATAGTCCACGAATTGCAAGACATTTCGCATTTATATTCCATTTTAGTATAACTTTCGCATTTTGACTCAATTTCGCATTTTATCGCATTTTTAAAAAGGCATATAAGCAGTGGTTTACAGGTAGTGAAAAATGAAAATACACGAATAAGAATCCTTTATATGCATTTCGCGCTATATCGCATTTGCGAAAAATCACCATCTCCTACCATAACTAAAGAAAACAACAAGGTAACGCCATTTAAATTATAAGTGCAGTTACATTAAAATTTGATATATCATCGACAGAACCTTTTTCTCGACAAATCCATTAAAAACTAGGTTTTCACCACCTCTACCATCATCAGGTTGCACCATAACACAAGTGCTAAATTAATATTCCATTTCTAACTTGAACTACTGTGCGTATATTTGATATACCATATGTAGTAACTTGTGCTGTGGAATTAATAATTTTGAAATGTATAGTTGAGAGTTAAATCCATGCTAAAAGGAAAGTTATGAGGACGCCCCGTTTCATTTAGTAAACAGCTAGAGTGGCATTTAAATACCACTCAATCTAAAGATTTAAACTAACTTAGTAGTTTCATATCCGTTCGTTCAGTTCCGTGAAGTGTCATTATGAGTTCAAAATGTTCAGAGGAGTTTTACGTTTTCATACCCTGTTTTTCTTGCTTTGGGCTAAGGATTGTATATTTAACCATTGCATATTGTATGGAAGTTATTAATGATTTTCACTGCTAAGATATTTACTGTATCGGAAATAATTGTAATATTTGTGTTATTCTCCACACACTTGAGAAAGAACTACCTACCTGAATAAAAGCTGTTCTATCTCACTAGATATATATAAGTACATTACTCATTACGTTATCATAGTTAATGGTGGTTTTAGCATCTTCGGTTAGGACGATAGAGCATTACATAGGAATAAAAAATAGAAAGTCTCCCCAAGTTCGCCACATTTGGGAAATTTATGTTTTAAAGGAAGATTATATGTTTTGTTGGAATTATAAAGATCAGTTTAATATTAATCTTCCAAAGTAAAAATGATACTTTTATTTTTAACTTCTAAAATTTAAGAACAGTGGCGAAGTTAGGATAAATGTGTATCCTAAGTTCACCACTGTATACACGAACTAATATTTCAAACTCACTAGAGCGCTAATATTGGACAAAAGGTACATTAAAATATGCTAAGTGAAGTTAAGTTTTGTAAATGAGCTATAAATAATTACTGATCACACTGATAATTTCAAATTTATAATGGAAATTACAATGATAAATAACTTAACTTGTTACCAGTTCAGTGTCTCTCACTAACAGGAAACTTCGAACTGACAAATAGAAAAAACTAACATTAAGGGGGTGGGTGAGGGAAACACAATTGATTTTAGTTAAACGCTACATGGCGAACTTAAGAACACGTGCAGAATTTAATAAAACCGCAAAGCAGGACTACGTCAGCACAGAAAACGTAATTCTAATAAACATAGCTACAAAGTAGGCAAAACAGGTATTAAAATTATACATTACACGTATAATCGTGTTAATTATCCAATAGGATGAAAATATACCTATGGAATTCAATTACTGATAACACGATATGATGAATAATTTAGAGGAAACAAAGCTGGTGATTGACCTTCAGTATTCATTGAGGTGCGGTGACACTATGCCTCAATTAGCTGCTGCCTATTTTGACTAACTATAGTCTCTTAAAGTAAATGACCGATGGCAAACTCTGGGAAAATGGCAAACTTAGGGAGGCTTACCTCAGTTTATCAGGGCATGAGATCTGATCCATCACTATTTGAATCCGTCTTTTTTGTTTCCAAGGATAGTCCACTCGACCACATGAAATAATTACTAAGATGCTTACAAAGGAAATACTTTATTTCTTGCTTTCTTTATTACCTTGCTTTCAGATGTTACGCTATCATACTGCTTTTTAAGCTTTCTGTAGCTTATTTGCATTTGAGTAACAATTAATAGTTAACGTTGGTTAGGCATACGTAAAGGATAAACTCTTTATAAGACGTTTAGCTGCGGAAGATACTTTTTGGGGATGGGGAGAAGGGGAGCAAAAGGGCTATGTATTCAAGTAAGACAATCTGCTAGTTGCATAATTACATAAACCTCATTTTACCAGATAGCGACAATCTGGCAACCCTGCTCTAAAGAGTCTCACTTCAAAGTCCCTACCTTCTTCCAGCACACTGGTTTCGTAATTTGAGTAAGGGGCTATCAAGTAAGCGCCTTACTATGCCCATTCTAAAGAGCCATTCAACATGAAAATTATATATATAAACATAACGTAAGCTTAAATTTCTTTTACTATTATCTTAATGCACGGGTTCAAATTGCTTGACGTTAACATACACGTGACCGTAAACTTAAAACTCAAACACAGAAGCTTGCTAACTCCAAGCTTCCATGTTTATGTCAATGTCAAACATAAGAAATTAGACAAATAGAGAGCGAGTTCCACTTCTGATTTTCCATACACCTTATCATGTGATCATTCTGCCCACATCCATATGTTGACTTTTCTATACAAAATCAAAGACCAGAAAATATAAAAATAAAAGTCGAAAATCGATATACGATTTTCAATTCTTTGGGTGAGTTTAACATCCTTTAACAGTGTAGCTAGGCGCTTGTCCATTAGAATGCGTGTATGTAACCTCTTTTGTCGTGTATACGGTCGTGGGTCGCTTCGCAGGCTGCCATATGAGCTCAGCTGTTTCGCGCTATCTTTGATTTGCTGCTGTTTATGTATCGGTTTGTCGTTGTGAATGACAACAAATCGCGCTAACTATTTGCTTAAGTTTTACGTCAGTAGTAGGGAAATGGGCTTTCTGAAACAGTGAATTTATGCATGGCTATTCATATGCAAATGAGCTCCCCCACCTCCTCTCCCCCAACCCCAGCTCCTTGGTAGTTTTAGTTGCAGCTGCGGTCGTAAATCATGTTGAGTACAATGGAGGCTTGACAGTTAAGCAATTAAGGCTGTCAATCAACTGTCAAAACGAACAAAGGGGTCATAAATTTAAGGTTCTGTAACAAAGGCGAGATGTTTTTCCTACCCATCCCACATCAGGCCACTTCTGCACCTGGTCAGTTACCCACCCCCACTTCCATTGTGTGTCGAACACGTGGCATACTCGTTCCACTAGCTTTTAACAAAAGAACAATGCTTAACCTTCAGCTGTCAAAATGAACAAAGCCCATGATGAATTAGGGTTGTAACAAAGAGAACCTAAGCCAGTTAACAGAGAAACAAGTTCTATTGTCCGATGCAAGCATTCTTTAGAAAGACCACCTGGCATACTCATCCCACAACCCAATAACAAAGCCTGACCCTTTCCATTGTGTAAGAGATTCTATTGTCCTTGGCAAGGCTAGTTTAGAAAGACACCTGCAGCGTTCCCATCCCACAATCCAATAACAAAGCCTGACCCTTTCCATTGTGTAAGAGATTCTATTGTGTGTGCCTTTCTATTGCCCTTGGCAAGGCTAGTTTAGAAAGACACCTGCAGCGTTCCCATCCCACAATCCAATAACAAAGCCTGACCCTTTCCATTGTTTGGCCACCTGCTAGTTTAACAAAAGAATTCGAGGGTTGCTTTATACTCGTCCTGTCCTTGTTTGTGTGAAAGAGACAGAAACTTGTTTACCAACTCTGCGTGACGTCATAGTCGGCCATCATGATTTTGCCTGAGGGAGTTCTCTCCGATGTTTTACGACCTCCTACGAATATACCCGAGCATAGTTAACAAGCATTCTCTTTCAGCCAACGACTCCGAAAAAGCGCCTAATATACATTTCATTACGTGCATTAAACCTCTGAGTGATATCCATAGATCGGTGTTAGATTCTTACTGTAATCAAAAGTTTATTGCTAATGAGAAATTAATGATTGATATTATTATATCATTACCCTAATTAATAAAAAGGCGTTCAGAGAATTCTAGCTCGAGTCTTACCAAGTGAAACTCTAACGCGTAATAACTATTAAACTATGCAAGGTCAGATTAAAAAAATGTATTTATCAATTATAATTTAATTTTTTATATATCATTACCCTAATTAATGAAAGGGTGTTCAGAGGGTTCTAGCTCGAATCTTACCCAACGAAACTCTAATGCTTAATAAATATTAAACTATGCAAGGTCAGATTCAAAAATGTATTTATCAAATATAATTTTTTTATACATCATTACCCTGATTAATGAAAGACCGTTCAGAGGACCCTAGTTCGAATCTTACGCAGCGAAACTCTAATGCTTAATAAATATTAAACTATGTAAGGTCAGATTAAAATGTATTTAACAAATATAATTTAATTTTTATATATCATTACAATAATTAATAAAAAGGGTGTTCAGAGGGTCCTAGATCGAATCTGCGAAACTCTAATGCCCAATAACTATTAAACTATGCACGGCTAGATTAAAATGTATTTAACAAATATAATTTAATTAATGAAACGGTGTTCAGAGGGTTCTAGATCGAATCTGCGAAACTCTAATGCTTAATAAATATTAAACTATGTGAGTAGTGGGCGGTCAGATTAAAACGGGTTTAACAAATATAATTTAATATACACGACATTACAATGTTTAACGAGCTGTATTGTTAGGAACCAGAGGTCCGTAGTTCGAATCCTGCCCTGCGAAACGCTATAATAACTATTAAAATATTGAAGCAGGGGGGCGGTCGGATTAAAATTGCAATTAGCAAATATAATTATTTATATTAAACCTGGTGCATACTTAGATATCCCGATGCCTAGACAACATTCTTTCTTCTTCTCCTCTCTTTTTCTTTCTATCTATCTCTTTCTTTCTCCACGACTTGTACACATTCAGGCGTTCGCATATACACGATCACTTGCACACACATCAGCAAACATACACTGGTGCACGCATGCAAGCACATACACACACGCGCATACATACACCAACACACACACATACATACACTAGTACACACACGCATTCACGCACCTCATGCGTATACCTACATACACCAGTGCTCTTACACTCGCACATACATATACATGGACACACACACATACATGCACACACACTCACGTACATACATACATACACCGTTACACTTGCACATGCGCACACGACCACACACGCACACACACACGTGCAAGCACATATGCCTGTTCACTTACACCCAACAGCACACGACCACACACACACACACACACGTGCAAGCACATATGCCTGTTCAATTAAACCCAACAACGCCGACCCACACACGCACACACCAACTCACACGCATGTCCTGAATGAAAAGAGACAAAATGATGCAATAAAAACTAATTATAGCTCGGGATGCAAGGCTCCATTTACGATTTGCTCGAAACCGGTCTTCTAATAACTCCAAACTTTTATGCCATTAGCTCGTTTCTTGTGCACGTATATTAGAGCCCAGGTGTCATGGGTTCGATCCTTAACTTTAAACATCTCAATTATCTCGGAAACTAACAGTGATAGAGGAGCGGGTCAAAGCACGATTGTTAGCTCCTATGATGGGCAAATAATGCCTTATATAATTTCCAATCAGTGTCCCTAGCTCGAACCCCGATCTTTCAGTGACTTCCTTAATTTTCCACTGTGTTCTAGAATATATCACTTAGATCAATGTTGCAACTGCATACAGGTCTTTTAAACACAAGCTAATATTATAAATAATTTTGTTTCTGGCGTTCTGAGTTCGAATAGCGATTCAATGAAGTTTACTTATAAATTTAATAACAGTAAATAATTAAGACAAAGGTACCAAATAAACCTATTACGTTTATGTCATCAGATAATATCTTGCGGGCGTATATTAGGGTACCTGACGTCCGGGGTTCGATCCTTAAGTTTAAATCTCAATTATCGCAGAAACTAGCAGAGATAGAGCTGTAGACGAAAGCATGTTTGATAGCTCATACAATGAACAATTAATGCTGTATATAATTTTCAATCAGTTGCCCCTAGTTCGAATCCCGATCTTTCAATGACTTCACTGATTTTCCTCTGTACTCTGGAATACATCGCTTAGATTGATGCTTTAACTGTATGCAGCTTTGTGTAACGACATTATGGATGTACTCTGTGTGAGAGAGAGCGAGAGAGGGAGAGAGAGAGAGCGAGAGAGGGAGAGAGAGAGCGAGAGAGGGAGAGGAAGTGAAACAAGCAGGGATAGAAGTGCTGAGGGCCTCTGCGCATGCGTAGCAAGAGATGATGTCATTGGCTGCAATAATCACGTGACGTGTAAGCATCACAGCCATGATGACGTGCAGGCATCGCCTGGAGGGGGTTTAGATCCCTATATAAAGAGATATCTGCCCATGTTAGAACTGTTGTGTACTTATTAACTTTACATTCAAGTTTTAAAGAGCTTTACAAGCAACGTGAGCTGCAGGCCGTCTACACATTCAGCACATATCAAAACGGGGGCAATGCAAGGTGAGTTTTAAATAACTAAACAAAATCACTGTTGGCTTTTACAATACATTTAATTTTATTTAAACGTTACAGTACATGAAAGACGATTCGTTACAAAGAGCATCATATTTTGTAATCTGTGCTTTACATTCACATGGATTTCACTGCATACTCTTCTTCAGTTCACATGATTTTCGCCACACATTCTTCTTACATAAACATTCACACGATTTTCCCCTCATTCTTTGTTTCACTATACACTCACATGATTTCCTCTACTCATTCTTTGTTCCACCTACAGGTTCATGCTCTGTTAACATTCACATGACTTTCTCTTCACATTCTTTGCTTCCATTAACATTCACATGATTTTCGCCACACCTTCTTCTTACATAAACATTCATACGACTTTACCCTCATTCTTTGTTTCACTATACACTCACATGATTTCCTCTACTCATTCTTTGTTCCCCTGCAGGTTCATGCTTTAACATTCACACGAATTTCTCTGCACATTCTTTGCTTCCATTAACATTCACATGATCTTCTCAACACATTCTTCTTACTTAAACATTCATATGATTTTCCCCCCTCATTCTTTGTTTCACTATACATTCGCACACGATTTCCTCTACTCATTCTTTGGTTCTCTGCTGGCTCATCTTCAATGAACATTCACATGATTTTCTGTACTTATTCTTTGTTTCTCTACACATTCATAGGCTTACTTACAAAACATGCACACCCTAGTTCTAATATAAAGAACTGTATAACTCGTTCAACTTGAATAATGTAGTGAAAATAATAATTCATGGCAATGTCTGTTACAGATTGTTTAGCTGATAGACTTAACAAGATGGTGGAAGAGCGTAGTTTCCTACCGACTCGCCGAGTTCAAGATCTCGAAATAGGTCTTAACTATGAGATAAAGTCCTTAAAGAGAGTTCAAACAAGATATGGTACCAGGATCGTATCTTCGCTGGAGGATTGTCAAGTGTTCTTGCCAGAGCGCTATAATTCGTTAACCGATCAAGAGATTGCAGAAATACCTGGGAGCGTATACCTACAGTATAATGGCATGGCAGAGAAGGGGAAATTTAAGACATGTAAATTGTCTTTTTTACACGCAAAGAAGGTGCGTAGAAGTGTCAAACTTAAGTATTGAATGTTCTCCCATTTCACAATGAAAAATTCATAAATAAAACAACTGACTCATTGATATTACATATAAAGATACAAAAGATTCATATTATAGAATTTTATAAAAAATTAACGAAATTACAATATCACATGCTTTGAGTTTAATTATATCTAGCGCATTGAAATAACTCTAAATATCCGAATGTTTATACAAATCTTTGTACTTCTTTTTACATGTGCCATATGCTTCATTTTACATGTATCATAACAAAAAATGTAATTCTTTTCAGGTTGCCTTTACTTGACCAAGATAGTTTTCTAAGACTTTCATTGTGCAATGTTTCAGGGTGTGCAATAAGAGGAAGAAGAAGAGGAATAGCCTGCTGCCATGCAAAGTATGCTGACGCTATTGGAGGGTAGAATACCTACAAGAAACATTTCGGCAAGAAACGGGTGCTGAGACATTTACATCACCGAAACACATTAAGACAGGATCCTTATATAACATTACAGGGTATACAATGAAAAAATACGGTCAATTTTGTATACAATTCAATGCACGGCTGAGAGTTATCTCGAACTAGTCTCCCTATATTCACTGAAATTAAGCATTGTGAGCAATAATTTAAGTGACTGTGAAAATACTTTAAGTAATGGTGAAATTTGTATTCTAAAAGACTTGAGCCCTGTATATATTAACAGCATTAAGACCGTTTGCCACGCTGGAATACAAATTATGAAAATAAAAAGACTTTCATTTAAATAATAAGGAAATTTGCATAACCTGCTGTTACAAGTGTAATGACATATACAGAAACAATGAGTCGGATGAGAAAGTGATGGAAATGTAAGATAAATAATAACAATAAAAGAATTAAGGTATGCTTTTACATAGTGTTTTTATTCATTAAAAATCCTTGCATTCCTAATGAAAAATAAATCATTACAATGATTAGTTTAAGTTATGTCACAATGATCAAAAAGAGAACCGTCTTTAGATGCATTACTCGATCTTAAGTCAGAGCATCAAAAAAAGACAAATCACGGCTTCTCCATTTTAGATGTGGTGTCACTATTCAGGTAAATTCCTGTAACACAGCAGGTTGAGTATGCAGATCTGTGGTCCTAAATGGGTGAAACAGAGTCTTATCCAGCTTAACAGTCTTGAGATCTCAGCATCAGAAAGTCGAATCACAAGCCTTCTCCACTCGATGAGTACAGGTTTAACAACAGCATTCTCTTCACCCTGAGACTGTGTAATGTATATAAATGTTCAACTTGACAAGGGATTCTAAACTCGTTGTTAGAGTCCAGAACTGATGTATTATATGGTGAAAACACATGTTCCTCTTCTTAGTGATCTTGTCGTCGAATCTCGGTGTCGATAACATTGAAGATGCCCATGATTATAGGATTCTGAAGCCCAAAAACTGTAGGAACTGCTGATTGCGTGATGTTAACCTGATGGGCGTCAAGAGCAGAGCATGATGTGTGCGTTGTAACATTCCATTATTATATCCTCGACGTCGTTGACTTCTTCTAAAAACTATAGGCATTATGCTTATATCCTTGTTTCTAAAGGCAATGATATTGCTGTTAGGCTCCCCTGTTTGCTCTATGAAGCGGATCTTTATGAACAACAGGTAAAATTTGATTTGATGGTTCCTGTCAAATACAGTATCCAGGCGTAACAGACGGGAAAACTGGTAGATGGAGTGTCCACTTTTACTATCGAGGAAGGAGACTGATGCAATACTGCGCTAAATTCGTATGATTCTCAACCTAAATATATTCACTAGGAAATCAGATTCAGACAGCTGATTAGATGGAATAACTTTGTCACTGAAGGACCACAGAACGTTCCTATAGAACAATCACTGGAAAAAATCAAGAGTGAAAGGACATTTTAATGACATTTTTATTATTATTATTATTCACTGATCTCATAAAGAAGACATTCGCATCCGTATATGAGGAATCTTTCTAACTCTTTCATGGTTTCAAGGTTCTGCAGATGCTAATCACGCTATAAAACCACCCAGCTTTAAATCCTGAATAATGTCGTTAATCGCATCGGAAAAGTCATTTTTATCAGGTGTATGAAGCCTCATGAGTACCCTTAGCATGTTTACCAAATCATTAGGATCAGTGTAGCGGCATAGCATCTCCTCTGTATTCGCTTTGGATATATCTTGTAATCTAGGTGAGTTGACACTAGTATGCTTGCTTTCATTGGTGTGTTTATTCAGAGCTTGCTCATTCAAAGAAACTGCTCTCATTGCTTCATCAGTGGTAGCTCTTGACGTTATTACAGGGTCGCTTGAACTGGTTCCAGGTAGGTACATCTTGAATCCCGCTCTTCGGGACTTGAGAAGATTTCAGGATCTCGTTTGGGTGTTGTAGTCAATGCACAGCTGGCCATTGCTTTACAGCATCGTCTCCTATGTTGCTTAAGCCTTGAAATTGTCCTGTTTTTAAAGTTCTATTACATATGCAGCACTTAACAAAGCGATTACTCCCCCCTTGGGAAACATACGAAAAATCAAGATTCTCGTAAATTGACTGTAATTGTCCGTCTTTGTGAGTGTTCATGCTCAAGCATTATATATAAACTAGTCAATGTATACTGTAGATGTTGAATTCGTATACGATAACACGAGACTGAGCTATTTTTTTAACATTTATGTATTTATATATGTACTCAGGTTTTGATGCATATAAACAGCCATGTCCGAATTAGACTAAGCAAAATATTGTAGCATTCGCGCATAATAGTTGTAATTCCGTTAATTATAACTATCTCATTAAGCACAAGCAGATTCAAGTAGCTAGAAATGGATTCATAGAGGTAAGAGTACAAGTTTTCTTGATAGTTAGCACAGAGAATGCGAGAGTTGAGGGAGATACTGGTCATTTTACCTTTGCAGGTCACCTTTTTTCCCTTTGCTGGCCACCTTTTTCCCTTTGCTGTCACATTTTTCCCTTTGCTGGTCAACTTTTTCCCTTTGCAGGTCACGTTTTTCCCTCTTCTGGTCCCATTTTTCCCTTTACTGGTCACCTTTTTCCCTTTGCTGGTCACATTTTTCCCTTTGCTAGTCACATTTTTCCCTTTGCTGGTCACCTTTTTCCCTTTGCTGGTCACCTTTTTTCCCTTTGCTGGTCACATTTTTCCCTTTGCAGGCCACGTTTTTCCCTTTGCTGGTCACATTTTTCCCTTTGTAGGTCACCTTTTTTCCCCTTTGCTGGCCACCTTTTTCCCTTTGCTGGTCACATTTTTCCCTTATTGGTCACCTTTTTCCCTTTGCAGGTCACGTTTTTCCCTCTTCTGGTCCCATTTTTCGCTTTACTGGTCACCTTTTTCCCTTTGCAGGTCACATTTTTTCCCTTTGCTGGTCACATTTTTTCCCTTTGCTGGTCACGTTTTTTCCCTTCGCTGGTCACCTTTTTCCCTTTGCTGGTCACCTTTTTCCCTTTGCTGGTAACGTTTTTCCCGTTGCTGGTCACCTTTTTCCCTTTGCTGGTCACCTTTTTCCCTTTGCTGGTCACCTTTTTCCCTTTGCTGGTCACCTTCTTACCTTTGCTGGTCACCTTTTTCCCTTTGCTGGTCACCTTTTTCCCTTTGCTGGTCACCTTTTTCCCTTTTCTGGTCACCTTTTTCCCTTCCCTGGTCACCTTTTTCCCTTTGCTGGTCACCTTTTTCCCTTTGCTGGTCACCTTTTTCCCTTTGCTGGTCACCTTTTTCCCTTTGCTGGTCACCTTTTTCCCTTCCCTGGACACCTTTTTCCCTTTGCTGGTCACCTTTTTCCCTTTGCTGGTCACGTTTTTCCCTTTGCTGGTCTTCTTTTTCCCTTTGCTGGTCACCTTTTTCCCTTTGCTGGTCACCTTTTTTCCCTTTGCTGGTCACCTTTTTCCCTTTGCTGGTCACCTTTTTCCCTTTGCTGGTCACCTTTTTCCCTTTGCTGGTCACCTTTTTCCCTTTGCTGGTCACGTTTTTCCCATTGCTGGTCACCGTTTTCCCTTTGCTGGTCACGTTTTTCCCGTTGCTGGTCACCTTTTTCCCTTTGCTGGTCACGTTTTTCCTGTTGCTGGTCACCTTTTTCCCTTTGCTGGTCACGTTTTTCCCGTTGCTGGTCACCTTTTTTCCCATTACTGGTCACGTTTTTCCCTCTGCTGGTCACGTTTTTCCCTTTGCTGGTCACCTTTTTCCCTTTGCTGGTCACGTTTTTCCCTTTGCTGGTCACCTTTTTCCCTTTGCTGGTCACCTTTTCCCTGAATGGGTTACATGATAGGCAAGTCAAGAACATTGACATGAAACAGTTTTCCACTAAGTTCACATCTAAAGTCGCTTTCAAAGCCTAACATATCAATAGGCTGTGAGCATTCTTGCTTCATCCTCTCTAGCTTGACAGCTAAAGTAAAATAAATCGCTCTTAATGTATAGACGCTAATGAGAAAGTATAAAAGAACTATCCTGAATAAAAATCGATTAGTATAACGTGAGAGCTAAGGTGGTTAAGCTCGCAAGAGGTTTCGGTTTAATTAACTCTCTCACTAGCCTGCAACCGTTGAAGTACATTTACCTGGTTACATAGACTGAGGAACTGTGGTAAAGCTAGAGAAAAATTAAAGAGAGGAGACCCTTGAATCATTCCGTTAGACGATTCGTGTAATCTTAGTGGCATTGCCAACGCTCAGCATAAGGTCTCTGCTTCGAGAAACATTGCTGGTAAGATCTGGCTGAAACGACTTGGAAAAGCGTGCAATCTGATGTTACATTAGGTGAAAAACTTGGCAGCGTGACTAGTAACAGCAATTATGAAGGGAAAGGTGGCTCCAGGTACAGTAACCACGAAGAAGAAACGAGGAGGATTTCTACCTCTCATACCAATTATTGCAGCTCTAGGGGCTGCTGCTGGAGGTGCAGCCCAAATTGCATCAGCAGTAAATAAGAAAAAGGCAGCAGATAAACAACTTGCCGAAATGATGAGGCATAAGAGAGAAATTGAGAGAAAGGTATCTGTTGGCGGAGGGTCCAAAAAGAAGAAACGAGGAGGATTTCTACCGCTCATACCAATTATTGCAGCACTAGGAGCCGCCGCTGGAGGAGCATCACAAATTGCTACAGCTGTAAATACGAAAAAAGCTGCAGATAAAGAACTTGCTGAAATGATGAGACGTAACAGAGAAATTGAAGCAAGAGGGAGAGGTTTTCGAGTGAAGAAGAATAAGGGAAGAAACACAGAAACGAAGAGGAGACAGAGCCTGAAAGGGAATTCAAAAAACTCAGGCAGAGGGCTATACGTGTCCCGGAAAAACATTGAGTAACATAGACCTTGACTTGTATGCCCAACGTTTAAAGATTCCTCATATTAGGATGCGAATGTCTTCTTTATGAGATCAGTGAATAATAATAATAAAAATGTCATTAAAATGTCCTTTCACTCTTGATTTTTTCCAGTGATTGTTCTATAGGAACGTTCTGTGGTCCTTCAGTGACAAAGTTATTCCATCTAATCAGCTGTCTGAATCTGATTTCCTAGTGAATATATTTAGGTTAAACATCATACGAATTTAGCGCAGTATTGCATCAGTCTCCTTCCTCGATAGTAAAAGTGGACACTCCATCTACCAGTTTTCCCGTCTGTTACGCCTGGATACTGTATTTGACAGGAACCATCAAATCAAATTTTACCTGTTGTTCATAAAGATCCGCTTCATAGAGCAAACAGGGGAGCCTAACAGCAATATCATTGGCTTTAGAAACAAGGATATAAGCATAATGCCTATAGTTTTTAGAAGAAGTCAACGACGTCGAGGATATAATAATGGAATGTTACAACGCACACATCATGCTCTGCCCTTGACGCCCATCAGGTTAACATCACGCAATCAGCAGTTCCTACAGTTTTTGGGCTTCAGAATCCTATAATCATGGGCATCTTCAATGTTATCGACACCGAGATTCGACGACAAGATCACTAAGAAGAGGAACATGTGTTTTCACCATATAATACATCAGTTCTGGACTCTAACAACGAGTTTAGAATCCCTTGTCAAGTTGAACATTTATATACATTACACAGTCTCAGGGTGAAGAGAATGCTGTTGTTAAACCTGTACTCATCGAGTGGAGAAGGCTTGTGATTCGACTTTCTGATGCTGAGATCTCAAGACTGTTAAGCTGGATAAGACTCTGTTTCACCCATTTAGGACCACAGATCTGCATACTCAACCTGCTGTGTTACAGGAATTTACCTGAATAGTGACACCACATCTAAAATGGAGAAGCCGTGATTTGTCTTTTTTTGATGCTCTGACTTAAGATCGAGTAATGCATCTAAAGACGGTTCTCTTTTTGATCATTGTGACATAACTTAAACTAATCATTGTAATGATTTATTTTTCATTAGGAATGCAAGGATTTTTAATGAATAAAAACACTATGTAAAAGCATACCTTAATTCTTTTATTGTTATTATTTATCTTACATTTCCATCACTTTCTCATCCGACTCATTGTTTCTGTATATGTCATTACACTTGTAACAGCAGGTTATGCAAATTTCCTTATTATTTAAATGAAAGTCTTTTTATTTTCATAATTTGTATTCCAGCGTGGCAAACAGTCTTAATGCTGTTAATGTATACAGGGCTCAAGTCTTTTAGAATACAAATTTCACCATTACTTAAAGTATTTTCACAGTCACTTAAATTATTGCTCACAATGCTTAATTTCAGTGAATATAGGGAGACTAGTTCGAGATAACTCTCAGCCGTGCATTGAATTGTATACAAAATTGACCGTATTTTTTCATTGTATACCCTGTAATGTTATATAAGGATCCTGTCTTAATGTGTTTCGGTGATGTAGATGTCTCAGCACCCGTTTCTTGCCGAAATGTTTCTTGTAGGTATTCTACCCTCCAATAGCGTCAGCATACTTTGCATGGCAGCAGGCTATTCCTCTTCTTCTTCCTCTTATTGCACACCCTGAAACATTGCACAATGAAAGTCTTAGAAAACTATCTTGGTCAAGTAAAGGCAACCTGAAAAGAATTACATTTTTTGTTATGATACATGTAAAATGAAGCATATGGCACATGTAAAAAGAAGCACAAAGATTTGTATAAACATTCGGATATTTAGAGTTATTTCAATGCGCTAGATATAATTAAACTCAAAGCATGTGATATTGTAATTTCGTTAATTGTTTATAAAATTCTATAATATGAATCTTTTGTATCTTTATATGTAATATCAATGAGTCAGTTGTTTTATTTATGAATTTTTCATTGTGAAATGGGAGAACATTCAATACTTAAGTTTGACACTTCTACGCACCTTCTTTGCGTGTAAAAAAGACAATTTACATGTCTTAAATTTCCCCTTCTCTGCCATGCCATTATACTGTAGGTATACGCTCCCAGGTATTTCTGCAATCTCTTGATCGGTTAACGAATTATAGCGCTCTGGCAAGAACACTTGACAATCCTCCAGCGAAGATACGATCCTGGTACCATATCTTGTTTGAACTCTCTTTAAGGACTTTATCTCATAGTTAAGACCTATTTCGAGATCTTGAACTCGGCGAGTCGGTAGGAAACTACGCTCTTCCACCATCTTGTTAAGTCTATCAGCTAAACAATCTGTAACAGACATTGCCATGAATTATTATTTTCACTACATTATTCAAGTTGAACGAGTTATACAGTTCTTTATATTAGAACTAGGGTGTGCATGTTTTGTAAGTAAGCCTATGAATGTGTAGAGAAACAAAGAATAAGTACAGAAAATCATGTGAATGTTCATTGAAGATGAGCCAGCAGAGAACCAAAGAATGAGTAGAGGAAATCGTGTGCGAATGTATAGTGAAACAAAGAATGAGGGGGGAAAATCATATGAATGTTTAAGTAAGAAGAATGTGTTGAGAAGATCATGTGAATGTTAATGGAAGCAAAGAATGTGCAGAGAAATTCGTGTGAATGTTAAAGCATGAACCTGCAGGGGAACAAAGAATGAGTAGAGGAAATCATGTGAGTGTATAGTGAAACAAAGAATGAGGGTAAAGTCGTATGAATGTTTATGTAAGAAGAAGGTGTGGCGAAAATCATGTGAATGTTAATGGAAGCAAAGAATGTGAAGAGAAAGTCATGTGAATGTTAACAGAGCATGAACCTGTAGGTGGAACAAAGAATGAGTAGAGGAAATCATGTGAGTGTATAGTGAAACAAAGAATGAGGGGAAAATCGTGTGAATGTTTATGTAAGAAGAATGTGTGGCGAAAATCATGTGAACTGAAGAAGAGTATGCAGTGAAATCCATGTGAATGTAAAGCACAGATTACAAAATATGATGCTCTTTGTAACGAATCGTCTTTCATGTACTGTAACGTTTAAATAAAATTAAATGTATTGTAAAAGCCAACAGTGATTTTGTTTAGTTATTTAAAACTCACCTTGCATTGCCCCCGTTTTGATATGTGCTGAATGTGTAGACGGCCTGCAGCTCACGTTGCTTTTAAAGCTCTTTAAAACTTGAATGTAAAGTTAATAAGTACACAACAGTTCTAACATGGGCAGATATCTCTTTATATAGGGATCTAAACCCCCTCCAGGCGATGCCTGCACGTCATCATGGCTGTGATGCTTACACGTCACGTGATTATTGCAGCCAATGACATCATCTCTTGCTACGCATGCGCAGAGGCCCTCAGCACTTCTATCCCTGCTTGTTTCACTTCCTCTCCCTCTCTCGCTCTCTCTCTCCCTCTCTCGCTCTCTCTCTCTCCCTCTCTCGCTCTCTCTCACACAGAGTACATCCATAATGTCGTTACACAAAGCTGCATACAGTTAAAGCATCAATCTAAGCGATGTATTCCAGAGTACAGAGGAAAATCAGTGAAGTCATTGAAAGATCGGGATTCGAACTAGGGGCAACTGATTGAAAATTATATACAGCATTAATTGTTCAATGTATGAGCTATCAAACATGCTTTCGTCTACAGCTCTATCTCTGCTAGTTTCTGCGATAATTGAGATTTAAACTTAAGGATCGAACCCCGGACGTCAGGTACCCTAATATACGCCCGCAAGATATTATCTGATGACATAAACGTAATAGGTTTATTTGGTACCTTTGTCTTAATTATTTACTGTTATTAAATTTATAAGTAAACTTCATTGAATCGCTATTCGAACTCAGAACGCCAGAAACAAAATTATTTATAATATTAGCTTGTGTTTAAAAGACCTGTATGCAGTTGCAACATTGATCTAAGTGATATATTCTAGAACACAGTGGAAAATTAAGGAAGTCACTGAAAGATCGGGGTTCGAGCTAGGGACACTGATTGGAAATTATATAAGGCATTAATTGCCCATCATAGGAGCTAACAATCGTGCTTTGACCCGCTCCTCTATCACTGTTAGTTTCCGAGATAATTGAGATTTTTAAAGTTAAGGATCGAACCCATGACACCTGGGCTCTAATATACGTGCACAAGAAACGAGCTAATGGCATAAAAGTTTGGAGTTATTAGAAGACCGGTTTCGAGCAAATCGTAAATGGAGCCTTGCATCCCGAGCTATAATTAGTTTTTATTGCATCATTTTGTCTCTTTTCATTCAGGACATGCGTGTGAGTTGGTGTGTGCGTGTGTGGGTCGGCGTTGTTGGGTTTAATTGAACAGGCATATGTGCTTGCACGTGTGTGTGTGTGTGTGTGGTCGTGTGCTGTTGGGTGTAAGTGAACAGGCATATGTGCTTGCACGTGTGTGTGTGCGTGTGTGGTCGTGTGCGCATGTGCAAGTGTAACGGTGTATGTATGTATGTACGTGAGTGTGTGTGCATGTATGTGTGTGTGTCCATGTATATGTATGTGCGAGTGTAAGAGCACTGGTGTATGTAGGTATACGCATGAGGTGCGTGAATGCGTGTGTGTACTAGTGTATGTATGTGTGTGTGTTGGTGTATGTATGCGCGTGTGTGTATGTGCTTGCATGCGTGCACCAGTGTATGTTTGCTGATGTGTGTGCAAGTGATCGTGTATATGCGAACGCCTGAATGTGTACAAGTCGTGGAGAAAGAAAGAGATAGATAGAAAGAAAAAGAGAGGAGAAGAAGAAAGAATGTTGTCTAGGCATCGGGATATCTAAGTATGCACCAGGTTTAATATAAATAATTATATTTGCTAATTGCAATTTTAATCCGACCGCCCCCCTGCTTCAATATTTTAATAGTTATTATAGCGTTTCGCAGGGCAGGATTCGAACTACGGACCTCTGGTTCCTAAGAATACAGCTC
Organism: Deroplatys truncata; assembly: GCA_030765065.1. Classification (NCBI taxonomy): domain Eukaryota; kingdom Metazoa; phylum Arthropoda; class Insecta; order Mantodea; family Mantidae; genus Deroplatys; species Deroplatys truncata. Next base: position 170,205,513 of record CM060990.1, read on the forward strand.
GTTAAACATTGTAATGTCGTGTATATTAAATTATATTTGTTAAACCCGTTTTAATCTGACCGCCCACTACTCACATAGTTTAATATTTATTAAGCATTAGAGTTTCGCAGATTCGATCTAGAACCCTCTGAACACCTTTTCATTAATTAAATTATATTTGTTAAATACATTTTAATCTAGCCGTGCATAGTTTAATAGTTATTGGGCATTAGAGTTTCGCAGATTCGATCTAGGACCCTCTGAACACCCTTTTTATTAATTATTGTAATGATATATAAAAATTAAATTATATTTGTTAAATACATTTTAATCTGACCTTACATAGTTTAATATTTATTAAGCATTAGAGTTTCGCTGCGTAAGATTCGAACTAGGGTCCTCTGAACGGTCTTTCATTAATCAGGGTAATGATGTATAAAAAAATTATATTTGATAAATACATTTTTAAATCTGACCTTGCATAGTTTAATATTTATTAAGCATTAGAGTTTCGTTGGGTAAGATTCGAGCTAGAACCCTCTGAACACCCTTTCATTAATTAGGGTAATGATATATAAAAAATTAAATTATAATTGATAAATACATTTTTTTAATCTGACCTTGCATAGTTTAATAGTTATTACGCGTTAGAGTTTCACTTGGTAAGACTCGAGCTAGAATTCTCTGAACGCCTTTTTATTAATTAGGGTAATGATATAATAATATCAATCATTAATTTCTCATTAGCAATAAACTTTTGATTACAGTAAGAATCGAACACCGATCTATGGATATCACTCAGAGGTTTAATGCACGTAATGAAATGTATATTAGGCGCTTTTTCGGAGTCGTTGGCTGAAAGAGAATGCTTGTTAACTATGCTCGGGTATATTCGTAGGAGGTCGTAAAACATCGGAGAGAACTCCCTCAGGCAAAATCATGATGGCCGACTATGACGTCACGCAGAGTTGGTAAACAAGTTTCTGTCTCTTTCACACAAACAAGGACAGGACGAGTATAAAGCAACCCTCGAATTCTTTTGTTAAACTAGCAGGTGGCCAAACAATGGAAAGGGTCAGGCTTTGTTATTGGATTGTGGGATGGGAACGCTGCAGGTGTCTTTCTAAACTAGCGTTGCCAAGGACAATAGAAAGGCACACACAATGGAATCTCTTACACAATGGAAAGGGTCAGGCTTTGTTATTGGATTGTGGGATGGGAACGCTGCAGGTGTCTTTCTAAACTAGCCTTGCCAAGGACAATAGAATCTCTTACACAATGGAAAGGGTCAGGCTTTGTTATTGGGTTGTGGGATGAGTATGCCAGGTGGTCTTTCTAAAGAATGCTTGCATCGGACAATAGAACTTGTTTCTCTGTTAATTGGCTTAGGTTCTCTTTGTTACAACCCTAATTCATCATGGGCTTTGTTCATTTTGACAGCTGAAGGTTAAGCATTGTTCTTTTGTTAAAAGCTAGTGGAACGAGTATGCCACGTGTTCGACACACAATGGAAGTGGGGGTGGGTAACTGACCGGTGCAGAAGTGGCCTGATGTGGGATGGGTAGGAAAAACATCTCGCCTTTGTTACAGAACCTTAAATTTATGACCCCATTGTTCGTTTTGACAGTTGATTGACAGCCTTAATTGCTTAACTGTCAAGCCTCCATTGTACTCAACATGATTTACGACCGCAGCTGCAACTAAAACTACCAAGGAGCTGGGGGTGGGGGAGAGGAGGTGGGGGAGAGGAGGGGGAGCTCATTTGCATATGAATAGCCATGCATAAATTCACTGTTTCAGAATGCCCATTTCCCTACTACTTACGTCATTGTGTTAATGGTTAATTTTTCGTTGTGAATGGCCGATAAGATCTTTTATGCAAACCTAGTATTAAAAACAGGTTATTACTGTATTCAATATAGTGCCTACATGGCACATTATGACACGCGTGCCAATAGGAGACGTGTTACCCGTAGCAATGGCGTATTTACTACAGCAATGACGTAACATCGGTATTCAAAATTGCCGCCGCTTATACAGAGGACAAGAAAGCATTTTCTGATACTCTTTTCTCTGAGCAACCTCAAAAACCTCTGTACATTATGAAACATAGAATAATTAAGATCTGAAATTATAATTACCTACCGTGTGCTGATGATAGGCTACGTCACAGTCACTAACACCTGATAAATTCTATAGCCAGGAAATGAATGCATACAAGTGGCTGTCTTATTTATCGCTTCAACACTAAGTAATAACTAGAGGATGAAGTTATATGCACTAAAAATTATAAATAAAGGTATGCACTTATGCAGTAGAAAAGTTGAAAATATGCTCTAAAATGCAAAAATATGCACCAAAGTATCTTAATAGCTTAATGAAATATTCGGTTTTCTTACATAACTTCATTGATTTTTATAAAGTAATAAGCGTATTGATTTCTAATCTTTCATTGGTTAGTGAAAATAGTAATTATGATCTCTTATATTATTTCGATTATTTATAGTCAATAATCTAGCATGAAATATTACTCAGTCTTTTAACGACTGGTTATATTACAATAAAAACTATTTACTAGATTTTCTGGTGGGAAACTTTCCTTTCTCTCACTTAAAATCCTTTTGTACGAAGAAAATGTCATCTCTACTAAACACCAAGTCAGAGGGCAGTACCGCAAACAGGCCTATGCCACTCATAGAATGTGAATGAAACTGTTTTTTTGATTGGCCTCGTAACATGTTGTTAACATTCCAAAGAAACGTTAGTCCTGGATTCCTGGCCTCGATTTTTTCCCCATTTTGTGACGAAGGCTCTTTCCAGTTTTTCTAGGCCCATCTTAGGCATAAAGTTTCACATTATGGCATCCCTCTTTTATCCAGATGTGTGAGTGCGGCTGGTAGTTTGCTAAAATAGCTTCTAATAGTAATCTAGCCTGGATACTTAACATTGCAAGCATTCAGCGATTTCCCAGATTAATTAATGTGTTGTTGATGTTTTACATTGCATCAATGACCGTGTCACTTCAGCCAACGCAAGAAAACGAATTGTTTCACCCCGCGTGGAGTTACAAACGAGAAGCAAAAGCAAGACGCATACAGTTAACCTTTAGCAGAATATACCTGACCCGCGCGGCTTTGTCACTACGGAACGAAAAATAAAATATTTGATATAAAAAGGAATGCCAGTTGGACTATATGAAAACATATTGCGCTTTTCCGCAAAAACATGACAGTAAGGTAACCGAGCGGGATGGCTCAGTCGGTTACGTCTGTGGTCCGCAGTAGCATATTATAGGGGTAGCTGGCTCACTTTTTGCGTTTATATGGGAAAGTTAGGAAAAGCGAGGGTAGATGCGACGGTTCAAGGAGGAAAATGCGTTTATATGGGAGAGATAGGGAATACGAGGGTCGATGATAGGCTAGGCAGATGCTGAAGGAGGGGGAATATGGGCTTATACGGGAGAGACACGGAATACGAGGAGAGGTACTAGACTAGACAGACCTTGAAGGGTAGAATATGGCTTTTATGCGAGAGATAGCAAGAGTATTAAGCTAGGAAGGTTTGAATAGTAGAGTATGCGTTTATATGTAGAGACGAGGAAAACGAGGATGCATGCTAGGTTGAGAGAGCCTTCAGGAGGAAAATGCGTTTATATGAGAGATAGGGAAAACGAGGAGAGATCCGAGGTAGGGCAGGGGCTGAAGGAGGGGGAATACCCTTTATATGATAGAGGTAGGGAATACGCGGAGAGGTAGTAGGCTAGACAGTGGTTGAGGAGTAGGGTATACGTTTATGTGGGGAAGATATGGAAACGGAGAGAGATCCTATGCTAGGAGAGAGTTGGAGAATTGGGTAATGCGCTTTATATGAGAGGAGCGTCCATAAATAAAACTAAAAAAATACGAGGAGAGGTGCTAGTCCAGACAGAGGTTGAGGAGTAGAGAATGCGTTTATATGCTAAATATAGGGGAAATGGGGAGAGATGCTAAGCTAGACACAGGGTGAAGGAGGGGGAATGTAGGTTTATACTGTTGAGATAGGAAACCAAGGAGAGATGCTAGGCTAGGCAGATGCTGAAAGAAGGGATACGAGGAGGGGTGCTAAGCTAGACATATGTAAAAGGTAGACTGCGTTCATATGTGAGAGGTAGGGAATACGCGGAGAAGTGCTGGGTTAGACAGAGGTTGAGGTGTAGAGTATGCGTTTATATGGGAAAGATAGAGAAAACGAGGAGAGATGATAGGCTAGCAGGCTAGAGGACTAGAAAATACATTCATATGCGAGAGGTAAGGAATACGCTGAGAGATAATAGGCTAGACAATTGCTGAAGGAAGGAGGGATAGCTTTATACGGAAGAGATAGGGGAAACGTCGAGAGATGCTAGGCTAGACAGGGGTTAAAGGCAGAATGTGTTATATATGAGATAGCAAACTGAGGACAGGTATTAGGATAGCATGGGTGGTATAGTATACGTTTATATGTAGAGACGGAGAGATATTCTATGCTAGGAGAGAGTTGAAGGAGAGGGAAATGCGTTTATATAGGGGAGATAGGAAATACGAGGGTCGATGCTAGGCTAGACAGAGCTCGAGGAGTAGAGTATACGTTTATATGGGAAAGGATAGTGAAAACTAGAGAGATGATAGGCTAGACAGATGGTGAAGGACGGGAATACGCTTTGTATGTAGAGGTAGGGAATACGAGGAGAAGTGCCAGGCTAGACGGAGTTTGAGGAGTAGAGTATGCGTATATGGGAAAATATAGGGAAAACGAGGAGAGAAGCTAGGAAGGTTAGTGTTGACGTATGTGCAATGCTCATCCATGCATAACATCATTTAGGTTCATTGACTTCAAAGATTTATACTGCTGACGTCCTGGATTCCCAGTATCGCGCCCCTAAGAGGTTGGACGCAGACCGTTGATTGAAGTACCCCTACCCCACCGTCACTGTATTTGATTGATACGGTATAAAGAGTAAATCGTATAGCATCGTATACATGTAGGGTAAACTGGTTAGTATCACAAGTGTTCATGGCAATTCAGTGCAGCGATTCCTACCAGAGCTATTTAAAATAATTTCGCATGCTTCGGGTAGTATATAAGGTATTTAAGTCATTTCAACAGGTAATTCAGATAGTGACACAGCTATTCATAGTAACATAGTGAGTAATTAAATTATAAACATCTCTTATCCAACGCTACAACACTTTTATATACTTTTTTCTAAATCTTACATCGTTTTTATATGTTAAACAGTTAGTGTGCGAGACGAAGAGGGATAAACAGTATATCGGTTTACAGTTTAGGTATATAGAAGTATTCTAAACTAAGCCCACACCGAACGTCCTAACCTATCCCTACCTTGAATGCTCTGGACCATCTTCTCATTGTCTATTCAATCCTAACATCGTCTAACCTAACCAACGTAACAAGACGTCACACTAGGTAAAATAAGCGCGTATCTACGTCACAAGACGTAACAGTGTGTAACATAATCGCGTAACAGAACGTAACGCCACGTAACATAGCCACGTAACCACGTACCATTACGTAAAAAGACGTACCACTGCGTAACATTACCACGTAACAAGACGTAACATGACGCAAACAGAAACGTAAACAGGTAACAAAACGTAAGATCAAAACGTAAGCAACCCATTGATAAGACAATCTAAGCTAATACATCCTTCATAACATAGACAATCAATACGCGAGCCTAGCCTAGCCTAACCTAACCAATCCCAGGCCAACCTCTCATCATCTGTTCTACCCAGTCATCGTCTAACCTAATCTGGCGTCATCCTAACCTGATGCCAGGCATTTCAACTAGAAAACAGACATCTCTAATCATCTATTCCAGATCGTATACCCTAACTTAGTACCAAACATCCTAACTTAGCCTAACCAGAGCTAACCTCGAGTTTCGTTTAGTGAAATTGCGGCGCTTTATTCAGGTTTTATTGTTTGTGAGTGTTAATTGAAAAGTTTTACGTCAACATACCTTTATTTTACTTCGTTGTAGGTGTCTCTCGCCTTCATCTAGGCTTGAGGCTAGCACTAGGATTTGCTCCTAACGGCAGGATTAACGCCTCCCATTCTATCTTCTTATTCTTCTTTATTCATCAGGTGTCTGTTAAGTATATACATATCACATGGACAAACTTCCATTTTGTAAATTGTACACTCACGGAGAAAATACTCATCTTGAGATCCATGTTACATTCTCTTATACGCTGTTTCTAATGCTGTAATGCCCATATGCATATGTCGTTATTCTATCCTCAGCAATAGCTCTTTTATCGTCGTACAGCGTCAATGTAATTTTATTCACTTGCACTGTGCTAACAGCATGCTCCCGTGACAGGATCAGATTCATGGGCGTTCTGATGATTTCTTGGGTTTTAAGAGTCTGTATATCGGTCAAATGTAATGTACTGCTTAATAGCACTACGTTTTATGCCTTTAATATTTTTTATCATCGAGCCCTTGAATATCTATGTGGCACATCTTAGGTCGTAGTCCAACAAAGCGTAGAATGATTTTGCTATTAGTCTCATCTTTAAATTTTGCAGCTCCTTTTTGATCTGAGTAGAGTGGCATATATGGTTGACAGGGTAATCAGCTGTATCCAGATGCTCGAGAAAACGTAGCTTGTCGTGGTACACATCTTTAGCTGTCACACGATGAATGAATGAATCAGTGTCCATATACATAATCTTCAGGTTTTCAGCCCCATAATATGGCAACAACACATCATAATGATAGTGATATATTAATGTCTTGGATATGTCCAAAACGCTCATACCGATGTATCTAGGCTTGTTGAACACGATCCGTCGCGAGGCCATATGTACAGCAGCTAGATTAGCAGCATATATCGTCCTATCGATAAACATGGGCCTAGCGATCAACTTTTCCAGTGTATTCTTATTTGTAACCAGTCGCATATCCATACGATTACGCAGGTTCTCCATAGTTTTTCCAAACATGGCGTTGTTAGAGTTTGTAGAGATCCTTCTCGAAATCATTTGCAGACTGTTGTCGTAGCCTATTGTTAAATTCCACATAAGGTTTTAACCACTGTGACTGTCGGAATTGTAGCACACGATGGATTTTTGTTAGCCGTAGTCCATGACTAAGAGCCTGCTTCAAAGACCTGTAATGTACTACATATTTCTTTCGAGGTCCAAGATGGGATATCAGTTTCTTTGTAGATGACTCCTTCGGCTTCATACACTCAGGCAGGAAAGGTAGATCGTTGTGTAGATCGTGAAGTTCTGTAGGATATTCGATATCAACTTCTAATATGTATCTATGAGGATCATCGTCTTGTAGTGTTTCTAAGTCGATTTCTTCAGATGACACCCACTCAAATCCATCATAAGGGAGGACGTGGCACATTGTCCAACCATATTGGTTAATGGCGTTCTCATATACAATAAATTGGGTTGGTCTCGACGGATCATACTTATCCACGTAGGCGTTTTTTTCTTAGGCATACCGGTGGGAAACTTGACATAAACCTCCTCTTATGCCGGATTCCACCATGAGTAATTGGTCATAATCCTGTAGTAATTCCAGCTGAATTCCAGTATACAGCAACATGGCATCCCATGTAAGTCCTGGAGAGGAGAAATAATGAGCGGGGTCGACTTCGTGTGTTTTGAGGGTTTGATCTCTATATGTCTCAAAGACATCGGTTAGAAGAAGTACATCAGAGATTAAGTAGAGGTCGCTGTACTCGCCCAGGTTTCTTAAATTAAACAGCTCCCATAGATTTCTAGCATGATTGTAGTCAGTATCACTAATTTCTTCGTCATTTAATCTATTGTAGAAGGAGTCCTTAGGAGGCAAGCAGGTTTTGTTCAAAACACCCCATGAAGCGACGTAATCATAGGGAAATACTCCCTTACGTGTCATCAGCTTCAACTTATCTTCTCCGATGTGTTTCAGGGTACGATGTTAGATTTTTCACCAGCTTATTCAAGCTTGTACTGAGAAACCGAAAGCTATCCACAAACCGAAGCTTTATATCTCCTACATACTTGGAGAATGATATATAGCTTTCTACAGAGCTAGGAATTACTTCCACTCGCTCACTTGTGCATCCCAGCTCCTTAGCAATGAAGTGTGAGTCATACCCACTGAGGTTGTGCATTAAGACTGGAATATGTTTAGTTGTTTTGAAGGCTAAATTACATTCATTATGTAGACTTCCACGATATTTACCACTGATGTGATCATGGTCGCGTACTTTGTAGTTCTCTTCAGTAAAGGTTTTTCCACACAAGTTGCATACTATAGAGGAGTTGAAATCCAACTGCTGTTGAGCTGTAAATTTCAGAGGCGCGGTAGATTTGTATATATTGTTAATTTCCTTTGCAAGAAACGACAGGTATTCCATAAACTTCCGAGCAGCATCAACACCACGATATAAATAGGGATGCTTAGGAAAACCTGTTTCCTGATGTTCAACGTCGGATGACGGTTTAACGTAAACGCACAAACTCACGGGTACATGCTGCTGATAAAGAGTTGTATATGAAGTTTCAGGAATGGGAATACATGTATGACATGGGCGAGAATGCTTTCAAAGTCTGCATAGATGACGCAAGGTAGTTTCAACATCCTCTCAAAATTTTTAATTTGTACAATGGATTTCTCCTTGGCATGTGTAACTACCCTTGTAATACCATGCTGATTACAGATGGATGCATGTTGCTGTAGCTTTTTCAGTCCACTTCGTCCGCACTGATCATCAAAATGTGTAAAACAACGCTTATAGGTATAATCACTTTATTTATGCTTAGTTTTCTGACGTCGAATAAGCTTTTCAAAGTTCTTTATATAAACGTAGTGATGTTTTCCACTACTATCACTCAATGGTAGGAGGTCACGGTGTTCAGGTAGTTCAGTCTCAGCGACCTTTACTGGATACATTTCATGCTTCTCATCCAACCCGAAGACGTTGATAGACATACTGTTAAGGTTCTCAAACTTGGATATTTGAGAAAGTGGAGTTGGATAAGAAACAGCTGAAGTCCTATTTATTTTGAAGTTGTTTGTATTTGCTCACCCGTAGCGCATTCTTCTCAACGAATTTGGCTAATACAGAATACATGAAGCATTGCTTATCAGTATAATTCTGGATGTTAATGCAGGCATTTCTTGCTTCAACAGATGGAGGCAGGTGTATGTAGCTACTTCCTCTTAACGGATTGTACTTGTTAATACGAAAGCGAACCCCTTACACAGCAAGCAGAGCCCAGTTGCTACCCTTGAGTTGTGATTCCTCCATTTCAGTAACCAACTTTTTCATTTTCGTTTCCAACATAGAGTCCAGATCCGTTTCTAAGAAAACAGCTTGATTTCGGGTTTTAAATGTTTTGTCACAAGTTTCTCCGATACTTTTAACAAATCAACACTCAGCCAGCAGATAAATTTTCACACTCTTGTGAATACCAAACTCTTTATGTACAGCCTGAATAATCCGCTGTTTTGACTCATTCAGGTACATATTCAGATCCTTAGTTGATTCACAGCGTTTAAAATATGATTTCAAGCGTCCATCGAATGAAGTTTCATATTCTTTCATATCAAAGTCCTCCATTGTAGATAATGGCTGTTGTTTAGTGGGTTCTAATCTACTTTTCTTCTCAGGCATGTTTATTTTGCATGCATCTTCGTGTCGCCGGCCCTTATAACTGTCTTTGAAGGTTACATTACAATATTTACATTTGAAGAGCTTTTTACAGCTTAACTCATGCCTTCTTTTATCATACCCACGTAGAAATTTCTTTCCACATTCACCACAAGAGTATCCTGATGCACTGGGAATGATATCCTTATATTCGGACTTATTCATCTTTATTTTTGATATAATAACGTATCAATCATTCTTCAAGGAAACGTACACCTCGTCACCTTGATAAACTTTAGAAAGCCGATTATTTTTCGAGAGAACAACGATGTTGACACCTCGCATATGATTAGCAGAATGAAGTCCGATCCCCGTGACCACCCTATTTATAGTGGAGGCACGAACCTTTTTTAGATGAATTATGTAACGTATTATTCCTTCTTCAGGGAAATGTAGACATCTTCACCTTGTTAACACTTTAGAAAACCGATTGTTTTCTGAGAGAACAACGATGTTGACACCTCGGAGATAGTTAGCAGAATGAAGTCCAGTGTCCAAGATCGCCCTATTTATAGAGGATACACGAACCTTTTTAGATCAATTATATACTGAATTTTAATACTAAAAACGGTGATTAAGCGTCTAAGCTCTTATATTTCAATGCATGTTACTCTGATGTTCGGGTGTATCCGTAGGTTTTCGCGCAGGTTTGGGTGTTTGGTGAAAGTGAACGCGTGTATGTATGTATTCGTAGACCTTCGTACGGGTTCGGCCGCTTAGAGGGAGTGTTTGAAGTATTGCGAGGATGTATGTATTGTTCGGGGATGTTCGTACATCTTCGTGCAGGTTCGGGTGCTTGGTGAAGGTGAACGCGGGTATCTATGTATTCGTTGGTCTTCGTGCAGGTTTGGGCGCTTGACGAGTTGATCAGAGGTATTTATGCCTTTTTATGCATAATTAGGGGATGTGTGCGCGCGCATGTGTGAGGAAACACGGACTAGCCGGTAAGGATGATGAACGATCCGTCAACCGAGCAAGGGATATGTATCCTTTAAGCAAGCATTCGTCATACGCCACGAAACCTAGAAACACGTGAAAGATGTGAATAAAATAGAATGAAGGGGTAAGAAAATCGTGGTAGCATACACCACTCCGGCATTCGCCTGCAGACCAGCGAAAACCACGTAAAATCCGAGCTCAGAGTGAGCAACAGACGGGAATCAAACCCCGAACCCTAGGAGCACACGTGAAAGTAGCAACTGAAATAGAATGAAAGGGAAAGGAAGTCGTGCTGCATGAGAAACAACTAGCATTCGGCTGTCGACCAGCGAAAATCGCGAGAAACCTAAGATCAGAGTGACCGACCCTAGGAATCGAACCCGGTACCTCCGAATGCAAACCACATTCGTTATCGCCGGAACCAAGACGTAAAAACAGGTTTAACCCATACCACTCCCATTAATGCTTTACGCGCATTAACCTTCGCCATATGACGTCACACCCGGAGACGGGCTGGCTAGTCACATTCCGACATGTTTAAGCACGCTTCATTACTACTTGTCTCACCAAAAGAGAAGTATTCTCACACGATCGTTCAGACAGATCTTTCCATTCAATGCTTACCACCATCACAGCCATCACTGCAGCTCATTACACCAAAGTCAAAAGTAAATCGTAGTAGGTGATAAACTACTAGTATCCGCCTTTGTCAACCACGAATAAACCAGTGGTCAGATTAGGCGGTCTACGCTAGTCGAACCTGGGACCTCTCGAATACAAGCCTCATACGTTTACGTGTAGCAGTCCTGTCTAAGGCACTGAATTTGAAAACTGTACTTCTCGCGCTTGAAACTATTTAGTCACAATCAAAGGGTTTTATGTGAATATTAGTAATACATTTAGGAAAACTGTGTAGTGACAAGTTTTAACATTCTGAAAATTCAGTTAGATTTATATGTTTATTTGGGTTAACAGAAGCGGCGGATTACTGTATAGAGAAATCTTATGTGCGGCATTCACATTACTTTCCCTACTCACTCTACTACAAGCTATTAGTACAAAAGCTTATTATTGTACTTCTTCTTCATCAAGATTACCTTTTAATTACACATTTTCACATCCCGTTGTAAGTATACGAACGTTGTAGTAAGCTAAAGCGATAGTCAGATCTTAAAAAAAAACGTGTCGCTATGCTTGGGCTTTGAAATCTCATGTTCCTTTTTACTGGAACACTACGGACAAAATTGTTTAAAATATTAATTAAGCACCTTAAACATAGCCGTATGCAGTTTGCATCATCAACCTAAGTGATATATCCTAGCGACCGCAGGCGGCTATAAGCCGCAATGGAGACAGACACGCGGAAGTCCTAACAATTCGAGGCTTGAAGACCCGTCCCACTGTCTGTTTACGTTTTTATTTTATCAGTCTAAATTAATTTATAGGCTATTAAGTTTATAAGTAAATTTCTATGAATCAGCATTAGAACTCGAAACACTAGGGACAAATTATTTATAACATTAGTTTACTTTGTTAAACATAAAGGCATGCAGTTTACGCCATCAGCCTAAGTGATATCTGCTAGAATATAGTGGAAAATTAAGGACGTCATTGAAATATCGGGACTAAGCACAAATGAGTTACAGATATTTACGGTATTGATTACAGGTAATAGCAGCTGCCAATCATGTTTTAGTTTATTTCCTTAGCGCTAATAGACTTGGAAATATTTGCGTTCTTTATAAACTAGGACCAGAACCCATAACCATAGTCGCTACGATATATACCCCAATAAAGCACCTAGTAATGCCTATTTTATGCATTTTAATTGAATTATTTATCTAAATTAGTTTTAGAGCTATTAAATATACAAATAAATTACATTGAGTAAATATTCGAAGCCGGGGCACTAAGGTCATAAGTATTTATAATATTAATTCAGCATGTTAAACATATTCATATGCACTTTAAATCACAAATCTAAATGATATATCCTAGAATATAGAGGGAGAATTAAAGAAGTTGTTGAAAGACCAGGTTTCTGACTAAGGATAACTGATTAATAATTATGTACGGTATTAATTGTACGTCATAGAAGCTATCAACAACCCACCCCTTTATCTTTCTTAGTTTCTGAGATGTTTGAGTTTTATAAATTAAGGACGGACGCCAGGACGGCAGGTACTCAAATATACATTGCAAAGAAAGAACATTATGATATAAGTGTAATAGCGTTTATTCGGCGTCTTTATCTTAATTACTTTTGATGTTATTCGAAGATTTATTTGTATTCATGTCACTGGATTCAACTCAGGACCACCAGGTCAACTTGGAACAATACGTCAATGACGTGCCACATTGCAAGGATGTAATCACCTTTTACCGCATAGCAGTATCTGTTTCCGTTCAGGAGATATAAGCATTTAACGGTAGTAATAATAGATTCTTTTGTGACAGACCGCCAATTAAAAGGTCTGTGATCGCTTTAATTAACATGGCGGATCCAGATACATTTGGATAATAAAGATCCCGCTAATTGATAATCCTTGTAATCCAATTACCCATTATACCTTACACACCTCCCTCCCACCTTTGTGTCACCGGTAATAGATATGTCACGTAGCTGTCAGAATTGATTGATAAGGGTTTGACGAGGGATGACAGGTGTGTAAGTGGTCAGATACATTGGTCGTAGCACAGTGTTATTAATCGGTGACCTTTGTATCTGGATCCGCCATATTTGTTCTACAATAGTAATTTAAATTCGCACTTGTTAAATGAGTTGTCACCTACAATATTTGATGACGTAAAAGGGGATCACCCAAAAAAATTTATTAGCGAATTGGAACAATACTATAGACTTAAAGCCGCTCCAGATGAGATAAAATTATTTGTTGTGAGAAAATGCTTAAAAGGGCATGCACTGAACTGTCTGCGTCTCACGTTGGGGGATTCTGTGTCGTACAGTGCGTTTAAACAGACTTTTCTATTAAGTTACTGGAGACCAACAGAGGTTAACAAAGTAAGACTACAGCTCCACAATGGCCGCTATAACCAGAATATTCACGGCAGCTTGATTGATTACGTACTACATTGGCACAAATGAGCAACAAATAGAGCCGCCACTGTCAGACACAGACATGATTGCTCTACTCATCAACCATTTTGACCCTCAAATAAGAAATGGTTTAATTGTTGCCCAATCGCAAACGATTTCCAAAATACTGGAGCTCATCACAGCTTTCGACCAGAAGCCCAGCACAAGCACCACGTGGCACACACAGAGGAGCATCTATCCACAAGATGGCTTCCAGCTACCACCATTTTCGGAGACCGGGGCAAGAGCCACTCAATATAACAATGAATGGCACACATCACCAAGGACAAGAAATAGATTCCAGCCATCACGATATGAGAGAAGACAGCAACCATATCAACCCAATAGACAACAGAGGCCACATGGAAGAGCAGCACACATTAACAATATTCGCTTACAGGACGGAGCCATTATCACCAAGATAACCGATGGAGGCAGAAACTCGCCTGATAGAAACGTGCACCAAGGAAACCGTGACAGACGCCGGAGATATTCCAATGGATCAGGGAGACACAGTCCGGTACCCTTGCAGATTATTGAAAACACAAGCATTGGGAGAAGATGGTGATCAAACCCGCAATTAAACAATGACCATCCAAGCACAAGCAACAATCAGAATCCGGGGAACCAAGCCCAGGTGATTGCAGGGGCCAGGTAAACACCTTACACACTGCTGACAGAACAAAATCGTCAAACTCAGGGCCCATTGCTTCGATGCAAAAGTGCAACAATGGCGTAGAACACAACAATACTGGCAAGAGATTAGGAAATAAGAAAAACAATGAATCGCCGAGAAATTACAGTGGACATATTGAATTACACTACAACAGTACTATTAGACACTGGAGCAAATATTTCCGTGTGTTCCAAAGATTATTTTCAACTATTGTTAAACAGAAAAATTAAAATAATGTCGCTACCCATCAAAAATGTTTATTGTACTGTGGCAATATCAAAAAGGGCAGAACGGGTAAAGCACCAAGCCTTGCTTTCCATTAAAATGGGAAACAAAGCATTTAATGTAATTTTCCTAATCGTGCCACGGCTGCAACAAAGAGTAATTGTTGGTGCATATTTTATTTAGGGTTGGGGAGCCATTATAAATTTTGAGGAAAAATGTATATCGTTGGAGCAGGGAACTGTTCAAGTACCGTTCGATGAAGAAAATTTAAATAAAACAGCGGTCCCACTGAAGAAGAAAGCCGGCTTCACGAGGAGGAATTTATTGTCGAAACAATCACGGTACAAAATGAATTTATGATCGACATTATCAATGTGAATAAGGAATCACAGAACATTACTAAAGGAGGCGAGGATTGCAAAGAAGCGCTTTATGTCCACACGCAAGCTATTAACGAAGGTCGGAACACTTTGACCTGTACATGCTGCATGCCGACCGGCTGCCAAGGGAGAAAAAACCGATCCAGGCTCCGCGTCAAGAGATGTTGACAGCCGACAAAAACCTCGCGGCTCAGATAAGACAAACAGTAGCAGCGGCACAAAACCTGTCGGATCACCAAAGAAAACGATTATCACTTGTACTTTGGAAAAACAAGGAAGTCTTTTCATCGCATCCAAGACGTTGTTCAGCCTACACGCATTCGTTTGAAATCAAACCAATTGCCCCATATACGCATAAGTACCGCAACCTACCATTTGCGATAAGGGAACAGGCTGATGAGGTTATCGCAGAAATGATTAATATTGACATAATAGAGCTCTCCAACTCAAAGTATATCAATCCATGTTGTTGGGTGAGAAAGCCAAATGGCAAACTACGCATGACCTTAGACGCCAGGAAGCTAAATTCAGTCACACTGCCCGAACATTTCAGAATTGAAGGTATCGATCAACTACTGGCGCTTGTGAAAAGCGGAAAATATTTTTCAAACATAGATCTAGTACAGGCCTTCTGGCAGATTCCGCTACTTGAAAACTTAAGGCAATTTTCAGGCTTCCTTCACAAAGGAAAAATATTTTCTTTCAAAGTCGTCCCTTTTCGTTTGTCTATAAGCAGCGCAGCACTTCTACGAGTAGTCCATTCCATGTTTGGCGAAACCACAGCCAACTTTGTTGTACAGTATGTGGACCATGTTTTAATTTACGACTCTGATATTGACCAACACATACGCAAATATTGATTGTCTTATCCACACTAAAGAACTATAGGATGACAATCAACGTTGAGAAACGTCGCTTCTTTGTCACTGAAACATACTTTCTGGGATACATCATATCCAAAGACGGCATAAAACCCAACCCAGAACGTATAGAGAGCATACGCCAGATACCCGAGCCCAGGAACTTAAAACAACTCAGAAGATTTTTCGGCATCATTCAATACCAAAGTAAATTTTTAGTGAACTTCGCCAAGGAAGCTGCACCACTCAGACAACTTCTGCAGAAAAATGTAAACTGGACCTGGAAGGAAGAAGAAAAAGATGCGTCCCAGAGAATAAAAGATTTGTTCGCTAAAACTGTACTATTGGAACGACCAAAAGACGGTGTTCCATTCCACATATATTCGGATGCCAGCGTGGGAGGTTATGGAAGTGTATTATGCCAGATAGACAGGCAAGACAATATGCACGTAATCGCCACTGCATCAAGAGGACTGACCACAACAGAAAGAAACGCCTGTGTCAGTGAACTGGAAATTGGGGCTATATACTTCTCCTTGCAGAAATTTAAGCAGTTCATTTACAACTGCAAGATAATAATAAACATGGATCACATAAGCTTAGAATTTATCAAACAATGTAAATTAACGAGTAGCAAGTTTTCACGCTACATTCATGAAGGTTTGTCATACGATGTGGATATAATACACATACCCGAGGTCGTTAACGTTTTCAGCGATGTGCTATCTCGACTCCCGCGGTGCAACTCGCTACCGGAAAACAACAGCAGGCCTTTCCATGAGATTAAACTTATGACCTTACAGATAGAGAGCAAACAAAGTATCACAAAAGCTCTAAGAGACATAAAATTATACAGGAGAACGATGAAGATACAAAAAAAACTGTTACAAACGGCACCAGAATTAACAGGGAACCCTACAGCTACAATTGACAAGCATCAAAACGTCCTATACAAATTACATGGTGATCCACCGAGGTGGGAAACTTACATACCAAAAACACTCGAAACATTATTGATAGCCGCATTCCACCAATCTCTCGTCCATGCTGGATCAAAGCGTACAGCATTAAACATTTCGGAACATTTTTATATAAAGAAACTACACCAAAAGATTACAAAAATTGATATCAACCTGCAAACTGTGCCAATTTGCAAAACCGATAAACGTGAAGTTTGACACACAGATGAAGCCAGTAATCCGGGAACAGCCGAGAATGCTGATTTGCATGGACACACACGGTCTGTTACCAACTAGCAAATTTGGCACAAAATTCATTCTGGTATTTTTAGACGTTTTTTCGAAGTATACGAAGATATATCACATAAAGGACATTACAGCCAGCACATGTGCCAGTAAGTTACTTAATGATTACATTCCAGAATTTGGAATGATAAGCTCCCTCTGATGTGACAATGCTACGGCTCACATGAGCAAGTTATTTAAAAAGGCGCTAAACGACAAAGGGATAAAACTGTACCACAGCTCTAATTATTACCCACGAGGGAACATGTCAGAGCGCATTCTAAGAAATATTACCCGTTATTTTAGAATTTTGAGGCACAAACGCCACACAGGATGGTATGACCATTGCAAAAACATTGAGTTCATCATCAACAATTCGGTGAACGCTACTACAGGCTACGCGCCGGTCCAACTGCAATTTGGAAGAAAACCGGAACCCATACTTAAGAACACGCCGGAAACCATACCTAAGGAACTGGAGGAAACACCGCTGGAGCAATACCGGAAAGCCCTGGAAAGAATTCAAAAAAAGGCAGACCAAAGAAGAAAATCAGCCAAAAGGCACCGAAAAAAGTGGACACCACAACTTGGGGACCTCGTACTCGTCAGGAATAAGAAGAAATCGTCAGCCTGGAGCAAAGTATATCATTGAATGTATCTAGTATACAGAGGGCCAGCGGAGATAACAGCCCAATTTGGTCCACACACTTACTCATTAAAGGGTTTAGATGACAACAAAATTTGGGGTTCCTATCATCGGCAACTGTAAAGCCGTTTAAAATTTAAGCAAGTTGTTCCAACTCGCTGAACTTTCAGGAAAGTCTTATCATATGTGTATATATAGTAGGAATATTTCGGGTAAATTTTATGTATAATGTCATTGATCATTTTTCACCGGTAACCGTTTATGTAAAAGTAGTAAATTCGCCACGGGCGAGAGAAAAGAATTTGTGAAGAACATTAGTAACAAGACATTTAAGCAAATAATTACGCTCATTTATGTATGAAAACAACTTTGACTCTTGCAAACAATAACTTAATATGTGAATTTAATATTTATAATTTGTACATTAGTTTTAACATTCCAAGTATAAGGGTTCATTCAAATAATTTGTAGGTCTTAATAGCTAAAGAAGGACAACAGTAAATTCAATACATTATTAAAAACGTTTGTGAAATCCAACACCAATAATGAATTCAAATTCAAGGATTAATTGAGACTGATTAAAACTTGTTTTTCGTATGTTACGACTATAACGTATGGTTAATGTCACATCAGAGAGCAGGCACCGCGGCCGACACTAGCATCTTAATTAGCTACACACATTTGTAATTAGTTATAAGCAGTGCACACAATATGCGTGTGAAGTGGCCTAGCAATACAGGCAACCAAAGGGCTCGTACAAGTGAATCAGTGAAATAGTGAAAAAGAGCCCAAAAATACCAGTTTTCGGCAAAGTGGGAACAGCAAACTCTAGTGAAACCACCTCCAAAAACGAAGAGCAAAAGGTGTATTTTTTCTTTCTCTTTTCCTTGCGCTAATTACACAGCACACAAACAAGCACCAGTCGTGCTTGCCACTTAAAAACAATACGAAGATACTTCAAATTGCAGCACGATTAAATTAACAATGTCTACAATATTGTACATACTTGTCATTGCTTCTTTTATTGTTAGATTTATGCACATTGTTTGTGTATTATGCATTTATTGTGTTTTGTTCGGGGACATTCACCTATGTTCCAAAAATGTCCATGCTGGAATTTTAGCAACATACCGGCGGGGCATTTGAAAGGGGATATATTATACATATATAGGAATTGTACGCATGAAAGGGGAACCATACATTAAAGAATTGTGCAGTAATAATATAATTCACTAACATGTTAAAATATTCAACATCCAACATTTGTACAGAGCTAATTGTAAGAAACGGGCGAGCTAGCAAAATTCCAGGAAAAGCATAATCCTAAGTAGACCGTACCTTTCACCAAGCCAACAGGCAGGGAACCGGGAACCGGACGGAGAAATAGAAAGAGACAGATAGAGAAAAGAAAGAGACAGAGATATTGAATTGGCTTCACAACGCACCAGGGTGACACTTAAGCGCACGGATCTGAAGCAACATATTCTCATACATGTTGAGGTAACGCGGTCTGAGGACCAATGAGAAACGTCGTTACATTTTAAACGCATAGGTGAGCGTCACTAGGCTGCCGTATATAAGGGCAAACAAGACCTCAGAGCTAACTCTCTCTCTCTCTCTCATCTAGAATTGTCGTCGGTACGAGGTGCTACGCTGTTAGCAAATGCACGTGTGTGCACAAGGGTGGGGATGCGTGTGCATAGCTGGGCTCCTGAATAATTTAAAGTGGTAGGAATATAATAATGGGAAAAGTTACCCACCCATAATTATTTCAATTGTGAATAAACTACATTGATTAAGGGAAAATCGCAGTGTATTTTTTTAACTTGCCTCACCCATAATAACCTGAGAATTAAGAATTAGATGTAGGTAGGAAAAGTTAGGAATGGAATACGCAACAACCGACGAGCATCTATAGCCGAGGAAGAAGAACACTGCAACAGACATCATACCCAAGGATCGACGTATTCCCGCTGCAAAATCTATCTGAATTTTCATAATGTTAAAACTTGTCTCTCTACGCAGTTTTCTTAATGTATTACTAATATTCACATACACCGCTCTGCTTTTGACTAAACAGTTTCAAGCGCGAGAAGTACAGTTTTCAAATTCAGTGTCTTAGACAGAACTGCTACACGTAAACGTGTGAGGTCGCATTCGAGAGGTCCCAGGTTCGATTACTGTCGACCGCCTAATCTGACCACTGGTGTATTCGTGATTGACAAAGCCGAATACGAGTATTTTCTCACCTACTACGATTTACTTTTGACTTTGGTGTAATGAGCTGCAGTTATAGCTGTGACGGTAGTAGGCATTGAATGGAAACATCTGTCTGAATGATCGTGTGAGAATACTTCTCTTTTGGTGTGACAAGTAGTAATGAAGCGTGCTTAAATACGTCGGAATGTGACTAACCAGCCTGTCTCCGGGTGTGACGTCATATGCGAAAGTTAATGCGCGTAAAGCATTAACGGGAGTGCTATGGGTTAAACCTGCTTTTACGGCTTGGTTCCGGCGACAAAGACTGTGGTTTACATTCGGAAGTCCCGGGTTCAATTCCCGTGGGGTCGGTCACACTGTTCTTAGGTTTCTCGTGGTTTTCGCTGTTCGACAGCCGAATCCTAGTAGTTTCTCATCTAGCACGGTTTCCTTTCCCTTTCATTCTATTTCATTTGCATCTTTCACATGTGCTTCTAGGGTTCGGGGTTTGATTCCAGTCGGTCGCTCACTCTGAGCTCGGATTTTTCGAAGTTTTCGCTGTATACCTGTAAGCGTTGTTTTACACATTTTGATGATCAGTGCGTACGAAGTGGACTGGAAAAGCTACCAGAACATGCATCCATCTGTAATCAACATGGTATTGCAAGGGTAGTTATGCCTGCCAAGAAGAAATCCATTGTACAGTTTAAACATTTTGAAAGGATGTTGAAAATACCTTACGTCATCTATACAGACTTTGAAAGCATTCTCGCCCCATGTCATACATGTATTTCCAATCCTGAAACTTCATATACAACCCCTTACCAGCAACATGTACCCATGAGATTCTGCGTTTACGTTAAACCGTCATCCGAGGTTGAACATCTGGAAACTGGTCTTCCTAAGGATCCCTATGTATATCGTGGTGTTTGTGCTGCTCAGAAGTTTATGGAATACCTTTCGTTTCTTGCAAAGGAAACTAATAATATATACAAATCTACCGCGCCTCTGAAACTTACAGCTCAACAGCAGTTGGATTTCAAATCCTCTACAGCATACTATCTGTGTGGAAAAACCTTTACTGAAGAGAACTACAAAGTACGTGACCATGATCACATCAGTGGTAAATATCGTGGAAGTCTACATAATGAATGTAGTTTAACCTGCCAAACACCTAAACATATTCCAGTCTTAATGCACAACCTCAGTGGGTATGACTCACACTTCATTGTTAAGGAGCTGGGATGCACAAGTGAGTGAGTGGAAGTAATTCCTAGCTCTGAAGAAAGCTATATATCATTCTCCAAGTATGTAGAAGATATAAAGCTTCGGTTTGCGGATAGCTTTCGGTTTCTCAGTACAAGCTTTAATAAGCTATTGAAAAATCTAACATCGTACCCTGAAACACTTCGGAGAAGATAAGTTCAAGTTACTGCAACGTAAGGGAGTATTTCCTTATGATTACGTCGCTTCATGGGGTGTTTTGAACGAAACCTGCTTGCCTCCTAAGGACTCCTTCTACAATAGATTAAATGAAGAAGAAATTAGTGATACTGACTAAAATCATGCTAGAAATCTATGGGAGCTGTTTAATTTAAGAAACCTGGGCGAGTACAGCGACCTCTACTTAATCTCTGATGTACTTCTTCTAACCGATGCCTTTGAGACATATAGAGATCAAACCCTCAAAACACACGAAGTCGACCCCGCTCATTATTTCACCTCTCCAGGACTTACATGGGATGCCATGTTGCTGTATACTGGAATTCAGCTGGAATTACTACAGGATTATGACCAATTACTCATGGTGGAATCCGGCATAAGAGGAGGTTTATGTCAAGTTTCCCACCGGTATGCCTAAGAAAACAACGCCTACATGGATAAGTATGATCCGTCGAGACCAACCCAATTTATTGTATATGAGAACGCCATTAACCAATATGGTTGGACAATGTGCCACGTCCTCCCTTATGATGGATTTGAGTGGATGTCACCTGAAGAAATCGACTTAGAAATACTACAAGAAGATGATCCTCATGGATACATATTAGAAGTTGACATCGAATATCCTACAGAACTTCACGATCTACACAACGATCTACCTTTCCTGCCTGAGTGTATGAAGCCGAAGGAGTCATCTACAAAGAAACTGATATCCCATCTTGGACCTCGAAAGAAATATGTAGTACATTACATGGCTTTGAAGCAGGCTCTTGATCATGGACTACGGCTAACAAAAATCTATCGTGTGCTACAATTCCGACAGTCACAGTGGTTAAAACCTTATGTGGAATTTAACAATAGGCTACGACAACAGTCTGCAAATTATTTCGAGAAGGATCTCTACAAACTCTTACAACGCCATATTTGGAAAAAACTATGGAGAACCTGCGTAATCGTATGGATATACGACTGGTTACAAATAAGAAGACACTGGAAAAGTTGATCGCTAGGCCCATGTTAATCGATAGGACGATATATGCTGCTAATCTAGCTGCTGTACATATGGCCTCGCGACGGATCGTGTTCAACAAGCCTATATACATCGGTATGAGCGTTTTGGACATCTCCAAGACATTAATGTATCACTATCATTATGATGTGTTGTTGCCATATTATGGGGCTGAAAATCTGAAGCTTATGTATATGGACACTGATTCATTCATTCATCGTGTGACAACTGAAGATGTGTACCACGACAAGCTACGTTTTCTCGAGCATCTGGATACAGCTGATTATCCTGTCAACCATATATGCCACTCTACTCAGAACAATATGGAGCTGGAAAAATTTAAAGATGAGGCTAATAGCAAAATCATTCTACGCTTTGTTGGACTACGATCTAAGATGTACCCCTTAGATATTCAAGGGCTCGATGATAAAAAATATTAAAGGCATAAAACGTAGTGCTATTAAGTAGTACATTACATTTGACCGATATACAGACTCTTAAACCTCAAGAAATCATCAGAACGCCCATGAATCTGACCCTGTCACGGGAGCATGCTGTTAGCAGAGTGCAAGTGAATAAAATTAAATTGACGCTGTACGACGATAAAAGAGGTATTGCTGAGGATAGAATAACGACATATGCATATGGGCATTACAGCATTACAAACAGTGTATAAGAGAATGTAACATGGATCTCAGGATGAATATTTTCTCCGTGAGTCTACAATTTACAAAATGGAAGTTTCTCCATGTGATATGTATACACCTAACAGACACCTGATGAATAAAGAAGAATAAGAAGATAGAATGGGAGGTGTTAACCCTGCCATTAGGAGCAAATCCTAGTGCTAGTCTCAAGCCTAGATAAAGGCGAGAGGCACCTACAACGAACTAAAATAAAGGTATGTTGACGTAAAACTTTTCAATTAACACTCTCAAATAATAAAACCTGAATAAAGCGCCGCAATTTCAGTAAAAGAAACTCGAGGTTAGCTCTGGTTGGGCTAAGTTAGGATGTTTGGTACTAGCTTAGATTGTCTTAGCAATGGGTTGGTTACGTGTTCTTACGTTTTGTTACGTAGTTACGTTTCTGGTTACGTGGTTATGTTACGCAGTGGTACGTCTTGCTACGTGATGTTACGTTGTGTTACGTGGTTATGTGACTATATAACGTGGTGTTACTCGATTATGTTACACAGTGTTACGTCTTGTCTCGTGGTTACGTACTTATGTTACGTAGTGTGACGTCTTGATACGTTGGTTAGGTTAGACGATGATAGGATTGCATAGACAATGGGAAGATGATCCACAGCAGTCAAGGTAGGGATAGGTTAGGATTTTCGGTTTTGGGGTTAGTTTAGAATACTTCTGTATATCTTCACTGTAAACCGATATACAGTTTATCCCTCTCCGTCTCGCACACTAACTGATTAACATATAGCAATTTTGTAAGATTTAGAAAAAAAAGTATACAAAAGTGTTGTAGCATTGGATAATAAATATTTATAATCTAATTACTCTCTATATTACTATGAATACCTGTGACACTATCTGAATTACCTGCTAATATGACTTAAATACCTGACATACTACCCGAATCATGCGAAATTACCTTAAATAGCTCTGGTACGAATCGCTGCACTGAATTGCCATGAGCACTTGTGATACTAACCGGTTTACCCTACATATATACGATACTATCCGAATTACTCTTTATACCGTTTCAATCAAATGCACTTACGGCGGGTTAGGGGTACTTCAATCAATGGTCTGCGTCCAACTCTTTAGGGCCGCGATACCGTGAATCCAGGACGTTAGCAGTATAAATCCTTGAAGCCAATGAACCTAAATGATGTTATGCATGGATGGACATTACGCATACGTCAGCGCTAACCTCCCTAGCATCTCTCTTCGTTTTCCCTATATTTTCCGATATAAACGCATACTCTACTCCTCACCCTCTGTCTAGCCTAGCACTTCTCCTCGTATTCTCTACCTCTATATATAAAGCGTATTCCCTGCTTCGGCATCTGTCTAGCCTATCATCTCTCCTCGTTTTTCCTATCTTTTCGTATAAACATATACTCTATTCCTCGATCTCTGTCTATCCTAGCATCGACCCTCGTATTCTTTATCTGCCGTATATAAACGCATTACCCTCTCCTTCAACTCTCTCCTAGCATAAGATCTCTCTCCGTCTCTCCATATAAACGTACACTCTACAACCCATGCTATCCTAATACCTGTCCTCAGTTTGCTATCTCTCTCATATAAAACACATTCTACCTTTAACTCCTGTCTAGTCTAGCATCTCTCAACGTTTCCGCTATCTCTTCGGTATAAAGCGTATCCCTCCATCCTTCACCATCTGTCTAGCCTATTATCTCTCAGCGTATTCCTTACCTCTCGCATATAAATGTATTTTCTAGTCCTCTAGCCTGCTAGCCTATCATCTCTCCTCGTTTTCTCTATCTTTCCCATATAAACGCATACTCTACACCTCAACCTCTGTCTAACCCAGCACTTCTCCGCGTATTCCCTACCTCTCACATATAAACGCAGTCTACCTTTAACATATGTCTAGCTTAGCACCCCTCCTCGTATCCCTTCTTTCAGATCTGCCTAGCCTAGCATCTCTCCTTGGTTTCCTATCTAAACGGTATAAACCTGCATTCCCCTTCCTTCACCCTCTGTGTAGCATAGCTTCTCTCTCCGTTTGTCGTATATTTCGCATATAAACGCATTCTCTACTCCTCAACCTCTGTCTAGACTAGCACCTCTCCTCGTATTCCCAAGCTCACTCATATAAAGCGCATTACCCAATCCTTCAACTCTCTCCTAGCATAGGATTTCTCTCCGTTTCCATATCTTCCCCACATAAACGTATACCCTACTCCTCAACCACTGTCTAGCCTACTACCTCTCCGCGTATTCCTTACCTCTACCATATAAAGGGTATTCCCCCTCCTTTAGCCCCTGCCCTACCTCGGATCTCCCCTCGTTTTCCTCATCTCTCATATAAACGCATTTTCCTCCGTGAAGGATCTCTCAACCTAGCATGTATCCTCGTTTTCCTCGTCACTCCATATAAACGCATACTCCTATTGAAACCCTCCCAGCTTAATACTTCTTGCTATCTCTCGCATATAAAAGCCATATTCTACCCTTCAAGTCCTGTCTAGTCTAGTACCTTACCTGGTATTCCATATCTCTCCCGTATAAGCCCATATTTCCCCTCCTTTAGCATCTGCCTAGCCTATCATCAACTCTCGTATTCCCTATCTCTCCCATATAAACGCATTTTCCTCCTTGAACCGCCGCATCTACCCTCGTTTTTCCTAACTTTTCCCATATAAACGCAAAAAGTGAGCCAGCTTCTCCTATAATATGCTACTGCCCGCATTCGGGAGGTCAGGGGTTCAATTCCTGTGGCCGACCTTCCTGGGTTCAAGGAACTCTACCCTGTTATCGGTATGATAGGTTAATATATTTATCATGAATAAGTTTTTTGCCTTTATCTTTAAATTTTTTATTTTTTTATTTAGGTTTTAAAATTTTACTTTAAAGGGGTTAAAATAATAAAGTTAATGGCTTTTTCGGGGGTTTCTCGGGGTCGCCAAGCGAATGCTGGGAAGGATAGTTACATCCCCCGAATTTCCTGTCCTTCCACTTCGTCTCCATTCTCATTCCACTTAACCTTCCATCTGTTTGGTCTCTTTCAGGGTTGTAAGTGTCGGCAGGATGTCTCGGCTTGTGCATGACAGGGGAAAAGGATGCTTTAAGGAAACCTTCGTTTGCCGGACTGCGGGCGGTCTCTGGGTCCCGGGTCCCCCAGGGGATGTGTAAGCCCACAGGGGGAAGAGGCGCTGGCTGCACCAGCCGGTACCCGGTAGTTCATATCTGTAAATGGTAGGGACCCTGCCCTCCGCCTGTCTTGCCTCCTGGTCCGGCCGCCCTCTATCTCTTCTCACCTCGTCCCTCCCTCCCGGGGATCCCCATCAGAGGCCTAAACACAAAATATCTGCATAGGTCGATGTGCTAAGTGCCCCTCGGCTTCTGTTCCTATCCTATCCTATCCCATCCTATCCTATCCTAAGGTAGAAACTAACCGTTTTATGAAAGAAAAAATGAATACCTATTTGGATAACAGGTATAGAAATAAACGTAATATATGCATACATATGCAAATGTTAGTGAAATATGCACTAACCGCTAGCATATGCATTTATGTGCGCTGTAAAGCTTCTCCCGTCGATTCCCCATGTCATGATTCACGCTTACCTTTTCCGTACATACATTTGACTTGGGGGGAAAACATGCAAATATACAAGAACTTCTAGTAATAAGAATGAAATTCTGGGAGGGAAGCTAACGTCTCATTCATGAACATATTATGAAGACGCTCTCGCTTATTTCAACTATGGATGCCCAATTATTTCATGATTTATTTCCTACATTTTATCATGCTAAGATTGTATAAACTGTTGTATCCAGCTTGTGCATAATCTTAATATGACACTTTCACTCGTACCTAATTATTAGATTATCCACTCACTGCATAAATAACTCTGTGCGAGGGGCGAGGGTGGGAATTTTTCTCTAGCCAAGATTAATCCCTATCCTCCCCAGAGTCTGGAAGTATGAATGAGAGTGTGAATCTGTGTCTGACCTACTGCTCTAATCATCTAAGAAACCCAACGACAAGAGTTACACGAGTTAACACCATTGCCAATAGGCAATACGTTCCAAAGGAAAGGCCACCGATAACACCAATGTAGTTAAAGGTGGGGTATAAATGGAACTAAACAAAAACCTATTAATTGCTGATATCCACATTATTACATTCTGTTCATTTTGCAGCTAGATTCCCACATGGATATACAAATTGATCTAAAAGCACGGACATAATCCGCCTTGGGAGATGTAAGGATGGTTATGTCTGGTTAATCAACCTAGCAACAAGCTATGGATTAAATGCTGAAAGGAAAGATAATGATCGCAACAATAGCTCAAATGCTGGGTTCTGAGTTTTCCTTAGTATTAGTCACGCAAAAGAGCTGACCTTGGTTTTTCCAATACCTAGATCTACTTCACAACTCGCATTATTTCCTCTCCGCGGTGTTGCTGCTCACGCACAACAGCACACAAATGTTCTCTTTTTTGGTAGGTATATTGTACAGTGGCGTTATCGAATGTGTAGCAGTCCAGGGCGTATGTAGAAAGTGCATTTGGGGTAGGGGTGAAACAGGAATAGCTGAAACTACGATGTCAGTCATACCTTTATTCCGTGGTCACTTTTAGAGATTTATCCAAATAAGGGGGTATCACCTGGATTACTAAACATGGTATATTGTCTAAATAAAGGACTTTATGGGTCAGCGTGACGAACAAAGAAGTTTTTAAGTATTTATAGGACCAAAAGGCAAAAAAGGAGTGCATAAAGACTAAACTTCCCAGCCAGCACTCATACCCAGTCAGGGTATCTCATATAGAGGGCGGATTTATATGCACTAAAAACCATGAATATATTGCACTTATTTATGCAGTAAAAACTTGAAAATATGCTCTAAACTGCAAACATGTCCACTAAAATATTTTAATAGCTTAAAGAACTACACCAGTTTCTTACTTAACCTTATTGGATTTTATAAAGTAATAAGTGTATTCATTTTTAATCTTTCATTGGTTACTAAAAATAGTAATTATGAGCTCTTGCTCTTATATTATTTATAGCCAACAATCTAGCATTACATTTTATTCAGCATTTTAACGATTTTTTTTATTATAATAAAAACTGTTTTTTAGATTTTTTGGCAGAAAATGTTTCCTTCTGTCGCTTAAAATCATTTTGTAGAAAGAAAATGTCCTCTCCACTACACACAAAGACACAGAGTAGTGCCGCAAACAGACTATGCTACTCATAGAATATGAATTACACTTCTTTTCAGATCGGTCTCGTAACATATTGTTAACATCCCAAAGAAACTTTAGCCTTTCTTTCCTTGAAATTAATTGTTCTTCCACACAAGCCGTGTGTTGGACAGGGTTGGAAAGGTAGAAGCAGGCGACTATGGCATCCCGGCTATGGCATTGAATTTTTCAGTCGCCTGATTCTACATTTCTTTCTTTCTTTCTTTCTTTCTTTCTTTCTTTCTTTCTTTCTTTCTTTCTTTCTTTCTTTCTTTCTTTCTTTCTTTCTTTCTTCCTTCCTTTCTTTTCACCCCCAGTTTGTGTTCAAGACTTTCCAATTTCTCCAGGCATATCTTCGGCGATAGCAGTTTCATATTGTGGCATCCTCCTTTCTTCTAGACGTGTGATTGCGGCTGGTAGTTTGTTAAAATAACCACTAATAAATAGTAATTTAGCCTGGAGACTTTTCTCATTGCAAGCATTCAGCGACTTCCCAGAATAAACAATGCGTCGGGATGTTTCACATTGCACCAATAACTGTGTCACTTCAGCCAATGTAAGCAAAACAGTTTGATGCGTTACATTCACGTGACTTTCTCTACCATCTGTCGCATATTAGTATACAAATTATTCTGCTGTTTCAGCGACTGAAGTTTAGAGCTTAAATTATGGGCCGTCACCACCACCAATTATAATACTTATGCATATTTTAATGTTATTTTAAATACTGTTTGGCTATTTCACCATAAAACAGAAATAATTAAATTAATTTGTGGTTCAAACTGTAAGGTTATTCTTACAAATGTGTGCAAAATTTCTTTAGCACTGAAAAACAGAAAGAAAGGAAAAAGAGAAGAGACATAAAGAACAATAGGGAAAAACATGAATCAACTAACATGACACCAACGATAACCTTCTATTTGATAAATATACAAAACAGTGATATAGAAGTATACAAATCCATGACAACTAGGCAAACTGTTGGCATATGACAAGTCCCTACAAAGAATATTATGAGAGAATCCATGGAAATAATATGGTTCCTGAGACAATTTACAGTAAACAGCTAAACAAACCGAAAGTGGAACTTGGAGGATGCAACTCTAGGTTTTCAGCAAAATAGAAGTTTTAGTTTTTTAATTCTTCTTGACAAAACACAGTAAAGCATTTTCCTGCCATTTACATGCACATATTCAGATTCTTATTACACTAGCTACACTTTCTACACCAGAACTTACTGGAATATGTTTTAGACAACAGTCTCCGAAACATGTGCCAGTACAGTAGGGACAATAGTTCTGTGCCGGTGACCTTTCCTAGCGCACTGAAGAGAGTCTATGCCTAACCCCAGTTACTCTCCTACAGGCAACTGTCTGCTGGAAGACGTGGGACTTCGCTGATACGACATAAACACACAACACCATACCACTGGTGGCTGGTTTATTGTCACTATGTTCAGATTGCTCTATATTATTTTATATTTACACATTATACACAAACCCTCTCGCGCGAACGCATTGTCTTCTACACCAGAAATATCACCACCGTCGTTTTCTTCTGCAAGACTTTCCCTTTCATCTTCCTCAGTCTTCTTCTCCTCCTTCACTGTCACTATATTCCCTAACTTGGATTACAAGACCTTCTATGACATTTTCAAACAGACCTTATTGTTGTTGTTCTTCTTCTTCTTCAATATATTTGTCTTCCTACTTAATAACGTGTTGACAGGAATTTTCCCACTTTTCCATGCTAATGTCGTCAACATGTTGTTAGCTAAGCTTCATAAATAACATCAACTAATTTAAACCCATTGCTTTATATCAGCCCAGATGAGTTCTACTCGATTAATACCGATGAATAGGGCGGTAATCGGAGAACTTTGTGTGCATGGCCTACAAACTATCAACGTAAATTTTCAGAACAGGCTTTGACCCTTACTTAGGTTGTAAAGCTCCAAACTTAGCATCCTTTCATGGAATGGGGCAAGTCCTGCATCTTATTTTTGTATGAGCCGTTGGGGCCTTTTCCAACTGCACACTATGGTACGGAGCGTTATCAATCACTAAAACAGATCTGGGAGGCAAGTTAGCAATTAGTTTTTCCATTAGCCATTTTTTGTATTTCCCCCCTTCATTTTGCGGTATATTAACTTTTTTTATTTTTACATAAAAATTCTCAAAGGCAAGAATCTCCAATAAACACACCAAAATACACAATATATTCAGTCCAAGTTTAACTACAGAAACACGGCGTCATTTAGGGGTGCAGGGGGTCAATTGCCCCCTCCTCCTAAGTTACAAGAAATAATTAGGTTACATTAGTGCTCTACCAAAAGAAAATTACAACATCTGTACTTTTAATACAAATATTTCACATTTAAGAAATAAAAAATTATTTTCTTTTAGGTCAAATATATCGTTAAAATCCACATGAAAATTCGGGAAACTGCTCCAAGCAATCTTGCCCCCCCCCCTCCATGCAGAAACTGAAATGACGCTCCTACAGAAACATATAGTAACTAACTCGGCGCCAATCAAGAAGGTGATTGACATTTCGCGGAGAGAGAGAGGCGACGTTGCCGCTCATCGCGACCACGTGGAGAGCGTGCTAGAACTGTGTCGAAGGCGACTGGGTTGCGCCTGCATTGTAGAGCGGATATTATTTATATTCGATACGAAGACAATTGTAAAATAATGAATCTACGTGCAGAGGATAGAAAATGCAAGAATATATCAGTGTAAATATCTGCGTTAACAGAAGAGACATACCTGTGAAATATTGATGCTTATTCTAATGGAAAAAATGCCAGATTTCCGAATCGCTTGCATGACTGCTGTTGTTGCTGCTGCTGCTCGTTTGATAGACAATGTTGCCACCGCCACCGTCGTCGTCATCATCATCATCATCTGAAGAGCTTCTAGAATTCCCCACGGAAATGACAAGCTGTTCTATAGTTTCTTCCAAAACTCCTTCATTTTCCCAAGCTGCACTTATTACGCCCTTTGTATGAGTCAGCGCTTTTTTTTCCCAGTTTTCAGCTTTTACTGCTGTTAGTGTCTCTTCTGTAAGCTTTATTACTGACGACACAGTGAAACCGTTATTATTTCGCCCAACATAACCCTTTATGTCGGCCCAAATTAATTCAATCCAGTTAAAATGACAATGATAAGGAGGAAGCCTAACTATTTTGTGACCATGTTCTGCAGCGATGCCATCGGCTACATAACTTGGAAACCGCGGTTTGTTTGCTTTCAAAAGTTCCCTCCTTCATCGGTATATTGCGGCGAACAAGCCACTGAATTATTTTCTCCTCTTCGAAATATTCTCTCACAGAGCATATTTCCCGCGCCTGTCCTTTAATTGGGATACCTTTACCAAATACAGTTTTGTTCGGTTCCCGAGTGCGCTCAGTTTTTCGTTTGGCTGCGCTATCTTTGTCACTATTTTTGGACATTATTAAATATCCATTAAACGTGTTAACACAACTATAAATGCTCACACAACACACGCACGCACAAATACACGGAGTCAAACACACGTAACACAAGGCAAATACCATACAAATAGGACGATGCAAAAGAACTTTTCAGTACGCAGGCAATCTCTAAACTGATACAAAACATAAGCAAGCTGGGGCTAAAAGGAGGACATTGTTTATAATTGCAGCGACAGCAGAAGATAAAGACTACAGTTCATGTTTACTGCAACGGTCGCTCGCCCGGCACGTCATGCCAATCACGTGTTACGATATCGCAACAAGGTATTTGCGTCTATCGTTGCTATGGAAACGTCTTACTAATTGGTCCTTCTAATGGTTGCTATGACGACCGCTGTGACGTATTCATTCCCTCCCATTCATTTAAAGCCTTCCGCCACGTGCTTAGTAACCGTCAATCACCTTCTTGATTGGCGCCGAGTATAATTTATAAATAGAAAGTTCAAGGTAACATAAAGTCATAAACAGACGGCTGGCAAGAGAGATGTTACTCGGACTACTGCTGCCGCTAGATTGAACTGATTACACTCACTGCGCATGCCCGAGAATTGGGGCTCGCTCACCGTCCAGATAACCAGTGCGCATCCAGGTTTCACCGGCACAAAACCATCGTCCCTACTGTAAGTTCTGGTGTAGAAAGTAGAGTTGGGTCGAGCGATTCTTTTGCAGTAATCGATTCATGGGATTCGTTCACGGTTCATGAATCGATTCATACGATTCTTCACGATTCATGAATCGTCCTCTTGCCACCTGTCCGCTAGTCTTTCCCACAGAACACCAAAGTCTCTCCTAGCGCACGATTCGTTCATGAATCGTCACTTTGTCTGCTAGTCTACCCTACTGCACGATTCAATCATGAATCATACCCTTGTCTGCTGGCCTGCCTTGGTGCACGATTCGTTCATGAATCGTTGCCTTGCCTGCCGTCTATTCTCACTCACGATTCTTACATATCGTCCCCGTTTGTACTTTGCAGTTTGCAGCCAAAATACGCAATCAGGACTCTTTTTGTTACGATGCTGGCTATGATCTTTTTTATTTGGTATATAAAAGACAATGTATGTAAAAGCACTTTCCGCATTATTTTGAGTAATGCACTTGGAGTTTCCTGAATTTGTCATAAAAATCAATCTGTGTGATTCCACTTAAGTTACGATTACATAAGGTATTATGCAAAGCAATTATGAAGATATTATTATTATTATTATTATTATTATTATTATGTATGTATTTATTTATTCTGCAATTGGGTACTTCCCGGTGGCAGAATTAAACCGTACAAAATTTACATCACCATGACTAGCTTACAATAATAATAATAATAAACAAGGCTAACAATACAAAATGATTAATTTTAAATATTAACAAAGCTTTTAAAGACCCTAATTACTGAATCATTTATAATTTACTTAACTATTCACAATTACTTAACTATTCACCATTTACTTCACTATTCACAATTTACTTAACTATTCACAATTTACTTAACTATTCTCAATTTACTTAACTATCTACAAAGTACTTAACAATTTACAAAGTACGTAACTATTTTCGAGGTACTTAACTATTTACAATTGGTCCTTATATTTAGTTACCAGTATTTTCAACCTGGTGGTGTCAACTTTAATAGTATAGTTTGTGAAATGAGTACACTAGTTAATTAACCAACATTTATTCTGCTAATATTATTTCTGAACTGCTTTAAGGTCAGAGGACAGCCCTGAAAGGCTGCTACAGGCAATTCATTCCATTCCTCAATGGTTCTATTAACAAAAGAAAATTTTCCCACGTCGGTTCTGCACTTTCTACCCCTAATTTTAAACAGATGATCGTTTCGACCGTAGTGTGCTGGATTCTCTAACCTTTCTCTAACATCCGCCCAAGCATTTGAACCAGTATAAGCTTTAAATAACGCAACTAATCTATGTTTTTTACGCCTAACTTTTAGCGGTTCCCATTCATTCTCTTCACCTTTTGTAAACCCAAAATCTTTACCTCTCCTTATGAATTTTATAGCCCTTCTCTGCACGTTTTCTAAGGAATCAATCTGATTGACTCTGTATGGGTCCCAACATGCTACTCCATATTCCATAACCGGCCGCACTAAAGATTTGTAGGCTAGTTCCCTGGTCTTTGCGCTCTCCTTTTTCAGTATTCTCATTACGAAATGCAATGCTTTCCACGCTTTCCTAGATGTACTATTTATCTGTTCCCCCCATCCAGCATTACTTGACAAGCACACTCCCAAATATTTGCAGCTGTCCACCTGTGGAATTGGTTCCCCGCCCATTTGATAGTTTTGTATAATCTTCCCCTTAGTTCTGCTAAAAACAATGGACTTACTTTTCCCAGCATTAATTGTCATTTTGTTTGCTTCGGCCCACCGCCTGATTTCATTTAGGTCGTCCTGAAGAGCAGTCTCATGCATGGAATTCCTAATCTTATTGTAAATAATACAATCGTCTGCGAACAGTCTTATCTGGCATTTAATGTTTATATGGATATCATTAACAAAGATAAGAAACAGTAACGGGCCCAGTACCGAGCCTTGGGGCACGCCCGAACTTGCGGTCCCCCCTTCTGACAGTTCTCTACCTACTCTTACTCTTTGCGTCCTCCCTTTCAAAAATTGTTCTACCCACAATACAACGCGATTATCAAGTCCCGCATTTGCTAGTTTCCGGATGAGTAAACTATGTGGCACTACGTCAAAAGCTTTAGAAAAATCTATCACCACTGCATCAGTCCTTCCCCCTGCATCCACCTCATCCGCCAAATCTTGAATTAATGAAGTTGTTTGACTTTCACATGAATACCCGGATCTAAACCCATGTTGCGCTTTGTTGAACCACTGTTTGTTTTCTAAATCCTCCCGTATGTATTCTGCAATTAGATGCTCCATTACTTTACACACTACCGACGTTAGGCTGACAGGCCGATAATTATTTATTTCTGTTTTATTACCCCCTTTGTATATTGGAACTACAATAGCGGATTTCCAGTCTTCCGGTAGTGCACGGTTGTTAATTGACATGTTAAACAAGAGCATTAGGTAGGGAATCATGGCTTCTCCCCCTATTTTTAATATTTCAGTAGGTACGTTGTCCGGCCCTCTTGATTTTCGATTCTGTAGCATCTTGATCCTTTTACGTAATTTTGGCGCCATTATTTGAAAAAGCGATTCTCCACCACTCCTATTTTCCCGTTCAGGACTATCATCCATTTGATGAAAGACCGATACAAAATGTGCATTTAATATGTTCGCCTTTTCCTTATCATTTATTACGGCAGTCCCGTTAACTTTGAAATCTGGTATGCCTTCTTTATTACCCCTGCGTCTCCTCACATAATTGTAAAATGCTTTCCATTCATCACTTTCCTTATTTAAAATTTGTTCTAAGAACCGCTCCTGCGCTTGCAACTTTTCGTTTTGTAAATTCTTGGTTAATTCTTTAAATTTAATAAAATGCCATTCTGATTTCCTCCTTTTATGATACGCGCGCCTTGTTTTCCTTTTAAGTGACCTAATACGTTTTGTATAAAATTCTGGATCAGCGTTATTTTTCATAACTTTAAAAGGTACATGTTTCATAATTGCTTCCGAAGTAAGTGTTTTGAAACTAGCCCAGGCTTCATTTACACTAGTGGCAGATTTTACGAAGGACCAATATTGCTCGCGTAGAAAATTCTGAATAGCAGCCCCGTCCGCTTTCTGGAAATTCCAGCTAATTGATGTTTGTTCTAATTCAAACCGGTTTAATCGTCCCCCCCAGCTTACTTCTAATTGCACACAATGGTGGTCACTGATACCTGGCAAGACCTCACATTCAGCAAACAAAGACTGAGGCCTGCATAAAAATACATTTAGTAAGGCTGATTGCCGAGTACTTGTGTTAACGACTTGCAACAAACCCTGTTCCCAAACCAGAAAATTAACAAGATTTTGGTCTTCGCCTCCTGTTAACTGACCTTTCCAGTTTACATTTGGCAGATTTACATCCCCTGCTACAATAACGTTTCCCTTTACGGAAGAGATTTTTTCTATTAATTTATGCAACGTTTTGTGATTAGTTTCGCTAGGTGGTCTGTAGCAAGCTATTATTGTTATATTATTACCTTCGTTTTTTTGATCAATAATTTCAATTGCCATAATCTCTACATCCTCTTCTACCCATAGCGCTTTGCTTTGTAACTCTGACTTAGCGCAAATAAAAATTCCCCCTCCCCTTCCGTCCCTGTCCCTCCTAAACACCCTGTAATCTGAGCTGAAAACTTCCGCATCATTTATATCAACATTTAGCCATGACTCCGTACCTATAATTACATTTGGATTACATATCTCCATTAAATTCCAAAACTCTACAACTTTATTCATAATACTACGGCAATTTACCTGTAACAGCTTTAAAAAGCCAGCCCCTACCTGTGAATCTTCGTTTCTCCGAGGTTGTTGTCACTGTTGCTTCTGCCGCTTGCTGCCATCGCTCCACGTCGTCACCCTCCCGAACAAAGCTGCCAACTTCGAAGATCCACTTCGGTTTAAGTGCACACCGTCCCGTCCGTAATCCCAGTCTTCAATCCACGAATTTGGGTCCAGAAAATTCGCGCCCAGTCGCTCCGCTACCCATGCATACGAGTCGTTTACCTGCATTATCTTCCTCCAGTTGACATCGCGTCGTCTCAAAACTCCACTAACGACGATCTTCGCTGAGGGAAATAGCTGCCTTGTCCGTTTAACTAAGTCGTACATGTCTCCCATCACGTAGTTTACACTTCTCCGCAGGTCATTGCTCCCAACGTGCAATACAATCGTTTTATAGCTGTCTTCCATCTCCTCTTGCTTTTTCTCGATTTCCCCCAGCAGTCCTTCAGTCCTTATGCCAGGATAGCAAGCTACCTCTGCATTCGGGTTCCCCGCATTTCTCACAATAGAGTCTCCGACTATCAAACATGGTTTCCCCTTTTCTTGTCCATTTTCTTTCCTGAGCTCCCTGAGTTGGCTATTCTCTTCTTCTAACTTCCGAATTTTCTCTTCCGCGCGTTGGAGCTTCTCGCGTAACACCCGTGCTTCTTCTTGCAGCTTCTCCAGTTTCTTCTGATTTGCGATGACCGTTTCAGTTCCCCTGCAGTCCTTACATTCCCAGTTTTCTTCGATGTTCTGGTCCCTCTTAATTTTTTGGCAGCCAAAATGGTACCACTTCGCGCAGCTGCTGCATTGTAGTCCTGTCCTTAAAGCTTTGTTGCAGCTCCCACATCCTTCATCAGTCACAGGTCCTGGGTTTAATTCAACACCTCCTATCACGAGCAAAGTTACTAAAACAAACGCCGTAAAATAACACTTGGACGTTACGTTCGTCCTACCTAATACCTGACTACCTGCTATCCACGATCCCCTACCCGTCCGCATTCCGATCCTTGCTCGGTAAACCATCAACTCCACCCCCATGGCCGCTACTTGTTTATACCTGCGTGTACTTGGAACGTCCTGACACGACCTCTCCCCTCAAGGTCTCGAACACGAAATTATTATTATTATTATTATTATTATTATTATTATTATTATTATTATTATATTCTTCATTTCGATGGTTAGGCATTCCACCTGTCTTCGATTCTTTACTTTACTCCCCTCTTTTCCTGGGGTATCCGATGTCTCTTTTTCCTGACGGTTTGTATTGTCATTTAGTTAATATTGCTTTCCAGTTAAGTTAGTTTTCTTCAATTTTATCATATAATTTATAAATATTCAGTTCTCTAATTTTATCGTTTCGTTTCTTATTAGGTCTTAATCTAGTGCATTCTCAAGTTCTTCGTAAAAATCCCATTTCTGCTGTCTGAATTTTACTTTTGTCCAATTTTATTATTATTATTATTATTATTATTATTATTATTATTATTATTATTATTATTCGTCACTACTACCGAAGTTGCGCGCACAAATAAGCTTCATAATTTTTATAAATACGTGAAAGGCCCGGTATGCAGAGAATAATAATTTTTTACATAAATTTTACATCAGCATATTCGAGGTACTTTTAATGCATTAGAATTGGCTTAGTTATATCGATGCATGTTCTTATACTTTTACTGCAGATTATAGTATACAAATTAATGCTTTTAAATTATATAATTTTAAAATGGTATTCAAACCAAGAATTCAAAAATTCATTATTTTTCCTCCATTTTGCATATAATTTGGTATTGTATGTTATAATACTTACTACACTGTAATCATGCAATACTGTGTATCAGATCTCTCAGTAAAGTACTGAAAATTACGTATATTGTTTATACCACGTGCTGCAGCCTCCGTTCATCCATTGGCAATGGTTACGATTCATTTTACTGCGCTTTACAGCTATTTACGCAATTTGGTTTTTAAGAATTAATCTTTCTCGGCTGAACTCGATACTCCTAGGTTATGCCATCAGCATCTCAAAGAATCGTGTTGATCTAGCAATTCACATTATAAATTCTAATGAACCTTTCAACCTGTGCAATTTACTACTACGAATCGACAGAACTCGGCAATATTGCGGTGCTGTACTTTTTTCGTATACTATGATACAGCATCACAATGCTTGGTAACTTTCCTGCTCATCATCGTGCTCACTCGGCAGCATTCGTTCGGGCTCGGCTTGGAAGCCAAAGTTAAGAGTGAGCAGTAAACAAAGCGCAAACGAGAATGAATCGAGAACGTCCTGATCACGATTCTTGCGATTGTTTTTGAACGAGGATTCGTGCACAATTCTTGCGATTCTTTTTGAACGACGATTCATGCACGATTCATTTTGAACCACGATTCATGTACGATTCTTACGATTCATTTTGAACGACGATTCATGCTAAGGCTGACACGATTCATACGATTCTTTCCTTTTAGTCGTTCATGAATCGCCCCATGTCTAGTAGAAAGTGAAGATGGAGTAATAAAAGTCTCAATTTGTGCATATAAAGAAAGTTTTAGAGTATGATAATTCTTTCACACTGGCTTTGTGTCTGGGCACTTAAGTTGAAAGTTGGAATCAGATTTGAGAAATTCAGTGCTACCACCAGGAGTAAAACATGAATCTTCATCTATGGACGGCGTGCACCAATCTGGAGTAAGCTCTACTTTTGTAGTAAACTACTATTCAAGTCAACACTCGGCGACTTCCATACGAGAGTAAACTACTTCCGAAGAATTTTACTCCTTTCAGATACTCCCAGATTAAATTACCGAAGAAGTAAATGTCGGAGAGTACCGTCATGTAGTGTGTTACTACGGAATTAAATAGTGCACAAATATAGGTTAGAATTTACTTTTACGACATAGATGGAGTAACTAGTCGATTCAACTAGAATACCGTATCGTATTTGGAGGAAGGTATTTTTGACGTGTTCATGGATTACTTAGATTACATGGATGATCTCAATATTGAAAACAGCGATTACTTAGGTTACATTGATCTCGACGAAAAAACAACGGGAATGCGATAGCGGTATTTGAGAACCATATGATACTTATACAGAGAGAGAGAGAGAGAGAGAGAGAGAGAGAGAGAGAGAGAGAGAGAAAGTTTAATGAACATTTCGGTATTAGGAAAGAATCTTATACACGTCTTTTAAACCTGCTTGGAGAACATTTCAACAAAACTCAGCTCTATAATCCAAACTGCAATTATTGTTATGTGTCCTGTGAGTGTTTCGTACCGTAGTATTTCAGATGCTTGAGCTGGTATTACAATGAATTTAACGTAATGTGACAAAGTCTTACACTGTATTAAATGGAGATATTTAGAATTTACTTAACGCGATGTAACTTAAAAGTTTCGCAATGTCAAATGTTCCTTCCCGTTACGTCAATTTTGATTTCACATGGTAATTAGAACCAATCGGAACTAGCTCGAAGTAATAAAAGAAGTATCAATCAAGAGTCATTCCCATTACGTTAAGTGCATGCCAATTATACCTTTAGTTTACTAGCATTTTCATGTCACGTTAAGTAAATTCATGGATTTCCCGGTATTAAAGGCGATGTTATAAATAAACGTTCACCACGCGTCTGCTGGTCGTATATTTTATTGCGTTGTTAGAGTGCTTTTGAGGTTAAGAGCAAAGTACCTACACATATAAATATACACGAGTGTTCAGAAAATAAAAGGCAATTCTTCTTCACTTTTACAGATTTCCCACACATTGTGTGGAATTGACTGCACGCATGTTAGTATTTTGTGCCCATCCGTGAATATGGTGAACTTTTCCGAAATCAGAAAGGGTATTTCTCCATCAACACGCAAGTTATCTGCGATGCAAAATGAAGATTAGAAACATTGTTTCCAGTATTTTAAGCTGCTCTTCAATACGTTTCCCGTCGCTCGAATCACGACTCGTCAATCACGACTTTCCAGCATTTTTATAACACGTTTTCTACACTCATATTGTTTAAATTTTTTTTATCTCTACCAACAAACATTTATCTCTTTCGCTGACGTTTCTCCCGTTTTCTACCGCACATAACCTTATTCATGATCGCATCAAGCAAATCGCGTAAACAAAACAATACCTCCGGGAGTAATGAGCTCTTCCCTCCTTAGTCGTAACTAAAAGAGTAAATTGTAATTGAGCTCTCCAACGTTACTTCCAGAGTAAATTGCTCCCGTAGTAACCTACTTCTTTAGTAAACATTACTTCCGAAGCAATTTAATCCAACATGGTGCACACCACCCTAAAAATTCATCAGTAGCTCAGCAGAAAAAATCCAAGCTCAAGATACAACAACGTTTCTGGGAGTCGATCATAGTTAAGGATGCAGATAACATATCTGTGAGAATGTTCTATAGCAACCAAGGTTACTGACAATAGTTAAGTGTAGATTTGACTTAAATAGGTTTGATAAAATTATAATTTAGCTTCATGTGTACTACTTTAAGTTTTAGTTTTTATTATAAGATATTTCATAGTCTAAAATGGGATGATTTGTCTTGTTTTGTGCTATCCTGTAAAATTTACATTTCCAGACTTATCAGGTTGTTCACTGGGGTCAACATGTAGTGGTTTGCTACTCTCCCTTCCCCTTCTTGTTTATAAATTTGATAATTTCAGCATAACAGAGCAAACCATGTATGCCACAGCATGCAAATGTTTCTTTGTTGGCGAGATGAATTTGGAGATGAGATTACTGATGTTGGAAAAATCACAATAAAGACCAGCAGTAGTACAACTGTTTTCATCAAAAGACTTAGCAAGTCCAGCAGCTAAAAGACATCAAAATACCAAATGAACTGTGTAACAGAGTTCAAGATCAAGTTCAATTTATTTCATCCATGATAACATCTGCATGTTGTGGATTCGTCAAGTACAATTATTATTTACAGTTGCAATATTTACAAATACAATTTATTTACAATTCTTAATTGGCAGCCCCACACTTAAATTCCTCCAGACTATAAAGTACATTTACTAGTAGGTGCCTTTTTATTCCTTTCATAGCTTGGTTAGCATTTTTGATCAATTTCATTTTTTCAGGTAACTAGAATTGTTAATATGGCAGGAAAAGCTTGATTAATTTTTATAATATTACCAATAGTAATTGTCTCATATTCATTCATACTGCTACTGTATAAGGCATTTTTTTTTTTTTGCAGAAACTCTGTTTTTATACAGTAGATGAATACTTGAAATTTAAGGTATGCTTATGTATGGTTGAGTTATCTTGTATTATATTTCTTTCTTTGTTATCTTGTATATATTTATTAATTTATTTGATCTATTAAGAATAATTACATTTATACAATTATGATTTATTGTAAATAGGCTTTTAAATATACAATTATATGTAATGTAATTACTTTCTGGCGTATTCTGTATCAGTGTACCGCATACAGTATTTGAACTTAAAAGGATTAATAAATTTAATTCAATTGAAAAATTATCAGTGAAGTTAATTCTATGATGAGTAAATAAGCTTTGAAAGATATAATCCATGAAATCTGTGTTTTCTATATCAGATATAATATGTTTCTTTATAGTGTGGAAACCTCAAAGTGAGGTTAGAATTAAGCTGAATAAAATAACTATGTGAAGAACTTCTTGCTTTGCTTAGCAAACATTTAGAACACGTTTTATCATCACTTCCTGCATCCTCAGCTGCACATAACCATTGGAGAAAGACAATTTATTTACAGCTGCAGACCTCTTCCTCCAAGAGAAGGAAGTCCACAATATTCAGTGTGTAGTTGAGTATTATGTGTGTCTGTGAAGCATGTTCCAAGTGAAATTTGTTAAGTGAAGTAAATTATTTTGTTTAGCTAATCCCTTAGCTAATGACTTTATTGAATTACATATGCTTCACTTTGTTGGATTTTATATTCATTTAAAATCATTAGAATTCAATATTTAGGTATTTAGTTTTTCAAATGTATGAAGTGAATTATGTAATGCAGATATTTTTGAAACTGTGTTTAATAAAACAATGAATGCTAATATTTGTAATGCAACGGATAAGTGAAGGCTTAGACAGAAACAAAATGTTTACTGACAAAGCGACAATGTTTTCTATTTCAGGCATTTGAATTAGCAACTGGGGACTATTTGTTTGAATCACATTCAGGAGAAAACTATACTCGTGATGAGGACCATCTAGCTCATAGTATGGAGCTTCTCGGGAAGATTCCAAGGCACATTGTTTTCTCTGGAAAGTATTCTAGAGAGTTCTTCAACAAA
This sequence comes from Deroplatys truncata, assembly GCA_030765065.1. NCBI lineage: Eukaryota > Metazoa > Arthropoda > Insecta > Mantodea > Mantidae > Deroplatys > Deroplatys truncata. The sequence continues at coordinate 170,248,019 of CM060990.1, forward strand.
CGAGGTGATTATGGTGTACAGCTATGTACTTATTTAAGAGAGGCTGTCAGTTTATAGTTTACATAATGTAATAATCTGTATAAATGTGATAAATATTGCTCTTCTCTGGTGGGTTCATGTAGAACTGTGGTGCATATTGGCTATTAACAATGTTTCACATAAAATATCTACTCTCACAACTCTAGAGAAATTTTGTTTTGCAAATTATAAATAGTATGAAAGATGCCATTTGTTCCTAGTTCTAGTGCATTTCATTTAGTTTAGTCAGTTGTACTGATGGAAGGTGTATGTCATTAAATCAGAGAAAGATACCAATAAAGCCAGGGAAACATTATATGAACAGCTTTTGTTCATCATTCATAGAAGTTTAGACCCATTCTTTGGAAAAAGTAGACATTTGTAAATGCACATTCCCATGCTTGTTTATAATAATTAATTAATCCAGAGAAATAGCCAAAAAGAGAACTTCTGGATTCCAGTGACACGGGTGTATATATATTGATTATTAGTGACATGTCAGAGAACACCTAGGGTCTCTAAAGACATTCATCTCCATCTGGGGATTAAAGTTTGATGTATGCATACACGCATCAAATAAGGAATAACAGCTGAGCCTATCCACACGCTTGAAAGGGTATCTCTTTATATTGGTTTTAAAACTGACAGTAAATGGTTTACTTTGGGGCATCAGAGTAGTACGCATTGTTGCCAAAGTGAAAGTCCAAAGTCACATACACAATAATGATTGTGATTATATCTCTTAAGCTGTGTGTAGGTGTGGGATTTGAGTCTCACATCTAACTGTATCGGATATTAAGCTCAAAATGGGACAACATATGTAATGAAACTTGGGCTTTCACATCTATGCATCGGTTCTAGAAGTGATGCAATTATCATATTCAAATGCATCCAGACTCTATACATGCCCAAAAATATTGGAATTTGAGTTGAGCATTCCTATGATGCAGCATGACTGACAGGTGAGCTTCACTGTGTCTGTCCATATACCAAGGTCATGCTTGGATAATATAAAATGCTCATAATTTGTTTAGCTTACATCTTTATACACGTTTGCAGTCATGGCATGTGTGTTGTTTGCACACATCTTAACCCATTGTCATCTTATTTAAATATCTTCATGACTACATCAGAAATCTGATTTAATCCCTGTACAGCAAGTGCATTGTGAAGCTTAAAAATCCATATAAAATCAACCAATATAATTTCTTTCCTTAAATTTTTCTTTCATGATGCTGGAAGCATTAACTCACCTATTTTGATGGCCTAATACAACATATAATTTTGTTCAGTTTGTTTTCTTTCTTGTCTGTGGATGGATTGTACATTGGAAAAGGGATGCGTGGTTTAGCTTGCAGTCTCAATTGGGGTATACTCAGCTGAAGGTTGACCTCTAAAATAAACTCAGGTGGTGTTACACTTTGAAGCAGCTGATGAGTGACATTGGTTCTAAAGCCTGTGTACTTGTGAGTTGGTCTTTTTCTTAACAGTCATCTTGTGAAACACAAGTAAACTATTGAATGTGCATAAGTTTAGCAGATAGAAAAAATATTTCCCTGTAGCCTTTAACTGTGTGTCGCATTACAGGAAACAAAGCTGTCGCTTGATCTTACAAATTAACACCTACCATTTGCTTCTGATACTTAAGGGCACATTTTGGTTTCTTTGCCTCCTTTCTGGGTGGCTGACCTTTCCTTCTTAGCTTGCTTATTGCTGTAATTTCAGGAGCCTAATGTTTACCCAATAGGAAACAGACATCTTTTTCTTTCCATTTTACACACAGTACATTCATTGCTGACCATGATTCATACTCACCATATTTCACTTTATTATGAGATGATCAGGCAACATATCCTTCTTATTCCTTTCACAGTACCAACAGCATTAGTTTTTCTATTCATCAGTCTTCTAAAGAGAAATGGAGAACCTTTTGAATGCTACCTGTTTGTTAAAAATGGAAGTATATGTAGTTTTATTGGGCAGGATTTAAACACCAATACTAACTTAATGCAAGTACAACTCATATACGACACAAATGGGTTAATATTACAATGCGGCATGAAACACAGTACCAACATTGGTGGGTGGTAAAGTAAATACAGATGAGTCTTCAAAAGAACTAAAAGCTGATGCAATTTGGAATGAGTGCTAGCAGTCAATGCAGGATGTGTTATGGAACCCTTTTTCATAGCTCAAAACACTGTCAACTTAGTGAGTGAATTTTCAGTTTATGTTAAAATGTTTAAACAGCTGTGTCGGTGAAAATTCTAAACAAATTAAAACTTTGAGCATTCACCTTGCAGTTTACTTAAGGGTTAACAATTAATTACTGGTAGCAATAAATTGTTATTACTTATTTTTAAATTTGGGTTTTATAGGACTTTATTTTTAGATTAAATTAAAATGAGGTGTTAAACATGAAGAAAGTGATTTTATTAGAATTTGTAAAATTCAGAGCCATAAAATATTTTACTTCCTAACTATATCAAAAATCACTTTTGGGCAACCAGCCAGGTGAAGAGAGAGAAACTTGGCAAACTTTTGAGGTTTGCCATTGTCCTCCTCATTAGAGGCTGGCAAGGTTAATTACATACACTCATCAGAGAGGAGGTCAGAAGAGGGCTCTAGGATGTGGAGCACTTCATTTTCCTTTCCTTTTAGCATGTTTATTCCATAGCATCTCTTATTGGGATATATACCATTTCTTATGTTGTAAAACACAAACCTATCCTGTTTAAATGCCAGCAACAACATGAAGTTGCCATCTTGTGCTTGAAACTCTTTTATGCAAGTAACCTGGGGTAAATATACATCAAGCCATTGAAGTACAAAGGGTTACAGACATTGATTGGTCAACTTAGTTACCCAGCAAGGGGATCAGGTTTCCTTAATTCTTATGCCTGGCATGCCATTCTCCCCCCCCCCCCAAAATACTGCACAGTTGGTTGCTTCACACAATACCTTGCATACATAAATATTACATGAATAAATAATCATTTCAAAGTTGGAATTTGTAACACTAAATACCCAATTGCAGGAAAGCAAATCAAATCAGCTACTGATTGTCAATCAGTTAATATCTAATCAGTTTGATTTTTCATTGAGTTGCACAAACGCTAATCACCAATCACAGAATGTTCATCAACTGATTGCCAAAATGGATTTGGTAGCAGTGCATTTTAGAAACCACAGCCAGCAGACGATGCTCCTTTCTTTGTTCGTTTAAAGCTTCATGAACGGAAGACCTGTTGATTGCAAGTTTAAAATAGGTGAAAATGAATCACTAGAAGCATTAGGGGCCTCCGATCGAGGCTGGGGCTTTATAAGGTCCCCAATAACAGAGGAGCGATTTCAAGGGTTGCTTCTAATCACATGAAAAACCATTGATTTACTGACTCCAATAAGATCAACTAACACAGCCTGTAAGGTCCCAACTGCACAAAATTTCAGTGTGATTAGCAGCTGATTCATTACACGAAGTGAGAAGTTCCAATTAGTCTCTGTAGTCAAGCAAGTATTCTTCGATTCTTGAAAGTAAATGTAAATGAGTCCTTACTTAATCTAAATCTCTGTTCAAATTCCTTATCATTATTTGTAAAGAAGAATTCTTGTCTCTCTCTCTCTGAAGCACCTTGATCTTAATATTAGATCTTAGTGCTATTTGAAGATTTCTTCATTAGAAGACTCTATTAATTTGGCTTTAGAACAGTAGTGCAACCAAAAGCAAATTCACAAAAGAATACATGGCTGTTGAGAGGTTTACATCATTGTTAAGCTGAAGAGTCGCTGCTAACTGCTTTTTAAGAACATACTTATTTTTAATGAGAAGAAAGAAATTTCTGCTCTGTTATTCACTCTATTTTAGGTTAGCTTATTGGTATGTATTCTCTACTTCTAAACACCCACTTACAAAAGGGTTTTAAGTTACCTAAAATAAAAATAGGCCTGTTTACACTTTTTTTCACTGGAAAATAATTTTATAACATAATATTTTGCACCTTTTCACCACATCTTTTAGAAAGAAAGGTTTACAATAGACCCTCGTTTAACCGAATTCCAAGGGACCGAAAAATAGCTAATTTGGTTTAACGAAGTTTGAATTAACGAGGTTTTGTAAAAATAGTCCCGTATTATCTGAAATTGGAAAATACGCCTGTTAAGTTCACTTTCTCTCTTGTTATGCGTACCAATGAACGAGGGTGTTCCACTTCTAAGAAAAAGTAAAAATAACTGCTGTATACGGTATATTTGGCAATTGTTTAATTGAGAAAGTATACTGTCAAATGCTTGCCATATATTTTTTTTAAAACAGTACTATTTGGAACAATATTGCACTCATTGAATTAGTGGATCGTATAATACAACAAACAATAACCTTAAGAAACACTTTAAATATAGCATTCTTTTAAGCGGAACACATGTTTTAGTTACAACTCTTATCCATTACACATTTTAAGTTCTATAATTTGAAAAAATCATTATTTGTTGTTGGTGGACCGTTGGTCGTAATATTATGGCACTCTCTGAAGATACCACATCCAGGGCAGCCTGAAATGCCATGGAGACATCAGAAGTGGCAGAAAATTTTTCGAGAACAGAAATTGCAGCTGCAACTTCAGTGTGGGGTCGCGGTGTCGCATCTTCATGTTCCTCCTCAGAGGATGACATTAAAGAATTATCATTCTCTTCTGCATCATCAGCAGATGACTGGTTCTTCAGCAGCACAGATGTTGTCTACATACATCCATTCTTCCATAATGACGGTACAAGAGGGCACCAACTGGGTGTAAGCGTATAGAAGAGCATTATCAGAATCCCAATTGTATCCATATTATAAGTTCAGATGTGGATCGCCAGTTTCCTGTTCAGTTTCAGCGGCGTTATCAGTTGTTGTCTAAGCCTTCTTAAAACAGTTAGTTATGGTGTCTGTTGTAACTTCATCTCAAGCAGCAGATATGTTGCAGATAGCTTGCAGTGCATTATAATGTGGAACTGTTTTTTGTAGTTCTATTGCACTGAAGGTAGCCTTAACCAGTCGGTGTCTGTAATTACGCTTCATTGAGGCAATTATTTCTTGATCCAATGGTTGCAGACGGCTCTGGTGTGAGTTGGTAAGAAGACATCTTCTATGTTCGGAAGTTCCAGTCATCGAACTGATGTGCCGAGCAGTGGTTCAAAGTTGCTCCTCTTTCTCGCAGCCATTTGTTGTTGAATCTACAAGAGATTTGGTCATTCAAGCTTTATTGTAATTCTCGTACTGACTTAGTGGATTGAATAGGTTGACCGTTTTAAAACAATGTGGATTTTTGTATTTTCCAATCACAAATGGTTTGAGCTTCTCAGAACCATCTGAATTACAACACAAGACCACTGTCAGTCTCTCCTTGCTGCGTTTTGCTCCGTGGCATTTTCCGCCCTTGGCATGTAGTGGCATCAAGTTACTGAAAATGCTTGCTTCACCCATATTAAACACATTTCTTGGGTGATGATGAGAGAGCTTAGATTGAAACTCCCGCGCCCACTCATTGGTATCTTTCTCGTTTACTCTATGTGCCTCCCCACAGACACTGAAAGCCCTGATTTTATACTCTTCTGAAAACGCCATAGCCCTCAGAAGACAAACCAGAAATTCCTTGTTTCTGGGGAATTTCCCGAGCCTTGTTTTGAAGCATGGGGCCAGACAGTGAAAAAGAAAATTAAGAAAAATTATGTGAAATGCATAATGGAAAATACCGCAGTGTACAGCACAACACTTCGGTTTAAACGAAGAATAACATATGGAATATGCAATGAAGGGACCAAATTTTAGTTTGTATACAAATTATCCGAAATTTTGTTTAAGCGGTAGATTTTTTGATGTAATTCAGTAAGGACTGAGCAGCTACTACAGATTAACCAAGTTTTTGGTTTATCCGATTTCGAATTAGTGTGGGTCTACTGTATATTGCAATTACAATATTTATATGTTTATCATTGAGGAAAGCTAGAACCTGGTAATAGAATAAAATTATGATAAATATTACTTTAGCAATAATTCCACATGCCACACTTTAGCAAACGTTAATGCAATTTTAGAAAATAACTCACAGGAACCTCTTCCATTCACAGGAGAACTGCACCATATAAACAAATTGAAGCCTTGAGGTTTACTGGAAGTGTTAACAGAGAAGTATGATTGGAGGCATGATGAAGCAGAGGCATTTGCCAATTTCCTGACCCCAATGCTGGCTTTTGATCCAAAAGGACGAGCAACAGCAGCAGAGTGCTTACAGCATCCATGGTTTAACTCATGACTGCCATCTGAAAAATCTGAATGAAAGCAGCAGTTGATATGAACTCCCATGTTTGGACTACAATTTCTCAGAATGTGCTAAAGTTGTAATATTTTTGTAGAACGTTTAATACATCTTAGGGACCTAAACTGGAAGGAGCACCATGGTGCATAATATATTGGTAGCATTGATGAGTGAACCATACAGACAGGGTACACAATTCATATGCAGTAGTTAGAGACTTGCAGAGTTATTTATTGTTGTATGCACCAGCAAACTGTCAGTCAGTATTATGCTACAAGAACTAAAATACACATGAAATATTGATGTAGACTATATTTGTGTGTAGTATGTGTCTTTGTGTAAATTGTTTGATACACATTTCTGGGAACACAAGTTGAATCGGTATATGCAAGTAAAACTGAACTTTAAAGTTGGCTTAAGAACTTTAGAAAAAGGCCCATTGTTACAAACTGAAAGAATAAACTTTATTATTAATTTATTACTTTGTATTTAATTTTAATATGGCTAGAATATTACAGAAACCCACAAATAAAATTTTTTAGCTTTTAATGTTGTTCCCATGAAAGAAATTATGCATACTGAAAAAATAGGGGCTGGTTTTTATTCAATGCATATAAAAATGTTTTATGGTTAGTTATAAGCTATACTCTTTATAAATGGTTTATATTATCAGTAGAGGTAGGCAAAATATGAAATTTCATGCTTACTGTCATTATGGGAACAAGTATTTTTACATTTTGCGGTATGTAGAGTTCAATAATCGTGACAAAATTTCATATTTCATAATATTTTGGTAAAATCTTCATATTTTGTAAGATTTATGATTTTTCGATTTTAAAATAATTTCTATTATCAATGAACTGGGCTTTCCAGATATCTGTTAGTGTAGTTTTCTATGAAACATGTTTAGAAAATCCAAGCCACTCTTTCCAACAAGTCAGGTACAGTTGAGAAAATGTAGCATTTCCTCTATATGATGTCACCTGTGAAATTAAATGCACTCTATTTTTGAAGAGCTTTTATTTTCGCATACCAATGCTTTTAGTGGCGTATTGTAATTAGTGTTAAGCAAGAAAAAGCAACTAGTAATCTCTGTTTCTTTTTTCTAAGTTTAAAGTTTTTACAATGCTTTAAATCTATCAACTACATGTAATTTGTTGTATTCTATTTGATATTTTATTATTAAATATGGAGAAAAATTTACAAAGCCTATTTTTTTAAACCATTGAAGTTTTGTCTTTAAAACATGTATTTCATAATATTTTGGGATTTTTTCTTGATATTATCATATTTTAGAAATTTTTCTTCATATTTTGCCTTTCTGTAATTATCAACTTTTAAATATATAAAAATCCATGTAATGTTTAAGTTTTATTAGTAATTGTATATCACTGTGTATCAAGAAAAGCTTGAAACTTTGGAATGAATTTCTAAGATTATCTTTATTTTGGCTTTTCTTCCATCCATACTTAATGAAACCAGTGCGATGTAATTGACAGAACACTGTGGAGCCAATGAAAGCAAAGAGTTGCTACTTGGTGTTCATTTCAAAGTGTGCCATGACAGGTTGACTTGCGAGTCAGAGAAGTTGCCTAGCAAGCAGGCATTCAGTCTGAACATGAGAACCTTCCATGTCATAACAAGACATGGCGAGTCTGTACAGCATGTGTCCTACCAAAACCACTTTCACACTGTTTGGTTTGATCGATATGGAAGGTCCATGAAAGCTGTAAGCATGGTGCTTATCACTAACATAGGGCAGCATGAATTTGCCAACAGAGTGTGTTGTGGCTACCTTCCAAAATTGTAAACAAAAACATTCTGTGCAGAATGAATGAATGAATGTAGTTTGGGTTATTCAAGAAAGATTAACATGTTTGATTGTTTATTTTACTTTATTTTACACTTTTGCTTGTGACATTGTGAGGCACGATATTTGGTCTGTATTTTATGATTAATATGAAGCACTCTGCCTAATAAGGGAAAAAGGATGATGATACGTCATAAGTATTTTGTGTACCTAAAGCATAACTTAAGTCAGAAATCAATTATTGAAATACAGATACATCGGTCAGGTTGAATTCTGGAACCTAAAATGAGTACTTATTTCTACAAGGAGAGAAAAAAAAATGCATGAAGATTTACAGTATGATCAGAAGCCTGTTAGGGAAATGAAAGTTTCACTTTGGTTCCACATGTGAATCATTTACCTCCAAACCGTTCCTCACCCTTCAATCTTGCTGTGGTAGGTCACATCCAGCATTGCAAGTGCCACAGATGCCACTGCCTCAAGTATAATTTGCCTCAGTTCATTCATGTCCCTGATGTATCTAGTAAAGACACGATCATTGAGATTTCCATAGAGGAGAAAAAAAATCCAACTAGGGGGTGGTAAGTCTGGCGACCTTGGATGCAACTGAGAAGTACTTATGACTATATAATAGACAATAATAATAAAAGTAATAATAATAATAATAATAATAATAATAATAATAATAATTATTATTATTATCATCATTATCGTCATCATCATTAATGTTGGTATTTTTATTTTACCTGTCTGGAAAATGTGTCTCAAGAAATATTATTGTACTATGGACAGAGTTATCAGGAGCACCATCTTATTGGAACCGAGCATTCTGTTTTATGATGTCCTCTAATCAATGAAATCAGAAAATTTCATTCTGACTGAATATTCAACTTCCCATTGAAAAGCATCTTTTATTAGGATAGAGCAACCCATACCTCAATTTAGGGAAGTGACTGACTTTATGAATTTGTTAGGAGGCTCTGAACTCAATATATAACAATTTTGGGTGTTGACATAGTCATTGAGGTGGAACAGCATTTTTTGGATGTAAACAGCATGTCTAGCTCCTCTTCAGCCTCAAAATTTTGCAAAATCAATTAACAAAAATTTATGAACAGTGGCAGGTCCAGTTATTATAGTTTATGATGTGCTATGATCTTGTATGGGAGCTGTTTCAAGCATCATCTTACAGCTTTTGACAAGAGCTGAGGGATAAATTAGTTAACCTCCTCAGCTAACACAATGACTGTCATGGATGATATATCATTGAATCTTGAATTATTTGGAGGGTTTCTGCAGTTAATTTTCTTTAACATGTCATCCATGTATTTCGACAAACTGAACCGGTTTCTTGGAATTAGGCAATGCACCTATCAAAGAGTACATCAACACTACTGTAAGCAACTGTTCATAAACTAACACAACAAAGAAAAGTAAAAAAAAAAAAAAAAAAAAAAAAAATGCCATATTTCATTTAAAATGATTACCTGTTAAACTTTTGTATATAATTTTTTCTAGGGGCTTCCTGTAACTCTGAATACTTCGTAAGAAAATTATTCACAGCCTCTGACATTGTATTGATACTGTCCTTTCACCACGACTCCATTTAGAAAGTAGTATTACCATAAATTCAAGTGCCCAGTGTTCATGTCTGTTGTAGAGGTGTAAACAACTAATCATCTTAACCCTCCCCCATTACCTCTATGCTTGCTAGGCAACTTATTTGCCACAAATGTAGTTTGCTTCTCATTAGAGCAAACATTTACTTCAAAAACGATGACACACTTTGAAATGAACCTCAATATATATGAACAGTGAAGGCGACCACCAAGGAACAGATGGATATAAATTTATCAACCCCTTCACCATCAACCATTTAAATCTAAATCACAGCAGCACATCAGTAAATAATTGTTTAAACCACAGTCAGAGACTTAAATTGCAGGTGTTCATGAATACACAATTTCAGCCATTAGTTTTCAAATTATGTAAGTGAAACAAAAGTCATATAACTAGAACTATAACGCGTATATTTTTAATTCTGTACTTATTTTGATTTAATTTTTCTTGGAATATCAGCTTTTAACATATTGTATGAGAATAATAATAATAAAAACCTAAGTTAGCTTCTCCATTCTTTGTGGACTTATGCTGTAGATAGAATGGAAATGACTTTCCTGCTTTTTATATCTGGTGACATGATAGTGATATCAAGAGTGAATGCTTATAGCTTACCTTGTTGATCCTTGGTTTCAGACAAAGATAAGCTTTTATAAATCTGATCAGGTCATGCAGAAATGTATTCTGACTGCAGTATGAAGGAAATAGGAAATATATTTCTCTTAGCGCTGCCATGAACTTGGAAGGCCGAGATCTGAGCAAGCCGTATACATATAACATGGTTGATGCTATGAAGATAGGACTTCACATGGCCTATAATATCTATACTTAACTCATTTAGAAACAAAGTAAGCAAACAGGAATAGTGTATATTTGCAGTATATCACTATAAGTGGACCAATATTATATGTACACTGGGAAATGTTTGATGTATAAGTAAACTATAAAAATACATAAAATATTAAGCCTGTGAGGGCTGTAAATTTCAGTTGAGATACTGCACTTACTCCACTAGCTGTACAATTAATGATATTGAAAGTACAGTAAGATAAGAACAAGCCTTTTCATCTTCCAACCATGCACAGATTTTGGCAGAATCATTCCATCCATAATGTGTGGAAGGCAGCTTGAGCTGGCAGAATAGTTCCATCTGTAATGGTGAATGGGGTTAAGTCCACTATGTGTTGTAAAACGTGCACAACTTGATGTCCTTTCTACTTAATTTCAGTCTGGAAGTGGGTCAATAGCGTTAACTTTTTTTAAAACTTATTTCTTACATAACTGAACTTGTTAGTATATGCATGCATTCAAATCAGCAGTCATTATGTTTGTTTTTCTCTTTTTGGCTCAAAAATACAATTCTCCAGAACAAAATGTAGACATGTATTTAAACATTTCAGAAAACATACTCATTTGTATTGATTGTGATTCAATATCTGTCCTTTAAACTGATCATATTCCACATTTGAATATAGTATATCACATGTGGTGTGGCTTGAAATCAAGAGCATATTTTAGGTATCATTTTAAGCAATGTTGGTACATGTTTAATCCTTTTAAATTTGGCAGCTTTTCTACTAAAGAAAATATTTTTTTATACAGAGGTTTAAATTACGTCTCTTTTAAACCACATGTTTAATACAGTTAAGGAACAATTTTTATTTACTTTAACGTTGTAATGAAATATACAGAAAGATTGGCAGATGTATTTAAAAAAAATAATGGTGGTAGTTTGGCCGGCTTTCAATGGTAGAATTATGTTCTTGTAAACCTTTTTTATCTCTTGTAATTTTCTATTTGGTTTACAGGACTGTTGTGAGTGCTCATGGTATATATTAATTTTGCTTGTCATATGCAAGTGTGGATTCTGTAGATTTGTAATATCTGATCTTGCAAACATGAACAGCAAGAAAGCTGTATCCTAAACTCTTAATCAGAAGACAGCCTCTTTTCAGTTTTGGCTAATCTTTTAAGGGAAGGTAAACTGCTTATACTGCCAATGTTAAATTAGCTTATTTAAAGACCCATTATCTCAGGAGATAATGAAGATATCATTTTGAAATTTTTACAGGATAAATATACAACATTTGTAAGTAAATTGACCCATATTTATGAAGAAAGGCATATCATAAAAAAGATATGATTTTTCAAAGAAATTTTGATTTTTAAAATCTTTTTTTTAAGTGGCATAAGTTCTTGTGAACTTAGTATGCATTTATGGTTCAAAGTGAGTGAGTATTTCATAATTGCTAAGTTGTAATGTGTTTAAAAATCCATCTTTCTATCAGGTATATTTCCAAAGAAAATGGGGCATTTATTACAAAAAATGTAGTTTTGGCAAAACACCATTTAAAGGGTAAAATATAAAAAACTTTTTACTGCACATTACGTACAAATTAAAGTCCACATACACAATAATCAGTATCCTCTTCCTGCTCCAGTCTAGTCCTTCTGCTATTGGATCTGGCTGCTTTGGACATATTTTGCGTTGCAGCTTCTGCCTTAAAAATTCTTATGCAATCCAAGTAATTTAATATAGTCACTGTGTTTTTTCCAATTTTTGCACCTAAATCTTCCAGTACACCCACTCTGTCTATGTTTCCCATATTAAATGTAATAGCAGCATCATGAGTCTACCAATGGATGAAACTTAAATTAGGCTGAAACATAAGCTAGATACCAGCTTTCTAGTGCCAACGGGTTCCAAATTTATGAATTATTTTCTGCAGTGGTGCACAGAACTCACTCATACTTATTTTTAAATGCCTAGTGCTCTGTTATCTTTGAAAAAATATTAAAAATACTTCAAATTGACCAGCAAACAAATAGTACATCAAAATAAGCAGAACACTTCAAATATTAATATGACAGCAAAAACAAAATGTGCATCAGTTTGACCAAGATCATCAGTTAAATAAATTTCATTTATATATGTGATTTATGGAATGTATCATCATTTTTGTTGCTTATTTTGCTCAGGTTAAGCCAGTACACATTCCCCTCAGACATGAAGGGAAACTAAAGCAGGAAAAAATTTAAAACATGCATTTTCAAATGCAAACATGTGCAATCAGCAGGAAGCTGTTTCCAGGGGATGATACTGGAAAGCTTGGTCTGGTTTCATATTTCTGTTCTCATTTGCAGTCATAGCATACCCTATGTTTACTGTACATATTTTCATTGTAGACTCTAGTGAAGGAGGGTGTGACCCATAACAGTTACAAGAGCCCCTTCTAGTAGCAGGCTGGATGGAGAAAGGGCAAAAATAAAACAAAAAAAAAACACAGGGATACTCCCAGCAGCTGCATATGCTTCTCTTCTCTGTTTCATTTACACTGTCAATAGTTTCATTCAGTGTAATAATCACAAATAGTAATGATATCACTTTTTAAAAATGTTTACTATATTGAATTTCAAAGTTGGCAAACTACCATTGAGCTGAAAAAAATTCATTGGCAGGTTCTAACTAAATGATATCCAAAGAGCAGAGTAGATTTTTCATGTTGTTAATATACTAATTTATGTACTGCCTTTTTTTTTAATATTTGGTTCATTGTGAATTAAAAGCCCTAAATATTCAAATTTTCTGCTTTTTCATACTGGTCTGGATTCGCATTTCTAACTTATTATGGAATAACCATAGAAACCAATAGAATCTAATTATCAAATTGAAGTTAGGATTGCTGCTTCCCATTCTCATTCTCAATTGATTGTGCACTACATATTCACCTCATTCTGTTTGTATTCTCAAAGAATTGTGCACCAGGCTTTAGTCATAGTACACAATAGGTTGTTGCTTCCTTCAGTTTGCATTTGGTGTCTATACATAAAAGGTCAGTGACATGAAAATACGTAATCAGTTGTAGAAACATCTGCAATTTTCTTCTTTCACCATCAGTAACTGTTTCTCTACCAACACATTATTGTCATCTACATGGAGGGATAACATGTAGGTACCACATTTTTTATGAAAATTATAAGTCAAAGTACTATAGCATGCCAGCAGAAGTTGGGAAGAGATACCTCATTGCTTCCCTCTCCCCCCTCTCTGCCATGCACAAAATGTAATGTAGCAATGGCAAAATTCAACCTCGTGTTTCATCAGTCTTGTAACCAGAGCAGACAGTCCTGGCACCAAACTACTTTGCAAAATAACCGTAGACTTAAAAGAAGGAAGAAAAAGTTATATGTAAATTCACAATATGATTTGTAATGAATTATTTAGGCCAATTTTTGCAATTTTCCAGAAATTTTAGCAGAAATAAAGCTCTTCAGTAAAACCTTATAAAATGCTACATTATATTTGCAGCTGTTCTTGCATGTATTAAGTTTAACAATAAAAGGCAATAAGCGTCGTGAAGACAGTGCTAAGAAAATGGTATAAAATTGGTCATAGATGGTAATGATTCCTAATAAAGCCTGCAACAAAGTTGGAAAATACTAAACTTATAACAGAAACAACATTTAAGAAAAGGTTGAGATGTGTTCATGTATTTTTAATGCAGTTTTAAAATGCCTTTAAATTTAAAATTCTTCATCAAGTTTTCTTAGGTGCTTAATATTTGACAGATATTCTTATGTGCAATAAATTTTCTTTGACACAAAGGCAATAACTGGAACTAACACTGTAGGGCAAATTGATGATTATTACTCAATCAGTTGAGCAAAATTACACAGACTACTTCTTCCACAAACCTTAGTTTAGGTTGGTCATGTTTGATGGGCACTTGCTCACATCCTCAGCTCCTTGTCAACTGTTGGAAATTCCAGTGCAATCCTGCCTGAGCCCATTTGAACTATCAGCAGGAATTTCACTGGAAATTCTGACAGTTGACAAGGAGATGAGAGTGCAAAATATGTCCAACTTAAATTAAGGTATGTGGGGTAAATAGTATAGGTAAGTTGACTCAGATGACTTTAAACAGTTTCCATTGTTGTTAAGGCAATGCATCTGTGAAAATCCAAAAAGCTACAGCTTTCTTCTGATTGTTTTGAATTTTTTACCATATATTTGGGACATGTAACACATACTGCACACAAAACTTTGATGAGTTACGTCAAACTGTTGATATTAAACTTTTTATTCATAATTAATCACTTTTTATATGATAAAGTGAGGGCTAGGATTTTTATGACCTAAAATTACCGTAATATGCAAAGTAAAATATTCTGTTACAGCTTAAATTTACAAAAATATTCACAATAGCATAAAAGATATGGCCTAACAATATTATAATGAGGTAGAATTTCATTTGTAAAATAAATTAGTGAGTTTATGATAATGAACTATTTATTTAGGAATAAAATGCACTTGAGAAGGAAGCTAAACTATATTTGATAATGTAGTATGCTTTTTATTTTATTAAAATTATCAGTACATAATTAACATATGCAGTGATTTATTTTTTCACATCTTTTTACTTCAGTTTATGAGCCCTGGGTTGCACTATACAATGAATACCTTGTAAAAATGTTAAAAAAAGGATTTCCTGTTGTCAGCCAACAAAGCCTTATACTTTGAAAACTTTTTTTGTGCTTCAGCTGTTATAAGAGGAGCACTATTAAAATGGACAGTATCATTTGAATCTAATTTTAAATGATTAAGAGAAAACATTTCACCCAAAAAATCATTGAATGGAACACAACGTTTTTTTTATAACATTTATGTCACACAGTTTATAATACGGTATTTTACCATTGGTCAAAAACATTTTCCAACCATATTGAGACATGGACTGTTGTAATTTTATTGGAATACTTTGTTTCACTTTAGGCATTTTTTCTGAACTATATTACACACATTTCAAAATTCAACAAGATTCAGTAACACAATGAGATAGTTGTCTGCAGTCTGGTGCCCAAATTATAAAGGACAGGCTTAAATAGCTACCTGCTGTTAGTGTAACAATAGGCTACATAAACTCACTGATATGTAAGGGTAAAGTCCATATTGTGAATTAAAATCAAATAGCAGAGGAAGATAGATTTTTACCATTTTCCTGGAAAAAAAATGCATTGTATAATTCTGAGAAACTTAACAACTCAAATGAACACTGAAGAAAGAAATTGCAGGAGAAAAGCTCTTTACTTCTTGAAAGATTAAAAGTATGATGAATATGACCTTTACTTACTAAAATGTGCTCTGTCAGAAATAAATTGCATATATGCATAAATATACTTAACACATCACTATAATTTGATTAGTTTTTCCATAAGAAGCATTTATATATATATTTAAGGAACCTATCAGTCTTACCGAAAAATATTCATGAAAATCCTAGCCCTAGTAATATAAAATGCTCCTCGAGCCCTCCAGTTTATTGTATCCCTCCCAAATTTTTAATTTGAGCTTAGTATACAAACTTAAACAGAGTACGCAGACATTTCTTAAGTTTAATTAATTTAAGAGAAACAAAATTTTGTATACATGTTATTAAATTTTTCAACTTTTTCAAAGTGACTTATCGAAAATAATTGATTTCAACTGAGCTATTTAATATTTTTAACTAGTGCACAAAAATGTTTAAATCTGAAATTCCTGAGCTGTCCTGAAATTTGAAGCTAATAAATTATATGCCGTGGTCTAAGGAACATTTTCAATAGTGAAAAATGATGAATAGAAGAAATTGAGAAAAATGGTGTTTAAAGTTCAATGAGGTGCTTTACCTAAATGGTAAGGTGCCGATTAAATAATCATTTGTGGATTTAAAATTGTAGGTATTAAAAAACAACTGTGTAGTATGAAATTACAACTATAATGACAATCCAAGAAACAAATAATCAAACATTTTCACATTTTTTACAAAATTTCACTATACATTGCCACAAGATATATACCATTTTATTTATTACATCAACATAATTTTAGTGTATCACAAAAAAAGGAATTTACATGAAAAATAGTTATAAGTAGAGATGAGAATTACATGCACTATCGAATAATGAAACATACACAATCAAGCAAAAAGTACATTAAAATATGCACTTTCATTTTTGTTCATGTTTGAAGCAATATGTGAAGCATATGCGACATGCTGGTCAACTTTAAATTGTTTAGTACATTATATCTGAAATTACATAGACCTTACGGTTACCTAGATATGACTAAAACAGACATAATTTAATTCATTACTTTAATGAATTTTGTAATATTTTACAAAGATCAACTCTCATAGAAAATATTTGGAAATAGAATACTCAATTACTCAATATTTATTGATGTTGTGGAACTGCATCATAAGTAGCTATTAACAGAAGTCAGTGGAACAATAAAAGTGATAAAATTAATCAATAAAACAGACATTAAAAATACAAAAATATAAAAAAGAAGACTTCAAAATGCAATGTCAATATTGGCTTGAAAAAATTCATTCAAGCTATAAAATGGGTTAGCAGCAAGCCATACTTTTAAAGTAACTTTAAATCTATCTAGACTAGCTGAATGGGCAGCTCTTGGTAATCTGTTAAACATATTGATGCCGATGTTTTTACACCATTTCTTGGATTTAGTCAACCTTACTTTGTGTATGACAATAAAATAATTATTTCTAGTATAATATTGATGTTGCTGATGATGAAATACATGATTATTCAAGTTAGTCTTAATAATTACTAAACAATTGCATATATATTCGTTAATTACTGTCAGGATTTTAAAATATTTAAATATAGGTCGACAATGGGCATCAAACGCTGAACCAGATATAATTCTTAAGGCCTTTTTCTGCAGAGTTAATACTTGTTTATATTGGCACTATTACCCCAAATATGGATGCCATAAGAAATTATGCAATGAAAGAAAGCGTAATAAGTTTGCTTAAGATGGTGTCTGGGAATGTGATTTTTCAAATGACTCAATAAAAATAGTACATGAGACAACCTTTTGCAGACATAGGAAATGTGACCAACCCAAGTAAGCTTGGAATCCAAAACAATACCTAATAATTTAACTTCAGAGAACATATCATGAGAAGTTTGCTTAAGCGTAAAATATATACTCTGGGTTTTCTCAGTGTTAAGCTTAAAGCCATTGGCATCAAACCATCTAGCAACTTCATGAAAAGAGGAATCCATAGATCATTTAATATCAATTAAAGATAAACCATTAGTCAAGAGTGAGGTGTCATCTGCAAATAATATTGAGTCACAGCTTGTGTTTACGGGCAAGTCGTTAATCATTATCAAAAACAGCAAAGGACCCAAAATAGATCCCTGAGGCACTCCTGTATCTATTTTAACAGAGTTTGAGAGTTTTCCCTTAATGGAAGTTACTTGAATGCGATTTGATAAATAAGTCCTAATTAAATTGAGGATTTTAACTCGTATTCCATAAAAATACAGTTTAGAGCAGATAGTTGCATGATTCACGCAATCAAAAGCTTTGGACAAGTCACAAAGTAATGCCATAGCGCTAGCTTGACTCTCAAATCCAGTTAAAACAGAGCCTATTAAGTATTCAACAGCATCAATTGTACACAATCCTGATCTAAAACCATATTGAGATTTAGTAAAAAGTGAATTAGATTCAAAATACGTTGTTAATTGCTTGTTCATTAATTTTTCAATTACTTTTGAGAAGATTGGAACAATAGAAATTGGTCTATAATTAGCCACATTGCCAGGATCACCCTTCTTAAGAACAGGTATCTCTTTAATGCTCTTTAAAGATTGAGGAAAAAGACCAGTAGAAAAACATACATTGATAGCATAAGTTAGCGGTCCAATTACATAGGGAATCACCAATTTAAGCAGGTTACTATCCATGCCGTAGATATCTTTGCATCTAGAATTGTTTAAACTAAAGACAGCATTAAAAACATTGTCATAAATTACACGCTGCCAAGTGAAAACTGTATTCACAAACAGGTTTGTATTATGAAGAAAATTAATTGATCCCTGAGTGCAATGCTTGACAGTACTGGCAATTTGTTTAACTGAATTAACAAAATAGTAATTTACATCATCAGGCTTGAGATTACAGACATGTCTTGTACCTGATTTGTTACGCTCTTTATTTATAACTTCCCAAGCGGCTTTACATTTATTGGTTGACTTGTTTATATAAGCTTCATTAAATGTCTGTTTGGCCAATTTAATGGCTCTGGCATAAGCTGTTTTAGTTCTACTATATAAAACAGCAATTTCATTTGTGTTAATACCATAAAGAGATGCCCATTCCTTGTACCTGTTTAATTTAATCAAATAATATTTCAGTGCTCTTAAGTCATTAGTATACCAACTCAGTTTTGGGTTAATTTTGGAAGAATTTTGTTTAGTATATTTAAGAGGAAAACACTCATTAAAACCATCTAAAATTATTTTAAAAAATTTATCTAAAATACAACCAATGTTGGAATTATGATCAATATTCTCATTAAGATGGTTCCAATCGACTGCACAAAGAAAGTTCACAAATAGGTATTTATTAGAATCATGGTAATTACGAACTTTAACTTGTTCGCAAGTGCTTACCTCTTTACTGCAACAAAGGCAGAATATTACATCCCCATCTGATGTAATCAAGTCCTTTCCTTTAATTCATGTGCAAAGGGTAAACTTTTGGAAACTGTAAATGGAGACATATTAGAACCACATTAACACATGCAAACAGAATAAACAAATACATTAACCACCTACGAGGTTCATAGACTACAAAGACAGTTTAGTAAATGATTGACATTTTAGAAGTACCTAAATTGCTATTTACTAATACTGGAAAATGGGGATGGTATTTACAGCCTCCCCAAAAGTTGGACTCAAAGGACAGGTCCAAAGGTTGACCACAGTATGTTTTAGTTTTCCTATTCTGAATAATCGTAAGTAAACTGTTTTGTATTCGACAACACCCCACCTCCATGAAATAGTGTGTTTTTGACCTAAACTATTGTCTTCAGTTTCTTGAACTCTCCTATTTCATCCCTACTATTCTCAAAATATCTAAAGTAATAAATCAATCTATGACATGCAATTCTGTAGAAGGTCGTGAGTAAGTTGTTGCAAACGTGAACTTCCATCCAGGGAAAGCTTTTTTGGGGCATTTATTTTATTTTCCTTTTTCAATCCTGATTCCTGAAGGTAAAATAAGAGATGTCAAAGTAGAGAAACTTAGGTGTGCACTCAAAATCATTAAAACATCCATTTAAACAGAATATAATGTATTGTATATGTGTGATTAAGCTAAAAATTCCTTAAATATGCATTGTGTATGTTTTTACCCCCAAAATGGCCAAAATATGCAAATATGCATGGTAAAAGCATACTTATTAGGAACCAGAAGGTAATGAAATGGACAAGTACCAAGTTTGAGCAATGATCTCGTTCCTATAAAACCATGCATTTGCATAGAATTCTCATCTCTAGTTATAAGCAATAAAATGATATAGGACCGTGCATATATTTTGCCTCTTAGATTGTAAATCTTTGTTGAATGAAACAGTGACATAGATTGTATGTCATGTTTTACTTTTAATTCAAGCTATTACAAAATTTAATGCTACCAGAAATTTGGCATAAAACTTTATTTCTTTCTTTAAGTGAAATCCTTTTATACTGGAGGTCTGTAATGAATATTAAAAGTTGATGAAGATGATGCTTACAATCTTATGCTCTTAAACCTTTAATTTAGCCATGTGGTTCCCCATCTGCACCACATTATTGTAACTGTCAAAAAAGCAGAATTGTAGTGTTACCCTGAGAAGTAGCTGATATTCATTTGCATACTATATACTTCATTGTTGTGAACAAAACGTAAAATAAGCACAGTAGGAAATACCAAAGCTGTTGGTGCATAATTTTGTAGATAATTGCGATAATCTTTTTGTGCTAATTATGAAGGAAATTATTCACTTGCAGCAATGATACATTTTATATCAGTATGCATCTAAACAGAAAGTATTTTGATGCATGAGGGAAAACAGTTGCTGCAGAATTGATTACAGCTGTTACACTGTGATTTGAGAAAAATGTTGAAGTTCAAACATTTTGTGCTGAGCAGTAATATACTTGCAGCAGCATTTTGTTTTTTTCTGCATGTGGGGTTGAGCTGGAAGGAGAAGATGGCCTTACAGTTTTTTGGAAGGTTATGTCAATGAATTAGAGAGAAGGAGCAAAACATATTATATATGGACAGAAGTATAATCATTTTAAACAACATCTAGCTTCACAGAAGTTATAAACTTACTACACAAATTTAGAAAATAAATAAATAAATAAAAAAAAAATGTGTATGTGTGATACAAATTGCAGTTTATGTTTGATCCGTGTTCTTATGTTGATAAAGCAAAGTTTTCAGAAAATGTCTTATATTTGAATATAATTGTTTGTAAGTTATTTTGAATTTCACTCAGATAAATTAAAGCTTACAACAAGAACAAGACAAAGATTTATTGTTTAACTGTAGTATCTACAGTTCCCATTTAAAGTAAAGAGAGTTGGAGGTTGCTACACTACATCACTAAAAGGTTCTTACTTCCTTTAGTGATGTAGTGTAGCAACCTCCAACTTTCTTTACTTTAAGTTATGACACATCACTGTTACTAGCTTCTCAATCTTCAAAATTAATTGCAATTCCCATATTCTGAATTCACTGCATTTCATAATGCAGCAAATTACACCTTTTTGCCATAAATAATACTCCTATTATGAATTCAAAAATTTGGACTTTTTGCTTTAAATGTAATACTTGTTAGGGATAAGTTTACCATTATGACCATCTCTCTGGATGACATGGTTATATGCCTGACCTAGGCCAAGACAAGACTGTTTAAACCCTCTCTGACAACAGTGAAGACAGTGGTGTCATGCTACTGAAATTAAATGTTAATGTTGGAATAGTTTCAGTTAATTTCTATAAAAATGTTCTCCTATATGAGTAAACTTCATAGGAATCTATTCTTGCCTATTAATCACTGCAATGGGAGCTAATTGAAAACCAGGATAATATGCATATTTATCAAGTTAACAAGCACTCAGTTTTGCCAATACAAAATTTTAAAGGAAGAGTATGCATACAATGATAGCATAATATTACATTACCTTTTTTTTATTGCATTTAACTTGGGAGATGTACTGGTGAAATCTGCACTATTTTGTTTCTGCCATGCCTATTCAGAATGACACAATAGTATAAGAAGTTAAGAAACAAGTTTTGGACTGAAGAAAATAAAAAGAAAGACATCTCAAAATTCCAAGAGATTCAAGGTCTAAGCCGTGAATATAACCAAACTAAAAACGAAGAAGAAGAAAAAAAAGAGCAATACAAATGAAATCTAACATGTTTCATTGGGTTTTCTTAATTATGTCATACTTTTGAACCTAGAAGAAAATGTCAAAAAGAAGGATCACACACCAGATGAACATTCCCAGTAACAGAGCTGCACATCCAGCTAAATGACTTGTTGCTGAAAAACTAGTGCTGGAGCAGGAATTTATTCATCTCATTTCTCACACTACATACTGGTTGGACAATATAAATCAATTTTTGATACAGTAGTGGAGGCCATAATACTTGTTCAAGGGCTATTAATAAGTAGACCAAAAATGTTTATAGTATGGTATTGACTATAATAATGTAGTCTTTGTTGATTCACAGGCAACAATATCACCTCAAACGATATTGCAGATGAAAAAACATTTAAAAACAAGACAACCTTTAAAAAATCATATAATACTTAAAAAGAAAGAATTAAGCATTCAGTAAATCCCATCACACACTGATATTTCAGAAAATGAAGGTGCAGACTTGTTGATAAAAAGGGTACCAAACAACGTATAAAACATAATGATTCCAGGATCTAAACTTTTAAAGGGGGATTGCACCTTTTCCATTTTATGAAGTTAAACCAACTTAAATTTTGTCCAATTTGCTTCTTTTTTTATTTAATTTAATTTATGCTTTTCTTACATTTCAGTATGGTTTCCCTTAAAACTATTCACCTGACAACTGAAATTTCCAGAATTTGAGTAAAAGTTTAAAAGTTTGTCACTCAAAATGATTTCTTTAAAAATATTTTGCATAAAACTAAGAATTGTTTACTGTGAATGCTTACATTAAATGTTTAAAAAATTTCATGGGACTACAAAGAATAGTATTTTTTAGAAAGTTAACCCAAAATTTAGAAAATTTAACATTGTGGACATAGCCCATGCAATCTCCACTTAACTTAATCACAACAAAAGCTTGTGCACAATCACAATGGTAGCAGATAAATAGTAAAAATGTTACTCTACAAAACCACAGAAAGAAACTTGGTACCTGGTTCAACTACATTGTAGAAATGCCTGCTTTGAAACATATTCAGAACAAAACACCTGCAAAAGCTCTGCTCAGGGGTGAACAGACAACACTTTTGAGACAATAAATTAAAAGCACCCTACAAAGCATCAAAAATTATATTGCATTATATGGTGAGGCAGGATACCAATTTGATTGAATGCACCCAAATGATGAAGCCTTTAGAAATCAACATGTTTGACAGCAAAAATGCACATTAAATAAATATTTGTGATTTTTTAAAATTTATTTAATGTCACTTTAACATTTGAGGCGGTCTACATAAAAAGGGCCCATATATCTATGGGCCCTTTTTATGCAGAATACATAGGTTTCTCCGTAGTTTTGTCTAGTTAATAATCGTGAAAGATTCAGTAGGATATGTTGAAAACTGATGTTGTTACACCTGTTTAAATTTAGCTGTGCAAACAGCTGTTTCCTTCTTTTTGTTCTTATGAAGCTGGCAAGCTGTAAATTGGTTAATTCTTGAAGTGTTTATTGTCAGTAAAATGAGTGAGAATTATAGTAATAAAAGTGATGAAAGTGTTACTGATGCTGCTGTTTTAGAGAAAGAAGGAAAAACTAAGAAATTTTTTTTCATAAAAAAAAAAGAACAAATTTCATGAGGAAGTAAAAGCAAAACATGCTTACAGTGAAGGTTATGTGTGATCCTCAGGGAAAGAAGTGGCTGGAAAAACCTACAAATTGATTTCTCAGTAATGCACAAGTAAGTGTTATGAGAAAGTATTGCAAGAGGAACAGTTGGAACTGTTTCATTCATTTTATAGTGGTCAACCAAAAGGCCTACAGGATTCCTGTTTAGCAAGGTGTATAAAATTCATCCCTCAGCTCAAGAAGAAAGCACTCTACCCCAAGAGAATAGAATTTGTCATACACTCTAGCTGTGGGAACAAATAAAGGGCAGGTATGCCAGCAATGTATTTTGAGCTTATTACAAATATTTGTGAAACACCTCCATATATTTCAAAATAAGCTTTTACTAAATGAGTCTTTGGAGGAGAAAAGAGGCGCTCTTTCAAACTGCTGAAGAAATGTGTCCAAGGATGTTATCACCTTAATGGGTGAACATCTGAATACAATACCATATAAACAAAGTCACTATTGCAGAGATAAAAGCAATTTGACATACTTCGGCAACCCCATGCTAAATATAAAAAGAATTGTATGAGATTTTCAAACATTTTTCAAGAAAAAACTGGTAAGCATAAGGAAATGAAGCACAACACTTATTTTGAATACTATAAAACAAAGTTTCAATACTCTATGCACAAGCCTAAAATTAAGTGTGACTTTTGTGAGGAGAGTAAAAACAAGCTACGATAGGGCTCCAGTGATTCAAGTCATCCAATGTATGATCGCCACAAAAGAAAAGTGAGTAAAAGAAAGGAGTTATGTGATAACTACTTAAGAAGATCCAAAGAAGATCCTTCATATTTAATGATAGAATTTGATTTCTCTCAAAACTTTCCCATCCCGAAAATAAATGTATACACTCAATTCTATGAAAGAATGTTTTGGGTCAACTGTTTTAACATTCATGTTTTCAATGATGACTCCAGCTATTAATGTTATTTTACTGAGTATGATGAAAAAAAGAATCCCAGTTCAGTAGTTTTATTTTTGTACAATTGCTTGCAGAAACAGCTAAAGAAGTTTCCTAGCATGTCTACAATAGTATTCTTGTCTGATGTGGGTGGAGGACAGAACCGAAGCTATACACTAACTAGGTTTGCTGCTTGGTTTGCAACACTACATAATGTGGATTTTGTGCAACTTTTCCTAGTTCATGGTTACAGCTTCTCACAGTGTGATTGGAACTTTGGTGGTGGTGGAGGCGGTGGCGGTGGTGGTAGTGACTGAAATTGCCTCCAGAAACGTGGCCATACTTTGATATCTCTCTTAAAATTTTCTAGCCTGATAGTGGGAAGTTTTACTTCATGTGCGATCTGGGGCGAGCCCATTGGTGTTGAATGTGAACCCGCAGAACATCATTTTTTGGCGAACTGAATCTCTTAGCTTTTCAAATTGTATGCATAGCTGCTTCCGTGTATTCCCCAGTCATCTTCACATCTATTTCGTATTCAGTTTCATCCATCTTGGATGGTATTATCAGAGCAATTAAAGTGTTAAAACTGTCCTGCAGGTGATCCAAAATGTACTCTTATTTCATCCAAGGGCGTGGAGGAAATGAAATGATAAATGTTCATTTTTTCTGGTTAGAAAATCGTGTTATATTAGATCGTTGGGTGGTACATTTACGTTTTAATTTTCTTAGCTCTTCGCTGTTAGGTATTGTGAGTGATGAATGGAATAGTCCGCTCAAAATGTGTATATTTGCTTTCCACTAGTTTATTTAGGGAAATAACTTGTTATATATCTCATAAAATGGGTATTTGGATATTCACACTCCAGTTTGAAATGACTGTTGTTGATGGTGTTAGCATTTGTTGTCATTAAGTTCTGTTATATTTCCAATCTGCACTTCACTTCTCACTCCGAATATACTTCTGCAAATGTTCCAAATCTTCAGTATTCATCATCTTGTCTTGTGTGGTTTGAACAGTGGGCATTTTGGCACCAAATATTGTGTTTTGCATACATGAACGAGAATCACATCAACAGTACACCATTTTATTTATTAACAACTCCAAGTATCTTAAACCTCAAAGAATATAAACAAAATACTAAAGGACTAATATCGATATACAAAGCATATGGACACCAAAGATGGCTAGTTCAGTATCATTCCATGACATAAAATGTTTATAAAAACTGACATACATGCAACTAAAGCATTTTGTTTGAATATAGATTTCCAGGTTGAATAATGTGGCTTTGCTATATGTATTGCTTGCTTTTAATATGCATGTTTGAATATGATTGTTACTAAGCGATTAGCCGACCCAAGAATTAAGGACATTGTTTCAAATGTGATTACAAATGCCATGTCAGAAATTGTTAGCCACTGCAGCTAGATGCAGAATGGCAAAGACATGTGACATAACAAATTTGGGAATTGTTTCAATAACAGTTTTTATTCTGCCCTGAAATCTACCTCTTTGCAATTTTAACTCTACTCTCTGCTACTGAATATTTCATAGTGTTACTAGTACTTGAAATAGATATTAAAAGGGTCATCAACAGGCATAGGAATTCTTATACTGTTGGCCCTTAGTTATCTACATTCAAACCATTATCACCTCAAAAAATGCAAAATAACTGAGACCAAGGGTCACTGATAGGCAGGTAAAAATCAATCCAAGTGCCATCTGCAGATGCCAAAAGACTGTACAAGGGATGGGGGGTTGGTTTGTTATTATTACCTGCAACATCCCTGTCTATAGTCTTGACACTTCAAACTTATTCACTTAAGTGCTGGCTTTAATGCTCAGAAATTCCAAAGCATGGTCATCAATGTGTCCAGTTATGGGACATACACACGTGTATATAAATATATATATGAGCATCATTTCAAATCATATTGTGTCCACTGGTGGAAAAATTGAGTTTGATACATTTTCATACCGTTCTGGATGCAATCTTTCATGTTGTGACATCTGATTGTATCAAAATATATTTGCTACCAGTATAAATGACTGCTTAAAAGTAGCAGTTGTTTTAAATTGTATTCAGTCTTTTATAATATCTGTTTCATTTCATATTACATCTAGTATTCATATTATAGATTGGTATAAATAAAATTAATCAATTACTCTTGGTACTTAAAATTAATCAATACTGACAATTTGCTACACTTTTCGTAACAATGCTACATTATTCAATACCAACTATGCAGTCTTACCTTGTGAGCTGTGTGTGACAGAAACTGCTTCCAATATGGAACAAAAAATTATTGTAGATAGAATTCAAGAGGAAGCCAAAAGAGGCAAAATCATGCAAAATATGTGCATACTTCATTGATGCAGTTGTTGTGTGAACTGGCGACAAGGATGATGTAGTATGGCAAATTATGGCTGCTTAGAAGAAGAAGGTTACAAAAAAGTGTGATTAAAACACCATGAATCCAGTCAGAATAGATATTATGAACACACTGTAGACATATTTCAAAATGTGTTTATGTGTATATCTAAATTTTTTTAACTTGGAAATTGTGATTTTGTATGAACAAGATAATATTTTTTTTTAATAGTAACAGTAATGGTTGGTTATTTATGTATTTGCCTTGTTAAGGGTATTTGATTATGCACTTAAGTACAATTGTCAGGTCAAACATATTATGTCCAACACATTTTCCTTCCATTTGAAGAACACAACTGATAATTAATTTCATTTTTTCGTTCCTGGAAGTACGCCTTGAGCATAATAATTTTACATTTTTCACTTTGTGAAATATTACCCATATTAGGAGTAATAAATTTTTTGTAAAATTTCGGATTTTGGACGTAATATGATTTGAAACGATGTGCCTGATATGTAATATGAAGCAATTTATGCTTTCTTATAAAAAGAAAGAAAAAAATCTATCACTCACTGTAAACATTACCATTCACAGGTGTGTCTTATAATATTTAATACTTTTCATATAAAAAGTGATTCTTCTAATCACTTTACCTTAATCAAGATAAAATTTTTGCCTACAAAATTTTAAACTGGATGCTGTAGACTTAGTTATATCAAGAAGTGGATACACTGCTCAACTGTTTATTTCAAGACTTAGTTTTTTCAAAAAAAAAGAGGTGAATCACTCAGTTTCAAATGTTCATAGATGGTAACCACAGTAGACTAAACCTGAGAAAATTTAAACATGTAAACTGAAATATTTTGTAAATCATTAATGCTCAAAAAAAAAAAAAAAAAATAAATAGTTTATCTACATTATAAAGATGCTGCTGATAGGTATTCCGTTATTCATCATTACTAAAAATACTACTTTTTTTTATTTGGTTTATATGAGTTTCACTTACACTTGCACTCAAGGGGGAATATACTTCAAAATAATGTCAAATTCAGATTTTTTGTTTTTAGTTTTAAGTTATTCTTGTGTGTGTTAGAAACATGATAAAAGTGTTTAAACCTCTCCTACACTTCTTAACATCTAATTAGGCTGCAATGTTTAAGTTTATTAGTATCTTGGTAGGTTAGTTCAGCTTAGCTCTTTTTCTCAAATATAATTTTTACATTTTGTAGCACAAAGTTTCAGCTTCAACAAATAATAAGTCATAATATTTGTTTGAAGTCTTTCAATATTTTGAATCATAAAACAGCATAAATGTTAAGTAATGATATAAAGAATGTGCAGCAAAATATTGAATCAATATCTGTAAAATTAAAGAAGCTGAAATGTTTGAAAATAAATTAATAAAATAATGGTAAAAAGGACTTAACTGCTAAACCATAAGAAGCACAGAAATGAAATTGAGTCGAGATATAATACTTGAACATTCCAAAATGTCTGAAAGAATATACAACATGTTAAAGAAAAAGTACTCCATATTTTGAGAGGTGGGTATGGACCAAAGCAAGAAAAACTGTCCAGTAAACATGGGCTCTAAAATGCATACCATCAGAGCTATGAGCACTTGTTCCTCTTCGCTACTGTGAAACAGCTCCTCTAGTGCAAGCTCTTTGCTATTATGTATAATCTACAGAATGCAGTAAACAAATGAGGACACGTTACTGTGTTACTGTAAAAGAGCACAGCTTCTAATGTAATCTGCTTGCAATTACATATGACCGGCAATTGTGAACCATCACTAAAGGAGGTGCTCAATATGGTGCCCATTTATAGTAAGGCATGCTTTTGTCTGACGTCTTAGGCAATCATGCACTCTCATCTCTCCAGGTTGGTCATGGATGCTCTGGCAGGCATTGGTGATGCTTTCCTGTAGTATTTGTATATCATTAATGGGGGTTGCACACACCAAAGATTTAAAGCTAAAACTGCAATGTAAAAGCATTTCATAAACTTATAAAAACACAAACTGATTCCATTAGAACTAATAAGAATATGCATTGCACTTATCCAGAACTGTAAATACAGTTTATAGTAACAACACTAACAGAGGTTTACTGCATGCTGTATCCATGGACAACAACAGAGTAATGTGTCCTCATTTATTTACTGCCTGCTGTAGGTCTTACTAGGTAATACTAAAGAGCTTGCTGTAGAAGAGATGTTTCACAATAGCAAAAATGAACAAGTGCTCATAGCTCTTAAAGTATGCATTTTAGAGCCCATGTTTAGTGGACTTTTTTTTCTTGTTTAGGTCCATACTACCGCCTCTCAAAATATGGAATACCTTTTTTTAACACCTGGTATATGTGGTATACTTATTTCTAGTTTAATAGTTAAAAAGAATGGTACTTTCAGATATATCACCCACGTAACCGTTAAACTGATAACATTGGATATACTGATCAGAGTTCCGCCTTCTTTCATGATTGTATCCTGAGGTTCTGTTTTGCTTCTTCACTTGTGGCAATATCTGCTCTAGCAAGTATTAAATGTCCTCTTGAATATCTGGATACATAGCTTTGAACACATTTTTCGCTTTTATTATCTTCAAAAACAGCCACTCAATAATGGTCAACATAATTTAGCAACTACAGAAGGTGTTTTCTCATATCTTGGTATATAATCACACCTTTGTATTCACTAATTCCTCTTTTAAGATATAGAGATGGCATACTCAATAAATGCATTCTGTGCACCGTGCACCAAACTGACTAGCGCAGCACAACAAAAGTTACACAGTATGCTTCATCTGTTTTGTAGCTGCTTTGGTCTTCATCCTAATCTTCATCTTCCTTCAATTGCCATTCCTAATTATCATTCCATTTCATGTATCGTCAGTGTCCACTGCTTGTAGTGCCCATTTGCAGTAAGAACAAGTGTTAAACATTACAAAATTCTTCAAGTAGACTACTTTAATAGATACAGCTATGTCCTGTATTTGTGTTATGGGGAAATTATCACTTTAAGCATTGGAATCAACCCTGATATGTATTGCCCTAGCTATAGAGATCTTAGAAACACTCTGTTATTTATTCAATCATTCATTCATTTCTTCCTCCCTCCCTCTCTTTCTTTCTTCAAGAGACAACCTTCCCCCTGTGGTGGTTCAGTGGGATGAAATATAAGCAGTGATGTGAGATGGAGAGAGTTGGAGGTATGGATCGTGATATATCTTCTTTTTGGAGCAACAAGGTCTTTATATCAGGATGTGGGTATTGATGGAAACACAACTCCTTGGTTCCAGCTTAAGAGTACACACTCAATTTATTATTGTCACTTAGATATCTCCTGTCTCTCTTGAACCTGATCTTGCCACAAACCATTTATTCCTCGCAGACACCTAAATTTGTATCTTTCAGCACGTTGTACTTTGGCTGCTCAAACACACTTCTCCGCACTTTCATGTGACACTATATCTATTCCATTGTATTATTCTGCAGCAATGCAGTTTGCAATGCACTTAGTCACAATGCATAGCAGTTACACATTGCTCAACGGTGAAATTATTGGTGGTTCAATATTTACACCCCTCCCATTTTGATTTTGGACAGTTAGTTTCTCAGAAGAACTTTCTCTTGCCTTCGCTGAGATTTCATGATAACACACATATGCCTTGGCATCTAATTTTATTGCTATAAGCCTAGTAACTGTTCTTTACTCACGTAGTTTGTGGCTCTGAAAGGCTATGTTTTGTGACAGGCTGGTGACAGTTTTAGCCTGAGGTGAAGTCTCTAATACTGCACTTTTGTCCACACAGGTCAAGAACCTGACCCAATGGGAACTGGGCTTACCTCCCTTCATTTCTGTTGCTAAGAATATGCTGTGGACATTTTCCTTATGCATTCTCCATTTATGTCTCTTCAACCTGCTTTTATATTAACAATATATTTTACGTATAAATATCATATTAATAAAATGCCTCATACCTTAGCATAGTGATTAACTGATTATTAACATTTGATCACTTGACGCATGTTATTAATCGATCAATTGCTGACATGCAAGTGATCAGCTACACTCCACATGTCATCATCCATGGTGTAGTGCTTACCATGCTAGCCTCTAGTTCCCGAGGTCACAGGGTCAAATCCGGCGGAGGGTGGTGAATTTCTTCAGATGTAAAAATCCTTAGCATGGCTTCCTTCAGAAGGGAAGTAAAGCCAGTGGTCCCGTGTTGTAGATTTACAGCATGTAAAAGAACCTCAAGCCTGATAAAGGGTCCTCTGAGCAAAATTTCCAGTCTTTCACGCCCAATATAGAATGGGATGCTAAGAACCATAGTAGTTAAATAGTATCCATAAATAAAGCTCAATTTTAATTTTAACACTCCACTCAACATACTCCCTCTTATTAGTTGACTTTTTTTTTGCACATGGGTGCTAGGTAGCTATAGCTAGCTATAAATGTTTTCTAGTTAAACTTACATCAGTTAGCTCTATGTTCAATTGCATGATCATATTTTTTCACATTCATTCATTCATTATCAGATTCAGAATCACACATTAAGCATTGGCAGAAGTTAAAACTAAAAAGAACATGGAAGATGCCACAATCAAGAAATTGGGGGTGAAGGCACAGTGAATAAAGATAATAATAGTTAACTAATTTTAGCACATTTTCTACAGGATAATTATGAAATTGATTAAAGCTCAAGTCTTTTAAATTGTTAAAACAACACCAAATTAGTAATATCAAATAGTAAAAGATCTTCAGAAGGCAGGAACTCTGATACGACGGTTTATCTATGCACCAGAACGAGATACATGGAAATAAAGTACCTACCTAATCAAAGAATGTTTGTTACTTGGAGAATAAATTGTATCTATCAGAGAAAGTAAATATTTTTTAAATGATCCATATGTACTGGAGCTGAATATAATACTCATAAATTCTCCTCTTTATGCTGTGACGCCAAAGCTGGGTAAAGGAAATTGTATGCCTGCTATGCCCTCAGGACACTTGTGTACAGGAGACCTTATGTGGTTTCCAAAGGCCTCAAGAGGTTCAGTATAACTGTTCCAGACCTCCCATCATTAGAAAATTCTCCAGCAAGTTCTAGGGATTGAATGTAGTAACAGTGCTTGACATCATTTACTAGAATAAACATTATATTGGTCTTCTCTTCTGTAAATTCAATTTCTAATTTACAAATTAGTGAAATATGCCACAGTGCACTAGTGTTGTAAAATGTTTTAAAAAATAAGTATATTTTATTAAACTAGTTTTCCTGATTCAGCTTATAATTTGTGCATTAAAGGATGTGTAACGCTTGGTTGTAGCACAGCCTTTTTTCTTTAAACAATAAAATTGAAGTGAATTCTGCTAAAAGGACACACTTTACAAGTCTGGCAGGAATGGTGTTCTCATAGAAACTGTAAGTTAATAGATTGATTGTTGTAAGAAGGAAATTCTTTAATGCCTCATTTCAGTATTATTGTATAGTGACTATCTTGTTATCTGCAATAAGGTAACTTGCGCTATTCCTTCTTGTGGACAGTGAAATTTTTGTTGGCTGCCCTCTGTTGTTATTACATGCATAGTGTTGTATTCCATTGTTTGCCAGAATGGTTTGAAAGTTATTTATATTAAGCTTAGAGTCCAAGACATGTCTAGTTCAGAAGGAAATATCGAGAATGAAAGTAATTAAAGAAAGAAGAAAGAAAAAAAAACATAGAAGACTTCTAGTATGAGATGCCAAAGTTTGGGGTCTACCAAACATCAATAATGCTAGTAAGAATATTTCAATAAGAAGTACTGGTTCTGAATGCAAATGCTAAATTAAATGTTTTGACAAAATGTTGGGTAGAAGTCAGAGGTAATTTTATACAGTTCATTAACAATATGAGTTCCAAAGATGAACAAGATCTGTTATAAGAATTATTGATGGGCCTTGTATCTAATAGAAATGTTGGTAATTGTAGAAGTGTGATGGCAAGAAAAGGATATTTTCAAGCATTAACAGTTTCTTGTACTATGCTGAGATTAACAGAAAGTGTATCCTGGTCTGCAAAACTACTTTTATTGCACTTCATAGAACAACCTCCAAGAGAATACATAGGATTTGCTTGTTGATGAAAGAAGGAATGAGTTCAAAATATATGTAAGGGAAGAGTAAAAATCAAAGTAATGAAGTTGCTAATATTCTAATCATAGAAATCCATTCCTTACTAAGAACACACATTATGGGGATATTGTGAAGATGTATTTAGACGTGTCACTGAAGGTTAAGATAACTGATGTTTTGTGTTACACATCCAGAATGCAAAATCTCATTACATATTCTTTCTCCAGTATTTGAAAACAAATTTTGATCTCTAAATTGGAAGGCCTCAAATAGATGTATGTAGTGAATATGAAATGTTGAGTGCCAAACAGATCTCTACATCTCAATGACAATACAAAATGAGCAGCAGCAGTAGCAGATCTCATTATTCATAACACCGAGCAGAAAAATTCTACACAGTCATGCAAGAGAATGCAAAAAATAAAGATGATGATACAGTGATGTAGCGGCTATGGCCCAAGCTTATCGAGAGGAAGGCACTGGATAACTGACTGACTGCCTGACTGATTGATGGCCAGTTAAAGAGATAACCGACAGGATAGTGCTCTCACCCAACATAAAAAGCAGAAGCGTTACTCAGAGATAACCGGATTGTTCTGGAACCTTCTTTCTTCCTGCCTCCTTTTGAGAGAGTTCTAGAAACACACTCAAAAAGTCCAGTGGCTATATAAGTGAGCATGCTTGCAAGTGAGTAGGTCCATAAGTGAGATAATGAGCGTATTTCTGATTCTACATAAGGTGCTCATTATTCAGTGCATTCTCTGAGCGAGGTTGTGACAATAGTTGTGATGTACAATGAGTGCGGCTACTGCAAGAGATTAGAGAGGTCTTGTGTTCAACTCCCCAACTTCTTCACACATATTTTATTATGCTGCTACATTGCAAAGAAAAGTGAAGTGACAGTGAAAATCAAACTAGATCACATTAGTGAAGTAACAGTGAAACCTGAACAAAGTTGCAATACTGCTGTTCTGTCCTTTGATTATATGCTACTGTTCATTCCAGTACTGGAGATTTTCTACTTATGCCAGTTATTGGTATTTATGTTCTGCAAAAACAACTTAAAAACCAGCACAGCAAAACTATCTCTACCATGATGGGCAAGGACAGAAGGCCCCAAATGAAGTTTGTTGTTTCATTCTACATAGAGTATGTAAACAATGAGTTACCTATGAAATAAAGAAAAGCTTATCTTCTTCAGTGATGCATGTGTGGATCAGAACCGCAGGAACTTACTCGTGCAGTTCCTATTGAATGTGGTTGATACTGGTTGATTGAAAAAGATTAACCAAATACTTATCAGAAAGCAATCCTTTCTGCCCTACAATTTGGATTTTGTGAGACTGTTAAGAGGCTTCTAAGGAGGGCAGACAGAATTTATATACCAGAACAGTACACAGAAATGGTCATTCGCTGAAGTGCTGAGAAGAAATTTTCTGTTAAATTGGTTATTTCATCTCATATACTATTATTCAAGACGTGGTGACTTACAAATTACAAGAAAACAAGTATTTCAAAGGTATCGGCTACCTATCCATGGGTAGACAGAGTAGAATTTCAAGTTTACAAATTCAGGTACTTGGAAAATCAAGATGAAAATCCTTGCAAGGAAATTTGTTAATAGATTGGTGAAACATACACTTGCACTATCACTTTGGTCCACCACCACTGCTACCAAATAAGTGTATGTATCTTGTAGAAAAAATCCAATTAACCAAAACAAGCTTGAAGATATTGCAAAAATGAAAAATTACATCCCTGGTTATGTATTTTAGAATCAGATTTTCACATAGCCTTAAACAGGTGTGGATGAATGTTTATCTGATTGTGGTGAATAAATTATGCTTTATGTATACTACCAAGTGTTGGATTTTATCAAATTTAAATGACAATAAACACATAACATTTATAAAATATCTTATAATATACTAAAGGTAGCTCAGAAGGAAATACATGATTAAGTATGGTAAATAGAATCAGTATTGTTCTAAGGGGTATTCATTGTAATAAAACATTGCTTGGTAATTCTGTGCAACGACTCTATTTACTATGCGATCGCGTGCAGAGCCTTATTGAAGTGCCAACGTCAGAAAAGTATATTCGCGGCATGTCAGCCACTACCAACGTAATATTTAACATCGCTAGACATTAAACACATACACAATTATGTTGAAATGTCCATGATATTTTGAAATGCGCATTTCAAATAAGAGAAGAACCTGGATAACCAATGGATGTCACACACAATGAAGACACGTGTAAAATACTAGTGCTTGTTTTCGGGTAAGGGGAAATCAAAAGTGGAATGTGCATAAACATGGGTATAAAGCACATAAATATGTACGGATTGTGTGCAAAAGCACAAAAATGAAAAGCAATGATGCTGTAAAATAGAACGCGTAGATAAAGCCAAACATAAATAATGTTTAAAGCAAAGCACACTTAAACTACACAATAAATATGTATGAAATTTTGGGAAAGTCTGCAATATATGAAGTTTAGAATTGTCGATTTTTTAAAATTATTTTGTACTTATTCTTTTTCTCATTAATTGTTCTACCACGTACCTAGTAGGTAGTGGAGGTATTACATTCCACACAGAAATTCTTTACCGAGATTTCAGCGTAATTACATGTTTTGTGGCCCCTTGAATGAAAAAAAAAAGAACTTTTACTTATTCTACCACGTACCTGATAGACAGAGGAGGTATTTCATTCCACACAAAAAATTCGGTACCAAGATTTCACCGAAAATGCATGTTTTGAGACCCCTTGGATGAAAAGAAACAGAGCTTTTACTTATTCTAGCATGTACCTACCTAGTAGGCAGAGGAGGTATTTCATTCGACACAACAAATTCGATACTGAGATTTCACCGAAAACACACGTATTGAGGCCCAATGAATTCAAGAAATGCATTTTTAGAAAGCGAAACTGATGTTCGATTTTTTTTTGCTAGAGTTTACGTATGCTTTGCTTTAAACATTAAATATCTTTGGCTTCATCTACTTGTTTTATTTTACGGGTTATTGTGTTTCATTTTTGTGTTTTCGCACACAATCCGCGCAGATTTCTGTGCGTTATACCCATGTTTATGCATATTTCACTTTTTATTTCCCCTTATAGAAAACATGCATTACTTATTTTACGCGTATGCAAAACATGATATGCACATTTCAACATCACCTGTGTGTTCCCTGCTTGTTTAATGAGGTAGAGAAGGTATTCGTCGGTTTTGCTTTCTGAAAATGCATTTCTTGGATTCATAGGCCTCAAAACGTGTATTTCCAGTGGAATCTCGGTATCAAATATTTTGTGTGGAATGAAATACCTCCTCTGCGTACCAGGTACATAGTAGGATAAGTAAAAGTCCTTTTTCTTTTCATTCAAGGGGCCTCAAAACACGTATGTCAGGTGAAATCTCGGTATGGAATTTTTGGGTGGAATGCAATACCTCCTATACCTATTACGTACATAGTAGAATAATGAATGAGAAAAAGAATAAGTAAAAATGAATTTTAAAATATCAACAATTCTAAACTTCATATATTGCAGACTTTCCCAGAATTTAATGCATATTTATTGTGTAGTTTATATATCCTTTGCTTTAAACTTTATTTATGTTTGGCTTAATCTACGTGTTATGTTTTACGGCGTCATTGCTTTTTTATTTTTGTGTTTTCGCACACAATCCATGCATATTTATGTGCGTTATACCCATGTTTATGCAGATTTCACTTTTTATTTCCCCTTACAGAAAGCGTGCATTAGTGACTTTATGCATGTCTTCATTGCGTGTGACATCCATTGGTTATCCAGGTTTTCTCTTATTCGAAATGCGCATTTCAAAATATCATGGACATTTCAACATAATGTGTGTGTGTGTGTGTGTGTGTGTGTGTGTGTGTGTTCGTTTGTTTAATGGCTAGTGATGTTAAATATTACGTTGGTAACGGCTGGCATGCCGCGAATAACAAGTTCTGATGTTGGCACCTCCGCCTCTGCGCGTGGTCGCCATAGTAAATAGAGTCGTTGCATAGAATTACCCATTGCTTCTCCCTTTATTTTGCAGGAAAATTATCTGCAACATATGTCACAATATATTTTGTGTTTTAGGCCACTATAATACTTATCAGTCACATTTGTAGCTAATTTCATGGAAGAAGAGTATCAAGTTCCAGTTTTAAATTTCCTGCCTGCTGTTAAATTTTTCTTGAAATATTATAACATTTTATGTGTAACAGTCCTTTTTGCAGAAGTTGGTTCAATTGCTCAAGAATTGTTTAAAACATATCTTGATTGGATAGAAAAAATATTTATTTTTAAAATGCACAATCTGTACAGAAAGCATTTCACTTCTTGCCACATTTTCAATTGCAAATAAGTCTGCAAATGTATTCTACACAGTTTACTGAAACTGATACCTTTACATTTATATCACTACAGTATTATCATCTTAACCTTAGTTTATCACACAACATATTAAACATGTATTACTAAAATAATATAAAACATGGATCTCAACATTATACTTATACATCTGCTTTTAACATAAATGTGATACTAAATCTACAACTATAATTCTAACGCTTATACATTATTGTTCAATTGATATATATATATATATATATATATATATATATATATATATAAGGAAAAGATTTTCTTAGGAACCTTAGTCACTTTGTCTTCTTTTACATCAACCTTAAATTAGATTGTCCCCTTGCAGCTGTTTATTTTAAAAATTAGAGAGCTCCTCGTCTGATTCAGCGTATTCATTTCTTTGATTCTTGTTTTGCTCATGTAATCTCTGTAAGTGGTCAGCTACATGCATTGCTGCTGGCTCATTCTCCATTTCTGCTAATTCATATAGAACATAGTCTTCTGAAATCAATAATGCATTAACTTATTACCACTTGCATAGCAGTATGTTATCAGAAATGTTTAAACAAGTATAAGTTAGTTATTAGTTTGGTAACTTCAGTTGCTTGTTAAAAGCTCTGATCTTTATGATAAATAAATGAATACAGGCTTTATGGCTACCAATGGTTTATCAGTCTAAATTTTACTTCGTCTAATTTATCTTTTGAATGTTTAATTTTCTTACTGTCACTATACAGCAATTAAAGTTTGTTTGGCATGGTTCTCAGGGAATTGTAATATGCTAAATTTAGGGAGTATAGAAAGGCTTAGGCAAAATAAAAAGGCATTCTGTGTTTATGTTTTAATATAACAGAAATTTTGCCAGAAAAAAATTAGGCAGGCTACTGCATGCATAGCTATGTCATCCAGTATGGAACCATCTACGGTAAGAAGATGTTATGTGTGTATCAACCAATCATAGTCATAATTCACTGAAAAATTATTGTATTTTAATTACAACTTATTAAGAAGCAATAATTTTATGAAGTGTCATCCTCCTTTCCTTAATTCTACTAAGACTGGAGAATCTCTTTTGCAGTTACGTTTAGCAGGTCACTATATGAGGTTAGGACAAACTTAAATACAGCTCTTGCAAAACGTTTTTATTTTATTCCTCACTTTAATGCAAGTTTTTTACACTACACCCTGTTGCACTGTGCACAAACCAATTAACTAACTCCTTCCTTCAAGTGTCCACAGGAAATGATTTGTTTTTCTTTCTCTTTTTTTCCCCTCTTAAATGCTTCCATTGCCATTGCTATCCTGTGTTTGAATTCTTAACAGTGGTGGTATATCAAAGCATAAGCTTATTAATATGGAGACTTTAAGGAAAAAACAACCAAAGTCACATATTTCTCATTCTGAATAAATTTAAAACAAAAATGAAAAATGGTCTTACAAAGAAAGTATTATGAATATGAAATATAACAAACACTATATAATAAGTTATATTGTAATAGCATTGTTATTTGTGTCATCCAATGAATAGTAGTTAATTACCAATGGAAAAAAATTATCTGCACATTTTGGTATGGTGTACATCATTTTCTTCTTAAAAGTTCAAAATATTCAAACACAAACAAAGAAGAAAACAATATAGAATTAAAAGCTTGGAATTGTAGCAGGCACTTTTGTATTTATGAATTACTGTTCTAAAAATATTGCTATTTGAACTCACTGTGAATGGTAATGAACAATAACGGTTACGAAAACAAAAAATGCCTATTTTTCAATGCAAAGACAACAGAAATGTCAATTTTCATACTTTAACATTAAGAAACAGTTTTAGGCTGTATGAGGGCAGAACTTTTTCAATTTTTGTGAGTCAGTATATTTCTGTCTTGTAACTGGGATGGGCACCTTATACGAATCCTCTGGTTTGAATGTGGTGGCTTGAAATCTGGATAATTCATTCCTTTCTCTATGATGATGTAGGTGTCCCATGCACCATTATACCTATATATGCACAAGCACTCTGTGTTCTCAGAGAAGACTTTCCTATCATAACCTCCCTGATAGACTATAATTTGATAGGACATTTAGATTTATAGAATCTTGACAAGAAGGATCACCAAGACTTGAAATTTTCTTGTTTGCATTGCACTACCTTGAATGGTGATGGTCTGGTACAGCAATTTCTTGTATGTTCCACCCAATCTTGCAAGATCTCAGCACAGGTTTTATTATTGATTAATCACATGTTTTTATCGCATTCCATGTAGCTGTGTCCCCTAATAGGGA
This sequence comes from Deroplatys truncata, assembly GCA_030765065.1. Lineage (NCBI taxonomy): Eukaryota > Metazoa > Arthropoda > Insecta > Mantodea > Mantidae > Deroplatys > Deroplatys truncata. The sequence goes on from CM060990.1 coordinate 170,287,756, forward strand.
AAGTGATTTTAACATTTTCAAATCTTTCATATTTATGGACCAATTGATGTAGAAATTTCACAACAGTATAGTACTTGTATTGCACAAGGCAGGAGTCACAAAAAACTTCTAAATGCAAGCTTCCGGACACTGATGTTCAAATAAAAGTGATTCAGTATAGAGACAACACCATCAATACCTTTCCTTGCAGTAGTTTTGGAGGACAGTACATGAATGTTAATTTATAATTTATATGAATGATCTAACGATAATAAGAAATGGTAAAATAATTTCATATGCTGATGACACATCAATGGTAAACAAGCATAAATCTTCAAAACCTCGTAACTTGCAATAATCAAAATATCAAACAAATCACATACTTTTTCATGTTACATAATTTGCATATTAATACAAAGAAAACAGTTCATATGGAAGTAAAGCCGGCCCAAAACAGAAAGGACACTCATCTAAAAGTTTATATAAAGGATGAAGAGATTAATGAGGTGGCATACACCAACTTCCTAGGAATAATACTTGACAATCATCTCACTTGGGATAAGCACACTGATAAAATCTGTAATAAAGTAAGTACAAGCATTTTTCTATTAAAAAGAATGGCAAAAGTTGCAGATCTAAGAATATTGATGAACATTTATTATGGATTAATATATCCACATCTGTCTTATGGAATCACCGTTTGGGGACAATGTGCTGACAAGTACTTTAAAAGACTATTTATATTACAAAAAAGATCAATCAGGATAATTATGGGTTTAAAGCCACAACAATCCTGTAGGGATTATTTTAAAAAATTAAATATTTTAACGCTATACTCATTATATATATTTGAAGTTATAATGTATCTAAAACATAATGTAAGATGGGAAATAGTTAACAATCAAATACATAACCATGCTACAAGAGGTAACACAGATTTTCATGCAAGATCACATAGAATCCAGCTTTTTAAAACTAAAGCCACTGTGGCCGCATGTACATTTTACAATAAACTACCTGGAGTGCTAGGCCAGCAGCGAGAGAGGATGGTTGTGTTGGGAAGGAGCTCGTGATTTTGAAGCAAGAAGCAGCTAAGTAACAATGGGTGTGGATATAGCTGTGTATAGAGCGAGAATTGGGCAAATTTTGAGAATGAAATTCATGGGAACAAGAGGAATACATTTTGGCGAAGAAATGGTTAATGTTTTGATTATTGGGAGTGTATTAACTATTTTACTAGTGATTGGAGGAGTGGAAGTGAATCCAGGCCCTACGGATATTCAAGAACTGTTGGGGAACCTAAATGAGAAAATGGATAAAATGGAAGGTATGGAACAACGATTGAGTGATAAATTGTGCTCTATGATTAGGGATATCAAGTAGGACATTATAGATGAAGTGTATGAAGCAAAACAGGAAATAAATGAAATTAAGGAAAGAATGGAAAGAATGGAGGAGAGGGAAAGAAGATTCAATCTGGTGTTTCTAGGTGTAAGTGAGAGAAGAGGGATATGGCCAGCTGAAGAAATAACGCAGATAATGAAGGGGAAGCTTGAATTAGAGATGTATGGATGGGAAATTGTGGAGGCTTTTAGATTTGGGAGACAAGTTGGAAAGAGGGCAATAATGGTGAAGCTAGCAACAATACTGTTAGTGCATGAAGTGCTTAGGAGAGCCAAAAAATTTAAAGGAACAAATATCTTTATTAACAAAGACCTTTCACCAAATAAGAGAGCATTACAACGAAATTTAATTCAGAAAATGAAAGAAGCAAGAGCTTTGGGAAAAATGGCGTATATTACAAACTTTCAGCTGTGGATTGACAATGAAAGGGTACGTGATACGGAAAATATAGATTCAAGAGAAAATCGACATGAAAGGGCGGAAATGAATCAACAGGTGTCAGCGATAGCTTCAAGAAATGAAACAGGAAGATCAAAGTTCACAACTCGACAATTTGCAGCAAACATGGAGAATGAAGTACGTAATCGCGAGGCTAGTCCAAACAGCGTGGACAACAGCAGAGAGCAAAGAACTGATGACCTTGTGATGACGTCAAATGGAAGGAGGGCCCAAACAGCTCGGCGCGGTAGGACTGCAATGGTGGTGACAACAGTGGCGGAGGGAGGAGCCAGAGAAGTGACGTCACCCAAGAGAATTGTTTCACCAAGGAGGGGAGAGGCAGAAGTTGCGTGCACGCTAACGGAGGGGAGAAAGAAGATATGGTATCAAGGTAGTGCGGAGAATACGGAAGAGGAAGAAGAAGATAATATTGTTTCATCCGAACATGGGAGCATTGTGGTATCAGATAAAAATAAAATGTTAATGCCGAAAGAAGGAATTGAATTAAGAAGTAGGAAAAGATTAGATGGTTTTAGATACAGAGCAGGTTCACAATAGGAAAAAGGGACAACAAGGAGATTGGGCTTCTGGAACTGTGAGGGTTTAAAAAATAAGTTATATGTGGGAGTTTTGAAACAGCTGTTGGCGAAAGTGGATTATTTAGCGGTAGTAGAAACGTGGTTAAAAGAGGAACAGATAAATATAAAGGACTTTGAATACATTGGTAGGAAAGGAGAGGTGATAGCTAGAAAGGGAAGAGTATCTGGAGGTATAGGTTTCTTTATAAGGAACAGCTTAAGTAAGGAAATTAAAGAAACATGGTCTAGTAGTAAAGAAATACTGTGGGTTATAATGGATGTTAAGTATATACTCTGTGTAGGAATAATATATAACCCCCCTGCATCCTTGCGGTTTCATAATCCTGATCTCCTTAATCAAATAAGAAAAGATATAGATAGGCTGAAGGAGAAATTTGTAACTGCAGAGGTAATACTAATGGGAGACTTTAATATCAGGATTGGGGAAAGTGATACATATGTTGGAAATGATTGGATGAGTGATGAAATTGTGTTTAAAAGTGAGAAACTTATGCAAAGCAAGGACAAATTTGTTGATAAAGAGTGTGAAAAATTTATTGATTTTTGTGAGTTGAATGCTTTAGAAATTTTGAATAAAAAATGTGCGCAAGATGAACAAGGAGAATTTACCTTTGTTAGCAATAATGGGCAGAGTGTAATAGATTTTGTGTTGTGGCCTCTGAATTTAGGACATATTTTAAGTAATTTTAAGGTATTAAATTTAAGCTCAACTAGCGGGCATTATCCACTGATTGTGGATTTTATGATGCACGCTGCATGAGTAAAACACAATATAAGAGTGGAAAGCTATTGTAAAAAAGAGTATATTGGCTATAAATGGAAAGAAGAATTTTGTGACACATTTAAACAGACTCTGGACTCGAATTATGGAAAGATATGTCTATGTGAAGTAACATTCATGGTTAAGAATAATCAAATTGAGAATGCAATAGATATCCTTAATACAGTTATGCAAAGGGCGGGAGAGGAAATGAAAACAAAAAAGAGGGTTTACATATATGATAAGGACTGGTTTGACAAAGAATGTAGGGTATCAAAAAGACAAGTAAAACAACTGTTGGTTAGGTGGAGAGAATTAGGTGATAGAAAATCTAGGGACAATTATATGCAAGGGAGGAATTCACATAATTTATTGTTAGAGCAAAAGAAAAAGGACTGGAGGGAATGCAATGAAAGGAATTTGATAAAATGTCTAAATGAAAATAATGTTAATAAGGTATGGCAGGTTCTTAAGTCGACCTATAATAAATGTGTAACTAAACCCAATGTTGAGAAACATTATATGGGGAAGAAAGGAGTATAGGAAGTATGGAATTTTTGGAAATAAGGAATGTTTTTGTAGAGATATTGGATGGTGAAATTAGGAGTGAGGAAATAATAAAACAAGTTACTGAAGAAAAATAAAGCTACTGGAATTGATGGCATCCCAACAGAGTTTCTTAAGGAGTGGTGTAATGAAACAGGGAGAGTGAAAATTTTACTAGATTTATTTAATGTAATTATTAGAAAGGGTTATGTACCTAAACAATGGAGAGAAGCTATCATCCATCCTATATATAAAGGCAAGGGCAATGTCGATAAACCTAATAACTACAGAGGTATTGCATTATTATCGAATATAGGAAAACTTTTTGCGGGCATTTTGGCAGCGAGACTACAATTTTGGGTTGAAGAATATAATATCCTTTCGGAATTACAGATGGGCTTTCGCAAGGGAAGGAGAACAATTGATAATTTATTTATTATAAAGACATTAGCAGACAAATATTTAAAAGAAAAAAGGGGTAAACTGTATATGGCTTTTGTAGACTTAGAGAAGGCTTATGACCGAATTGAGCTACAACTTCTGTGGCATAAATTAGTGTGTAAGGGAGTAAGTCAGCAATTGGTGAATATTCTAAAAGCACTGTATTTTGAGAACACCTTCTGTGTAAGGGTGGAGACAGGCTGTGTAACAAACGAAATTCCACAAAAGAAAGGCCTTCGGCAAGGATGTAAGCTAAGTCCAGTTTTATTTAATTTATACATAGATGATGTCTTACTAGAAATTGGAAGGAATAATAACTGTGCACCAGTAATTAACAACATCCAAATTCCAGGACTTCTTTTTGCAGATGACCTAGTGGTAGGATCTATTACAGTAAGTGGTTTAAAACAATCATTACAAGCAATTGATGTATATTGTAAAGAATGGAGGTTAAAAGTGAATCAAGAGAAAACACAGATTGTGGTTTTCAAAAAGGGGGGAAAATTAGGCAAATATGAAAAGTGGAAGGGAGAGAATAAAGATTACAGGGTAGTTCGTGACTGTATCTATTTAGGAGTAAAAATAGATGGAGGTAATAAATGGGAGAAACAAAAGAAGTTTGCATTGGCAAAAGGTAAAGGGGCGATGGCAGCAATTAGAAGCTGCAAATATAAAGTACCTAATATAAATGTTAAATGGCTGGAAAAAGTTTATGAGATGGTTGTGGAGGCAAAAATGATGTATGGTATAGAAATATGGGGATTAGATAGAGGATGGGAATGTATAGATGTGGTGCACAGGATGTTTTGTAGAGAAATACTAGGGCTACCGAAGTCAATTGTAAGACAGGTAGCACAATTAGAGATGGGCAGGGTGCCATCTAAGGGGAAGATAATGGAAAGAGCTTTGAAATTTTGGTTCAGAAGTTTAAATCTAGGAAAAAGTAATGTGTTAAGACAATGTATTGAATACCAAGAGAATAGCTTAATGAATGATGGATGGGTAAGTAAATTACAGAATATTTTGGAGAAAAATGGGTTAGGAGATATATGGAGAAGGAGAGAAAATAACGTAAAACATTTTTGGAAAAAGGCAAGGAAAAGACTGGAAGATATAGAAATACAAATAATGTTCAGTGAGATTGCCGAAAAGAGCTCATTAGTTTATTATAGGCCAATGAAAAATACATGGGGTAGGGAAAAATATATAGACATAGTAAATAAAGAAGAGAGAGAATCTATTGCATGGTTAAGAACCGGAGCATGGAGGCTAAAAGGGCTAAGACAGGGTATTCCTCAGAACCAATGCCCGATATGTGGTGGTAATGAAGACATTGAACACATAGTATTTAAGTGCCAAGGAACAGAAAATTGGAGAAAAGAATTTTTTAATAAGAAGTGGTTGAAGGGGGATAGAAATACACTTATAATTGAAATGATATGCAAGGACGCTAGAAGCATTGGACAGTTTTTGTGTAAAGTAAAAAATAAATGGCTTTGGACAGTGGAAAGAGAAAAGTAAGAGGTAGTGCATCCTACTTTGAATGGAAAACTATAGTGAATGTGTGATGGTTAAGTAATTAATAAATGGAAAGTGAAAAAAAAAGTGGAAATGGGAAATGAAAAAAAAAAAGCTGAAAAAAAAGAGGAAGATAATTTAGTGACAAGAGATTGTAAAATGTAAATAAACTGTAGTGATTGTCTACTGAATAAGTGACCAGGGTCAAAATGCAGTAGACAATCAAATTTGTAAAACTCTTAGCACAATAAATACTATACTATACTAATAAACTACCTATTTATATTAAAAAGATAACAAATTTAAAACAATTCAAAACAGAATTGAGAAAATATTGTGTACAAGGTTGTGTTTATTCCTTAAATGAGTATCTGAAATGATTTGTTGCATGTATTTTCATTGTAAAAATAAGTTATTATTTGTAAAATATTCATTGATTTTTTTAATGTATATATTGATGATGTCATGAATTCTATGTAATTTTCAACGACTGATAATAAATGAAATGAAATGAAAATGAAATGTAGAAGGAAAGCTGACATTTGTAATATACATCAGCAGTTGGAATATTGAATACATGAAAGTTTTTCATGAAGTCAGTACATTTTTGCCTCATTTTCCATTTTGCATCTTGCATTAATTTTAGCTGTTTGCTTTCTAGCATAGAATGTTGCAGCCTCTCTTCTATATAATTCAGTTTTACTTTCTCTACCACTCACATACATACTACACACACCTACTCGTAGTAGGTAGAGAAGGTATTGCATTCCACCAAAATTTGATACCAAGATTAGACTGGAAATATATGTTTTGAGACCCCCTGAATAATAAAAAAAAAACTGGAAAAAAAAACGCGTGCGTGCGTGTGGCTCTAATGATTTTGATTAAAATACCATATATTAAAGATATTTAAATGTAAAATAACATTTTTATCTTGAATTTTCTGATAAAGGCCTTTGAAGTCTTCTTCATTAGGAAGGAATTTTATATAATCTTGTGTAACTAACTGGTAAGCAAGTGATAAATGAAAATGTACTACACAAGGAATGTAGATCTTTAAAACCCACAATTTATTTCAAGTAACTTTTTTTGTGGCATCAACCGTTTCTGAGATATCCATTATTAATGGTTAAAATTGTTCAATACTTGCCATTCTTTTAAAGTCCAGTCAACATTCAGTTGTTTCTCATATCCCAATGAAACAGTATGGAATTTTAATGCCAACGTATAGCATCAGTTCTTAAATATTTGACTGCTGCTGTTCCCTTTGTATCTATAATCAAATGTGTAATGTAGCTATTTCTGCTAAAGTTTATTTGGATTAAAATGAAGTAAATATAAAAATAACCTTTTGTAAGACTAGTTTGTGTACCCACTAATAAACAATAGAGGGCAGAGAAAGTAATGTAAATGTATCACATCAGATTTTTATATCTAGTTGTTTTATTTCCTTATCTATTCTTCTTTATTTGAAGAAACAGTATGTTTTCTTGCTTGAAGAGAATGTTTCTTAACTTTGAATTCATCATCTGTTAAGCAAGTGTCTCATCGTGGATAACCAAATGATATGTTAAATTTAGTAATAAAAGTCATCCTGTAAAATTCATATGATACAGCAAAATCAGAATACTGCTCACTATTGGTATAGTTTCTTGTTATTTAACTCTTCAGGAAGATAAATTTTGGTACTCTTAAGTAGACTGCAATGAGATGTTCGACATTGTAGGGAATGTATAAGTTCTCACACTTTCTTACTTTATATTTCTTGTTTGTATATCCTGTTACTATGAGAACCTCTCTTATCAATTGGTGACAGACCTGTAAAGGCTAAAGATAAAGATATGTATCATGGAGGTGCCCCCCAGAAGTGGGGCAGAGCACCGCAAGTAGGCCAGTTAGCCCTTTTTGCTTCCAACATGCCCCTGGTAGGGAAGGATGAGGGGAGACACCCAAAAGGCAACCAGATGCGGATGCTGATAAGCACAAGCATGGACGGAGTCCCTAATGTTTCCAGATAGACTGCGTCTGACGCCACACGGTCCCTACCCACAAGCCACCAAACCTTCAGGGTCTCCCAGAGTGGAGCCCCATGCTGAGGAGAGACCTAACTGAGAGCTATTGCGGCAACGCCAGGGAAGGAGGCTTTACAGAGCACAAGTCACCACCCAGCTGCAACCCGCTGAACACCATCACCTGGTCCTACAGCCCTGAAACAAGGAAGATGATGGGTACAGGAAATGAGAGGAAGGAGAGTCGACAGACCTGTAGTACCAAGTGACTTCCTAATAGTTACCATTATCTGATTTGTAATTCCACGCATGCTTAAAAATGCCTTGTAGCAGACAGAAACTTCAACAGTTGGCTCATTTCTGAGCACACGTACCTTGTGAGTGTAAGAATGTTTCCAAAAATTAGCCTCTTTTTCACTTTTCCCTGGTCAACACCTTTTTACTGGCAGAAGTGAAACAAGTGATATAAGATGTGATGGCTGTTTGCTCTTATCTTCAACAAATTAAAATTCCTAATTATCAAATCTCTATCTTCCTTAGGCACTTTATTGAAGCAGCTTAGTCTGCACTTAGAGTCTTCTCCTGTGATATGACTCACTGCATGAATGTGCTTATTTACATCCTTCATTCTTCCATATTTGTACCGCTTTTTTGGTCTTTCATTGTTCACATTAGTATTTTTGTCACTATTTTCATTATTCATGTTTTACAACATCAAACTTCACACTGCAACACAATATTGAATTGCATTGCAAATTAACACACTGTTGTACCCTTTTGATTAAAATTCAATTTAAAAGCGTTGAAAACAGAATACTGGTTATATACTAAGATTTCTTGATTACAAACTGGATGGACTCTGATTTAACATACAACCATGGGACTTCTTCCAATTGATTGACCTTCCAATTTTCACTTTATTTTGAAGCCAATTTTATGTGAATTATGAATGACATTTCTATGAAGTGACATATAGAATACTAGTACACTATGCCAAGAATAATAACATGCCCATAACTCAATTTTTGTGAAAATTGGACTTCGATTGTTTTTCACTTGTAATCATATACATATTTTTCATCAGTATCCCAGCTGTGTATGGTCATTCCAAGCATATGATGTTTGAGAACCTTGCTGTTTTGATGCTGACATTTGGCTTTAGGATTAGGATTCAATGTGGAGGGGGACTTAGCATGTAGAGCTACATAGATCTTTTGTATCTATGCCCCGGAAAGGTTGCCGGGAGGGAGGGATGAGGTGAAAGGAGACAGTGGCCTGACTAGGGGGCATGACAGTTAGAGGGCAGGGTCCGTAACATTTACAGATTTAAACTCTGTAGATGGGCACCGGTGCAGTAGTCCCCCCTCCCTGGGCTTCCACATCCCCTTGGAGACTGCTCCCATTGCAGGGGACGAAGGTTTCCACAAAGCATCCCTTTCCCAAGTCATGCACATGCCGAGACCTACCGCCAACACATACAACCCTGAGAGAGACCAAGCGGAAATGGAGGGACAGGAAATTCGGGGGGAATTAATGATCCTTCCTAGCATTTGCTAGTGACCTGGAAAAACCCTTCAAAAGCCTATATGTCAGGAATGTCAGCCATTGGAATTGAACCCATGACCTCCTAAATGAGGGCCACAGAATTACCGCCTGAGCTATCCCGCTTGGTTGAAAAAAATATACACAGCCTTCAGCCTATAATGACAAATAAGATATACAGCCTATAATGTATACAGCCTTCATTTTGAATAAATCCACAACTGTCATCCCACAGAAAATTAAAAATATGCAAAACAGGAAGGATTACATTTTGTATACATTACCATTGTTATTCACCAAGAAAACAATTGTGTTGAATTACTTATAGAATGTTCCATATATCATTACAACAAAGCAATCCCAATAGTATGGCAACATAGTTATGACTTTCTAGTATTACTGTAGAGCTTTATTTTCTTTTTGTAGAAAAAATGCATGCATTTATTTCGAAGAGCAGCATAGCTATGACGCTGTTGAATCAGTGGCATAGCAAACTATTCTGGAATCCCCTGCAGAACCAAGTGGAGACCCAAACATTCAATTCCCCATGTATTTCCCATTACTTTAGCATCTTGCTTTACTTTGCTAAAGCAATTTCTAAATTGCTGAAGTGAAGTATATGCTTCGCCCAGTAATTTTGTAACACTGTTTATCTGCATTAGGGACTGCATATTTTTTGACACAACATTAGTTAGTAGTTTCTAACACTTTGCTTAGTACTACCATCAGAACCACAGACTCATAAGTTTCCATTTGTTTTCTTATGGAAGTTGCTTCATTACACTCCTTGCCTCGGTTTTTTAGAGGCCACTATTATATTGCTTAAAGCCCTCATGATATCTCAATAACAGAAAGGGCGGATAACAAAGCACCATAAGTGAAGACTATCTTGTTGGACATAGCTTTCTAAGAGTTGGGTTTTCTTTCCAATTGTTAATTTTTCAATAGTTATGATTTAATACTGGAACTGAAAAAACTGTATATTCTTTCAGGCCAGTTGTAAAAGGATGTTATCTGTGGTATCTTAGCTGTGTCTCTTAGGACCAAATTCAAGTTGTGGGTAGCACATTGTGTGCTCTAAGATAAAAAAATTAGCAGATTCTCAAAGCATATATATGTTGAAGTCCAATTCATTTCTGCGGCCAGTTTGCAATGGTATCTCGGGACACATGCTTTTAGCTTCATTTTGTTGTCACCTTTCATACTGATTGCCAGCAACTGAATATACACTGACAGCTGAGCGGTTAGCTTCATTTTGTTGTCACCTTTCATACTGAGTGCCGGCAACTGAATATACACTGACAACTGAGCGGTTATAAGCAGGTACATAGCAATGAGGCCTACCGAGGTTCGTATCCTGAGCATAATTTTTTTTTTCAGAAAAATGCAGTGTTTATTACTAAATTATAATACAATTTCCAATTGCTAAAGCTTATTTGACTTCAAGGCATTTATGCTCACACACAAGAACTGAAACACTGTCCTTTTCATTTTCAAACTAAATATGAAATAAGTAAATATTATATTCCTAAATGAAAAAGCAAATAAAAATGGAATTTAACTTAATATCAGGGGTGTAAACCCTCTGCTTCTGTTACTGCTCTCATTCCATGGTCTTGGATAATATCAGATGCCTAGTCAAATTTTCACAAGAGGATACTTCCTCCTGAGCATCCTGTACTTGATCCCTCAAAACCTCTTTAACTGTCTTCAGTTGTTTGCAGGCCAATTTAACTCCAAAACTTTCTTCACCTCTGCCCACACATTTTTAATAGATATCAAATTTGGTGAGCAAGGATGCCAATCAATCACTTCGATATCTTGTCTTTGCGAGAACCAGTTTGAAACCTGCTGGTTTGTGTGGACAGAGTGGTTATCCTACTGGAATTCAATCATTCCATTGGAATATCTAGTCCTTACAGAAGGAACTAGTGTTTTCCAGGATGTCTTTATACTGCTGGCTATTTAATGTGCCATCAAGTTGCCACAACACACCTAGGCCATCTCATGATATCCACCCCCAACATGACACAGATATGCGACCTTAGTGATCCATTTGTGCCACGTATTTTGCATCATAAGTTTTCCTCTGGGGTGACAAGACAATTACTTTCCCTCCATTTGTAGATGAAAATGTCACCTCATCTGTGAATGTAACCCTATTTCAGTTATGGTTGACATTTTCTTGTGCAAATGTGAGGTGAGAAATCCGTGATCATCTGTAAGATGCTGCTTCTTAGCTGTTGATCGAGCAAAGAGCCTGATGTAGTCAAATGACGCAAGGCTATGCGGTTCAACCCGGGAAGTTAGAATTATTTCTAATTGTGGACACATGCTGGAAGGGATTCTTGTCTGCCTCTTCTATAAATACAATTTCCTACTGAGGAGTGGACAAATATGTTTGACCCAAACCAGGTCGACGATGAATCATCTCTTCCCTGGATAACCACACCCAGCTTGTAGCCATAGATACAGGAACTTCAAGTGCTCTTGTAGCCTAAGACAGAGTATTCAGCAACATTCACTAACATAAGGAGAGGTTTCCTAGTATCTCATTGTATTTGTATGCTCAGCCATAGCAAAAGTCAGTATGGCTGATAACATCATGCAGAACTCCAAAGCTATGAGTGTGCACATGATCATGCCACCGCCATTCATGTCTAAAGAATGAGACAGAGTTTGCACATCCAATATTAAGTCAATTAAATATATAGTTTAGTTTTTCACTTTAGAATTCTCTAAATATGCCATTTATTTTGAAAATGAAAAGAGTACTTTGTATTTTTATACATGAATGTCTTAAAATAAATAAATATCTTATGCATAGAATACATTAGGGTATTGCCCTATATTTAACAAATTAAAATTTAATTAACAAAAAAAAAAAAAAAAAAAAAAAAAAAAAAAAAAAAAAAAAAAACATACACGCCAAAGATTTGAATCCAGATTGTTCCAATTACGAGACACATACATTTCACTGTTCAGCTACCATGTATACAACCACACTGAAAGGCATCCTTCTACCTATCACATAGCTTGAAATGAATGCAGGTTCATATTAAATTGTGTATTGTGAACACAGCATCAGCGAATGCTTCCAATATTTTCCAAATTGAACTCCCTCTCTGGCAGTTGCTCATTTATTTTGTCTTAGGCTGTACATTATTGGCAGTTGGCTCCAGTCTTTTGATCTGCTCTTGCACTTCCGAGTATACTCCACTCATTACTTTCACTCCATCGTAATTTTAATTTCTGCATTGTTATATGGAGATTCCATTGTTTGCATTTAATTTTAAAGCTGTAGTAACTAATCCTTGTGCACTTCCATCCCCAACTCTAACAAATCCTAGAAAAAGTTTCTGTACTGTAAACTTTATACATGTGTTTTACATTCTCCTTTGCTAAGATGTATTGCAAAATTAAACTTAACTGATTATGCTTTGTTACGTCTTGGATAGTACCCAATATAAGGGAATATAACCATCATTATGTATTTCTGCAATTACCTCTTTTTCTATTTGGGGACTTAATAGGTGTTTTTGCTTTTTGTCTTTTCTCTCATTAAATGAGATAAAATGGGATCATATTTGTTAATAACTTCAATAAGAGCAAGAAAATTACCACTGTGTAATTCACTCTATGCCCTCAAAAGAAATCTATGAATGACTTCATGTAATAGTAATTCCTAAAGCTAGTAACATAGTTATATTAAGAGGAACTTGAAGAGCATTAAAAGGAATAATTTCTAAAGGTTTTGATTTTATTTATCATTTTATATAATTATGTAATGATGATCAAGAGGTGAATTGTATATAACCATAATGTTTTTTTCATCTTTTGCAGTCCATAGGTATTACACATTACTAAGGTCAGCAACATATCAATTACCCTTCTCACTATTTCCTACTACATGCTTCTTTAAACTATCAGTGATTTCTTTATTAAAATGACTTCAATCAGTGGAGTTCTTGTGAGATAAATTTATATAATTTTTCAACATTCATTTGAGAAATGGAAGCCAAGGGAAAATTGGTGCTACCTTCACAGTTTATTAATACATCTTCATTATTATTAGCACCATGGGAAAACAAGTGCTGTGTTCACATTTTATGGATTTGCCCATGAAATTAGCAGAATTATGTATTTAAAAATGCCACCATTTCACATTTTTCATTTTCTGCATTTTCATTGAAACACTTTTTCCATACCCTTTTCATCAGCCAAAAATTTTAAATTTTATTTTCAGAGTTTCATTACCAAAGCATCACTTTCTTTAGATTGTTTTTTGTTTATCTTATGCCACTCCACTAAGGTACTAGTCGGCCATGATACGAGTGCACTTGGAGGAGGGCACAAATGTTTTTGTTAACAATGCGTCAACAAGACTAAGGACCAGAGGGGAGCAAGGGACAAGGCGATAGAGGAATATATAGTCGCACAATGAAAGCAGTACTACATTTACAGGTCTCAGCCTTGCAAGGAAGTGCAGCTTGGAACTGCGGATGTTTTCTTTACTTGACTGTCCTTCCAATGTCCCACCCACTTGTTCCGTAACTGTTTAGTTCCTCTTCCCACCACATATGCTGATATTGTGGCTGACTAGTACACTAGTACAAGAGTACTCAATTTCTGAAATTAAAACCTTTACCGCTATATATAATTAATTCTCACAGTCAAAATAAGGCCTTTTTCACAATATTATTGATGTAGCAGTCTTACACTCACTCCTACACTCCCTATCCTAATAGATCAAAATGAAATGAGGAACAGAGGAAAACTGTTTAAATTTGGTATTGCCCATTGGCCAGTAAATTCAAGTAACGGTATAGAAAATAATTCTAACCACCCCTTTCATCCTATTGTCCCACACAGTAGGATTACAGAATTCACAATGTTGTCAAATTCCTTAATATTCCCGAAATTCCAAACAAACAACTATTTTTTCCCTGAATTTACAATCTTAAAACAGGGTGCTGCATGCACAACCTAAACATGCAAAAATATATTATCTCAAGCTTTTGGGGCCCCTCTTGCTTGGGGCCCCCCACATTGCTGGGGTTGCAGGGGTGGTTGCTATTCCACTGTGTGGAACTCATGCTTTTCTTGTAGCATTGTAGAAGTTTTTCACCTTTTTGTAGGCAAATTTATGCATTTATTTCCCTGAATGTTAATTCAGGTTAATTTATTTAAGTAAAATATCATGATTTTGGAATTAGTTTATTTTTTAAACCTACCTCTGTTTTTAGGCTAAGTAAGTCACAAATCCATAAGTATTAAGCCTACTGAGCTGGTTCATAAGATTATAGTGGGAAAAGAAGGGATTCTCAATTTTCTTACCAAGATCTTCCTTATTTTGCCAAGGAAGTGGCATTTACAGGAAAACATCACAGGTTTCCTCTAGCTCTCGTGGACTGCGGCTCTCAACAGAACTACTGGCATGAGACTCAAAACTGTTATCAGAGTCAGCTGAACTCTCAGTTCTTCCAACAATGGGGTCTTGTTTAGCTGGTTTTGACATTTCCTCAGCTTCCACTTCCTGCTTATCTTCCTTGTTGGGCTATCCTGTTTACTATAACTTGCTCCCAGGTTCAGCTACAAGCAAAATAGATATAATCAATAGAGATAGGAACTTTTGTTTTGATAATCCTTTTAATATGTATGCATTGAAAACTTCTGCAATATGCAATGCCCATATAAAAAGTATTAAGACATACTGACAAAATAAATCTCTCTGTGAATCAAACTATTTTGGAATCCATATCAATTATTTAACTCGTCAAAATTTATCTTTAATATTGAAGAGTTTGAATATACCCATGTAACCTAACCTAACTTTGTCTCACATTTACTTTTGGCATGATTAATACATGAAAACATGGCCTTCACATTTACAAGCACCAATCTACTGAAATGAATGACCTGAAGTTTCAAATGGAGAATTGTTATGAATCTGCAGGAATATTTTCAGAATTGAGTTTCTAAGCAAGCGACAATGCAGCATAGTTTGCAAACTGCTGAAATATTATGTATATTAACAAAACAAGCAAAAATGCATTATATGCAACATAAAGTATTGTTTAAATTGTTGGAAGTTTAGTAATTAACTCACGTACCAACAGGGCATACTTTCTTACAGCAGAGAACAAATATGTATTCGTATTAAGATGATGTTCCTAGTAATCAATACTGTCTGAATACTTTTCTTCTTCTTGACTTACAACCCTCAGGACTTACAAGCTAATGCCTGGGGTCAGACGGCTTCGAGGAGCAGAGGGGCTCTTTGGATCTGAGAGAGGGAACAACCAGGGTGGGTGATCAGTCCGATGTCTAGGGATGAAGGCAAGGAAGTAGATGATAGATGAAAGTAAGCGAGATGAATGACAGGAAAGGTGAAAATGGAGCACTGGTGGAATGAAATGGCAGAGGAAACCAGAGAAAACCTGCCCAGATAGCATTTTGACCACCTCAAATCCCACATTCGGGTCCCTGGGATTGAACTTGGGTCGCCTTGGTGATAGGTGAGCAGTCTAACCACACGGCCACGATGCCACCCCTGTACCACATTTAAATGCAAAAATAATGCATTTAGGTTCCCCTTTCATCTTATAAGCTAGCTTAAAGTGGCAATTTGGTTTAAGAAATACAATAATTATTTTTAATCTAAAAGTTTTCTGACAGAAGAATACTCTACATACTTTCTAAGAAAATTAAACATAAATGAGTATTGCTTAAATATTTGTTCAGGACAAGTCTTAACAATTTTAAACTTTATATGTGGTCATTCCTTAATGTGCTTTTCTGGCATTTAGGCCATTAACAGTCTAGCTAAGCAATATTTTGCAGAATTGCAACTTTAAACCTCTATTATTGAGCAAACCTCCCAAAGTGGAATGCATACAATTCATCTTTTGAATGCTCTTTGGATGATTATAATGAATTAATTTTCAAAATAATTTTTTGGTGAGCTGTTACTTCACATTCCTGTTACATCTCATGTTGATATTACGTGTTACAAAATCTAAATAATGTCTTTCTTTCATAAGGTATGGTTGACACATTGAACATAGCAGGGAAAAAAATACAAGGTGCAGCTGTCAATAACAAACTAACAACATGATTGTTCAGGCTTAAATTTTTTTTCTTTTCATTTTTAGTAGTGTTTAACGCCCATTTCTACTACATACAGCATCACAGAGGGTGGACACTGATGATACATGAAATGAAATAATTTGGAAAGGGGATTTGTGAAGGAAATATTCCAGGCCTAAGTTTAGGGTACATCCCTGGCATTTGCTAGTTATGAAGAATGAGGGACCCGGAAGAAACACCAGGAAGGATGGCCCTGGAAAATAACTGCACACCTCCCGTTCTCAAGTTTGTCTTAACACCTTGCCCACCCATGTTGGTACATAAGCTGCTTTATTTTAATTAAGTATACTGAGCAAAAGTGGTATAGATGCCTTTTTTTAAACCAGAGAGAGATCTCAGTGTGTAGACTGAAAATATTAATGAGCACTTTTCTTTTATCTTTAATAGATTTGCAGAAAACTGTTTTGGAAAATAGAGATGTTAATTTACTATAAACAGTGTTTTCTTTTATCTCCTTTTTTCATGACATGCTTCATTAAAAATAATGCTACACCCTGGCCTTTATACTAAATTTAATATGACAAACAAGTTGAATTTGGAAAGAGTCATATTATGTTTACCTTCACATGCTAAGTTTTTAAAACTGGGATGAATGCCCTCAAAAGTGTTCCAGTTTTAAAAACATAGTAAGTGAAGGTTTGTGTAAACATAGTATGATTCATTCCAAATTCAACATGAACAAAACTTCACTGTTTGTGGTGCTTCTGTTTTTAATGATAAACAAGTTTAAAATGATACCATAAATTAATCATAAAATTGGCATATGAAGTACCCTGACACCTATAAAATAACGAAGGGAATATTCGTAAGACATTTAAAAGTTGTCTAAGATGAATACATTTCTTTATAGAGACATTTTTTAAATGAAACTTAATCTCTCCAGTAAAGCTACAACATGCAAAATATCTACAGTTCAAATCTTAAGCTATATGTCAAACAGATTGCAATAGAAGCTATTATGTTACAGTCAACTAGAACCTTGATACATAAGCTATACTCACCCCTTTGAGACCCTGGTAATCCCTTAGTGAACCTCTAAATACTTTTGTAATGGCAGTTTCTGATGACAGTGAACCTTCATCTCCAAGTTCATCATCTAAAGGTATTTTAGCTGCAGCACCTTTACCTGATATAGATAGATGTTTTTTAAACATTTCCATTATCAGTACAATGGTAATAAGTTAAGCAAATGAATGCTAAAGTGAAAAAAAGAATGCATTGTAAACCAAAATAAGAATCGCTTGGAGATTGTTATATACTCCTTTTGTAGTTAAAAGTCACCATATGGTATAAAATATAACCTGTGTACAGTAAGTAAGCCACCAAACAAAGTACACATTTCTGATACTTTTCTATGAGATTCATTTGAAATGTTCTCAGAATGATGCACAATTACAGCAGTATTTTTGAAACAGTTCTGTTTAAAAAACTCTTTCATGGAGACATTTGTGCAGTAGTACAGGGATTATTCAAGAATCATAGCTGGTATAACTGTTTGCTGCAGCACAGATGTGTATATGGGAAATAATGCAAATATTGAACACTGTGCAGTTATTAAGAACTTGAAGAAGAAGGATATGAATGTAACAGAAATCCATACCAATATGACAAACCTCTAGGGAACAAAGCACTATCATTTTCAATCATTTCCAAATTGACCACAGAGTTTAAATGTGGCTGTGAATGCCTGAAACATGATACATGCAGCGGAAGACCGAAATCTGCCACAAGAACAGAAATCATCATTAAGCTACATGATGTGATTCTGCAGCAACTCTAATGAATATGTCTGAAATTGCTGAAGCTGTGGGTATTTCAGGGGAATGTGTGTTTCACATTTTGAGAGAAGAGTTGGAAATGAAAAATTATTTGCAAGATGGGTGTTGTAACTGCTGACTGGATCAAAAGCAAATCAGAGTAAAAATCTCTGAGCAAAGTTTTACTCATTTGCAAATATATCCCATCAACTTTATGTGTCAATTGATAACAAATGATAAAACATGGGTACACTACTATGAATCTGAAACAAAACAGTAATCTGAACAATGGAAGCATTAATATTCTCCACCACCAAAGAAGACAAAGTATCTGAAATCAGCCAGGAAGATCATGTTGTCAGCTTTCTGGGATGACAAGGGTTGCTGCTAATTGATTATCCTTCATCTGGAAAATCCATCACTGGAGTATGTTACACTAACCTTCTGGACCAATTGAAGACCAAAGTACATGACAAAAGCCCAGTCATCTTCTATCAAGGCAATGCTCACCTTCACGCATGTGTTGTTACAATGGCAAAAATCAATAAATAGGAATGATTGGCTGCTACATCCACCATATTCCTCTCACTTAGCTCCACCTGCCTTACAGATGGTTCCCTAAACTACGATTTCTTGGTGGCAATAAATTTTTATCTGACAAACTTAAATCATCAATTGAGGCATATTTTGCAAATCTGGAGGAATCTGACTTCACTGTTGGGATAGAGCATGTAGCATTGCTGGATGAAGTGTATTGATGGAGAATATGTTGAAAAATAAGAACAATTTAAAAAATCTTTGGCATTATTTTGTGTTTCATTCTGAGAACTTTTTCAAATGACTCTCATACTTCTCAGTTCATTCTGTCTGGACCCAAAGGAAAGCTCTTAGGCCCAAAGTATGCTGCTAACAGTGTTTTGTTTCACTTATAACTGGAAGTATTTTTGAACAGTGAGGTGAACTCAAATTAAATGAGCATTGGTTTGTTTACACTATACCTCACTTACTTGATAATTATTGAGACATGTTTCAGGAATCTTCATTCCCATCTTCAGCCATCAACTGAATAGTTAGTTATTGCAGTTGTATTATCACATGTTTTCTTGATAGGGAAGTCTCTGGTGGTAGTGATAAGAACTTGATGGGCTGGTCCAATGGCAGGGGATCGAAGTTCATAACCCAGTCCTTGTTTTTTAAATATGAATGTTTTTCCATACTGAAATAGAGTATTTTGCTGCTCTAAGGAGGTTGGTTTCCAGAATGATTTCATGGTTGGTGTTCCAAGAGTATGTTCCAATGGCTGATTTTTCAACCTTTTTTTATTTTATACACGTTAGGTGTTCTTTTAGTCTGGTTCTCCAGTTTCTCTTTGTCCTACCTGATCACAGTCTGCACAGTTGATTTGGTATATTCCTGATCTTTCATTGTGGGGATTCTGTCCTTTAAAGATGTACAAATTAAGTTTTTTGCATGCTGTATTTGTTTTGAGATGCTAGAACTATGTTGTGCTTTTTTTTTAATATTTTATTTAATTTATGATCATCCCAGGGAAGATATATGGATTTTCTGTATTGGAGAATTCCTTTTTGGGATTCCAGTATGGTAGTCTCCCTGAATGGTTTTGAGTTTTTTGTATTGGTTGATCTTGTGTTGTATAGTGTCAGGACTGAAACCATTAACTGAAGCTGTATGGAGTACATGTAGGTATTCCTTGTTATATTCCTCTTTGCTGAGGGTTGTATTAAGTAATCTGTATATTAAGCTATTGAGATTGCGAGTTGGTGGGATTTTGGGCTAAAGCTGTTGTTCTTTATGTAGTTGTCTGTGTGTGAGGGTTTCCTCTAAATTCCAAAGGTGAATTCCTGGTTCTGCCTGATGATCTTGAGATCAAAAAAAGATAAGTAAGCATCTTTTTGAATTTGTTGTGAAATGTATTGATCTATCTTGAATATTGAGCAGTTTCAATGCATTGTCTAGTAATATCTTGTGTATTATTGTGAAAAATGTCATCCATATACCTGTGCCAAGTTTTGAAGATTAATGGAAGGCTCTTGTGACATGCTTTTCTAAATGACTCATGTACAATTCAGCCAGAAGGGTGAAAGTGGGTTACCCATTGCTAGTTCTTTATTTTGTTGGAAGAATTTATTGTTGAAGCCGAAAAAGTTTTGCTCTATGCAAGCAAAATGTATCACCTAAATCTAATGATTTGAAGTTGATGTAAATGAGCCAGTTTTTCAGTCATGAAGGTGGTTCATCTATTGGAAAGAAATCATTCCAGAGGCCAACCTCTTTAGAGTATCAGGATATTCACCCAAATGAGTTTTCAGTATGGGAAAACACCCATATTTTAAAAAACAAAGATTGGGTTATGAACTTTGATTTCACAGCTCAGCAAGTTCATATCCTATCACCAAAAACCTCTACTATAAAGAGAACATGTGGCGATATAACTACAGCAACTAGTCAATTAATGGTTGAAGATAGGAATGAAGATTTCTGAAACATATATGATCATAGGCTTTTACAGCCAGTATTATTAGTAAACTATAACATAATTTCTGGGCATGTAGACCATGATCGAACAATAAAATTATTAACTTGAGGCTTCATCCTCAACTATGGGGGACATCCTCAGAAGAGAAGAGTGGCAAGAACAGCTGATGACTACTGGTTCATTTGGCAGTCGATGATAATTTATACTGTTGGAATGGAGTTGTGATTGTTGTAATTGGCTGTTGTATTGACTGATGCAAAGGCACTGTAAGGCAGGAAGCCAAGCCTGATTTATCTTAAATCCTTCTTCTCTATTGAAATTATTGGGATGTTTGTACATTTCTGTGACTTCTCTGAACATTATAGGGTAGTAATGTTTGATGTTTGCAAGTACTTCTGTTTTATCGAACATAATATTGTGTCAAGTTTTAATAATTTTATTGTTCGACCACAGCCTACAAGCCCAGAAAGGATGTTACATTTTATTAATTCCTGAAACATGTCTCAATAATTAACAAGTATCTAAAAGAGGTATAGTGTAAACAAACCAACACTCATTTAATTGTTTTGATTATTTATACCTTCTACTGAAAAATTTGACAATATAAAATGACCAGGCTTTTACATTATGTCTATGCAGAGCAAAGGATGTAACAGTACACTTCTTATGAGTTATAGTACCATTTTTTCCTCCTGGCCCTACTCAACTGGATGCACAACGGATGAGCCCATTATCTCCCGGGAGGGATTTTAGGTTAGTTGTAGAACGGCCAATACGCGAGGTATTCCTGTTGCACCACATTAGGGGAATACTGCTGGTCTTTTCTCCCCTCCCCTCTCCAATCTTCTTCTCATTTGTGTTTCTGCAGGGTAAGGTCGAAAAATTGTGCTATACAATACCTCCAAAATGGTCAAAGAAAGTGTACTATTATGTAAGTGAAATACTCATGTTTCTGCATGAAAATCTGTATGGTCAAAACTAAAATGTAATAACCCATATACTTATGTTTTGTTTATCACAACATGCAACATATGATATTTGCCATAAATTTTAATATAGAATGTATGTAACAAATTCCTTTTCCGATTAAAATTTTCTGCAATTAAAATTTTTGTTATTCTTCTTGTTTCCACAGAAAAACGTTAAAAGATGGAAAAATTTCAGCATACTGTATGAGAATGCTTTTTGGAAACATTGTGTAAGTGTCTGGTTGGATATTTGTCCTTACAGATTTAAATGTGCTTCAAGTTGTGTACCAAACTATTCAGACATGCTTAATATTCTATGGGAGTTCAACTTGGTATTGCAAAAATTGTTACTAGTATCAAAACTATGAGTGATACAACAAAATTGCTGATGGAAATATGGTTCCTTTGATTATGCATACTCTTAAAAGAGCATACCCTAACTCCTTCCACCTTCTCTACATGAAAATCCTAGACATATCATGAAGAACCAATAGGTACTAAAATGTTGGAGTACACTTTCTAATACAATTCTTCAAGTATCGCAAGAAAAATGTTGGTTACAGTTTTATAAGTATAGGTAACAATTATACTGCATTAATATTTTATGTATTTTGCCAGTTTTACTCATGCAGTTATTTACAATTTTAGTTTTAGCTTTAAAATTATTTTTATAAATCAGTAGTATTATTTGAGTGCATGGTCAAGTGGCATGTTTAACTGATTGCAATGGGGCAGACCTGTTCTTCCCTAAAACAAATTCCGGGTTGTGCTACATTTCTCAAAAATAAGATATTTCTTCAATGTCATTTTACTCACTATTGAGTGACAGCACTTAGATGGTACTTATCTACATATATGTAGTTAAGTTAGGTACTATTTGGAACAAAAAAAACAAAAAAAACAAAAAAAAAAAAAACACCTTGCAGACTTTAATATATAATAAGTGAAACTATTTGAATACTTAAATGCTAATTCACACAAGGTTTCCCCTTATAAGCTGATGGAACTAGACACCATCCTGGGCTTGTTCTTAACAAGCTATCTTCAAATGTAATATTACATTAATAAAATTGCATGATTTCAAGTTGGATAGTAATGTGGTGTCAGCTGCCCCAGAGTTAGAAAGATCATTGCCTTTGCTATCTCTTTATCTCCTCCTGAACATACTTATCCAGTCATGTAGCAAAAAAGAAATTGAACTTTATTTACGGATGCTCTATAACTACTATGGTTCTTAGCATCCCGTTCTATATTTGGTATGAAAGACCAGAAATTTTGCTCAAAGACCTCTTTATTAGGACAGAGGTTCCTTTACATGCTGTAAATCCATGACATGGTATCACTGGCTTCACTTCCTTTCAAAGGAAGCCATGCTAAGGATTTTTACGACCAAAAAAATCCATTGCCCTCTACCGGGTTTGTACCCATGACCTCAGGAGCTAGAGGCAGCGTTTTATGGACAATGTTCAGAAATTTGTGGAGCAAACCACAGATTTATACCTATTGCAGTTGAAAGCACCTTAACTAATGATTTCCTCAATTGAATTTCAAATTTACCTGAATCATTAGATGACTGAAAAGCAAGTATAGCATTGTACTCCTAGACCACAGAGGACGACATATGGTCATGTGCCTCACCAAACTAGGATGAGCAGGGAGCATTCTAAGGCTCTTGCACCTGACTTGCCCACTGCTCTAAGCCAATCAAAAACATCAAAGGAACATGTATTGTTCATATTCTTTAAAACTAATGAGAATAGAAGGAAATGTTACCAAGATAATTTTATTACAAATACCTACTCTTATCACCAGTGAAAAGGAAGAACCTTGTTTCAGTTACAATCTGTATGCTGTACTTTAGCATATCGTAATTTGAGCAGCAAATTGGCAAATAGGATTTATAGTTACATACCTGCAGGATTTCTATTTGTATCCTTCATATCATTTTGTTCAAAAATCACATCAGCATTAGCAATTGTTAGCTCAATAGCCCATGTCTGATGAATAGTGTCCACCAGAGAATTAAGAGATGCACTACCTTCAGCCGTACGAAGCAGAGTTGGGCCAAATACAATGCTAAGATTGCTTGAGGGCATGTTAGTGTAAGCTCCATTTGCCACACGTTCCAAATGGTGCATAAGAGTAGCTAATGTGTGATAGTGGTGAAGTGGCAGCTTATGAATAAGTTCCTTAATGATTGTGATTGCAGAATCTACTTCTTTGACTGCATTTGATGCACATTCCTTGGCAATCCTGAGAGGTAGAAAAGGATATACTTTAAACAGTATTTTCTTAATAACTGAATGACTGAGATCAGAAATAAAATGCCTTTACTTTTTGCAGTTGTACATTTTAACTAAACTAATGCTTCTGCTACATAACTACTGATTTTTGAGGTAATAATGCTTAAAAAACCATGCTCTTACAACACACTACACAAGTAAATATATGTAGTTTACTTACAAATTCCCCTTATAGCTGGAATGTAAGCAGTGGTTCTGGTAATTGCTGAAGATAAAGCTTCAGTACATTGGCAATAACATTTGGATGAAGATCAGTCAAATCAACCAACTGTGCGCCATTTTCAAATGCTTGACACAATTTTTCTACTTAAGATTTTATACCTGACACCCGATATATGGCCTGAAAAAATAATATGCAAATGCTTATAATTGGACAAACTTGTATTTTAATCAGTTTTAGCCCCAGACAGGTATTTTTCCTCATTTAAAATAAAGAGAGTTGAGGGTTGTTACACTACATCACTAAAATATTCTTACTTGAACGCATTTCGGGAGACAGCTTGTTCCCATCGTCAGCATGTTCTCAACCACAGAACACCAAAGTACAAGAAGTGCTACCCTAGTGTTAAATTGGTGGAAACATGAAGGCGATCGCAGCGTGAGTAGTGATCAGGGATGGAACTAAACTATGAAAAATCGTGCTCTCGGATGATGATGTCACTCGTAGCTATTACAGCTGTATTTTTCATACCCGCCTAGCTGTCTGCTCAGCTGATCATATGTTCTAATACTGTATCGCTACTGATGACATACAAAGTTAATTACGTGAGCTTCAATAATCGTGATTGCACTTTGAGTTATTCAAATTTCTTTTTAAAGAAGTCGATTAAAGCTCACATAAAATAACTTGTCACTGTCATCTGTAGCAATACAATATTAGAACACAATTATGATCAGCTGTACACCTCACAGCTAGGCTAGTATGAAAATCACAACTGTTTATTCCTGTGTAACTTATTCAAATTATCCAATAGTCGGCACATACATTGCTTTTTATATAATATTATTGAGGTTAATAGTGGTTGCTGAATGTTTCTATGTCATAATACATAATGGTCACATTTAAATTTTTGAGAGTGAATGAAATCAAGCACCTTGCAATAATTTCTTCTGCATGCTTCATAGTAAAATCTTTTGCACTTAAACTGCCTCCATGGTTTGTTTGAACTTGCAACCAACCAACAGTAGGATGTGGAATTTGACAGGAAAATTGGAAGAATAACACATGTTTGACACTTGTTATTTTATTCTACTCTTAGATAGCTCAATACAATTTGACATGAATAACTTAACTCCATTTCCTACAAAGAAACTTCTGCACACATTATATGCAATAGTGTAGCTATTGTTTGTCATTCACTAAATCGCTATTAGCAGTGCAATAAATGTCATTAGCAAGTTTCACCACACCATTTAACACTATTAATGTCATTGTCACTCTCTGTGCTCTGACTTGAACACCATCACTGGACACAAATAGCCACAACTTAACTCCAACTTTCCATTGTGTATATCCTAGAATTAAATAGAACACACATGTTTAAACTACCCTTAAAAGTAGGTTTCTGAAATGAGAAATTGCTTACATTAAGGAAAAATTTGTGGTTACAAACACCTTGTGATAATATTACACACTATCCACTGTAAACCAGAGTTCTCTCTGATGTAAACAAAGCATATGCTTCCTCTTGTCATGAAACTAAGCACTACGCTTACGCCAATGTAAATAGTTCCTTAAACGTATTGCATCATGAAATATTGGAGTAGGAAAGGTATAGAACTACACATTTTATTGCGGTTATTGTAAGAACTCATTCTTAAAGGTAATGGATATATAACAACTGTTAAGAAATTACAAAATATGATTTTCTTAATTCTACCTGCTATTGCATTAACAATCAAAGAGTATCTTTTTGTTAATTACCAACTGTATGGATGACTGCTATTCTCTTGCCTATATGAGAAATGCAGCAATGAATTCGCAGCTGTGCTATCTGAGTAACAAATAAACTTTTTGCATAACACAAGATATATGATAAGCAAACAGTCATTCATAATATGCTAGCACTCATATGCTCAGCTCAGGTCAAATCTTCGATTTTATCAGTTAGTGTTTGAGTTGTCATGACAAAGGAAGAAGTGCGTAGTGTGAATAAGCTGTTTTAACACAAAACTGGGAAACCGTTAAAAAGTGGCAAAAAAGTTTGGTTGATAAAGTGCTAAATGAGAAGGAAATAACACTTTTATTGTAAAACCACCACCACTTTGTGTTACTTGAACAAAATAAAATTCAATATACGCAAAGGATCCATGGATCTTTTCATTGAATGTTCAATGAATCAGATCTTTTGAAGGATCCTTCGAACTGTTATTTATAGTGAAATTTTAAACACTTTTCATTAAAAAAAATTACTAACCTTCTGTGAATTCAGAAAACTAAGCTTATATATATAAATAAACTAACCTAATGCTAATCTTCCATAAATTCAGAAACCTAAGCTTATATAAAAAAAAACCTAACCTCCCATAGTACCTCGGATGCAATGCGCTGTATATGAAAAGCGTTTAAAATACTTAGTGTGTTAAAATGTTCACTATAAATAACAGATCAAGGGATCATTCAAAAGATCCAATTCATTGAAAAGATTCATGGAACCTTCACTGAAAAGAGCCATGGGTTGTTTGCATATACAGAATAGTGGATGAGTATATACAATCAGACAAAAAATTCAATGCCATGCCTGGGATTCAAACCAGCAATCTTTAACTTGCCATACCACTGCTCTGCCATCTAAGACTTTCTCTACTCAGAGTAAGCTATTTTTATAAGTATTCTACAAATGATTCATCATATATCGTGATTAACTTCATGTTTATCATATGTGTTAACTTAAAAGGCTTCAATACATTTAAAAAATATTAAATGCCCATTACTTCAAAACCTTTGATTTTTGCACAAAAACAACATGATTGTTTAAATGCGCATACATTTCTTATAATATCCTGCAACTTAATTACTACTGCACTATGTATCTTTAAGGGAAGGATTTTGTATCATCAAAATTGCTACAAAGTTTAAATGGTAGAAAACAGACACAAAAGATTGAAACCACTTTGGAATTTCAAAGCCTCAGAACACATACTGAAGCTGCTAATTTCACTCAAAACAAACACTTCAGTTATTCTTGGAAACAAATGCTTTTGAGCACCTGAACTAACAGATTACAAGGACATTAATTGTCAAAAAAGCTACCACAATTTCTATTTTCATACACCATGCCCAGTTCAAAAAAGGACATAGTGGCAGTTAGATAAAAATGCCCAAAAGAGGGTAAATTACTGAAATATTTGTGAATGATATCAAATATCTTTCTTCCTTCTGTATTAAAAAATTTCATTTGGGCACCGTCTTAAAAGAAGTATAGTATCATTGGCATGCTATCCTTGCAGTTATTGTGTCAGTCCACCAATAATCCTACATTTTTTAATTATACACGAGTATCACTCACATGGGTAGGGGTTGGGCTATTGGGTCAAGCTGTTATTCTAAGTCCTGGCGCATGCGCACATGGTAAAACATCTGTGTGACGTCGTCTGTTATGATGCGGGACGGGGAGAAACAGGGTGACCATACACGCGAAGTAAGCATTAAAAGCACTAGAGGAGAACGTGTAACAGTCACACGATGTCGCTTTAAACACGTGTTTATTTGTACACCAAATAAAACGCGGTGTGGCAGTCACACAACCTACGTATTTATGACGTGTTTAAAACACGGTGTAACAGTCACATGTACGTTTTTATAGCCTGTTTATCTGTCCACTTAGTTACTTAAGAAATGGTGTGTCAGTTACTCGACATGCGTACTTTTTAATACTATCTCTTAATAATAGTACCAAAACAGTAGATAACACTAGAAAATTGTGTGCGAAATGTGAAAATAGAGATTGAAGGACAAAATATTCATGGAATTTCAGCGTAATAGCAGTAGATCTTAAATTACGTTTATCGGAAAAATGATAAGCAACTGACGAATTTAATGCCATACTTGCATGTTGCCATAGTAGCTCAATGGTTAGAACAACTCGACAAAAACTGGGAGGTTCGTGGTTCAAATCCCGCCGATGGCATTGATTTTTCAGTCGTCTGATTCTACCTTTCCTATTCTTGCTAAAGCTTCTTACTTTCTCTACTATGTATAGTAAGCAGTGGAAGTATTGCATTCCACCCAAAATTTTGATATTGAGATTCCACCGGAAATGCATGTTTTGAGGTGCCCTGAATCCAAATAAAGCATTTTTGAAACATTTCTGTCAGGCTCCGAACAGCATAACTCAAAAACGAAAAGTCGGATAAATACGAAACTTGGTACTTTGAATTTACTATCTTTCAAGGATGCGACACGAAGGTTTTAAAGGAAATCCCCCAACCCACTATACCCTTTACATGGAACAGTTTTCGAACATTTTCATTTTCTCAAACACACATTTTGTCATATACTTTTTTTTTCCTTTTGGTCGAGTGAACCATTTCCGAGGTATTCCTTGTTATTTGTTTGAATTTTCCAATACTTAAAGATTTGACTATCGCTTAAAGCCCACCATATTCCCCTTGTACCTACAATAAAATTAGCCATGAGATTAACATGAAGTAGATGGAGAATAAACACTTGTACAATAGTGTGTACAAGAGTAGAGAAAGTCATGTGAGTGCAATAGATCAGATTATTTTTCTGTCTATACATTGAAATCCAAATAAACTGTTGTAGAAATAGCTACATTACACACATAATGCAAACAGCGATAGTCAAATGCTTTAGAACTGGATGCTTTACGCTGGCCTTAAAATTGCACACTGTTTCCATGCAATCGCCAGAAACATCGAAAGTCTATGGGACTTAAAAAGAACGACAAAGCATTAAACAAATCCAACATTAATAACGAATATCTCGGAAATGGTGACGCCGCCAAAAAAAATCTTATTTGAAATAAATTGGTTATAAAGCAGTATACATTTGTTGTGCAGTACAGAATGTTCCATGAAAACAGTAGTTTGGGATGAAGGAATTTTCTTGAAAATTCTTCGTGTCCCATCTTTGGAAGTTACTGAAATGAAATTGAGTTTTATTTATGGACGCTCTTTAACTACTATGATTCTTAGTGTCGCATTCTATATTGGACGTGAAAGACCAGAAATTTTGCTCAGAGGCCTCTTATCAGGCTTGAGGTTCTTTTAAGTGCCGTAAATCTACGACACGGGACTACCGGCTTTACTTCCCTCCCGAAGGAAGCCGTGCTAAGGATTCTTACGCCCGAAAAAATTCATCGCCCTCCGCCGGGTTTGAACCCGCGACCTCAGGAAGGAAGTTACTGAGCCTAAGTATAATGGTTGGTATTTATCCGACTTTTCGGTTTTGCTGTTAAAACACACACACGCACGCGAGTGCGCGGACCTTTTTCTAAACATGCTCTTTTTGGATTCAGGGGCTCTCAAAACATGTTTCCCTGTGAAATCTTGGTATTGAATTTTTGGGTGGAATGCAATACCTTCTCTACCTACCAGGTATGTGGTAGAGAAAGTAAAAACTGAACTTTGAAATCTATCTCCACTTATAGGCTGAATAGAAAACAGCCCCCCTTCCCACAGAATATTCATACAACTTTTGCATTAAACCACTTAAAATTGAACCAAATATTTTCGGGAGCAATGTGCGTAATTATGTGGAACCTGGCCAATGAATAGTACCTTACATTGGTATGATTAAAAACTATTTTATACCCAAGTGCTCAACTCCGCGATTACTGTGCTGTGCCTTGCTAGGCATGCGCACTGGCGTGACCCAAGTGCCCAACCTCGCAAATACGGTGCTCTGCCTTGCTGGCAAAAGTTAATGTCCCAGCACATGCGTACTGACTTGACCCGAGTGCCCAACTCCACGAAGACGGTGCTAGCAAATGTTAAAGTCCCAGCGCATTCGCACTGACTTGACCCAAGTGCCCAACTCCGGGTGTCAGCTCTGTTTGCCAATGGAAATGTTTCAAGTTCCTGCACACCATAAGAGAGCCTCTCTTCCGTGTTATTTCATTTGTTTAAGCCCAGCACCTTAAAAAAATTAAAGTCGACTTTTTTGTTTATTGTCGCCCAATGAAACGGCATTTTTACACATTCCTTCAATGTAGGTTTTTCTTTTTATATTTAAATAATGTATGGAAAAATATTTACTGCATTTAATATGGATTTTGTATAGGGATGGAGAGGAATTATGTGTTTAATATAGATTTTATATGGGGATGGAGAGGAATAATGTGTTTAATATAGATTTTATATGGGGATGGAGAGGAATAATGTGTTTAATATAGATTTTATATGGGGAGAGAGAGAAATTATGTGTTTAATATGGATTTTATATGGGGATGGAGAGGAATTATGTGTGTTTAATATAGATTTTACATGGGGAGGGACAGGAATTGTGTGTGTTTAATATGGATTTTATATGGGGATGGAGAGGAATTATGTGTGTTTAATATAGATTTTATATGGGGAGGGACAGGAATTGTGTGTTTAATATAGATTTTATATGGGGAGGGAGAGGAATAATGTGTTTATGAGATATATGTGCAAATGGAGTTGTTTATGTAGAAGATCTGGATGGTATTTTCCATATTTATGTCAATTATGAAAAGATATGTGGCATAAAGAATTGAGCAGGTAAATAGACATGTCTATCTTCCCTACACCTGGAGAGCTCGTGGATAGAGCCGTCTTTTTTCGTTATTAACGATTAACGTGAAAAATATTTTATAGCTCCGGCTAAAAGTATCTCAATATTTCATGATACTGGTAGGCGATTTAATGGTGTAATTTTCTTGCCAATTTTACGTTTTCTTGCAAAAAGCTTCTCTTCCGTAATAAACATGAAAAAGTTTTGTTTGTTTTTTTAATGAACTGAAGAAGTAAATGTTACTGTTCGCCAACGGAGAAAAACTCCCTGACAGGAATGTGTTACCCTTATCTGTTTGGAAACAGTGCGACAAGGACAGTGAATATGTGTGACGGAGAATGCATGCTATGCGTAAAACCACAGAACACCAAAGTAAAACTATTCAGAGCTGTAACTGAGCTGTCATGTGTGTCATAAATAAGGGTACCATAAGCAAGTAGGCAGCGTTCGGACCACGTCTAATCAGCAATTTCCCCCCTGCCTTCATTCCCTGGAGACTTTCTTTGCTGTGGAAGACAGTACTTGAAATCGGTGTTGTTGCAGTGCGCCGATGGCCAAAATCCATTAGGATCCGCCTAATAAGAATCATTAGGAAGGACCTGTCAATCACCACGGTTTAAGGAAAAATTGGTTACTCAAATGGCACCTCAGTTACAAGAAAGAGGACAGGCTTTGGTACATCAGAATAAAGTTTAAAAAGTTTATTTGTAGGAAAGGTTTTCGTTAAAGCGTTAAATTTATATCCAACTTTTCCCTTGTCGAAAATCTTGAAAGTTAATTTGCAGGAAAGATTTCCGCTAACATTTTAAATTTATATCCAACTAGGTATTGGTATTGCGCCGACGATCAAGACGTTCTCAGACTTCATCTTGCTTTTTATACTGTGTTTATTAATGAATATCTATTCCATGTACAGCAAACGGAATCGCGAGTTATTGAAATTTTCAAATATCGCAAAGTACAGCTTACCTGGCCACTCAGAAATGGCGATGCACACGTAAAAACTGAAACGCGCATTTCTTCTCTGAGGTATCTAACGACGTGAATTACAGACTTGTTGGGGAACATAATCACAATTCAGAAAAACAAATTGCTAGGGAATATATTTTCAACAGCTTACATATGTTTGACCACTTGAATTAAACTTTCAGCAAAACTTAAGAATTCTTACAAAGTTAACATTCCCGTTTTTACTTCCTCTAGATGGTAGGTAAGAAAGTATTGTATTCCAACCAAACACTGCATTGCCCTTGCATATTATAGTATTCGTCTCAAAAGTGATACCTCAAATCCTGCCTTAATAATGCTCAAAATGTTTGGTTAGAAGTGATTTCAAATGAAGCTGTATGACTTTACTATGTTTATTCGCCATGCTCTTGCTTATGCAAGAAAGTCGGCTTGCTTTCTCTACAACCTATCTAAGGTTAGTTTTCACTCGAAAATACATGTTTTCAGGTCCCTGATTCAATTAAGTGCTATATCCTCCAAGTATGTGACATGAACATTTTCACAAAATGAAGAATTGCATTTTGTATGAATAGTAAATACCTGTGAAATTGTAAGGAACAGGGAAACTCATGTAGATGTACCGCATCATATTTCTAGTTTTTGATGAGATTTGGAAAAAAAAGAAGAATTGCATACTGTGCAGATATACTTACATGTGGGAACTGTAAACATACGACAAGAAATATTTCTATAATACATTAGGGAAAAAATTCTGATGTGTTACACTCACATGACTTTTTCTACTCTTGTACAAACTATATTTACAAACGCTTATTCCCCATATGCTTCATGTTTATCGAGATGTTAATCTTATTGCTAATTTTCTTGTAGATGCAAGGGGAATATGGTAGTATTTAAGCGATAGTCAAATCTTTTAAGAGCTGGTTGCTATGTGGCACATTCCATTCTCTTTGTATGTCCAGGACATAAAAAAAATCTGATATGTTACACTCACATGACTTTCTCTACTCTTGTACAAACTATTTTTACAAACGCTTATTCTCCATATGCATCATGTTAATCTAGATATCGAGATGTCAATCTTAATGGTAATTTTCATGTAGATGCAAGGGAAATATGGTAGGTTTTAAGCGATAGTCAAATATTTTAACGCTGGTTGCTATGTGGCGCATTGCATTCTCTTTGCATGTCCAGGACATAAAAAAAATGAACAACAAATTTGAGAAAAAGTATAAAGTATTGGAAAATTTAAGGGAATAACAAGCAATATCTCGAAAACGGTTCATTCAACAAAAGAAATGTATATGACAAATTGAGTATTTTAACGCGATCTACATTTTTTGTGTAGTAAAATTTTGTCTGTCTCTTATGGTTTACCAGTTATGCAAAAGTCGTTCACAATGAATACTTTTGGAGACATTCCCAGAAAATTCGAGATATACAATTCATTTGCCATAAAAATGTCTTAAACTTATGGTATTTTATTCAAAATCGTTAGAGCCATTTTTGAGAAAATTAAAATTTTCGAAAAATGTTCCATGTAAAGGGTAATCTGGGGTGGAGGGATTTTCTTGAAAACCTTCGTGTCACATCTCTGGAAGGTACTGAATCTAAATACCAAGTTTGGTGTTTATCCGACTGTTTGTTTCTTAGTTATGCTGTTCACAGACAGACACGCGCACGTGTCCAAGAATGCTTTATATGCATTCCTGTGAAATCTCGGTATCGAATTTGTGGGTGAAATGCAATACTTCCCCTACTTACTATACATAGTAGAGAAAGTAAAAATTATTTTGAACATTTTCTTGAGATTACATTTTTTTATATAAAAGGTTTTTGCCTATTCATTATGGTTTTAAGTTGCATGAAATTCACATAGAGTAAAGATGGCTTTGTAGATTATTCCTAGAGAATTCAAGATATAAATTTTATTTCCCATTCTAATATCTGAAACATTTGGTGGGCGGTTTTATGAAAAGCAATAGGTAGGCTGCAGAGAAATTAAAATGTCGCACTGATATGCTGCATCGTAACGAGCATTTTAAGTGCAAAAAATTATAATAAACAATTTCTAGAACATTGGGTTTTAAGTTATGTATTTCCATAAACAATACAACATGCAAACAGGAAACTTTAAAACCATTTTTTAGCAAATGCGGGATAAATGAGTAAAGATTTCAAGAAACATACAAATTCCCTACCACGTCTCTCAGTAACACCATCACAGATGTTTGATATTGTTATTTCAAATTCTAGGTAAATTGTTTTACACAAAACTGTGCCTAAATAATAAGTATTAATATTAACTAAATCAAATTAAATCTTTTACTTAATATTTTCCCCAATTTCTCCTTGCATATACTTTTATCCGTTGGTATGCATGTACGTATATAATGCATAAAATTATTACTTTGCACAAATATACAGTTATACTAATGTTTTGTGAAGATTTGTTTAATCCTTTTCTTCCTATCTGTGGTCTTAGTTGTCTAACCTGGTAATTTTTCCTTAAACCGCATTGATTGACAGCTCCTTCATAATGACCTCATTAGCCGGGTCGCTAATGGAAAGTGGCCATCGGCGCAATGCACTATTACCCTTGAAATGTAAGCTTTAACATTTGTTCACCACTGGTTTACATATGAGATATGGTGCTATGCAGGTATTCGTCACCTTGTCCTTGGGGAAATTCTGTACATTACGGCACAAAAGAGGGATTGTAACGGTACTACCCACAAAGCGACTAGGCGTATTGACCTCAGTAATGAATACAACCACTTTCCTCTGGCGGGTAGCATGATGAGGGGGAGGGGGGAGGAATTGTTATTACGCTTCAAATTTTAGCTATACCGTATTAAAAAAAACAACAGTATTAATAAACCTTATATTTCATTAAATTGTGTGTAAGTACTGAGTAGAAATAACCTCAGTTAGTTCATTATTTTAATGAATAAAATTATGAGAATCAATAAAATAATATTATTGCATGCAATATCTTATATTTACAGCAAACTTTTGCGTCGAGACTTTTTTTTTACAACAAATCTGTCGACATCATCAATGAAAGGTTCTGTAGGTTCCTCGTCCTCTTCTGCTGACACCTTCACACAAGTTTGAAGCGTATCCTGACCCATCCTATTTCTTAATTTTGTCATTACCCTATTCATTGTGCTGAATGTCATTTCTGCACTGGCAGTGGAAACGGGATGAAGAGTACAAACTTTCAGCAAGTGTCCTTAGTGCTTCATAGATAGGTAGTCGCGTGGGATCATTAGGGAACTCCATGCATTTGTTAATTTTCTTTTGTCCAAGTATTGACATTATTACACGATTGTTAAATAAAATTCAGGAAACAATGTTAATTCTGTGAGCAATAAATATTCCAAAATAAATTACATGGTAAAATTCCGTGAATGACATACATGCTAACAGACATCTACATGAACACTGCTTCTTAAATAAACATAAAAATATAAGATTATGAAATGGAATTTCTTTTAATATTGCAATTCTAAACTTTATTCATCTTATTATTTTGATATGTAATTTTTTTCACTTCTTCAATGCACTTTACACTGTGAGTTTTAAGTTACACTACTAGTCGCGTGGGGTACAATTGGTCCTGAGAGAAACAAACGTCTCTACTCACAAACGAGCATTGTCAGTAATAATCGCAGCAGGATGACAATACAATACAGGGAAGGTACTGGGAGAAAGAATACTGTGACCAACAACATTAAATAAATATCAATAGTAATATTAACAGTGGGGTCATTATGACCTGCATGCGACTACCTAATAGTTAAGATAAAAGAAGCAACATCAGAAGACATAAATTGTGCTTCTGATTTATTACACGCAACATGCTTGGAAGAAGGAAAGTCTGCAATAACAGCGTCAACATTTTAAGTCCTAACATTAAAGCCATTATCATAAAATTCTTGAAACGTTAAAAACTTTCGAAATATGCACTTAGTTCTATCACTTTCATTGAACCTTTGCTCAATTTGCGTCCGTCTTATTCAGAAAATCGGTTGCACTCGCATAAGCAGCAGATGGAAATTGTAATCTCAAGTGTATATTTTGATTTTTTCAAAATTAACCTGCTGGGTTAATGGGCAGGTAAAAAGGATTTAGAGTCCAGGTAAGAAAACCATTACAGCAGTATTTGCTAGTTAGGCAGCCAAAAATGTCCAAAACATACCTTGAATTGTGTCAATGCCCTACAATGGAAAATTTCCTAAGGTTTTAAATTACTCTTTTATACATATCGAGGAACTCTCTCTCTCTGGTAAATTAGATAAAAATCCCACGCTTTCAATTAGAGTGCATAAGTATCACTTATGGTTGCTCCTCTTATACATTTATTGGCTAATCTACTGTAGTTGTGGCCCGTCGAAGAAGCTTAAATTAGCCAAAGAAAACTGAATAGTTTACCTTGTGAGTGAGTTTAGAAGTAGATGTGATCTGTTCAATAGCTTGTGGTCACCTACCCGCCCCTCGACGGTGTTTTACTTATATAGGCGAATCGCGTACGAAACAAAACAAACGTAGCCTTAAATTAGCCAAAGAAAAGCGAATAATTTACCTTGTGAGTGAGTTTAGAAGTAGATGTGATCTGTTCAATAGCTTGTGTCCAGCTACCCGCCCCTCGACGGTGTTTTACTTATATAGGCGAATCGCGTACGAAACAAAATAAACGTAGCCTTAGGTTGGGATTACTTCTTTTTATATAAGCTTACGTTTTTGAATTCAGGGAAGGTTAGCCTTAGGTTAGGGTTGTTTTTTATGTAAGCTTGCGTTAACTATCTACCACTGTTACGGTAAAGCAACTTCTTTAATACGACATCGTCATCGCTGTGCGGGCCACAACTAGAGCATAATGTCGCATTTATTTTTCATTCCCTAAAAGTAAATGCCTTTACCCAAAAAACGTCAGCAAACAGAGATCTTGTTTTTCACAGCAGGAGGAAGTCAAAGGGAGACGGAAGTCCAAGTTGTCCAAAATTATTATCCATTTTGACAATATTTCTTCTTTCATTCTTACTTTCTCTGTTACGTATAGTAAGCATAGAAAGTATTGCGTCCACCCAAATATTCCATACCGAAATTTCACTAGAAATGTATCTGTTTTGAGGCCCCTGAACTCCCCAAAAAAGGCATTTTTAGAAAAAGGCCTGTGTGTGTGTGTGTGTGTGAACAGCATAACTCAAAAACAAAAAGTTGGACAAATACCTGGCATGTTGTATATCTTGCAAGATGCGGCATGAAGAATTTCAAGAAAATTCCTCCACTCCAAACTATACTTTGCATGGAACATTTTTCGAGTTTCATTTTTTAAAAATGGCTCTAACAATTTTGATTAAAATACCATAAGATATTTACATAAGAAATACCAGGTTTATCTTTAATTTTCTGTGAATAGCCTGTTAAGACATTCGGAATGAATTTTGTATAATGTTGTAGAAGTGGCAAATGTTCAAGAATATAATACAAAAACGTGCTACCAAAAAAAAAAAAAAGAAAGGAAAAAAGTAGATTCATGTAAACCACACGGTTTATTTCAAATTAGTTTGTTTTTTGGTTTATTTTTCATAAGCCATTTCCGAGATATTCGTTACTAAAGGTTGGAATTATTCATTACTTGGTCGTTTTCTTCAACTCCTGTCAAAATTAAGTTGTTTCTCGCGATTGCATGGCATTTTAGGGGGATTTAGGGAGGTCCAAAGCTACAGGTAAATCAACGATAGAAAACAAACGGATACTTCAGTTTGAACTAACGATTTAAAGTCAGCATATAGCGTCCAGTTCTTCAACATTTGACTATCGCTATCCCCCTTGTATCTATAATGTAATGTAGCTATTTCTGCAAAGGTTTATCTAGATGAAAATGAATTAAATAGAAAAATAAGTTATCGTATGAATATTTGTATAAAAACTAATAAGCGATAGGGGGCAAGAAAAAAAGTAATGTGAATGTAATGCATCAGAATTTTTCACTCCAAAATTATTTTGGCTGTATGCTTTTCAGAACTTGAATCATTTTGTGAACAGATTGCTTACAAAGGTGTCTAACATCCACTCTTTCCTTCCCTCGCTCTCTGTATACATTTCTGAGTCATCCACTGCCATTTTATTTCTCAAATTGAAATTAACTTTTGCCAGCAAGGCAGAGCAAGTTTCGTATTTATCCGACTTTTCGTTTTTGAGTTATGCTGTTCGTAGCCTGACAGACATGTTTCAAAAATGCTTTATTTGGATTCAGGGCACCTCAAAACATGCATTTCCGGTGGAATCTTGATATCAAAATTATGGGTGGAATGCAATACTTCCGCTGCTTACTATACGTAGTAGAGAAAGTAAGAAGCTTTAGCAAGAATAGGAAAGGTAGAATCAGACGACTGAAAAATCCAATGCCATCGGCGGGATTTGAACCACGAACCTCCCAGTTTTTGTAGAGTTGTTCTAACCATTGAGCTACTATGGCAATATGCAAGTATGGCATTAAATTCGTCAGTTGCTTATCATTTTTCCGATAAACGTAATTTAAGATCCACTGCTATTACGCTGAAATTCCATGAATATTTTGTCCTTCAATCTCTATTTTCACATTTCGCGCGCAATTTTCTAGTGTTATCTACTGTTTTGGTACTATTATTAAGAGATAGTATTAAAACGTACGCATGTCGAGTAACTGACACACCGTTTCTTAAGTAATTAAGTGGACAGATAAAAGGCTATAAAAACGTACATGTGACTGTTACACCGTGTTTTAAACACGTCATAAATACGTAGGTTGTGTGACTGCCACACCGCGTTTTATTTGGTGTACAAATAAACACGTGTTTAAAGCGACATCGTGTGACTGTTACACGGTCTCCTCTAGTGCTTTTAATGCTTACTTCGCGCGTATGGTCACCCTGTTTCTCCCTGTCCCGCATCATAACAGACGTCACGCAGATGTTTTACCATGTGCGCATGCGCCAGGACTTCGAATAACAGCTTGACTCAATAGCCCAACCCCTACCCTCGCATGATCTGCATCTATGTGTTTGAATATTAGCACAGTAACATGCTAATTAATTTGCATTAAGGTTGATTTTACCTTACCTACTTTTGGCTGTGATCTCCACCCATCAATTATGAAGTGCAAACAAGAAAATTAACCGTATATTCCACTGTCTGGATGACTCACAATATCTGAAAAGTAAATCAGACAATATAAACTTCAGGGGTAAATTGTCATACTTTTGCCCTCATTTGTGTCACTTTTGCCCGTATTAGGTCTTACGCTGCTCTAATGTAATGCTGCCAACATATGAATATTGCCACCGAAGCCGGTAAGATACTCAGCCTCAAAGCGTAGCCGAGAGATTGAGGGCCCTCAGCCTCAAAGCGTAGCCGAGGGATGTTTTTTAGAAGGAGAGGAGCGCAGCAAGTTGCGGCCGAACTATTTGCATATATAAATTAAACACTTAAAACGGGTGGGTACGTGGGCACCAGATATTGGAGAGACCACATCATGTTCTAAAATCACTCCAAAGTTAAGTAATTTCATTGTTTTTCACTTCCTTATTCCTAATTTAGGTGGGCAAAAGTGACACCTAATGCGGGCAAAAGTGACACAAATGAGGGCAAAAGTATGACAATTTAGCCAAATTCAGCAACACTAAGAAGCTCTTAAAAACTTAACCTTTCATCCAGCACTGTAATGCTGGAAACTTAATAACTTGCTCAAACTTAATAACATACCTTCAGATTCTGTCACCATTCGGGACTCGAACCACAACACTGGAAGGAATGTAAATCGTAGGCGTATCCCCTCTGTCTGGACGGCTCAATGTATCTGAAAATTAATCTTATATAAAAATGTGCAACACACAATAACCTATCAAAGTTTTCTTGTAACCTCATTCTACGAATATCACTGAAGTTAATAGAAAATACCAATATTACAACAAATTAAATTCAATCAGAAATAGCGTAAATGTATGATTACCGTCTCTGCTTTGTTCCTGTTGAAAAAACTACGGACGAAAACTTCCAGCTATAAAAATCCAAGATGGTCCCTTTCTTCGTGCCTGCTATTTAGTTCGTTACGAATTTCGAAACTTGAAACAGCCAATCAGAAAATTCGCCTTTCCCGCAAAAGTACAACTAGTGACACACCGTGTTCATATGGGGAGTTAGTGCCCTTGGTTTCCACTTCTCCAATACAAGTTTCACCCCTATGTTCTCAACTGATGTTTCCGGTCATTGTCTGGGGGATGTGTGTGGCTAGTGGTGTTCTCTGGTGCTGGGCTGATGAACCTCCAAAGGCTGCTGGGTGGCGGCAGTTCGAAATTCATTAGGTGATTCCTATGTTTGGCAATATATATTTTTTCCCAGATTTCCAATTCATTGCTGCTGTTGATCGGTTTTAAGAGCTTTATGTTCGGAGTGATATCATGGTTTGAAGACCAGAAATGATGTGCTACTGCTGATTTATCTGGCTGCTTTTGGTAAATGCATCTCATATGCTCTTTAAGTCTTATTTCCAGATTTCTTTTGGTTCTTCCTATGTATACCAGGTTACATTCATTACAATCAATTTGATATATACCAGCTGAGTTATCGTTGGGGATAGGATCTTTTGTTCTGTTGCATAGTAGTTTCTGTATATTGTGGTTATTCTGTGGAGACAGGGTGATGTTGTATTTCTTGAAAATCCTTTGAAATTTTTAATGTGTCCAAGGGTAATAAGTGAATTTTCTATATGCTTGTGGTTTTTGTTGTCTGAGTAACGTAGTCATTTGTTGGATGTATTTCTGTCTATTAAAAGAATGCACCAAGTCACTCCAGAACATATTGATAGAAACCAAAACATTAACAAAAGCCGAAAAATCCAGAATTAAACCAGATTTTCCCACCATACCTAGGTTTTATGCACTACCAAAAATACACAAACTCGGCAACAAAATGAGGCCCATAGTGAATAACATAAACTCTCCCACATATAAACTAGCAGAATGGCTTTCAAATACCTTCAACTCCATGCCTATGTTCAAAAGTCTAAGTATAAAAAATTCATGGCTGCAATGGCAGATGATGATTTTGGTGAGAGACTCGTCTTCAGCGACGAAGCAACGTTTCACTTGACGGGGAAAGTCAACCGTCACAACGTGCGCATTTGGGGAACCCAACACCCACATGTGACAGTCGAGCATGTGCACGACTCCCCAAAGATCAACGTGTTCTGCACCCTGTCAAAGGATAAGGTTTACGGGCCCTTTTTCTTCGCCGAATCCACAGTGATTAGCATCATTTATCTGGAAATGTTAGAACAATGGCTAATGCCGCAACTAACAGAGGTGACTTCGTTTTACAACAGGCCAGAGTCCCACCCCGCTTCCATCGACTCGTACGCGCGAACCTGAACCAGAACTTACCGCGACGTTGGATTGGACGAAATGTTGACAA
This sequence comes from Deroplatys truncata, assembly GCA_030765065.1. Classification (NCBI taxonomy): domain Eukaryota; kingdom Metazoa; phylum Arthropoda; class Insecta; order Mantodea; family Mantidae; genus Deroplatys; species Deroplatys truncata. The sequence goes on from CM060990.1 coordinate 170,328,815, forward strand.
TGACGTCGCATTGTTTCGTTGGCGGCCCCGATCTTCGGACTTAACACCACGCGATTTCTTTCTCTGGGGATATGTGAAGCATAGGGTGTTCATTCCACCACTTCGAGCTGACTTGAAGGACCTCCGAGATCGCATTACAGCAGCGATAGCAACGATCGACCGTGAGATGCTGGTGCGGGTGTGGGCGGAATTGGACTATCGCCTGGATTCTGCCGTGTAACCAGAGACGCGCTCATTGAACATTTTTAAGGTATACCAAACAAACTTTGAGAGATTGGTTTTCATTTGGTATATGATTCACACTGATATCTCAAGTACTTATTTCACAACAAACTTCCGAAATGTGACATTGACTTATGAATAACCCTGTATTACTGTTACACTTCCTTTGTAACACTTAATCTGCTTAACCACATTTTTCCTGTTCTTAGTCATTCAAATTCTCCCCTTCTAATTGTAAATAATATATTTTACCCTAACATACTTCTTTAATTTTATACAAATTTTAAAGTACTGTTATAACTAAAGCTGCTACTATGTTCATTGATTGCAGGAGGCTATTGTCCAGTAAAAGTTGGAGATCTGTTTCATAACCGATATTGTGTAGTCCTTAAACTTGGCTGGGGACATTTTTTTATTGTCTGGTTGTGCTGGGATATTGCGTAAGTCAGCCATAAATAAGCCTGTAATATTTCAGTTTGCCTACACTATGTGCGTATGTGCCAAGTAAACTGGCATTATGCTGGCTGAAACAAAAGAACCCTTGATTTTCTGTTTATATTCTGTATATATACAGGGTGGACCATTTAAGTTGAGACTGTACAATATCTCCAAAACTAAGTGTTGTAGAAAGAAATAGTTTGAATAGAAGTTGCTTGTTATTATGGGAGAATGTAAATGTCATTAGTCGTGTTTTATTTTTGAGGACATTGTGATGGTAATTTTAGGATGAATTTAATGGTCCAGTGATATGGTTAGAAACAATGCCAGCCCATATTTTCTCCATAATCTGCTGATGGTGGCTCATCTGCACAGTATCATATATGCCCATATATGACTGTTGTTGGAGTTTAGAATCTGCCCATCCCTGGTAAATCTGGCCTCATCTGTGAACAACACTGATGAAAACAATTCCAATGGCTGCTTTAAGACCCAATTAGAAAACTGCAGGTGTAAATTAAAATCCCTCACAGTTAAGGCTTACACTTTTTGCAGATGGAAAGGGTAGAGCTGCTCTTCATGCAAGACTCTCCTCACACCTGTGTGGTTGGTGCCCATTGCATGTGAAATAGCGTGGGTGCTGGTTGACAGTTCCCCTTGTAATATATGCAGCGTGTTTTCTTCGAACTCTGGAGTGCGATGAGAATGTCCTGCACTGCAATCTGCTTTATTCTGCACCATAGAGCCACTTTCTCACAAATGCTGATCTGCATACTCAAAAGTAGTCCAATAGGGATGCCGTCAATTTGGGGTGCCTTTCACTGTAAATCTGTGCAGCCATTGAAACATGATCTCCTGCTTTGCCATACACAAAGTACACATCAGAGCAAGTTCAATAAAAGTATATTTTTGCTCCAAGTTCCCCAAGCGTTGAGGTACTTCAACATAGTGTTGTTGTGTGCGGAAGGCAAATAGGAAATGAGACATGAGTGATGCTACTACATTGGGCAATACAGAAATTATCTGTGACTTGAGTAGGAAACAACTATGATCTGTGGTGGTGCTGTCTTGCCAGGGGTATCATTCTATCACATTTTCAACGTCTCTTTTGGGGAGTCATAGTACTTTGTACTATTCTCTGGTTCAAAGATGAGTGGTGGATTTGTCTCCCCTGGTTAACTGTTAGATTCAAATTGTTCTTATTGACCTCACATGCAAACATTGCCAACTGAAAACTTCAAGCCAGCATCAGTTTACAACCCTCGAGGCATAGATGTGAGAAAATGCAGCAGTAAACGATACCTTGCACGTTGCAGATGATGACAGTACTTTGCCTGTTTAAGGGATAAGCATAACATTGTTGCCAGGATGGGAAAAGAAGATGAATTCACCCATTCCAGATTCAAACTTGCATTCGCATGATTATTCTAGTTCACAGCAAAACTGTCTAACTGGTCAGCCACAGTACAGCTATCAGAATCTTCCTATGCTTGTTTAGCCATTCCCCATAATCTGTTATCTATTGAGTGGCATGCACCCATATGTTAGGTTCTGATTTTGATTTACTTATCCCAGTCTCGATTACTTTGAATACACATAACTCGATAACTTGGCTTCATGGATCATTAGTTTATCTCAAAGTGATTGACCAGAATCCATGTACTGCCAGTAAAATCCATGCAGTGTTGTGTATTTACATCCCGTATATCTGCTAAAGTCACTTTTGGTGCTGGAGGATGTTTTTGAAGTATTTGTTGGAGGTGATGTAAAAATAAAAGCTGTGTAATGTATTTACTTCTTCATTTATTTATTAATAAAGATGCTAAAAGATATAATCATTGCTTAATTTCTATATTACATTGTCAAAGTCTTGTCATACAAGTATGAAAATTACCACTGTGTCACAAAGGATTCCAGCAGTTGTAGCTCTGTTCTTGGACAGGATATTTTATGATTCAGTGTGTGTCTCTTATACTTATTGCCTCATGGGTCCATAGAAGAAAACTATTTTGGAACCACTGAATAGTACAAACTGATCTACTTGACTACTAGGATTACTTGATCATGCTTTCCTGTTATTTTTTCTCTATGGGCATGTTAGGCAGTTATGCATTGGACACCCACTAAATTAGTAAATGACTTTGTCTGAAGAACTGTTGAAGAATGGACCTAATTAGCCTATGTACCGATCATACTTCATTCGTGTTTGAAGGAACTTGGTACAAGCAAGTAATTGTCTGGTAATGGAGAATTCTTTGTCCCCTTTCTTGCCAATCTTTTCACAAGATTTTTTGAAATACATATTAAAAATATTTTCTTCATTTTTTCAAAATTTGTTATAATTACATGGATAACATATTTATCGTAGTTGAACACAGGCACTTGGCAGATGCACTAAATCTGTTGAATATTCAAGATCACCACATCAAATTCATACTGAAGAAAGAAACCAATAATATACTCCACATTCGAGACTTTAATATTTGCAGGAAAGGAAACATATTGGAATTTGGCATACATCAAAGGACATACTGGCAATAACATTAGAGCAAATGGACACACAGACATTCAGCAATTCATAGTTTGGTATACAGTCTGAAAAACTTAACATTTAGTGACTTGAAGTATGAAGCAGAGGTTACAAACATTTTAAAAATGGCCACAGACGATGGATTCCAGAAAGAACTAAGGATAAAAAACATTAAACAGGTTGAATGAAGGAAACAAATCAAGCAAATCACAACTTCCACCCCAGAAAAAAACAAACCAACTTGCAAAAAATTCACATATCCAAAACTACTACTAAATTAAAAAAGAATTCTTGCAGAGTTTAGCATTGTTTTGGCTCCAGTAATACAGTATGGCTTCCTGATTTCTCTTTTGATGATGCTCTTAGGTACCAATTTTCTTGCAACTTAAAGAGAAATTTTTTACTGTGTTTACTGTTTGACAATACAACATATTGTTGCTAAAATAAGAGGTTTAACTCACATTGCCATTTCAATACAAACTTAGTTTTCATCTGTGTACACAAAGCATACATGGGATATGAAAAATATGTTATACACTGCACACACTCTGCTATAAAGGATTCAGTAAGTATTAATGGTTAGTTCTAAGCTAGGTGGCAAAGTAAGCATGATCTAGGGTTGTGTCTGAACACTCACAGATGTCAGCAATTTTACCTTGCATTTCTGTTTGTTTTGTCAGTGCATGTGTCACAAAATTTCATTCAGGAAAAGAGCTCAGGTTATATTAAGTTAAAATTTTAATTTAAAATGAAACAGGATTCTTCCTTTAGGTGAACTCGCTAATGTGAAGCACCATATTAATGTCATATCTGTCTGTCTATATGCATGAAACAGATCACAAACAAATGCACATGCAAAGTTGAAATTTCAAGTATAAGAATTTGAAGAAAATGTATACATATTTCAAATTTAATTGAAACAAGTACCTACAAAATTAAGAATTGTTTATATGAACAGCCTCCCAAAACTGTTAACATATTTTAGGAAACATCATCATGCACAGTATGGGACAGAATACTTGAGCAGCTCATGTATTTTCTAAGTTGCTTGAGCTACTCAATTATTCTGTCCCCCATTGTACATAGGTGAAATTAGAATGTTTGTGGAAATTCTGGTTACAGATTACTAGGACTGGTAGAGAAGGCTTATTAGATAACATTTGGAATAAAAATCTATGCTTCAAAGCATATCATTATCGTGTTACTGATACAGCAGTTTTAAATCAAATATTTGAGTATTCCACTTGTGCTGGATGATTTTGTGAACCAAGCTCCTTGATGTCCCACAGGAAACATATAATAATGGATTTAAATCATGTGATCATGAAGGGCATGCAAGGGCTAGCTTGATCTAATCATCTTTTTCCAAATTGATGTCATTCATTTAGCAGAAATTGCAAGATTTAAACACTTTATATAGGTATTAAATTGTTGGGTCTTTACTTGGAAATGTTACTTTTCCAAATAAGGTTTCTTATTCAAATATTAACTCAGATCCCTCACCCTAGGAATTTATAATGAAGATTTCTGAACTTCTTTGTAAGTGAATGAGGACAATTTGGCCATTCATTTCAAATTTGGTGAAATCAATGGAAATTAATTTCAGTTTATGTGGATAACTTTCTAAAAATGTAGAATATTTTAGGGTTATTTTCCAATACCAAATAAATATCAATCATCATTCAATTCAATATCATATTTGCAAGGTCCCTTTGCATGGATGCTCTCTAGTGTTTGACCTATGTCAGTAAAACCCTTCATGATTGTTTTAATACTTAATCTTTCAAAATAACTGTGTATAGGCTGCAGTTAGATGAACCAGAATTGACAATTCAGTGCCATGGACAGGACTTTTGAGCCATGGATCTTGAGTTTTCCATGCTGATGCTCTACCACAGAGCTACCATAATAAAGTAATTCCCAGAACACTTATTAAACTGTGTCATTTGATTCATGTATCCTGGTAAAGCTACAGGCAATTCCAAATACTCTTTAAGATATCTATCATTAAGATGATTTGCAAATGCTGCAAGTACTTTTAATTTCTGGACTTTGTCAATTACTACACCAAAAGGATTCATTTATATTTTTGTAATTGCTCTTTTACATTCTTTCTTAATTTTTGTACATCCATGAGAGTTGTGAGACACTATGATCAATAACTGCTGACCTGTGAAAGGTGAGGTGGTTTTTCAAGAAAATGCCATGTAATTTTTCATATATCATAAGGATAAAGGCTATGTTATTTTGAAACAAATGAAAGTTTTATGAAACAAGTAACAGTGTCAATATAATGGATCTTCAGATTTATTCAGCCTTTACTGCCAGCCAGTTTAAATTAATACTGTCATTATTAATTCAGCAAGCACCTTGTCTCAAAGGGGAGGTGTGGAATTGAACCTTAGACTGCATGAGTTTCAGACTTTATAAATAGGTTGATGTACGCGGCAGTGTAGAATTTTTTTCACTAGAACACTTTCTGCATTCTTTGCACATGAGATGGAAGTGACCTTCAGTCACAGAGTTGTCATGGTTTAGTGCTAAGCCGAGGCACTCTATGCTACAAAAACCTCCAATTATTTGGTTACCTATCAGCATACATGCTGAGATTGTGAGTTTATGAAATGCAAGTGAAAGAAGTTCCAAATGTAAATACTATAAAGGACGTTCCAAATGTAAATACTATAAAGGTCCAATACAACTCCCATTTCACTAAGTTGACCTCGAAACTGTTGATATCTACCCCTTCCACTCATCTTTTGTTAGTTCTCTACCAGAGGCACTGGTGATAAACTTGCTTCAAAGTATTGACATCATGCGCAGACAACTATCTGGTGACAATGACCAAATAAACCTGAAGAGCCTGTATAATTTATCCCTTATAGGGAAAAATTGCTATTCCAGCCAATGTTGCTCATCTAGATTGAATTGTTTGTGAAATATTATGAGAAATTGAAAGCAATTTCTCTGAATTTACCTCAAGAACTCATCTTTCTCTTCAGTTTTTATAAGAATAGTTCTAGATGTGACAAACTAACAGCATTAGAACATTTCATAATGTCAATTGTACTTTCTGAGTCACTTATGTAATGTTTTGGGACACTTGAAAATCATATTTTTAGATTAACATTAAAGTGGCTGTTCTTTAAAGAAATTTAAATTATAAATTAAAAGTGGGATTAAAATTTAACTTAAATGCAGATTATAACTTTTATAAAAATAATATAGCTTTGCTTAGAATGAGGTATATTATTTACAAGAAATGAAGTTCCTTCCTGTCCTTGCTGTTATGACCTCAGTTCCTTATGAACATTACACTAAGGATAACAAGAAAAAGAGCTGAACATAAGGTGAGCAGCTTCTCCACTTACTCACTCTTGCATTCACTCACCCATCCACTCACTCACTCATCCACTCACTCACTCACTCACTCTTGCACTCACTCACCCACCCAGCCCCACCCACTCACTCACGCTCTCTCACTCACGCATGCCTGCCCGCCCACCCACCCACTCAATTAGGAAACTGAATCACCAATACAACAAAGATGGGTTAAAATTTGAACTCAATTAGGAAACTGAATCACCAATACAACAAAGATGGGTTAAAATTTGACATTCAAACACCTTATAAGAAAAAGAGAGAACTTCATCTATGCAGCAGAACCAGTTAAGATTTATTTCAAAATTCTACATAACGTAATTAAAGCAGCAAGAGGCGATATTCTCAGGATTAAATTAGCAGGTCATAAAATAAAATTAAAACCTCATGCAATATACTTTAAGGAAAAGCTGGGTATAACATGAAAAATAAGCAATTTCTAACATTGAAGATGAATAATAAAAATATATGTAATTCTGAATTTATTGCTAATGAATTTAAATTTTTTCTGATTGTTAGAGATAACCTGAATATTAATGCTGAAAATGCAGAAGATGCATTAGGGTTCCATCAGCTTTCCTTTACAAATAAGTTTCATGAATGTAAACTGAATATGGCCTCCCCATTTGAAATTGACATTATCCACTCTCTTAAATCAAAGAACTCAACAGGCTTGATGAAATCATGGTTGAAGTCATATAGGAATGTTCCCGAATTATATGTACAGAATTAACTTGTGTAATCAGTCTTTGTAAAATAACATATTCCCTGAGTGTCATAAATATTCAATTATTAAACCTGTGTACAAAAGGGAGAGACTCGTGAAGTGTCTTAACTTCAGACCAATATCTCTCCTAACAATATTTTTATAAATGTTTGAGGAGTTAATCTATAGCAGGCTTTACCAGCATTTAGAAAATATGTAACCTCCTGGTGAAGGAGCAGGTTTGCTTCAGAAAGCAAACTTCCACAGAAAATGCCACACATTCCCTATCAAATAAAGTATTAACTGCTAAGAATAACACAATGTGTGTAAGAGGTCTCTTCTAACATCTGGAAAAGGCAGTGTAAACCATGACATCCTTCTTGACAAGTTAAAATTCTATGGTATAAAAGATAACCTAGGGCTGCTTGCATCATATTTAAACAAGAAACAAAGGTGAAAATACAAATACTTATAAAGTAGGCACTACAATAATCACTTCTCCAACTGAAGCACAATAAGTTATGGAGTCCCAATTGGTTCAATGCTCAGTCTTCTACTATTTATAATAATAATAATAATAATAATAATAATAATAATAATAATAATAATAATAATAATAATAATAATAATATTGAAGTACTAAGACATTTACATGTATTGAACTGCCCACTGAAATTGATCCTGTTCCTTTGCTCTTTTACCACTCCAGTTCCATTTATTTTTTACTTTTCCTAAATGTTACCCTATTTTCTTACAATTTTTATCTAAAATTTTAATTATGTCAATTTTCTTATTTGTTCTTAAATATAAATTTTCTTTTCTCCAAACTTCAATTTCCTGCATTCAAATAGTATGTGTTGTACATCTTCTTTCTCTCCACAAAATGGGCATTCACCTTAGTGGATACTGTTTTGTTGACCTTTTAACCTCCACACTCTGCTCTTAGCCATGCTATCCTCCCCTCTTTCTTCTTTATTGGTGTTGTCTATACACCTCTCTCTTTCCCAATTATTTTTCATTGGAACATAGAATACTAATGACTTCCTCTCTGTTAGTTAACTGAAATTTTTATACCTCAATATCTTCTTATGCCTTTCCAAAAACCTTTATTATTTGTTTCTCTTTTTCCACAAGTTTTCTCCAAGCCATTATTTTCTAAGTTATTTCTTAGAGCACTTATCCAACCCATATTTTGTAGGCTTGTTTCTTGGTATTTTAAACATTGTTTTAATAGATTATCATCATCATCATCATCTAAATTGAATCCTATACCATATTTCAAAGCTCTCTCCATAATCAGTCCTTTCCTTGCTACTCTACCCATTTCAATTTGAGAAACTTCATTAGCTGTTGCTATTGGCAACCCCAAAACTTTCTTGCAAAGCATCCTGTGTACTCAGTCCACAACTTTCCACCCATTTTCAGGTCCCCATATTTCAATACCATATAACATTTGAGCTTCAACCACCAAGTTGTACACTCCTTCCGACCATTTCACCTCCATCTCTGACATTCTATACAAACATCCTCTCACAACTATCATTGCTGCTTTCCCTTTTGTCAATGCTGATCTTTTTTGTATCTTCCATATTCGTCCAGGATCTATTTTAATTCCTAAGTAGGTGCAATCACGCACCACTTTGAGGATGAGAGGGTGTTTCGGTGCAGTGTGGCAGGGGAAAAGGATGGTTTTTGTGACTCTCCGTCCCTTGGCTTTCGGCTGGCTGTCGGAAGTATCCTAACTTCCTTGAGGAGCGTTGGACCCCCTCTGTGCTGGGTGGGGTTCCCGGTCTGCCTGTCCGTCTGACGTATCTGAAAACTTAGGGATCCTGCTATTCCTGTGCCGTCACTCCTTGTTCCGGGCGCCCGGTGTCTCCTCTCGCCTCATCCTTCCTCCCGGAGACGCCCCCTTTGGGGCGTAGGCACAATATCCACTATGTGTATCAGTGCCGAGTCCCCTCCGTAGCCAACCAATCCAAAGCTATTCACACAGCGATCAGCTTTGAGGGATTTGGCTATCGCTTTAGCTTAATATGTTCTGGTTATACCTACAACGAATTGTGTAAATAAGTGTTGAAGGTTTATCGGTATTAACATGACATAGCTGTAGAAGAGTGAGTAGAGAAAGTCATGTGAATGCAACACATTTTATAGCAAAAGCTCCATATGCCTGTGTGTCTGTGAACAACATAAATCTAAAGCGAAAAGTCGGTTAAATACCAAGCTTGATATTTAAGTTCAGCATCTTTCTAAGATGTTGCGGCTTGTTCCTTGGCGCCTCGCTCAGAAGCCTACGCCTGAGAGAGGCACGGTTGGCTCTGCGCGCTGCGGTCCGTGGTTAGTACCTCGTGCGGGTATGGTTCGCCGCAGTCTCGACGTTACCGTACCTGTTTTGAGGTCCTCTCATCGGGGCTTCTTCTTCTGCAGCTCCTCCGTCGGCGGGTGATGGCTTGTAATAATTTAGTTGGTAGTTGGCCTCGGCTAGGTTGGTTCTCAGTGGAGATGTGCACGTAGACTCTGCCTATCGGAAATGTATAAGCTTCGGCGATCCAGGTTGTGGGATAAAGGAAGTCCAGGAGAAATATGAAGCACCACGGAGTTTCACAGAACTGAAATTTATTACTACCATAAAAACAATAACTAATGTTCCTGGTCACTGGGAGCCGACAAGTTTCTCGCGCGTCTCACGGCCCTTTGTTAGTCCGCTGCGCGTGGGCGCCACTTATTCCGCGATGCAGCGCTACAATTTCACGCGACGATGGTATACTTCGGCACTAGAGAAGCTACTGCGATTTCCCGGACCCTATTTGCGCGCCAAATTCTGCTCGTGAGTGACGTAGAGTCTGTGTCCGGGATTACATATCGACTGGCCCTTTTCTGGGGTGAACCTGAGATATTTATGCATCCCATCCCCCACTCGATACTTAAAGTTTCTGCTACATCATTGGGCCACTTTTCGCGGGATGCTAAGCGTCCGTTTAACATTTTGTATTTTCTCTAGCATCTCATTGGTTGCATTTATCATGTGACTTTTCCCCCTCGTGTCAGAGATGTCTTCCGCATTCCAACGCTCGTAGACAGTCTCCCTTCTGACGAAACTGTCGGATTTAAGGCAACTACCAACTCGTGGACCAGGAACCTTATACATAGGCTAAATATTATGTTGTACTAAAATACACAATTACAGATGATTCAGATTGTCTACATATACAGTCTATACATCAAAATGATGGGCAAAGAAAATTACGTAATACAAAAATATATTTGGGCACATATAACTAAAATCTGCGTCAATGTGACACAAGGATTTTCAAGAAAATCTCCCCCATCCTGAACAACCTTTTACATGGAAAAATTTTCGAAATTTCTTATTTTCTCAAAAATGGCTCTAATGATTTTGATTAGAATACTCTCTGTTTAAAATATTTTCATAACAAACAAAATATACATTTTGAACTTACTGAGAAGAGCCTCTCAAGTCTTCATCATTCTGAGTGACTTTTGTATAATTGGTAAACTCAAAAAGATTGGACAAAGTTTTGCTACAACAAGAAATGCAGATCCCATTAAAGCACGCAGTTTGTTATACATATACTTCATGAGATTAACTATTTCCCAAATATTTTTTGTTATTGATTGGCTTGTATACTTTTTGTAACGGAGAAATCGCTATTCGTTTTGTTTTTGTCGCGGTAATACAAACAACATGGAATTTCAAAGCATCACGTAGTGACATGCTTTTTGAAAATGTGACTATTGCTTTATCTGCATATACTAAAATGAAATGTGTAAATGTGAAGTTCTTCTTCTGGTATTTAATTAAAGTCCTTTAACCGCGTAGGCCATTACGGACGGCGAATGAACGAAATGGTTAAAATGATGCTCAAATGGGCCCGAGGTCCCTAGAAATTAGAATCTGACATTCATCTTCTCAGGATAAGAGGAAGCCCTGGAAAAAACTTTATCCAGGTAATTCACTCTAACCGAGATTCGAACTCGGGACCTCTTGAATGTGAGGCAGACCCCCACACCACGAGATGGGCTAAATGTGATTTGCAAGTTTATCTGGATTATAAGAAGTAGACAGAAAAATGAGATTTAGAAAAAAGAATTTGTAGAATAGTGAGAACAGAAAGTTATGTGAATGCAACGCGTTAGAATGTTCTCGTGGTAATGTGAAGAGGTGGAGTTTCAAAGACACCATATAAAAACCTGACTATCGTTTGAGCTACTGCATTCTTCTTAAACTTACAACGAAGTTTGTAATGACAATTCATCTCAATTAACAAGGAGACTTTCATTCAAGCTGTGTGTAGGACAAGGTTGGAAAGATATAATCAGATAGAAAAATTAAATGTCATAGCCGAGATTTGAACTACAGATCTTCCAGTTTACGTCCAGGTGGCGCCGCGGTAACGCTTGCGACTCGCATTCGGGAGATCCCTAGTTCGCTTCCCGGCGACCGTTCAATCTGACCCACGGATTTTTTTCGGGAGTTTTCCCGGATCGTCAGGCGAATGTTGATATGATTTCTCTCAGCCCCCGAATATCGTTGCATTCCTCATTTCATTCATCCTTAACCCCGTTAGGTCTGTTTTAGGGTTGGAAATGTCAGCGATGGTGTTCCGGTGCGGCGTGACAGAGAAAAAGGATGCTCTCTGTGGAGCCTTATCCGTCTCTCGGTCTTCGGCTGGTTGCCATGGTATACGGACCGCCTCTTGGGAGCGTTGGACCCTCTGTGTGGGTTGGGGTCCCCGGGTTGCCTGCCCGACTGTCAGGGCGTCTCAATCTGGAAACTTTAGGAACCTTGTCATTGCTGTGCCCTCACTCCTGGTTCCGGCCGCTCGGTGTCTCTTACCTGGTCCCTCTCTCCCGGGGGCACCCCCTCGTGGAGCACAAGCACAATGTTCTCATTCACTGGATCGGGTTCGAGTCCCCTCCGTTACACATCCCATTCCATTCCAGAACAGGGAAGAGAAGCATTTTATGAATTCAGAACGTGAATCGTAATATAAAGTACCTAAGTGTTTTTTGTTTGTTTGCCATCATTAGATTTGTAACTTGAAAGCAATTTAATTTTCAGAATAGAGTGGTTTCAAATGAACCAATTGCAACAAAAGCACATCAACCTATCTGCATTAACACTTCGGGTCACTATTTTGAAAATTAGCTTATATGTTATCCTAACCGAATAAAACAGCTGTATAGAAACTGCGTATTTTGCGCTATCGTTGTTTCCTCGTATCTATTAACATTTTCTCCTTTTGGATACAATACCTAAATAGGTGTTTTTACCCTACGTTCACTATACGACTGGCACGGTTTTTCTTCCTTTCTCTTGTGAGTGTGTGAAGGGGAATTATGTTTCAAATAAAACAACCTTTATTCGTTTTTCAGTAACAAACGCAAAATATATCTCATTTTGAAGAAAATTTAATGTTGCACTTAATTGTGCCCAAACTGCTTCAACAGTTTGACATTAATATTACTTTTGCTTGCATATTTTTAAAACATTACTTGAATATTATCAGAACTGAATGTGCCATCTGTATGGAACTACACACTTAGCGCTAAACGTTGTGATCAATATCTATGAAAATTAAAAAGCAAAACGAACTTACATTCAAGGTAATAAATACCCTCGGCTTTGGAGTACGTTCTATTGGTGATAATTATGAAACTTATTATTATTATTATTATTATTATTATTATTATTATTATTTATTACTAGCAACAAGTGTTAAAAACAAGATATACATTATGCGAACTTGTTTCTCATGAAAATGACTGAATCTTAAACTTGTGCAGCACCAGCATAAAGACTGCAATATTTGGTTTTTAAACAACATATTATACAAGGAAAATGTTAATTTATTTCGCTTGAATAGATCTAGTAAAGAGAAAAGCATTTAGTTTCGTCTTCTTTCCTCTTAGAGTCAGGTCGCTGAATTATACGAGCATACACAGAAGTAAATGTGACCTTTGAGACGATACCGGCACTTACCGTTGGCTATAGCCAGGCATGACTAGTCGAGAATGCATTTCTTCCCCCTCTTCCTCTACACCCCTTGGTCCATCGGAAAACATTTGCAGCCTTCTGCACCATACCATCTTGATTAAGCAAGATGGTCCACAGAGGCCTTAGTGCCAGGCAACTGTACATCTGATTCTGTACGCGACCGGCAGATTACAGCTTCGATCCGTGTCAACAGAGACCTTAGTGCCAGGCAACTGTATCTCTGCCTCTACGCGTGACGGGCAGATTAAAGCTTCGATCCGTGTCCACAGAGGCCTTAGTGCTGGGCAATTGTACCTCTGTTTCTACACGTGGTGGGCAGATTACAGCTTCGATCCGTGTATACAGAGACCTTAGTGCCAGGCAACTATATTTGTGCTTCTACGCGTGCCGTTAGATGGCATTCGGGTGTCGTCCAGTCTACCTGCCCTCATTATTTATGGATAGATGGCAGAGCATTCGCCATTACCATCCATTTTCATTTTTATTATTGTTTTAGACTTAAGGTGGAACTTTGGGCCATGGAATTAAATATCCAATCCAGTATTTACTTTAGCGACTGAGGGAAATCACGAAAAAACCCCAGTCAGATTGAGTTTGAACTCGGAACCTCCCGAATGTGGGCCACAGGCGTTACCGCCTGAGCCATGCCACTCGGTAATAACGCTTCTACGTGTAAGTTTTGCTAATAAGGTCATTACCGATATGTACTGAATACGAGGCGTGTTTTTAAAGTACCGATAATTTGTGTTTTAAAAAATAACAGAACATAGTTTTCCAAACACTTTACGAGGGCTATTTATAAAGTAACTTCCGTTTATTTTTTGAAAAAAAAATGTGAATGAGGTTACAGAATTTGTTTTACAATACTTTGAAGGTACACACTCTAATTTATTTTTCCATATAGTTTCCAGCCACATTGAAACACTTGTAGCGTTTGACGAGCATTGAAATTCCGCAATCGTAGAATTCTGCCGTCTGTGACTGAAGCCAACCTACGACGTATTATCATTCATTACCTTACAACTTACACTACCTCTCCACATAGTCACCGCCGTTATTGAAGCACATGTAGTAACGAGAAACCAGTTTTTGTATGTCTTCGTCAAAGAATGATGCCGCTTGTGATAAAAGCCAAGTCTGCACTTCTTGTTTCACATCATCATCATCATCGTTTGAAATGTTTTCCACCAAGGAATTTCTTCAGATGAAGAAACAGATGAAAATCGCTTGGTGCCAAATCCGGACTGTAGGGAGGGTGGTCGAATTGTTCCCAACCAAATGATGCCATCAGATCTTGAGTTTGTTTGGCTGTGTGTGGCGGGCACTGTCACTTCTTATTGTTTCCCATAAACCTCATACAGCTGGCGTAACATTTCTCGCATTCAAAAAAAACGAACCACTGATCGGACTGCACAGTCGGAGTGTCGTTCGAAATTTTGAATATTTCGAAATGCCCTAACATCAGGAAAACACAAAAAGATCGCTCACAGCTGCGTCTGGCTTCCTAATGGATGGAGGAAGTGATTGTGCATGCTCAAAATCACGACAGCAGTGCTGCAGCGACAAAATATTAAAACGGTACTTACTTAACTCTTAACACTGCATCCTCAGTAGAATTATGTGGGGTAAACCCAAACTGATTGGGATTTAAAATATTATTATTATTATTATTATTATTATTATTATTATTATTATTATTGTACATATGAAACATAATCTTGTTTATAAAACGTTCCTCTAATACTTTCCCCACAATAAGGAGGAGAGAAATTGGTCAATAAGCATTAGGGGTAGCCTTGTCTTGGGAGTAAAGTTTGGATATTATTTTAACAATAGCAACCTTCCAACAATTAGGGAAAGTATTCAATTCCAAGCATTTATTATATCGTACACATTCTAAAGTAAATCTGGACAACAGAGATGCACGTGCTTTACTATGTTTGCTGAAATTGCATCTACACAGGAGCTTTGTTGTCATTGAGATTCTTTATAATGCTGTCTATTTCATCCGCGGTTAAAGGATAATCATCTGAGGTGTTAGGTACTATTTCAGATTCTTTTCATATTTTCTGATGAATGTTAGAATCCTGAGTGTCCGCAGGAAAGAACTTCTCCGTGAGAACTACCGCAGTTTTATATGCATCATTAGTATATCCCTTGTCCGTTTTAATTGAGGTAGGGGTTTTCTTGAAATTCTCTGGTTTTCTGCATATTCCATAAACTAGCCTCCGTGGATTTTGAAATGTTGACAACAGTGGCTCAATAGCTCAGAGAGCGAAATATAAATTTCAATACTAAGGTTAGCATCACATTAATAAATAACCGCCAATAACACAATTAATGAATTACGAGGGTAAAAACCTTAATAAAAGTTTTCATTTAAAAAACACACACAATAGGCCCTTAAGCTACGAAAAGGCACACATTATTAAAATAGACGTTATAGACACTATAAAATTAGTATATTTTACTCCATGAAACACATCCATGTATAGAAAGCCTACTATTCCAAACAACCGAACAAAGTAAGCAAATGCCGAGTTCTGTTTATACCTACCACCGATGTCGACCCAAGCGCAGTTTGTGACCATGTCAGTACTCGCGAGCGTGAACCGCTAGGACGATGATTGTGAGCTTTTCTTTCGCACGGCTGCTCACGCGCCGGCCGCCGCAGTTTGGACCCCCGCCGAAACTGTTATAAATCCCCGCAACCGCCTCACGTTCAGTTACAGTTACTATTATCTACGATGTTAATAAGCACATACCTTATCATAAGAGTTGTTGCTAATGTTATCCTTCTCTATCCGCATATTTCTTGCATCGTTTCGCGAAATTTTCATTCACACCGGAGAATCCAATATCAGAAATTGCGTGAATTTTTCGCTGATGTTTTCTTTTAGATCTTCCAATGTACGAGGTTTTTTGCATACGCCCTATTTTTATGTGATCATAAGAGTCGGGTAAATTTCTGTAGGTAATTGGATTTTGTGGAATGCTAGAGTAATTGGCCCACGCTTAATATTCTTCTCTAACGAAGCATGGTTGCAGTGTATGGCTATGTTTCGTCACAAAATAACATATATTGGAGTGCAGAGAAACCCGATTTTATACTTGAGATTTCCTTTCATGATGCGAAAAGTGTTGTGCAGTAAATGCACACAAAATAATAGGATCTCTGTTTCTTGACAAAACAATAAACGTAGAGAGGTACAGGAATGACTTACACCATTTTTGAACAGCTGACCGACGTTGAATGTCAGCCTGGATTTTTCCAACAAGACTTGCTGCCGCGCATACAGCTGATGAGTCATTAAATTTAATCCGGGAAAATTTTAAGACAGGGCAATTAGTGAAGAATTACGACTCTCACGATCCCCTGATTTAACTTCATGTTGAGTTTTATCTATGAGGGAACTTGAAAAATAAGGTGTATGCAACAACCCCATACATTGATCGAACTAAAAGAAAGCAGGAGAGAAGTTCACTCAATTTCGGATAGTGAACTCTCCAATTTGAACACGAATTTGTAGTCTTTCTTAACTTTAAAGCTTTGAACTCGCCCGCTGTCACTCTGTCGCTAACGGCTTCGTATGCCTCTTCAATGACGCTTTTTTTCGCTGACATCTTAAACACAAATAAACAACACTGACCAACACCAACAGTAAAATAACATTGAGTGCATGTGCAAGCAGTTAACACTCGTTATAACGGTACAACATTTCTTGGAATTTGTGGTAGGCAGTGCGGATTAAACTGCACAGAATACCAAACATTTGCATTGGAATTAAGAGTTAGGGCAAAAAACAGCATCGCCAATTGCCACAGCGACGTTGCCAGCGCAAATTTGAGCATCTTGTGTATTAAAATAATTAATTACATAATTAATAACTTGAAAACCACTGGAGATATTGCAATGAAAATTTGAATACATGCTAATGATTTGGGTGCTACTTGTGATAAATAAAAATCAAACATATGCTTATAATATAAAATTTAGAAATTTCACGTACGTGTACGATTAAAAGGCCCTACAACTATAAAACCCATATAGAACTAAATTAGAAGGTGTGTAGGTTTAATAGCACATAAATCCATATGTATGAATCTTGGCAATTTTGTTGGCCTTTTTCACGGATGTATTATCTTAAGCACGCACATGTGAAAACACGCTAAATAGAGGTGGGGAATATAAAACACACGGCTCAGGCACTGTTAGAAAGTGTTACCTGATGCAGCGAAGGATATCAAGCACGGCAACTGAGCAGAGGTGGAGTCATTCAGTAGAAAGCAGGCTAAGAGTGCGGATGTACGCACACAACAGGTACAAGCAGCTTGTGGGCTTAGCTTCCTGAACAACTTGCTGTCAACCATGAAACTCCTACTTTCAGTAATATTGCTTCTATTGCTGGGTGAGTCCATGACCTTATACTGCACACAGTGTTAAGGCAATGTATCCGTGAAATTCGCCAAAAATTGTGAATATTTTCCATTTGTCGTTTTTCTTTTTTTTTTCATTTTTATTATACGTATAACATGTACTTTCATGCGACACAGTTGGTTTTATAATATCCACAATTTTAAAGTCATAAATGTTCCATTTAGTTGGCCCTGTTCCATTGATGTACAGCACAATTTTGAAATTTAAACTCAATTTTTCTCGATTCTCTTTTCTTAAAATCATTTTTCACTCTTCAAACTGCTCCTTGCACCACAGCTTATAACTTGTTAACTTCAAATTATCAGAAGACCTTCAGGAGTTACAGATTTAAACATTTTTATACACTAGTTAAAAATATGTAATAGTTCGGCTGAAATAATTATTTTACATAACATACACTGAAGAGGTAGAAAATTCAACATGTTGCAAACATTTTTGTATCTTAAGCTGGTTAAGAAATAACTTCACAATTTCTTTATGTTTCTATACTGTGCTAAATTAAAAACTTAGGAGCGATACGATAAACCAAGGAGCATTTCATATTACATCAAAAATTGATTATTTATGGATAAAAGAATTAATATCATAACGGTTTCACATAATTCGTTAAAATGTTGTGTGCACTATATGTGTTATATTCTGAGTGTATAATAAAAGAATCAAATAAATTAGAGGAAAACTGTGGATTTTTGGATTTTAACAGATACATTGCCTTAGGTAGCTTTATTAAAAAGTTTTCTCAGAATTTGTGTTGAAATGAGTCATACTAACATAAACCTTTGGGTTTAAGGACACCGTAGAATCTCCAAAATTCTCTCATATTACTTAAAATCCATTAAACGATATACCAGACTACCGTTTATATACCTTTTTCAGTTTATTTAGTACTAAACTGAGGTTTCCAGGCGTAATGAAGCTTTAATGTTTTTATTTTGATTACATTATCTTGTTTACGAACGCAAATGTCCCGGGACTGACGCTCTAATATATGTATTTTATATCCATAAACATTCATGTTTTTGTAATCACAAATATACTTGAGTGGCTGGGTAGAGTATTACATTAAATTTGGCACAGTTTAAGGGAATGCACGATTGTAAACCCTCCTTTATAAATTTTTCTGAAAGATATATGTTCCTACATGTTTTTAAATATTATCTGTACTAATTTATTCCCAGGTTATCACCTATCCTTCGAGACGGTATATTATACTACACGGTTAAGCCCTTTTCCCGAATCTATGTAAAAGCTTCATTAACTTGTACAATATTTCTGTACTGTCAGATATTTTGCAAACAAACTGTGTAAATACTGAAATAATCTAACTTAACGGTAATGGCCGACTTTTGTTGTAAACGAAAAGTAATATTATCACAAATTCATTTGGTATGTGAGTTGACAACACTGGATTTTAAAAATTCATTTCCGTTCTCTCCGAGACAAAGAAAACTTAAGATCATACACAAATAGCTTACGGTCCAATATAAGTTTTATGTTACATATAATGAAATGTTAAAAATAAATTTCCTTTCAAATAACACTGAGGTTGACACTGTAAACCAATAAAGGGAATTAAGGATTGCTAAGATTTAAATGGTAAAATTTAACTATCAAATATAATTATATTGCATATCTGCAACAATAAATATACACATCAGTTGTTGGAGGATTAACTACATTTTATTAACGTCTGTGGTAAAAATGCTAAACGTACGGAGTGCAGGAATTTCAACTTCTCACGCATGATAGCATGAGCGGGAAGTGGATTAAAAAAGAAAACACTATTATCGAAAAAATAAATTTTAGCTTCTAGAACTTCTGCTACGTATAAGGTGACTATATTTTTTAAACAAGAGAACGGGAAATTTTAAACTTTTCTCAATGAAAGGAGGGACAAAAGAGAATGCATAAAATTGTTTCGTCATAAATACGAAGGTTTCGAAACTAATAATTCATAAATAAATAATGTGGAACTTACGTATATAGTAGTTCTGAATTCACTTCAGCCAAACAATCCTATAGAATTATTAGTGCAGGAGTCATTCCTCATTGATATTTTGTTAATGAATGGATATTCTTCGGTAAGTCCACTTTAACACACAACTTTTTGTAAAAATTTACACAAATGTGATTAAAATTCACCTTATTAATCAACATAGATTTCAAAGTCTGTACTGAAAGAGCGTTCTTGTCATTTGCTCACAAACCATTCATATGAGAAAACACTCGTTCAGTGGCCCCCACTGTTAGTTCCAGGTAAACAAAGAAGAAATTACATTATTTTAAGAAAATTGGTATAAGGCACATTGTTCGTATTACAATGTGAAATAATTTCTACCCAACAGTCGCTAGGTGATGGTTTTTTCCAGTTTCCATTTTTCTAATATTTTCGGTGATATATTGTTTAATATACACATACTCTCATACAGACCAGTATCATCTATTCTAGTTGAAGAGCTTTTCACGAATGAAAACTTCAGTCTTTTGTCTATCCTTCCATTTGGGGTACTCCTGCCTTAAGTGTTACCCAACTGCAGTCTCGAAAACTCTCAATGGGTTCAAGTCATTATTTGAATATTCAGCTGGAATTTGATAAAATGTATGGACACTTATAATTCTGCAATCTCTGATAATAAACCCTCATTTTCCAGTTTACCAAGAATTGATTTAACACAGAAACTACTTAAAAAACTGTAATTGTTTGATCCTCTACTGTTTGAGCTGCAATATGAAAAGTTGATGCTTGGTTACGAAGAAAGTTACAGCAAGCTTCTGATAAAGGATTTTCAAAGGATGATTTGATAACAAATGGACATTTATTTTGAGATTCGAAATATGATTTCAAGGAACAAACATAGCAGACGTTCGACCGCAGGGAGTAAAGCAAGCCACTTTATTTTGCTATAGCCTAAAACTTGTTTGTACTTCTGCTCTACAAATTTACAAAATTCTTTAAGATTTTCAACCTTTACAGTATACACATAGAAATATGAATATATTTTACAAAAAATGCCTTCAATATCAATAGGAAGGACATCAACAGCCATATGGATAATATTGTGGATTATATGAGCAGAACATCCAACACCAAATAAGTGATGAACTATGACCTAATTTCTTTTCAGTTTTGTGAAGACGTTGTTGACGCCCTTTCTAGATACCCCTCCAAAATTGCAGTTCGTATTATCTGCACAAACAGCGAATGTTTTTTCTTTTAAATTATTATTTTTCAAATGCTTACTCAAAAATGTAGCAACGATTTCTGAAGTTTCTCCAGGCAAATATTTCAGATCCAATATTTTAAATTGAATCCTCTCAGTAGGATTAAAGTACCTAACAAGCAGTGGAAATATTTTACGGCCTGATGGTTTAATGCATCTGTCAGTATTGAAATAAAATTAGTTTTCTGTAAATCAGATTCTAGTTGAGAAATGGCAAATGGGGTTAAAGCATTTAATATACGATTGCCTCAGTTTTGTTACGGCCACAAGTAAATGTTGGTTCAAAAGTACATTGGAGAACTTTAGAGTCCATTGATCTGAAGATTGGTTGTGGTGGACAGTATGGTAAGCGAATGCTCCTTCAACAGCTGTAATTTCATATCTTTATCGCCAAAACTTTTACTTTTAAAAAAAATATTAGTCAATGCGGTGCTAGAAGAAGCACTTGCACGCACCATTCTTTTATGTTTTAAGTGTTTTAGCACTGGTGTTTACAAAAGTTCATTGCATTTTATTATTTCACAACTGCAGAACACACTACTGTCTCCTACCAAAGTCACAACTGCAATGATTTTTTTTTTTTTTGGACACAAGCATATGCGTTTACAGTTTTTGTTATTGTTGGCGGCATTCACATCAAACATGAGTGATTACGATTTGTTTGTTGATAGCGCAGACCGGCACAGTTGAATTTCCAAGCGAAGTCTCCACACGGTTTCAGGTGTATATTATGTATTGTAGACCCATAATATAAAAAGCGCTTTGCTTTTTCAGTTGTTAGTGTCTAAATTTTTCGCCAAACTAATGCAAAACAGGACATTTTTAATTTTTGGAACTATAGTTAACGACGTTTTATGCCGATAAGTCATTGCCACAAAAAAGGGGCATTTTGGCGTTCCGTTTCTGCCTTAAAAAAGACGGGGACAGAGACTCAAAAAAGGGACTGTCCCGCTAATATGGGACGCTTGGTCACCTTCACCTTAGCTATGGATTAATATGAAGATAATTAGGGTGTAGCTTATTTGGATTCGGCTCTTCTTTGGGGTGGGGGATCATAAAGTTCACAGGCGCCTATGTAAACAAATAATCGTTTCACGCCGATGGACCAACCAAATGCTTTACACAATCAATTGTTAAAAATAGTTTCCTGTAACAACCGAAGATATAAACATCTTGAACTGCAGTCGTAGACGTGAAAACGGTTTTCATTCAATACTCGCACAGTAGATTGTACGGCAGTACTTGGTTCTACGTTGCGTTAAAATGATATTTGCAGCACAGACGTAAACACGCTGTTAATGTGGCCCGGAAACGAAATTTTAGCCGTAAAGCTGTAATTGTTAAGTAATCAATGACGTTAAATATGCACATTGCACAATTATTAATTGCTCGGTTTATTCATAATGTGTGTTATGATGTGTTGCGTTAGATTAAGTTCTCTGAACTGTGCTTATAATTTTCGAAATTGGACTGACGTGCTGAAGCATAATAGCAATTCATCTTTAACTGTTTTTAGTTGAGTGTGTAAATAAATAAACGCACATAAAATTCAAACATGTTATTCAGTTGTTGTAACCGTTTTTACTCCTATTTGTTGTATTTACACAATTTTTCTCTTGTTGCTCTTCAACTAAAATTATAGTAAATGGTTTACAAGAATTACTACCAATTATTTGCAATATTCACAGTGCAGTGCCAATAAGAAAAATTCAATACTAAATGATGCAATGGTAGAGGAATGTTTTTATTTAATTTTTCTTTAACGGATCCTTAGAATAGTCAAGTGAATCACATTGGAAATAGAGCTCAGGTATCATTCATGCATTTTGTAGAGTATTAGAACTTGAACAGTAGCAACAGCGCCAATACATACAAAATTATCGTCATCTTCTGTGGCGTAATGGTTACCATGCTAGCCGCTAGTTCCTAAGGTTGTAAGGTTGTGGGTTCAAACCCGGCGGAGGGCAATGGGTTTTTTTCGGGCGTAAAAATCCTTAGCATGGCTTTCTTCGGAAGGGAAGTAAAGCTGGTGGTCCCGTGTCGTAGATTTACGGCACGTAAAAAAACCTCAAGCCTGATAAAGAGGCCTCTGAGCAAAATTTCCGATCTTTCACGCCCTATATTGAATGGGACGCTAAGGACCACAGCGGTTAAAGAGCGTCCATTATCAAAACAGCATTTCTCTATTTGTATTCACATCACATTATATGAGGCATTTATTCTAAAAACTTGAGTTCAAATTAAGTAATTGAATTTATTGTTGCTGGCACAAATCCAATTGCGTGCAATTTCACCTCCAAAATTCACCATGTGTTGTTATAACTTAAATTAGTTAACCACTTTTATTTTGCTTATTTTCCTTTGTTACTTAAGTTATGCAGGATATTAATTTTGTTGGCATTCATTTTGAAATGTAATTAACAGGGGGAAAAGGGCGAAAACTTATG
This sequence comes from Deroplatys truncata, assembly GCA_030765065.1. Lineage (NCBI taxonomy): Eukaryota > Metazoa > Arthropoda > Insecta > Mantodea > Mantidae > Deroplatys > Deroplatys truncata. The sequence goes on from CM060990.1 coordinate 170,352,217, forward strand.
AACAACTTTATAATATTGTAGTTCGCACCAAGGTCGATGGTATTGCAGCAGCCTTAAGATGAGTTACTGAATTTCCTATTCATAATTATCCATAATTTTCTCCCCTCCCCTACAATTTAAGTTAATATAATGTCTTATTTGCTAACTGCTTCATAGTTATGGTTATCGGTGAATATATTCCACCATACAGAACAGATTGTCATTGTGAGATTCAGAGGAGACGGGTTAATAGTTTAAAATCTCACAGTAGTTGGAAGCATTATTTGTATATTTGAGAATGGTATTAAAATTACTGGGAAAGTGCGTCATTCATTGTTTTAGGTGTAGTAATGTAGATGGCACGGCCTTATATTCCTCCAATCTTATCGGTTGGTTAAACCGAATGAAAACTACTATCGTTTTGAAGCACGGCAAGTATATCAGTAAACCGAATGAAATATCGAATGCTGACGGAAACTACCGAATAATTCGGTTGTTTGCGACAATCGAATAATCCGATAGTTTTCATTCGGATTGTCCAACACTATTCACACTCTTCACAGCTCATTTTCAAACAGGTAACTGAACGCAGAAGCAATTTACTACATGCACCTCATATTATAACCCGTGTTGATGGGATCAAGGCAGCGTCAACTGTACAGTCCATATTCGTGTTAATACCGAGCAGGATGGCTCAGGCAGCGTCTGTGGCCCGCATTCGGGTGTCCCGGGTTCGATCTCTGCGTACCGCCTTCTCTAACCCGTGGGTTTTTCGTGGTTTCCACGGTTCGGCAGGCAAATACTGGGATGGTTCATCTGCTACGACTTCCCTGACCCTCATTTCCTTCACCTGTCATATTGCGTATCATCTGCTTCAGAGTTGTAGGACCTGGCGTCATTATTCGGCGGGTTGTGGCTGGATGGTGGCTTGGGCTCTGTAGAGATTTCTTCCTGGCGTCGATGCGGGAACTACCTAGTTAGGTCTCTCCCCCGAGTGGGCTTTACCTGATAGGGCCTGCCGGGGTTTCGGTGGTTTGTGGGTAGGACCGGTCGGGGCCGAATGTGTTCAATCTGGAAACGTTAGGTACCCCGTCCGTGCTTGCGCCCGTCGGGATCCGGATCTGGTCGCCCTTCGGGTCTCTCCCCTCAGCCCTCCTTCCAAAGAGTCACGTTGGAAGCCAAACGGGCCGTTACGACCTACTTGCGGTGCTCTTCCCCGGTTCCGGGGGCCCCTCTTATTCGTGTTAATGGTATTTGAAGGAACAATTCTTCAACCTACTGCATTGTTGGCTATCCCTCTGAGCACCAGGTAGTTTACACTTGCAGGGTTTAATCCTCACCATCAGTGGCTTCTGCTGAGTTGAGGATGGAATTGCTGACAATGAACACCACCGAGCCTTAACAGTGGCTGACCGCGTTATGTAATTTATATGTGAGCAAAGTTGTGTAATCAATAAGAAAACGATATGCTACCATTGTTAATATACCAACGCTTTCATAGTATTCTAACAAAGTTAAGTTTTCGAGCCCAGATACCTCCATTTTAAGAAAATAACTTTAATAATGTGAAAATAGAATGTATCAATTTTTCCATAACAAGCTTTATGAGGATTAACAAGTAAAAATTATTGTTCATCAAATGGTAAATCAATCTCTTTATTTCCAAGCTCAGTTAGCAACATGGACTTTCCCGAAACTACGCAATTTCACGCTAAATAACGAACAGGCACAGTAAAATACTTCATACATGTTAGAACTAATATTAATTCCAATTCGAATATTACAGAACACGAGGAGAAATGCCATTCTTTTGCGTTGTTTCTGCCGATAAAAAACTCAGATTAGCCATTCCAATTAGAATATTACAGAATACGAGGAGAAATGCCATTCTTTTACATTGTTTTTGTTGATAAACTCAGATTTGTGTGCCTTCAGTTCCACCGGAGTAAACCTTGTACCGCGTAAGCAACCTACAGGGCTATTCACAATGAGAATGAAATAATATAACGATGCAAAACTCAAGTACAAATTTAACGCAATATGTCGTCATTCACAACAACAATGGAAACTTAAACAGCAGCCAATCGCAAGATAGCGTGAAACATCTGAGCTAATGTGGCGTCTGCGAAACGGCCAGCGATAATACACAGGACAAAAGAGGTTATGTACATGTATCAAAGTGGACAAGAACTATTTACCTGGTTAATGGACGTTACACTCTCAAAAAAAAGCGCCATATAACATTGGAATTTGCTTCGCTGCGATTTTTATAGATATCAAAGTGATTTCTGGCACCTTTCAATCTTCTAAGTTTACGTTCAATTCAATGTTTATTTGTAATGTTTATGTGATTAATGTTGAACGATTTCATTACAATACATATAATCTAGTTTTTAAGTTTACGTTATGTTTACGCTTAACTTTCATTCTGAATGGGGCCTTATTACTACGACAAACTACCTTGTCGAGCTACCATACCGTTTGAAGCAGAGGTTTGGGGTGTTTTGTAGTGATTTGGGTACGGTAGGAAGCTTTACATACTATGTTGCCAGTAACACTTTAAGAGTTTTGAAAGCTATATTATTTTAAAAATATATTATGCTGTAAAATTCTTAATCTAAATTTTTATTTCCTTTAAATACTTGTAGGCGGCGCCATGACCGAGTGATTTGACCGCTCGCCTCCCACCACGGCGACCCGGGTTCGATTCCAGGGAATCGTACGTGGAACTTGTGATGGACGAAGTGGCGTCTGGGCGGGTATTCATCGGGTTCTCCGATTTCCCCGACCATTCATCCCACCAACTGCTCCATAATCACATTTACTTTCACCCATTTCACCGCCATTTTATATCATCTCCTTCCTCGCTCTCATACCAACTTCAGGCTGAGCACTTATCCTGGTTCTTCTGTCCGATCCAAAAGTCTGTCTGCTCCCCGACAGGCGTCTGAAAGCAGGCATAGGCTTGTAAATCCTCCAAACAGGGAGGGTAAACCGAGAACGAAGAAGTAAATACTTTTGATTACCATCAGCAGTCCCGGTAGCTCATAAAATCCGTCTACTTAACCGAGTATTTCTATGGTCTTTGCCATAAAAAATTAGTGCAATTACTTCTTGGTTTTTCCGCATGTCATTAATTGTCTTTTGTTCATATTCTTACTTTATCGCGATCAGTTTCACCTAAAATATATTAGATCAATGCAAATAAAAAGTTATTTACTTTTTTCAACGAAGTAATAGGAACCAAATATCCTTCCTATCATTGATACGTTTTCACTCATGACAGTGTTTGAACTATGGCGGCTTTTTATTTGAGCAACTGTTTACGTATAATGTCTTCCACTTCAACATGCTTGTTAAAATTCTAAAGTAAATTGTCCATGCGCTTCAAATGTCAACATTTCGAACTTTAAGGACGTCTAAAATATGAACACATCCAGTCATCTTAATTGTAAGGAAACCGTTTTGCTTACGAAACACACTAAACGCGCTCTCTGCGGGTGACTTATACAGGACTTTTCATTCCATATCTCTTCTTGGGAATAACACTGCAACAGCGAGGTAATGTTATGCACTGTGTTCGCGTACATATCAACGATCGCGAGTTTTTTCTTATATTTTGTTTATTATCCTCACTGCAGTTTCCGCCAGCCTGCGTGTTGTAATTGGCACCACATCTAGTGATTCAGAGGGCCCAAATTCGAATTTCGGTTAGGTTGAGGTTGTCTGGATAACCGTTTTTTCGGTTTTCCCTTACCCTGAAAATATCGGGTAACTGAGCAGCTATTTGGACCGCGAACTTTTTCGAACATTCACAAATCATCTCAGTCGTCTGCTCTGCATACCTGAGGAATAAAGGAAGTTAACAATAAAAAAAAAAACAGTATATATGAGTATATTTTTTCTTGTTTAAAACTATATATCATTCCACACTACCTTATCTCAATTCTGTCATGCTCAGACGGTTACTAATAAAATTCACCAGAATGGACATGCCCTATTATTTTAAAATTACGCATTGTGCATAATACTTCTCCATTTCTTAACATTAATGTGTGCAGATGTCCAAAAATAGATAGTATATTTTCCGTGTCAACATGCTTCAAGCGATATGGAAGTCGTCTTCATCTTCCTTTGGGCAGAGAAGAACTTTGCACACAGACCTACCGTATTCGAACTTGATTTGTAAGCAGCGCTACTACTAGGCTTTTGTGGCCGGTGGGCAGATACCTTCTGACGCAATGCTTTTGGCACATAAGGCTTCTCGCTCGCAAGCAAGGTTTAACTATTACTAGAAGTTTCAGAAGTTGGTTTATACAATATACCACTAGCCTTTGTAAATAAAAGAGTATTTAAAAATTGGTACATATTTTGTAGCACCGTGCATCAAAATATTTGGAAACGGTGGTTATACATATGTATCACTAAGCTCTTAGATTTAGGTTTTGTTCACCAAATTTACAGCGAATCAAGTTTAGAGCCTCAATTATGTACTTTAAATTTATTAGGACAATGAGAGATTCAGGGAAAAACACTTGCCTCAGATAAGCCATTAGAACTAAAATAATCCTTCTGCATCAAATATGCTGTCCGATTTGTTTTCAGTTACATAAATGCCTTAAGTTAGTTATGTGAGCAAGAGCATCGAGTTATTTTTGTGTGTTTTTTGAAGGCACTGAGAGGCAGAAAACTAGGGAAGAAGGAACGGATTTTAAAGCTTTCTATTATGTAGGCCGGGTATTCTTTTGATTTTGTAGTATTAATGATTAGTTTACTTGTATTGCTGAGCAAGTAAAATAATTTTGGGCTATTTAATACAAAAATGAGGTAACCCTAAACACTGATGTTACATTTAAATCCACGAGACTCCCTCTGAATAGCAGTCAACCTAATGTTAACAATTGGTAAACATTAAGGGTTTGACACCTATTTCCAACTATGCTAGCAACAACATGGAAAGTGTTTCTCAGTATTTACCAGTACCATGAATTATTATACAACTTCACCAACAACTTTATCTAGCAAACGTATTCAAAGCAGTTCTGGAATGTTTGCTTGTTTGAGGCTGTTGAAGGAGTTAAAGGTGTTAACATAAACTGAACGAATCCTTCTTGTTCTGTACCATTCATTTCTCAGTTTAATTTCTCACCCCCCTTCTGCTCAATTTGGCAGTTCAAGTAAAACTAATATTTATTTCAGCTTTCGCTTAAGTGATAAAAACGCAGAAAGATGAAGGTTCTTCAATAAGATAGCACAGACACCACGATATTACAAATTCCTATAAAGGTTGGATGTGGGACTAAAACTTTTGGAAAAGTCCCTTCTTGGATTTATTACCATTTATTTTGAATTTATCCAAATTTCATTACATAAATTGTACCAAAATATCGCATCTGGAAATGTATGCCCACCAGCTAGAAAGGTCCGTCAGAAAATGTGAAAGAATCAAGTTGGAACATACTCGAAGCCTTCTTGGTGTAAATTTTCTATACAACTTATCTATAGTAAGTAGAAGAACCACCCAAAAATGCGATACGGAGGTTTCACCGGAAATACATGTTTTGAGAAAAAGCATTTTTAGAAAAATGTCCTAAAACGAAAAGTAGGTTATATTCCAAACTTGGTATTTAATTTCAGCATCTTCCGAAGATGCGACACGAAGATTTTCAAGAAAATCCTCCCTCCCCAAACTGCCTCTTGCAATTTAAAATGTTTCCAAAATTTTGATTCCCTCAAAAATGGCTCTAACAATTTTGATTAATATACGATAGGAAGACGTTTTCATGACCAATGAAATTTATATCTTGAACTTTTTGGGAATAGCCTCTGAAGTTTCCTCATTTTGAAGTACTATTGTAAAACTGGTAAACTTAAGAGACAGACAAAATCTTACTGCATAACAATTTTAGATCTCGTTAAAGCACACAATTTATTTTAAATACATTTTTTTGTAAATTTAATAATTTCCGAGATATTTCTTCTTATTGGTTTGAATTTTCGAATGCTTATACTTTTCTCAACTGGAATTTCAGTCATCAGCTAGAAACACGTTCTTAAAAAATCTGTTGCTTTACCTACTGTATCCTACAACGAGCGTGGATGTGAAATGAAATTTTACCTGAGGAGAAGTAGATAATAAGCTTTTGATAGAACAGATTGTAGAAGAGTGAGAACAGAAAGTTTTGTGAATGCAACGCATCCGACTTTCTTTCTTATAATTCATATAGACATTATTTAAATTATATTGATGTCTCTTTCTTAATGAAAAATATAGAATTGGGAGATACGAGATTTTGGATTAATAGAGGACTGTGCAGTTTATTCAGTTCGCGGAAAAGGCTGATTCAGAACATGAGCAGCTCATTTCTCAGATGATTTCGATATAAAGGAATACTTTGGTGAAATTCGGCCAAAACTTTGTAGATCTTAAACGTGTCTATCAAATTTGCAATTTAACAATGTGTCGCTTTTTAAACCACTTCAATTTACCTTTTCATATTCGTTTACCCGATTGCATAGTTTAACCATATATATTTAGCATTCTTTACATCTGTTACACTCTAAATCTTCTATAAAATGCCGAGTTTATTAAATTTTCTTCAAATGTTCAACAGAAGCTGAAAAATTACTAAAAGTTCGTATGATATTCTTATTATTTTCATGTTACTCTATATGATATATGGAATTTAGTTTGACGAAGTCTGGAGTAAACGTTGCTGAAGCAACCAGATTTCAAAAACGTACCTATATGACTCTTGTTTCTTGGCGTTAATTCAGCTTATTAAATATTTTATGGTATAAACTGCTGAATGTCTACACCATGCAGATTATATGTAAATGAACGTTGGTTCTGTTATTTGCTGGCATTCCGCATGCTCATATTGATAAGCGGATTTGGTCCGAGTGTCTCGGATTCTAAAAAAGGGAACTTAATGTATTGGTCTCCACTTGATGGCATTCTAGCAGTCAAATTAACGGAGAGAAAATTCTCGTTTTTAATATGCACAAAGAGCAAACAGGATTGTAGTTCGCATGTTTTGGCGTTTTTTTTCTTCAGATTTTTATTTCTATAGGCTACATAGCTTCATGAAAATTGCGCGTATTTTCAACTTTTTCATGTGCAATGTATACAAAATTACAGAGCGTGTTCGCAATCTATGGTAACAAACTTAAGACCCCCTTATCTTATGAAAAACCACGCCTCCACCAGCAGTGGTGTTCTATCTGGCAGCCTTTAGCTTGAGCTATCAATCTGCAGCACAGCTTCCACTGGAGAACAAACTGCTACGAAATACAGGGATGTCCAGTTTATTTTATTCCTCCTGGCAGTCTCCAGAGACCATCCAAAGTTCGCGGCCGTCTGCTTCTAAGGGCTCTTTTCAGTAATCCAAATGCACAAAATTCCATCAGTGGTGCATTAGATGACTTAACACGGATGTTGCTGAAAGGTATGGAATGTATTTCCATTTCTCTATGTTCTCCAAAAATTTGTAGGTTGAAGCAGACTATGGCTTGATGCCTTATCCTGATGCAACCAGACTTTATTTACATCTGCACAATAGAGAGCAGGGATTTCTGTATGGAAAATTGTTATCAGGGCGTTAGTCTAATAAATATGCCGAGTTGGTTTTCACATGTTTATGTACACGACGAATGGTTAATTTGCCAGTGTAACTGTACCTTGCTATTACCATGAAACCATTGAGGAAATTTTCGCTAGTTTCCTTATACCAACCTTCAACATTTTTTTCTCCCCTTGGTCGGCAATATATAGCACAGGATTTGTTGCAGTCACTCAGATAAACATATGCCTCATCTAAAAAGACAACAAACATCCACTTTTCACCAGCTAGGTATCGTTCATACACCTTTCTGATAGTAGTGGCACGTTCTGCAATGTGTTTAGGCAACAGCTTATATCCCGGCTCTTACGCCACTTTTCTAGAATCAAATCCTGATTGATTATGGTGTTCACAGTAGTAACAGAGATCCCTAATTACAGTGCAATGACCCTCTAAGTTGCAGGGTTTGGTTCAGAGGCATGGACCTTCACCTTCCAAATTATCTCCGGGGTGCGACTGGTGGCCGGCTGTGGATTTTCCTGTTTCTTGCCCTTTGGAATAAGTCCTGATGTGGCCTTACCTTTTTTGTTGAGTGCACATGAGATCACTTTCTTGGATATGGTAAAACCACGCCTCTTGCACTGCTTAATAATCTTACAACACAAGTATTTTGCATCGGAAAGGGCAATAATGTAGCCTTATCAGAATGTTTCTATTTTTGACGCCAGTTGATGCAGCAAGAACAAGAGCACACAACTGAGCAAACACAGTGATACACTCATACTGCTGAACTCTCATTCGGTTCCACATGTTTCAGCGCGGAGCTGTTGTGCTCTACTGATATTGTTACCGCAGATCGTGAACAACCCTCTGTAAGTTTTGTGGATTTATTAGGGATTTTATATAAAATCTTAAATGTCACCGACGTAAGATTTAAATTGATAAAGTAACAATTTTGTTAAGTAAATACTGAGGTGTTAATGAGGAAGGTCAGTAAACACATTGATTATTTCTGACTTTGGCATTATTTTCCTCCGTCAGATCAATACCCATTTTCATCGCAATTTCAGGTCTTAACCAAACATTTTCCTCTGCTGAATACATGTAAGATAATTTTGTAAACACCATACATGAAATAGTTGTAAAATCGGTGCAATTTAACAAAAATCTGATGTGATACATTCACATGGCTTTCTCTACTACCTGTCGTTTATTAGTGGGTGTACATAGTCTTACTAATCATTTTAATCCAAATAAAATTTTGCAGAGATAGCTATATCACACATTTTGTTATAGATACAAAGGGAATAGCGATAGTCAAATGTTTAAGAACTGGACGCTATACCCTGACCTCAAAATTCCATAGTGTTTCAATGATATAGCGAGAAACAAATTAATGTTGACAGGACTTTAAAACAATGGTTAAGTATTGAACAATGGAACCATTAATAATGAATATAGCGGAAATGGCTGATGCCACAAAACAGCTATTTGAAACAAATTGTGTTTTAAACAAATCTGCATTTCTTATGTAGTACGTTTTCGTCTATCGCTTAACGTTTACCACTTATACAAGATTATACAAAATTCCTTCCGAATGAAAAGGCTGTTTGTGCTATGGGATCACGGAAGTGTGTAGAATTAATTTCGATTATTACATTTTTTCATATTTCGTAAAATGTTGAGAAAAAAGTTTGTATTTCACATTAATAACCTTATTACTTCTTACCTTGTAAAATTTTCATTTTTGGTTTAAAAATATATTTTATATTCATATTATGAATGATTGCTCTCCCTTAAAATATTTCCATAGCAATATATTGCGCTTTCCAGATATTCTAGTAAGATATGTAGAACTGCATACTTCACAACGGTATGTAGAAGATCCGGGAAAAATATTGGCTGAATTTCCAGGAACATCTGGAAAAAGCCATATATACCAAAGCTGCTTTACTTTTGGAAAATTTTCCATCATAATCTACTCTATCAAATTAGTAAGAGCACTGACATACGTACTAGAAAACATTAAGCCACCAAATTTAGGATGATACAAATATGCTCGGTTTAGTTTATACAACAACAACAACAACAATAATAATAATAATAATAATAATAATAAAAACACGTTAAACATTTTTAGATGGATTATCAAACTGACTTCGTCAATCCGCTTGTATAGCTATATATGCCCGACCTATCTTTGTCTCTGAGCTGTTATAAAATCTATGATTATTTGTTTCTTATTTTGTTATTTAGTTCTACATTTCTCTGATTTTCCATTGACCTTGCTTGTCTTTGATTGGCCCATAATTTCTTCTCATTATTTTTCTTTCAAATATTAAAAGCTTTTGTGTTTGAGATGGTTTAAGCACCCAGGTCTCACAACCATATGCTATTATTGGTTTTATAAATTGTCATTAATTCCTAATTCTACACTTGTTGATATTAATTTGCTCTTGAATATAGGTATCATTTTATACGAAATACGTTTTATTTCCCTCTTTTATTTCTTCTTCTATTGAGTTAATATTATTTACTATGGATCCTAGATACTTAAAAGAATTTACAGCTTTAATTATTTATAATTAGGTCTTCGATCTCGTTTGATCCTTTAATACTCTTCAGAAAGTTTGTCTTTTCCATATTTATCAATAATCCGTTGTGTTGACTCTTTCTTTAACTGTTGGAATGTTTGTATGCCCACATTTTTGCCCTGGCTATAATGATCTGCCAATTCACAACCTAAACCCCCCCCCAAAAAAAAAGAAGAAAGAAACGGCGTGACATCTTACGATTTTATTTAGATATATTTTCATAGTTGATCTACAGGTTATTCATATGAAAATTTGTTTTTATTTTTCTATCTATTTCCTGTTCATGAGATACACACACACACACACACACACATATATATATATATATATTGATAAGAAATGGTTTCAAATAGTTAATACCAGTGTAATGTATACTTTGTCCACTGAGACTACTAAACAGCAAATTTATGTAATTATATTAGCCATTATGTTACAAACTCCTTGCGTGAGATAATGAGAAAGAAAGGAAATAAATGTTAATAGATGGTCTGCAACTCTACATACCTTCCACTACGACATTGGTCCTCCAGAACATGTTAAAAATATATTTCTAAATGCGCCCCCCCCCCAAAAAAAAACGCGGTGGCCTTACCAGCACTGATAGGGAAATATAATCACACACTGGCGCTGAACCTTCAAGGTCAGTACTAAATTAAATTGGGTTTTATTTATGGACGCTAATTGCTGTGGTCCTTAGCGTTCCATTCTATATTGGGCGTGAAAGACCGGAAATTTTGCTCAGAGGCCTCTTTATCAGACTTGAGGTTCTTTTACTTGTCGCAAATCTACGACACGGGACCACCGGCTTTACTTCCCTTCTGAAAGAAGCCATGCTAAGGATTTTTAGGCCCGAAAAATATCCATCGCTCTCCACCGGGTTTGAACTCGCGACCTCGGGAACTAGAGGCTAGCATGGTAACCACTACGCCTGATCGCTTTATTGTAGGGTAATTGTGGTAAAACGTTTATAATGCACAGATAATTTAGTTGAAAGCTACTCTAATAACTTATATAACACAATTCTATGAGTTTACTCGAAGTTACTCAAGCTGTTAAGTTGGAAATGTTGCCCCCACTCTTGCCTCCTCCCTAAGTTACGCCAATGGTATAGCTTGTGTAAAATGTCGTGACACTCCATATGCGCAAGAGAGGAGAAATGAGGAGTAGTGGTGAGAGTGGTGGGGAGCAAGTGATATCAGAACTCAGAGGCAGCCACATACACAACGCATTGTAAACAAATGTGTAAGGTTACCTTGCATTTGAGCTCGCAGTAGCTGGAACACTGACCCCCACCTCTCTTATTATGCAAGTGCACTGGTCAGTGCTATTGCGCATATATGCTTCAGGAGTGGGGGACTGTCACGACGATTTACACAAACTGTAACTAAAGTCATGTCCAGGCAATGTACCTAACCAGTGATTTGTTCATTCTCAGTGTAATTCTTGGTACTAAAAGCTTACATCATTATGTTTTGTTGTATTTAACTTGTGATGGTATTGCTATATTTGGGCAAAACTTAATCTATAACATTTTATTTTTCAGAATAGTGATATAGATCTGCTGTAAACAATTTGGTGACACTTTTTAAATTAATTAAGGAAACTCTGCTGTACAATAATCTGTACAATATAGTTATGCACATTTACAAAAAAAAAAACAAAAAAAAACAACATGAAATATGTATTTGGGTACCCACTGGTAATCCCAATGTATATTTACTGTAACTAGATTAGGTCTTCTGTTGGTGTAATTAGGTGTAGGGTTTGTTGGTATCTGTAATAGTAAAGGGTTGGTGTGTCGTAGAAATGAGTTGTAGTGTCTCTATGCGTTAAGGAAATAGAGCAATTCATGATATTTGTTGCTTATTCCTTTACAATTCCAAGTGCAGATACCAATTTTTCCGCTAGCATTAATGGAACTATCGTTTTAATGAAACAGGAGTTATCTGTGTTAGAGTTTGAGTTAACGGTTGCAGAAATGATAATAGCGTATCTATTTTGTTTATGAGAGTGTTTACTTTACTGTCATTGTCTTGTTTCTGAGTGACTTCAGCGTGTGCTCTTGTGGCAGAACTATTGTTTCTATATAAGGTGTGCTGCTTGTGACTGTGTTGCCACTTACAGTGTTGCTAATGACCTGAAAGGGCGCATCTCTGGTAGTAACATGCTTGTTTTGCTGGTTAAATGTTGGCTTTGAAATACTTTGTAGCTTCAAGTGAACTGGGCAACCTCTGTAATATGCCGTGTGCTGCCCCTTGCAGTTTATGCAAATAGGTGGTGTTTCGTAGGCTCAGTGCATACAGATCTCAAGTACCAACCATCACATATCACACATCCAGATTGCTTATGGCATTAGTTTTAGCTGGGCCCATACTCTTGACAATTACTGCGCTGGATGATGCTACGTTTCGGTTTAGGAGGTTCAACTTTCACAACAGCATAATACAACTTGTTATGTTGTAAATGTCTTCGTTGTTAGGGTTAGGTTTTAGATCAAGAAAGGACATTGGCAACGGTAATTTTGTGACAGGATGATGCACAGGGATCATTTGAATTGGTTCATATCCCAGAGAATTTAATTCACCCATTACCATTTTGATGTCACAGGTAGGATGCAGTCCACGGGAAGCTGCACTCATTTTTTTATTTGATATGTATGATACTGAGCTGTGTGTGTCTCAAAGTAGCCGATTGCTCTTCTGTAGCTTTCTGTTGTGTCAAAATAGAAGTTGACTTTATGACTTTCAACTGTGATGTGTTTAAAGAAACCATTATTTTCTGCTTTGAGTGCTTGTATTACAGAATTTATATTGCTGATATTACTTACGTATATCGGAGGTAGTCTCGTTGGTTTGTGCACAGAGTTGGTGACCTTCGTTTTCCTCTTCTTCATCATCTTTTGTTAGATTTCCAAGAGGTGCAAATGATTATTAGTTGCAAATTGTGATGTCATTTTTGTTGGTTCTGTCCTTTTTCGTATTGTTGCATTGGTGCTCTCTCCAACTGTTTCCATGATGGGTTGGGATTAATAGCAGTGATGAATATGTGTTAAATAGCACGAACAAGTTAAATTAATTCCTCTTGGTAACACTTCCGCAAAAAGAGCAGACGCTAATTATAACAACTCAAAATAAACTGAATTTAACACTATATGAACCTGAACTCTTGTATTTATGTACTACCAGACACGTTTCTGCTAACACAGCAGACATGGCCTCCTACACTCTCCGAGAACCTTTGGACATTAAAACTCAATGGGTTTCATATTTTGGAATTTTTCAACTAAAATTGAAAAAAAAAGTTCTTATGTGCTCAGTTCACATGCCTTTCTCTACCCACTTACTTTTTAAAATATAGCTTCTACAAGATATTCTTACAAAAGCTCATTTTCTATCAACTTCATATTAATTGAGATAAACGTTTGCAGAAGTATTTTCATTGGGTACATAATCACTTCGTTGTAGGTACAAGGTGGATAGCGGAAACCGAAGCGATAGCGAAATGCTCAAAAGTGGGTACTGACCTTGTAATTTCATGTGCTTTCCATGACATCTCAAGAAACAACGGAATGTGACAGCACTTCAATAAATGACAAAATTTAACAAATTCAAACCAATAACAAAGGATATCTCGGAAATGGCTCATGTCAATTGAAGGTTATTTGAAATATATTGTGTGCTATAAACAGAACTACAATTTTTCTGCAGTAAGTGTTGTCTATTTCTAATAGTTTACCAGTTATACGAAATTCTTTCGTAATGTGGACTTCACAGCCTGTTCCCAGAAAATTAAATATTTACGTTTTATTTGTCATGCAAATACCTTAGAGTATGATATTTTAATATAAATGGTTATAGCCGCTTTTAAGACAATAAAAAATAACGAAACATTTTACATATAAAGCGTAGTTTGGGGTGGGGGTTTTCTTGAACGTGTCGCATCCCTGGAAGAAACCACTGAACTTAAATATCAAGTCTGGTATTTATATGGGATTTCGCTTTTGAATCATGCTGCTTACTTACATACGCGCGCGCGGGGACCTTTTCCTAAGAATGCTTTTTGGTTTCAGAGGGCCTCGAAACATGTAGCTATTATGGTGAAATCTCGATATCAAATTTTTGGGTGTACTGCAATACTTCCTCTACCTACTAGGTGCGTGGTAGAGAAAGTAATATAATAATTACACACTCATCCGAGTCTACTATTTTCTTTTTCAAGATTTAGGACTATAGTTCCTTATACTGCTTCTCTGCGAAGGAGTTATAAAGAGCTGGAACACAAGCGCCTGAGAGGAGAGTTTCAACAAACATTCTGCTACCCGATATTTATTTTCCAGAACTGTGACGGAGAAAACGACAATTTCCGAACGTCACAACCGTGGCTAACTTGCTGCCTCCTCGAAAAGAAACGTTCAAACGACCCGGTCATTCCGAGAGCAGCCCCTTCCAGATGTAAAGCTCCACGTGAGTTAAGTAGGCTTCACAGATGGCGGTGGCAATCATATTAAACTTTACATATCAATATTTTGAAATTATAAATGGATTTATGATGGGAAGCACAAATCAGGATGTTCTTTTGTTTCAGTATTTATTATTTTGACGTAAATGATAACAAACGGGAGCTTATAATATACTCTGGAGGAATATAAGACAACTGAACACTTTCTATTTGGGACCAAACGTCTATGAATGCAGAATAACCAGTAAAAAATCCAGAGACGCAGACTGTATTATGGATCTTCAACGTAAAGACTAGTTGATATGATTCATTCTTTTTAATACTCCAATAAATTTAACAATAGACAATAGCTCTTCCCACAAATGTCACGCGAGCTAATCAGTGTGGCACTTGTGAGAAGGGTTATTAACTTATTAATTCAATTTGTATCATCTATAGCCTGCATTACAAAGTAGAGTTCGGTGTGATTTCATTTAAGTTACGGTTACATAAGGTATTATTATTATTACTATTATTAATATTATTATATTCTTCATTTCGATGATTAGGCATTCCATTCGATTCTTTACTTTACTCCTCTCTTTTTCCCGACGGTTTGTATTTATTAATTAATAGTGGTATTCTTTCTTCAGTCATGTTGTTCATATCGCTTTCCAATTAAGTTAGTTTTCTTCAATTTTATGATATAATTTATAAACATTCAGTTCTCTAATTTTATCGTTTCATTTCTTATTAGGTCTAATCTAGTGCATTCTCAAGTTCTTCGTAAAAATCTCATTTCCGCTGTCTGAAATTTACTTTTGTCCAATTTATTATTATTATTATTATTATTATTATTATTATTATTATTATTATTATTATTATTATTATTATTCCTCACTACTACCGAATTTGCACGCGAAAATAAGCTATATAATTGTTATAAATACGTGAAAAGGTATAAACCCGGTATGCAGAGAATAATAATTTTTTACATAAATTTTACATCGGCATATTCAAGGTGCTTTTAATGCATTAGAATTGGCTTAGTTATATCGATGCATGTTCTTATACTTTTAATGTAGATTGTAGTATACAAATTAATGCTTTTAAATTATATAATTTAAAAAGTTATTCAAACCAAGAATTCAAAAATTCCCTATTTTCCCTCCATTTTGCATATATTCTGGTATTGTATATTATAATACTTACTACACTGTAATCATGCAATACTGTGTATCAGATCTCTCAGTAAAGTACTGAAAATTATTTCTATTGTTCTGCAGCCTCCGTTCATCCATTGGCAATGCTTATGATTCATTTTACTGCGCTTTACAGCTATATACGCAATTTGTTTTTAAGAATTAATCTTTCTCGGCTGAACTCGATACTCCTAGGTTATGCCATAAGCATCTCAAAGAATCGTGTTGATCTACCAATTCACATTATAAATTCTAACAAATCTTTCAACCTGTGCAATTCACTATTACGAATTGATAGAACTCGGCAATATATAATATTGCGGTGCTGTTCAAGGTGCTGTTCTGTTTTCGTATACTATGATATAGCATCACAACTTTATATATAACTTTCCTGCTCATCATCGTACTCACTCGGCAGCATTCGTCCGGGCTCGGCTTGGAAGCCAAAGCTAAGAGTGAGTAGTAAATAAAGCGGAAGCGAGAATTAATCGAGAATGTCCTGATCACGATTCTTTTTGAACGACGATTCATGCACGATTCATGCGATTCTTTTTGAACGACGATTCATGCACGATTCTTACGATTCATTTTGAACCACGATTCATTCACGATTCTTACGATTCATTTTGAACGACGATTCATGCTAAGGCTGACACGATTCATACTATTCTTTCCTTGTAGTCGTTCATATGAACGATTCTTTTATGAATCGACCCATGTCTATTACGAAGATTCCGGATTCCATCCTTGGTATTCGCCCTCTCTGAACCACGCGATATTTCGGGGGTTAAATCGCGTCGTCTGGCGAATGTTGGAATGGTTTCCTTCATCCACCGAATTTTTTGTCGCTCCATTAATCATTTCATTCATCCTTTAGTCTGTTTTAGGGTTGGAAGTGTCGGTGATGGTGTTTCAGTGCAGCGTGGCAGGGAAAAAGGATGCTCTCTGTACTTTCTCCGTCCCTCGGACTTCGGCTGGCTGCCTGAGTATGAGGACCGCCCCTTGGAAGGCCTCAATCTGGAGACTATAGGGATCCTGTCATTGTTGTGCCGTCACTCCTGGTTCCGGCCGCCTGGTGTCTCCTTTCACTCATCCCTTCCGGGGGCAACCCCTCGTTGGGCGTCGGTACAATATCGTCATTCCTGGATCGGTGCCGAATCCCCTCCGCCTCACAATCCAATCTTTCGTGTGCCATCTAGACTACTGTTCCATATTCCGACCAATGATGACCCATGGGTAGAATTGGAAGCAGCGTTGCCAACTAATCAACAAAAGAACAGCATTTGTCTCTATCTTGATGCTAGAAGGTCGTCATAAAGTCTCAAAAGAAGATTAAAATCATTATATTTACCATACCATTTCTTATCCGCTCTAGGAAAGGATAACTATACCTTCGTCATAAATGTATAATAATCATCAACCTGCTCTGCTGCTTCTTTAGTCCTCAGATTAAGACATTCTTAATTCAATAGTGGGTGTAAGATGCCACATATGGCGCTTTTTATCGATGCTTGGGGGGATTAAATCGAGTTTTTTATTTATGGACATTCTTTAACTGCTACGGTTCTTAGCGTGCCATTCCCACGGGCGTGAAAGACCGGAAATTTTGCTCAGAGGCCTGTTTATCAGGTTTGAGGTTCTTTTACGAGCCAAAACTCTACCACACGGGACCACCGGCTTTACTTCCCTTCCGTAGGAAGCCATGCTATGGATTTTTACGCCCCCCAAAAAATCCATCGCCATCCTCCAGGTTCGAACCCCAACCACGGGAACTGGCGGCTAGCGAGGCTTGGCGGAGGACAGTTAACGAACTAACGCTGCGGTCGGCAATGCGGCTAACCGTATTATCAACAGATCACGCCTGCTCCCGCGCCCTGCTTTTAACCCCGCCCACCGCTTGAAATATACGGAAGCCAACTAAAAGGAATAGAAGTTTTAAATAAAAGCACCAGCGTTTTTAATGGTCTCAACCTGGAGAGAATGCCATTATACACACAGGTGACTATTCTAAACCTGCACTCCTTTCAGTTTGCCTTACTCATCTGCAGTAGCGTAGTCTGAAAAATATTAAGGGTCATGAATGGGGATCCATGTTTTAAACAATTAAAATGAATTAATCCTGAGCTGAAACGTTTAAAGAAATCAATTTTATATTCATAGATTAGGTACAGCAATTGGAATTAAAATTAGGATAACATGTTTTTGCGTAATCTAAGAGGCAAATGAGTTGTGACACGAGAATTAAGTACTTTATTATTTTATATTACTACTGCAGGCCATTTAATTCACTACAAAACAGGATTTCTAGTTACGTTGTACTCAGAAATACTGCACTCAAATTTAGCACGGAACGAAAACGTGCCCCCAATATCTTAACATGGTTGTGCCCACGCCATTTGAAGTACAATTTCTCTTGCTGTCAACTTTGACGATATTGCCTAAGATTAAGATATGCGGCGTAAATATAGCGCTACCAGTGATACGATTAGGAATTATCTCGTTCCACCTACCTAGAAAGACGCTATTGCTTTAACGAACCTTTTTGCCATTAATTTTTACATTTTTTAGCAGGGGAGAAGGTTCCAAACCCCCAAAACCCCTCCCTCTGCTCATCTGCTAGAATATTAAGATCATTATTTTTAATTGCCTTAAACCGACGTTTTTTTACTCATTTTCAGTAAGGTGGGAAAATTGGAAAGGTTGTGGTTTGGTATTATGTAATGCTATTCTTTGTATACAGCAATTTACCATTCATTAATTTAAAAGCTGTTAACCCACAATAACGAAATGTCATTGATTCTGCATTCTACAATAATATGAAAATTATAACAAAATTGATATTCTACCATGTACAAAGAATGTCAGCATTTAATTATACATAAAACACGATACATTAACACATGTACTGAAAAATAAATTACATACATCAGCAAAAACAAAAACTAATTATTCGAATAAAAAGAATTAAACCAAGAATAATGTTATACTACACAAACCTGAACATTTCTTTCACAGATGCCCCTTGTTGCAGATTTAAGAAAGTATGATATGCTTTAATCCGCCTTAACCAGCTGAGAGGGATCCAGGGTGCTGACACATCCCACCCTCCAGTATTGCCCCTCACCAATGATGCCTGTAGTGGGCAGAGGTGGGGGATGCAGTGGTCGGGGCGGTAGGCCTTGGACTGATTCTGGGCTGGTGTGCTACGGTTTTTTTATATACATTTTAGATTATGATTATACAAATCATAAATTTTTTAGCAATTAATTTGTGATTAGTTATTATTCTTTGTTGACTTTTATTTGAGATATCCATTGCAGTCTAATGTAATATCTATCACCAAGGTACTTAAAATAAACACAAATGCCATGAATGCTATTTTTTTTTTAAGTGGAAGAAGGTTAAAAATGTTTTAGAGCTATTTTCTATGGTAATAAATGTATCAGTATATGTATAATTTTAGTCCAGTTTAAATATAGAACTTCTAATATGCAGGCCATCAACTCACTGCTCCATGGTGGACTGAGAAGGGCTCATTTACTCAAACCTGAGCCCGAGATAGCACATATAGGTAGAAACGAAGTTGGAAAGCAAAAGGAAGGAAGCAAACAATTATTTTTTAGTTTGACTTTAGAATCATAATACTCAACAACTTTGTGCTTAAAATGGATTCAAACCTATAGCTATTTTTAGTATTTGTAAACATAAAGACAATCTTTTATGAGCATCATATTAGACACGGTTTCTCCTTCTGTTTTCTTTGCACTGTTAAATTCTTAATACTTAGAATATATAATTATTCTTTCCTTCAATGGCAGCAGATTAAAATATTTTATTAAAGCGCAGCAAACAGATTTCTAAACCACGAAAAAAACAGTAAACCACAACACATTATGATTTTTGTTTCCGCAGTAAACCAATATGTTGCATTACTATAAGACCGCACCCCCACTCAAGAATGCACTAACTGTGGCTTATTTAAAAATGATATTGACATAAATTATGACTTTCGAATAAATAATAATAATAATAATAATAATAATAATAATAACTAAACAAATAATATAGATCTTCCCTAGCATTATTCGTGATTCACAATTTTAAATGAACGGAGTTTTTTCACAACCACTTGAGGTGTACCATCATTCATCATGTTTGCCATACCAACATTGCTGCACGCGGCAGTTAAGAGAACTATTTATAGAACTTCAGAGCCAAGAAAATTCTACAACTTGAACTATTAGCCAGTTTATGATGCCTGTTGTAGTATCATTATTAACAACAGGCGATAAACGCTATGGCACAGGAAATGAAGTTAAATATTTCAAATAAAAATTTCAGAGAAATGCACAAAATTCTAATTAGGCTGCCTAATTGGAATTTGTCAGTAATGGTACATTAGGAAAACCTAACAAACAACATATACAATGTTTTCTTTTATTTTGCTTTAATATCATTCTATATGAAACTAGTGAAACCAAAATTTTGGCTGCAAATGATAATTACAGAATAGCTGTAATTTAGGAAAGCTATTGCTGCAGTGATTTAAGCTTGAAACTACTTTCATTAAATGGACTGTTAATGGTAAAATTTTACATTTACTGCAACATGATGTGTGCTATTTTGTAGTGTTAAAAGAATCACAATGTAAACACAACAAAGTTAATTAAAATCCTTGTTACTGATTTTTTTTTGGTGGATTACAAACAATTTTGGAAAAATTCTGTCTGTAGTTAGATTCAGCTACTAATGACATTAACTCAAAATAAGCTTTAAAGCTATAAACATAAAAGCTGTAAAGCTACATAATGCACTGAAATAGCTGCATAGCACCAACCTCACTTTTTCTGAAAATTTAGAACAGGTTTTTCAGCAATAGTCCTCAATGTTTTAGTCAATTTTCCAAATGATAATGAAATGAAACCCCAAATTGTAAGGAATATTTGATGATATACGACAATAAATTGCTGTATAGGTGAGTGAAAAAGCTTTGTACAGCTTTAATAATGATCCTGGAGATGATCACTGCACATCCACAAAAACAAAAAAAACATTGAATTCCTTTGACTCAAATCTCTATACTTTGGATTTCTGGCAGCGTACTTCTGGTAGTGTGAGATGGTGGCTGCGCTAAACAAAAGAAAGGAGAGAAAACCTCATTAATACTTCAATAATTAAGTAATAAGGTTAATAAAAGTATTTGGAAGGTAATGTTCTTTGTATCTACACCATCCATGACTGACATTTCATCATTAATTGCTGCAATAAGAGGACTCTCTGCTACCAAAATGGCAAAAAATGTTATATTTTCAGAAAACTTTTTTGGGAGAGATATTGTAGGGCCAGTAAATATTAGATGTCAAATTCACCAAAATTTAAGGAAATTGGTGTACTTCAAATTCATTTAGACTCTTGCAATAAAAAGTGGGTGTGACAAATGTCAGATTTCAGCTCTTAGCTAAGGCATGGTTTTTAGATTTTAACGGGACATCTGCACAAGTTCTGCTATCTGTTGACAAAAAAAAAAAATATAACAAATGAATTATGTTGTTTACAAAACAGCTACAACATCCATGTGTGTAACTGGTTTGTTGCACCAATAGTGGCTTTTTAGCAAATATAATGGGAAAAGTGCCAAGTGGAAAGGAAATAAAGAAAAGAAAGCTAAACTTTTAGCTGAAAGAAGATGTACACATTCTACAGCAGGTAAAAATGAAGAATTCTATGCTAATAAGACAGCTGAAAGTGTTACATGTGCTCCCCTGTATACAGATGAAATAGTTGCAAAGCCAGATTACCTTCTTGTTGATAGCAGTGTTTTAGAGAATTTGTTTTCAGGAGTGTTGTGTAATGAGTGTGAAGAAAAATGTGATACTGTGAATTTGAGAGTGTCCTATGGTTATTTTATGAAGATTGTGATGAAGTGCCAAGCCTGTGGATATGATTTGTCTAAAGCTTTTTTCAAGCAAAAGAACAGGTACAACCACAGAAAAGGAAACTAAAGGTGCTTTTGATATAAATGAGAAAATGGCAACATTTTCTAAATTTGGAAAAGGATATGCAGCTATGGAAACATTCTCTATGGGTTTAGGTATGCATATATTGAACAGTGCCAATTATTTCAGTCTTCTAAAAGACATTCAATGGGAGAATTGTAGATTTGTTGAAAAAATATTGTCTGAGGCAGGGCAGAGGGTCAGGGAAGCACATATGAATGAGAATGTTCACATTAATCCTGGTAATGTGTTGAACATCAGTGAGCTATGATGGTACATGGGCAAAACTTGGGTTCACAATTAATTATAGCGTAGGTTATGTCATTGAGCTGCTGAAAGAGGCGAAAAGCCTAAGAGCCACAAAACTGAGATCTATTTTCCTCTAAATGTCAATGTAGTGGGGAAAATGATACCTCTATATAAAAGGTTGTGTTCAAAAGAACTATTACAAAGATGTACCAGAGCAAAGACTCAAAATGCAAATGAACGTCTTCATACTATAATTTGGAATATTTATCACAAGGAGGACTTTGTTTCAGCAATAAAGGTTGATATGGCTGTGGCAGAAGCAATGTCTCTTGTAAATCAAGGACAGCATATGATAGAACTGGCAAAGAAGTCAAATAGTCTGCTCTTTCCAAAATAAGCAAATGCCAGCAGAGCATTCGATGACACTTAGATATAAAAATTAAAAGGAGGAAGGCAACAAGAGTGGCAAACATCATTAAAGAAGATTTGAGGCTGAAAGGAGGAGGAGTGTTATATGCTGCAGTAAAATTGTAATGGGTGAGTGAAGAGCAGTATCTCCAATAACTGTGTTTCAGATCTTTAAAGTAGCTGTTTATTCATATAAAAATGTTTGTACTTTGGAGGATACTTTTTTGTAGTAAACATTGACGGATGAAGCTGAAATTTTCAGAACATGTACAGTATAATTTGTTAAAGAAAGTTGTACATTGATTTGTTGATTATACTTATGCATACAAGTATATGCTATTGTTTCTTTGTAATTATTAGTAATATTTTTTTATTTTATTCTAAACAGAAAAAAAATAAATTTGTAATAAATATTAATATTTTGGAAAACAAATTCACAAGTTTATTGAATAGTAATAGAACAACCAGCATACCAAATTTTAGATTAGCATTTTAATTCTAAATTGCAAAAACTGTATCTTATATTGCTATCTAATTATTTGCAAAAACTATAATAATTAATTTTGTATTACAAATCTATTTGATCTAGAGGAATGAAACTTATGAAACAATATATCATAGCAGGTGCAATTTAACCCAAAAATTTCGTTAGAGTTGGTTGATTAGGGAAGAAAATTAATTTGGTACCAGCATGTCCCCTTAACTAAAAGATTTTGAACTATATAATATCCTGTTATTTTTAATATTTCTCTTAATTCACAGCAACTATTGTGTGTTCATTATTCAGCAACACAAAGCAAAAATTCCTCTAATCTTGCAAATGCAGCAATGTATCTTCACTTACTCTAAAACCTTGTTTTTTTTTTACTTAATCTGAAAACTCAATGGTTCTACAAAGAAATCATATTCTGTGTGAAGATACCATGAGCTGTGTATAAGTTAAACTAAATATTAAGTAAACCAATGGTAAGATAGTGCAGACTGAAGCATTGTAACAACTTATGAAATATCCAATATCAGTGTTTTATATCTTTCTTTACTGAACGTTGAAAATTTAAATGACTTTTTGACAAAATGGCACTATTATTTTGTGCAGTTTGCAAAGTGTTGAATAATCTTAGCATATGGTACTAGGCCATAATTTACAAGATGTGGCAATAACTGCCATTAGTTTGAGTCAAAAATGAAAAATTCATTAAATATAACTCACTTCAAATGATGAATGCAATCTGTGCCGTGATCCTCGAGATCCTTGAGACACAAATTGCATTCATTCTCTTGTTCTGAGCAGGAGAATGCACTGCAGAAGCCCATAAGTAAGAGATACACAGTTCTGAAATTCAAAGAATGCAAAAGGAATTTAATATTTAAACAGGAAGAGAAAGCCTGTTAAGAGTAGCTCTATTGGGTCAAGCTTGAATACACCTACCCTTACCGAAAGCCTTTCAGTTCTAGATTTCTAACAATGGTAAAGCCTAAATAGGATACCAAACGGACTTTTTATTTTTCACTAGTATTTTACTCATCAAGTTATCAACTGATTTATTATTAGTGTTTTCAGAAATAAGCAAATTACTGAAGTGCAGCTGACATTGCCGATATGATTTTATTTTGGAAATAAATATACGCAATAGGTAATGCAATTCAGGTTATGTAATGGATTTCATTTGGGGTATTCTACATTATTTATTACACCCCCCCCCCACATATACACACTTCCTACTTACCAATAAGTCTTTGAGACGCTTTCCTCTTGCTGGTTATATGCTATCGTATGCCTTTCAAATCTTGTCAGTTTCACTAAATCGAAGAATTTTCGGTCCAATTTATTTTCGTAAGCATTAAAATATTATCCGCAAGTCCGCAACTTTGAAATTTGGTCTCAAGTTGGTTTACAGTTAGCCAACCTTACGGTTTTTCTCACATCGTACACTAAACTCAAATACAATACAAGCTAGTCTACTAATACTATGAAAACGACTTTATACGTAGTATAGACTAATATACTATATAAAAATTTGGACTAAATATTTACGATTTTAAAACTATTTAATGTGAAACGCATCGGTCTAGAATAATTGCGTTGGCAGCTTTGAATATTAAACGTACAAGCCACACAGTGTCATCTAGCGTGTGCATCAGTGTTGCCAACTTAGCTATTTTATGGCTAAATCTAGCATTTTTACAGTAGCGTTTAGCCAAATAAAATCATAAAATGCTTATAGCCTGAAATCTAGCCTATTTAACAAACCACAGCCAAAATCTAGCCTAAGTAGCATAATTTCATCTACGCTTTAGCTATGCAAAAGTTGGGTGAATTATGTTCCTATCATGAGTCATGTCATGTATTCAAAATATGTATCTACTAATTATAAGGTCGACTTTCTGGAGTATGCGCTCAAAATGTATGATTCTTGACACACAAAATTGGTCAGTTTTTACATATTTTACCTAAAGAATTTCATATTTCAATATCAGATATATTTAACGGTGTTTATGCTTAGCAAAACTATACCGTATTCCATTACAATTGTAGGCGGATTTACATTACTTTGGTCTTCATTGAAAACATCGCTAATCTGCATTACGTTGGCCGTCAAAGCCAACATTTGAAATCTCAACATAGCTGTAAACACGATTGAGAGCCCTCATCCTCAAGGCGTAGCCGAGAGATTGAGGACCCTCAATGCGTAACCGAGGGATGTGTTTTAGAAGGAGAGGAGCGTAGCGTAGCCGAGGAATCTGAGCGTCTACAACTCAACGATTCATGTTGGCAGCAATTCCATCCAAAAATCGCCAAAAACGACTATATAAGAAAGGCCGCTAACCGTTCCTTTTTTTTAACTTTTTCAGTGAAGACCAAAGTAATGCAAAAAACCCTATTTTATAATAAATAAATTATTCTTACAGAATATTTAAATATTATGGAATTATCTAATCAGTTATGGTATTTAGAATGTCTTAATGGGGTTTTAACTTCTGCAAAGAAAATATGGGTAGTTTTAGACGCCAATTATATCTAGCCTTTTTTTTATTAAATAATGCCTTTTTAAAGATACCATCTAGCCATTATTTGCGAGGAAGTGTTGGCAACACTGGTGTGCATTTGAAAGCAATGGGAATATGCCGCCCTCAATATGTATTTAGGTTAATCGATACGGGAACACCAATGCTGCACCGGAAGTTACTATTCCAGTTGATACATGCTTTAATTCTTTCGCTTTCACTCCTGAAATCGAAGGCGTCTCAGGGCAGGTTGATTTAAATGAGGAAGATGCTGAAATTCTATTTTCTTCAACGCTAATACTATGTCCCTAGCTATCGAGCGGAATGGCTCAAGCGGTTTCGTCAAGAGGTCCCGGGATCGATTCCCGACGATCGCCCACTCTGGAACATGTGTTTTCATGGTTTCCCCGGGTTGCCAGGAGAATGCTGGGGTAGTTCATTTACCACGACTTTCCTTCCTCTCATTTTTTGCATCCATCATCTTCCTTGTCATCTGTTTCAGAGTTGTAGGACCAGGCAACGGTGTTCGGCAGGTTGCGGCAGTGCGGTGGCTTGCGCTCTATAAAGGTTTTTTCCCTGACGTCGCTGCGGTACCGCTCAGTTAGGTCTCTCCTCAGTAGGGCTCCGCCCCGGGGGACTCTGGAGGTTGGTGGCTTGTGGACAGGGACCGTGCGGAGTTGGATGCGTTTTATCTGGAAACGTTAGGTACCCCGTTCATGCTTGCGCCCGTCGCCCTCCTAATCTAGTCACCCTTCGGATCTCTCCCCTCATCCTTCCCTCCCAGGGGTCACGTTGGAAGCACAATGGACCGATTGGCCTGCGTGCGGTGCTCTGCCCCGGTTCCGGGGGTTCCTCCGTTATACTTTATGTCCCTAGCTGTGACTGATTTGATGTGTACCAGACCTAGATAACTAGATACCACCCTGTCCTGGCTTGGATGCTTACATCAGTGGACTTGTCGAATATAAGCCTGTACTTATGTTCACCCAGGTCGCTGACAAGTTTCTATATGAAATGTGGTTATGCTTCAATGTCTCAGTGTTTTCTTTTCACTTAATTTCGGCAGTAGCGACTGTATGCTTTTGATTTTTTAGTACTTCAGGTTGTAACCCAGTGATTCCTAAGCCCTAAAGCACTGTCCATAGTTTCATTTCCATTGTCTATAACTACAATGTTTAGCCGCAACAATGTTATACTGCACTGCCCCAGTTTTAATCAATTTTCACTTATAGCACCGAGTGAAACTTATATGCTTTATAATATGAACGCACATAACGAGATAATATCGTACTATTTAACTTGCGCATAGCTTAAACAAAGCTTCAGTATTGATTCGAAACTCCCATATCAACAACCACCTTTTTTACAGTAACCCGTATATGAGTATGGATGGTATCACAAAAGGCAAAACGCCTTATCAAATCATAATGGTGGGTTGTAATTTGAATCCCGTCTAAAGCTTGTGTAGTATGTACTAGGTGAAAGAGTGCAATAAACAATTATAATCAAGCTTTTGAGATAATAGAAAACTATGGTCACAAATATACTATAGAATTTAGCGATAAAGAATTTGCAGTTTCGCCGCGTTAATTTTAAAATATCGTCATATTTGTCGTTAGGCGCTAAAAAAGTAAATCTGTCGCTAACACAGGACTGAAAGTCGACAGAAATAGCGACTAAGTCACCAAGTTGGCAGCACTGGGTGGAAGCACTTCCACTGCAGTGTTGTCAAATTTAACATAACTATGCTAGGCATGCCATAATACCCTTTTCGGTGGAATATAGCATAATATTTACGTTATACCACACAAATGTAGCACAATTTTGTGATATAATTTATTCAGTATTTTCTATTGCATACCAGAAATAATAATAATAATAATAATAATAATAATAATAATAATAATAATATGTTACTGCCAATAATTAAGTTGATCGAAGCTAATTATTTGCTATTTTTACCTGCAAACAAGAAACTTTGTCCCTCCCTTTAAAGAAACGAAATATGAGGAGCACTGACCTTACCTTTTCTTTTCTAAACAATATGCTCGCCTAAAGAAGCCCCTGTAATATGCTTTTTGTCAACAGGATACAAACACAGAGTACCTAACAGTAACAATTACAGGATACCTACTGGTGTATGCCCTTGCACTGTAAAGGAGAAGCGAACAATAAAGTCCTTTTAAGACAAGAAATTACTGAAATTTCTATCTTTTAAAGTTATAATATAGGTAACATTTCTGAAAATTTGGGAATTTGCTCCAAAATAAAAGAATAGTCATCTTATAAATTGTTTAACTTCTATCATAAATAGTTTTCGATTAATTAAAACCCTTTATGTAGTTTAATTCTGTGTAAACTCATTATTTTCAGCAAATGATTTGAAAAAGGCTTGTAAATAAATATGGAATAGTCAATTTCCACATATTCACACATTAAAAACATCATATGCTGTTAAAGTTGTAATCATTTGGGGAAAATACAGCAACAGCATAATGTTCGCTAAAATGTATACTTTTTGGAGATTGTAACACATATCCGCTGAATGGGCTTGGCAACAGTGTTCTACGTTTTACTCCGGAGTGCTCTCAGAATGACTTCCTCCATTAACGGCAGGTATTGTAATGTCATTTGCCGTAAAGCAAAGGATATCCAACGGACGCCACACTATGGGCTAATAAATCCGAGCGAGTTGGCTCCGCGGTAACGTGTGAGGCTCGTATTGGGGAGGTCTCGGGTTAGATTCCATCGACCGTCCACTCTGACCTTGTGTTTTTCGTGGTTTTTCCTGGTCGGTAGGTGTATGTTAGGGTGGTTTCTCATCTACCACTGTTTCCTTCCATCATTTCCCTCTCACTCAGTTTCCTTCTCATGTTTGAGGTGTACTTCTAGGTTTTCGTGGTGTGTTGCAGTGCCGGAGAGATGGTGCCGATGCTTGTTCCAAGCAAAGATTACCCTTCGTTGAAACTGGAGGGCTGCTTGTTTGACGTCCTCTCTGGGCAGCTTCATAAATGGGACGAATCTTTGGGCCTGGAACTTTTAGGGACTTGCGCGGGTCTCTGTGACCTGTCTGCCTGCGACCTGTAACCTCCTGTGGTTCCTTCACTGCATCCCTTCCTCCTGGGGGTGGTAGCCACAATGGATCTCTCTTAGGGCGTAGTACGCGAGATGTCCCCCTCCGTTGAATACTATATATCCTACGGGCTAATAAACATCTGTCGCATAAACAAGTATTCGCGATTAAATGGCTTTAAAATTCTATACTAATTCTTTTTAGTATGGCATGCTTTAGTTCCCGTTGCATAATAAATCACAAAATAATATTATTGGTAATATCACCTGCAATATATGTATATGTAATCACATGGATAAATTGTAATGCTGTTCGTCGTAGAGCAAACGATAACCAACGGAACACAAATGTATGGGTTTAACACACGCTTATAGATACTGGGTAAATTATTGTTTTTATTGCGCGTTAAACGTTTAGGTTATGAACAGTGTGGAAGTAAACGTTTTTGCATTAAATGTCATTTGAATGAATATAAAACATTCTTATGAGAAATGAACTTAAATATGCTCGTAACTTCTCAGAGCTGCTTTTTATGTTATTGTAAATGGAACGTTTTGAAAATCTAATAAAAATAATCTTATGGTTACATTCACATGACTTTCTCTGCCATTTATCGTTTATTATAGAGTATATAAGTTATTCTTACTAAAGCATATTTTACCATCTGTAAGGGTCCAAGCTCCGTGTGGCTAGAAAGAATGCGACTAAGTTTACGTTAGAGAGGGCAGGGGAAACAGGCGGCCGGGTAACAAGTGGCGTATCTGAGTTTTCAATGAATGCATATAATAAAACACAGTGCGACTAAATATCAAACCGCGTGGGATGATGTTACTTGACTAATTATGCAATTAGCTACATCATTTTAAGGATTTTGCTATGGTGCGCATTTAGTTTGATTCAAAACACCTAATATGAGCAAAAATACAGGGAGAGCCAAAAGACTACGAACCGGATGTGCGGTGTTTTTCCTGTCCGCGTCATCGGCGCTCGTTGCCGTCTGCCGCCATCACAGAAAGGCGCGGATGAAACTATTCAACATTTTTAAAACCACTTATAAAGGCTTTACTTAACAACTTTATGAAAGTGTGTTTGAGGACAGAATTATTAGTAGAGTCGTCCTCCGTGGTGTAGTGGCTACCATGCTGACCTCTAGTTCCCGAGGTCGCGGGTTCAAACCCGGCGGAGGGCGATGAATTTTTTCGGGCGTAAAAATCCTTAGCATGGCTTCCTTAGGAAGGGAAGCAAAGCCGGTGGTCTCGTGTCGTAGATTTACGGCACGTAAAAGTACCTCAAGCCTGATAAAGAGGCCTCTGAGCAAAATTACCGGTCTTTCACGTCCGATATAGAATGGGACGCTAAGGACCGCAGCAGTTAAAGAACGTCCATAAATAGAACTCAATTTAATTTTTCGGTCCCCCGACCTAACCCCTGCGATTTCTATCTCTGGGGTAGCTTAAAACAAAGTGTACAAGACAAACCCACACACCCTGGAAGAATTAAACAAATATCCGCCAGGAAATGGCCAGCATTTCTCAACGTGAACTATGGCGAGTGATGGATAGTTTCCTAAAGAGGTGCCAAAAATGTATGGACCACGATGGTGGCCAGTTTCAGCATCTCCTTTCATAAAGTTGGTAAGTAAAGCCTTTAAAAGTGGTTTTAAAAATGTCGTATGGTTTCATCCGCACCTTTCTATGATAGCAGCAGACGGCAACGAGCGCCGAGGACGCGGACAGGAAAAACACCGCGTAGCCGGTTCGTAGTCTTTTGGCTCTCTCTGTATGAAGAAACATGTCGACCTTGATAAGTTTAAACTTTATAAGCTACAAATATTATATATTGTATAACAATGATGATCATGATGATGATAGTCTTTGCTATCCACTTACGCATCACAGCGGCTGTGCAAGTTCGTCACTGTCACTGTCGATGTTGCGGCTCATCACATGACCTTTTATCTGAGCCTAAGCGAACTTGATCGGGTTTATGTCGCACATGTATGGTGGTAGCTTTACTGGTGTGTGCCCTAAACTCGTCAGAAATTTATCTATTCTGAAGTCCTTTTTCTTTGACTTTCGGCGATGGACTTCAACAAGGGGTATTAAATTCCCTTTCCTCATTTCTTTGCTGAATTAACACCACGTTTCCGCAGGAAGCTCACTATCTCTTTCTTCGTGTATTTGGTAGGATACCTTTCAGATAAGACTGAGTGATAAGGAGCGTTGTCCAAAATTATAACAGAAGTAGGTGGGATGTCTGGAATGAGCGTTTCTTTCAACCATTTCTCAACATTTTGATGGTTCATTTGGCAATGGTAGACTCCACTGGTACTTCTGCCTTATACAGAAGTTTCGTTCCATTCACAAACCCCTTCTTGCGTCCAGCACGTAGAAGAATGAGCCGACTGGCTGCACTATAATTTTCGGTCACCTCAAAAAACATTTCAGACTGCCGACACTTCTTCACGGTTATATTACTGTCCACCAAGTTTCATCTAAATAAATAAGGTTCTTGTCAGATTCCCGCAAACGTTTAATATTTATAAGGTACTCATGACACCACTGCAAAATTTCGGGTTTCTCAATTAAAATCTTTCGTTTGCTTCCACATTTTCTCTGTTTGAAGCCAATAGTATTTAAAACCCTTATCAAGGATTTTGTACCCCAATGCATCCTATCCTTTACAATGGGTAGAAGTTTCGTTGCTATTGGAACTAATTTTTGTGTTGTGTAGAATTCCTGAACAACATTCCGGATAACACACTTATCAAATTCATCCACAAACACTTTTCGATTGTGTTTCCGTGTATTTAATTCTTTTTTATCTTTCTTTGGGTAGTGAAAATACTACGGGACCTCCACGTTGCTCCTGAAGTTTTTTCCCTCCTTTCTAACCTTTAGGATAACATTTTCTGATTTTCCACAATAGTTTGCTGTCCTCTTTGTTGTCTGCTTCAGTGGAAACCTTAAGGAATTCTGCCTGGATTCCTCATCACATGTTTGTGTGATGTTCCAAATCAAATGAGCCTCATTGTGGACTACAAGACTTCGCTTGGAACTCTCTTCTCTGTTCTATCCTCTGCCATTATACGCGACACAGGCACTTGGAGCACTGACAGCAGAATGCTTAGAAGTGACAGCACCGACATTGGACAGTGCAATGTGACCTAGCCTTACAGACAGCCGCCATCTGAGGCTTCAGTCACTGAACGTCATCTGAGAGAGCCAAACCAAGATCATCAGCGTCGAAAACTGAAGCCTGGAGAACGGTGGCGCTGGTATTCATAATAAATAGCTGTCGCTTTGCTTCCTCATGCAACAATAACCGGAAAAGTAAACAATCGTACTGCAGGGAACGATAACATTCCGCTACCCAAGCAACAGTCTCCCCCGCTTAACCGTCTTCCCCACACCCCGTAAACATACGGAGCTTTGCAGTAGGTGCAGTGGGCTTCAAATGTTTTCCGATGGGCCAAAGGGTGTAGAGGAAGAGGGCGAAGAAATTTCTTCTCGACTAGTCATGCCTGGCTATAGCCAACAGCAAGTGCCGGAGCGTCTCAAAGGTCACATTTACTTCCTTGTATGCTGGAATAATTCAGCGACTTGACTCTAAGAGGAAAGAAGACGAAACCAAATACTTTTCTCTTTACTAGAACTATTCAAGCGAAATAAATTAACATATTCTTTGCATAATATGTTGTTTAAAAATCAAATATTGCACTCTTGGTGCGGGTGCTACACAAGTTTAAGATTCGTAATTTTCTTGAGAAACAAGGTTCGCTTAATGTATATCTTGTTTTTGTTGCTAGTAATAAATAATAACATTAATAATAATAGTTTCATAATTATCACCAATAGAACGTTCTACGCGTACTCCGAAGGTATTTATTACCTTGAATATAAGTTCGTTTTGCTTTGTAATTGTCATAGATATTGATCACAACGTTTAGCGCTAAGTGTGTAGTTCCATACAGTTGGCACATTCAGTTCTGATAATATTCAAGTAATGTTTTAAAAATATGGCAGCAAAAGTAATATTAATATCAAACTGTTGAAGCAGTTTGGGAACATTAATGTACAACATTAAATTTTCTTCAAAATGAGATATATTTTGCGTTTGTTACTGAAAAACGAATAAAGATTGTTTTATTTGAAACATAATTCCCCTTACAAGAGAAAGGAAGAAAAACCGTACCAGTCGTATAGTGGACGTAGGGTAAAAACACCCATTTAGGTACTGTATGCAAAAGGAGAAAATGTTAATAGATACGAGGAAACAACGTTTAGCACAAAATATGCAGTTTCTATATAGCTGTTTTATTCGGTTAGGATCATATAAGCTAAATTTTCAAAATAGTGACCCGAAGTGTTAATGCAGGTAGGTTGATGTGCTTTTGTTGCAATTGGTTCATTTGAAAGCACTCTATTCTGAAAACTAAATTGCTTTCAAGTTGCAAATCTTAAGATACCCCCCCCCCAAATGACTTTGTAGTACGATTCACGTTCTGAATTCTTAAAATACTTCTCTGGTCTGGAATGGAATGTGTAACGGAGGGGACTCGACCCCGATCCAGTGAATGAGGATATTGTGCTTGTGCTCCTCGAGGGGGCGCTCCCAGGGGAGGGACGAGGTGAGAGACACCGAGCGGCCGGAACCAGGAGTGACGGCACAGCAATGACAAGGTTCCTAAAATTTCCAGATTGAGAAGCCCTGACAGTTGGGCAGGCAAACCGGGGACCCCACCCCAGACAGAGGGGCCAACGCCCCCCAAGAAGCGGTCTTTATACCCTGGTAACCAGCCGAAGACCGAGAGATGGATAAGGTTCCACAGAGAGCATCCTTTTACTCTGCCACGCCGCACCGGAATACCATCGCAGACACTTCCAACCCTGAAACAGACCTAACGGGGCTAAGGATGAATGACATGAGGAATGAAACCTTATTCGGGGGCTGAGAGAAATCATATCAGCATTCGCCTGACGACCCGGGAAAACTCTCGAGAAAAAAACCCGTGGGTCAGATTGGACGGTAGCCGAGAAGCGAACTAGGGATCTCTCGAATGCGAGTCGCACGCGTTACAACGGCGCCACCTGGACGTAAACTGGAAGATCCGTAGTTCAAATCTCGGCTATGACATTAAATTTTTCAATCTGATTCTATCTTTCCAACCTTTACCTACACACGGCTTGAGTGAAAGAGTCTTCTTGTTAATTGAAATTAACTGCCAGTACAAACTTCTTTGTAAGTATACGAAGAATGCAGTAGCTCAAACGATAGTCAGATTTTTATGTGGTGTCTTTGAAACTCCACGCTCTTTGCATTACCACGAGAATTATGGTTAGGAAGAATTATATTTAAGTATAGATTAAATTATTATTTTAAATTGAACAAACTAGTGTGTTGCATTCACATAGCTTTCTCTTTTCACCATTCTACAATTTTTTTTTCTATATCTCATGTTTCTGTCTACTTCTTATAATCCAGATAAACTTGCAAATCACATTTAGCTCATCTGAGTGGTGTGGGGGTCTGCCTCACATTCAAGAGGTCCCGAGTTAGAATCTCGGTTAAAGTGAAATACTTGGGTAAAGTTTTTTCCAGGGTTTCCTCTTATCCTGAGAAGATGAATGTTAGATTCTAATTTCTAGGGACCTTGGGCTCATTTGAGTATCATTTTGACTATTTCGTTCATTCACCGTCCGTAATAGCCTACCCGGTTATTAGGATTTTAATTAAATGCCAAAAAAAAGTTCACATTTACACGTTTCGTTGTAGTATACGTAGATAAAGCGATAGTCACATTTTCACTTTGTAATTCCATGCTGTTTGTATGACCGCGACAAAAACAAAACGAATAACGACTTCTCAGTTACAAAAAATATTCAAACCAATAACAAAAAATATCAGGAATTACTTAATCTCATAAAATATATGTATAACAAACTGTGTGCTTTAACGGGATTTGCATTTCTTGTGTAACAAAACTTTGTCCAATCTTTTAGAGTTTACCAATTATACAAAAGTCATTCAGAATGAAGAAGACTTTAGAGGCTCTTCTCAGTCAGTTCAAGATATATATATATATATATATATATATATTTCGTTTGTCATGAAAATATTTTAAACAGTGAGTATTTTAATCAAAATCTTTAGGGCCATTTTTAAGAAAATAAATTTCGAAAATTTTTACATGTAAAGGGTTATTCAGGATGGGGAGATTTTCTTGCAAATCATTGTCACATCTTTGAAAGATGCTGAACCTAAATATCAAGTTTGGTATTTAACCGACTTTTCGCTTTGGATTTATGTTGTTCACAGAGACGCAGGCATATGGAGCTTTTGCCCTAAAATATGATGTGTTGCATTCACATGACTTTCTCTACTCACTCTTCTTACAAAGCTTATTCTGCATCTATGTCATGTTAATACCTATAAACCTTCATCACTTATTTTGCAATTCGTTGTAGGTATAACCAGAACATATAAAGCTAATGCGATAGCCAAATCCCTCAAAGCTGATCGCTATGTGATAGCTTTGGATTCGTTGGCTACGGAGGGGACTCGGCACTGATCCACATAGTGGATATTGTGCCTACGCCCCACAAGGGGGCGTCTCCGGGAGGTAGGATGAGGCGAGACAAGACACCGGACGTCCGGAACCAGGAAAAACGGCACAGGAATGGCAAGGTCCCTAAGTTTTCAGATAGAGACTCCCCGTCAGACGAGCAGGCAGACCGGGGACCCCACCCAGCACAGAGGGTGTCCAAGGTCCCTCAAGGAAGTTAGGATACTCCCGACAGTCAGCCGAAAGCTGAGGGACTTAGAAAGTCACAAAAAGCATCCTTTTCCCCTGTCACACTGCACCGAAACACCATCGCCGACACTTCCAACCCTGAAAAAAACCAACGGATGAAACATGGAGTGAAATTAGAACGGAGAAGAAATGGTGGTTCGGGAATTCGGGGATGTGAGGATCTTTCCCAGCACTCGCCTGGCGACCCGGGAAACCCCCCGAAAAAACCTATGGGTCAGGAAGGTCGGTCAGAGGAATCCAACCCACTACCTACCGAATGCGAGCCACAGACGTGATAGCTTTGAAATTCTGTTCTCTTTGTATGAACACGAGAAATAAATAAATAAAATAGCTATTTGCAGGTGAGAGAAGTATAAAGTATTTGACAATTGAAACTAATAACAAAGAAAATTTCAGAATAGGTAAAATATAAAAGTTATTTGACATAAAATAAAAACAAGATCTACAGATGTGTGGTAAGATTTTGTCTCTCTCTTACGATTTACGGATTATCAAAAGTCATTGGCAATAAAGACTAATTTACAGACTATTCCTAGAAAATAAAAGATATACATTCTATTTATCATGAAAATAGCTTAAATATATGCATTTTAATCAAAATTCTTAGTCATTTTTGAAAGAATAAACAATTTCGAAAAATGCCCAATGTAAAGGGTAGTTTGGAGTGGAAGATTTTCTTTAAAATCTCAGTGTCGCATTCTTGGAAGAAGTTGAACTTAAACACTAAGTTCGGGTTTTAACCAGCCTTTTGCTTTTGAGTTATGCTATTCGTGGATACACACACACACACACACACACTCATACACACACACACACACACACACAAACACACTTGGACCATTTTCTAAAAATAAATTAATTGGATTCGGGTCACAAACGTGATTTCTGGTGAAATTACGACATTGAATTTTTAGATGAAACACAATACTTTCTCTACTTATTGTAGCTACGTAGTAGAGAAAGTAAAAATGCTTACTTTGGATTCAGGGGTCTCAAAGCGTGTATTTCCGGTGAACCTCTTTATTGAATTTTTGGATGAAATACAATACTTTCTCTATCTCTGTAGCTACGTAGTAGAGAAAGTCAAAATGCTTTCTTTGGATTCAGGGAGTCTCAAAGCGTGCATTTCCGGTAAATCCCGTTATTAAATTTTTGGGTGGAATACAATAATTCCTCTGCTTATTGTAAGTGCGTAGTAGGGAAAGTAAAAATGCTTTCTTTGGATTCAATGGGGCTCAAAACGTGCATTTCCGGTGAATATTGTTATTGAATTTTTGGGTGGAATACAATACTTCCTCTGCTTACTGTAAGTGCCTAGTAGAAAAAGTAAAAATGCTTTCTTTGGATTCAGTGGGTCTTAAAAGGAGTATTTCCGATGAATCTCGTTTTTTAATTTTTGGGTGGAATACAACACTTTCCCTACTTATTATAGGTAAATAGTGGAGACAGTAAAAAGATGAGTTGTGGAATAGATAAGCGGCTGTTTGTCGTTATGGCATCTTGCATGCAACCAAATTGGGAAAAGTGTAACTTAGGCTGTAACTTTAAATAATTTCTGGCCTAAATCGTTGTCACGATGCACGGAAAAAACATACTTCATAAGGACATTATGAAAATAAAGAACATATGTTAGTTGATAATGGGTAGAGAAAGCAGTAAATATTGAAAACCAAACCATTTTGTTTTAACACTTGCGTGTTATACAATGATATGATGCCTCTAATTCCTAAACATTAGTTTGTGTACTTCTTATGTCGCTGTGTTGTAATGTTATTACTGTTTTCTTTTCACAGGTATTACATCTTTACAGCCAAGTCTAAGGGAAATGTGTTGTAATGATATTTTATTTAGTCTGTTACATCCCTTAACCTTCCTTGTAGAGCAGGTATGAGCCAAGATACCTGGCATAACCTCTCGATAAGACACCTCGCTTGCCCCGCTACCGGTGGAACGGAAAACATTTGGAGCCGTCTGTACGTATTTTATTTTTTCCCTTTCTTTCTGTTTTTCTTTCTTTCTTTCTTTCTTTCCATTTTTCTTTCTTTCTTTTTTCACCGTTTTCTCACAAAGGTAATCCAAACCAAGGGAAATATCGACCCGCCATTTCCTGCTTATTAGGCTTAATTTTCTGGAGTGAGTCAATATTATAAGGTAGGTCAGTAACTCCTGGTACAAAATACTCGTATTGAAACTTGTGTTAATTTACTTCGCTCACAGTTTGTGTTATAAGGTTTCGTCTCCACTCATAAATGTTTTTCTCATTCTCCTTTTGCACACTCATTCTCCAGCCGATTTAGTATATTCTACAGAACTGCCCACTACTTTTTCCCTTGGTGAAAATTATGATCTAGAGCAGCTATTATTGATCTGACATACATACCTACATGCCTAGATATGAAAAATGTGTTCGTTTTGGGACATACTTCAAGCGCCCATTGTGATAGGATTTAAGGCTTCCTGTTTGATGAAAATGATTGATATGTATAATTTCGCTCAGTGGCGCTGACGATGGAGGACTCTAGGGTGGCACTCTCCCCGTAAATGAAAAATAAAAACAGGAAAGGTAGGATAACAGCAAATATCATTGCAGTATTAATTTCTGCACTCCCCGATTTAGTTTTACAGATTTCGTTTTGTTTGATATCTTTCCGCAACGCTTATACAGTGAGTAGCGCGAATGTTTTCATTACGGAGTGTATTTCTGACTACAGCAAGTCCGTCCGGGAAACCTAGCATTTGTGGATACTACTAGAGGTGAGACGTGCGGAGGTAAATGCTACGAATGAGGGAGAGGGTTGCAGAGAGGTAATAACAGTTTGGCGCAGTCCGAGACGCTTCGCTATTGGTACTTTCTCTAGGTGATCTTTTCTATGTGCAGTCATCCAACTTCACTGCCGCCACCATATGAGAAAAATGTACTCAGTCCTGTCTAAGATTTCATTCTTTATATGAATTGATTTAAAATTTAATTAAATTCTTAAGTTATACTGCGATTTAAAGTATAGCATTGTGGAGTTAAAGTGGTACGGAGCAGAAAATAAATAATTTCCCTTATACTACAATCTATGTTGGTGGCTTTTGTTTGCACGTCACATAATCACAGTGCACGCGCCGTCACACGTGCTGTGATTCACACACTTGCAGGTTAGCTGCATACAGAATTCGGTAGCATGTGTTGTGTAAAATACCTAACTTAACCAGTTAATTCAGTGCAAGTGAAGTTAAGTTATTAATTAGTGAAGAAATCGTAATGAACAGTGTAAATAAAAAAAAAGACAGACTTAATGCTTTAGCCACATGTTATATTGAGAAGGTCCTGATTTCAACCATTTTGCTGAATAAAAGGAGAGGAGAATGAATTTCATCTACGCGAATATTAATCAGGTTAGTTTAGTTATGTCAAGGTTTATTTTATTTTATTTGAAGGCAAGGAGATGCAAGATGCATAATACATTTCTTACAGTTCATTTTATACTCCTGAACATTTTTCCAATGCGTGTTGTTGATTGCTTGCATCACATACACATTTAGATACGAGATAAAGTTTGGCAACCAACAAACATAAACTCCACGCATTCCCCCTTTGGAATTTATATTCTTACTCTGACGTCTCAATAAATATTATTATGTAAGGTAGGAACCTTCAAGAAACGTGTTTATGAAACACAGACTTATCGATGTGTAAGTATGTGTGATTAAGATTTGTAAATCATTTATTTTGTGAAAACAAAGCACTGAATAGCCGTTTGTTCTAAAACCGTGCGTTCTCGACTGAAATTTTAACCGATATTCATTAACGCGCGGGTGCACCGCATAATATAAATGACAAAAGGGTTCCTGTTACTGAAGAGAATAATACTATAATCTGATAGATGCGTTTTATTACACGTTTTATTTCTGAATTGTACTAATGTATAGGATTTGGTATGTGCTGAAAAATACATGCAGTAAACCGATCAAGAAATTATATGCAGAATATTTTGGTTTACATGATTTTTTTTTACATATATTTTCTTGGTAAATTGTAGAATAAAAGCTGTCATGTAACGATGCTTAATACGAAAACATCACCTTCCGTCCTCCAAAACTTGCAAATTACGAGCCGCCACTGATGTCACTTAAAAATCATGCATTCTTTATGATACTGCACAAGTCATTGTGGAATCATTCTGTGGAATTAATACATAATAGTTTTTGTTTTTAACTGTTTCTTCGCTCAACACATCATGAGCACATGAATGAAATTTCTCAAAATCTACCCAATTATGGACATTAGTAATATGATTTAGAATAAATGTCAACTTCTCCATGGAGAACGCTGTCGCTTTCATAAGTAGCAGATGACCAGCATAGGTGATTATAAATAGAATGCTTCCATTCATGAAGGACCCAGGATTTTGAAATCTTATTAAACATTTTCATGAGGGATTTTGCAAGATGCCATACATCAAATTCATGGTGTATATGCGGAAATTTCTATTTCATCAAAGGTCTAATACCTGTTTGTGTATGTGTGTGTGTGAAACATGAAAGGGGAAGCGAAATGGTAAGAAATGAGGGAAAGGAAATTCGTGGTAGAAGAGAAACCAGCCCAGCATTCTCCTTGCCAACCAGGGAAAACCACGAAAAACCCCCGGTCAGAATAGCTGACCCCAGGTATCGAACCTGAGGCCACCCGAATGCAAGCCTGGCATGTTACCGCGGAGCCATCTCTCTCGGTATTATTGACGTAAGTTATTGAATAATGCTTTCTCAAATTGCATAGTGACATGCTGCGTTCATGAAAATAAAGTCATTTAATAATACCAATAATATAGGTAGTTATTAGATTTGTTACTGTTAATAGCAGCCTACTGTTAGCAGCCTTTACTAATAACAGTATCCACTGTTATTACTATTTCTAGAAATGCAATCACACTTTCAGGTAGTTAAATCATTAATGCGGAAATCTAATGCCGAAATATATAAGCTTTGCATCTATCCTATTCCAAGTTCAAACAATAAGTGTGCGCGACATGTAACGAATATACAACGCCTTTTACTTGGGCATGGTTGAAGTTGATGTAATGATGTTATGGAAGTGAGGAAGTGGAACTCACTCCCACGGAATTGGAAATAAATGTCCTTTGGAACGAACTCCGCGGTGTAGTAGGTATTTGTTATGGTCCGTGATTTTGTTAGATGGCAGGGGGGGGGGCATCCCGCCAAATATTTCGGGTAGATTTTTTAAAGTTTATTTCATTATAATTTACTACAAAATATTACCGGAAACATTAGTAAATAGCTTTCTTTTGCCACAATGTATTTTGGGCGCTGATGACCTTAGCTGTTTAGCGCCCTTAAACCGCATCTCATCATCATCATCATCATCATCACACAATGTGTTTAAAAGTTCTCGTACAGCATAGTATATATAACACTTATGTATAGTTGGTATGCAATGTCGGTAGATGTCTCTAGCCTCTAATCAAAGAATCTGGAAGAAGGAAGAGGAAAATTCTATTGGTAGTAAACATTTTGGTAGCAGTGTAACAGTCAAAGACAGCCAACATAACAGTAGTATACTAACATATTGTTTCCGTTGCAATGTGCTGAGTTGATGAGATGTGGAGTCACAGTTGGTTATACAGTGCGTAGGCTAACGACGCGGAGACATTATTGTTACTTCCTCAGTGGCTGTAAATTACCATTTATCAGCATTAATCTTGAGCCTAATGAAGTAGCTCACGAAGAAACGTGTTTCAGAAGAGTCAATAAATTCTATAAATAAGAGGCAAGGTATGATTTTAAAACAAACCATTCCACGTGTTTCTGAAATTCAATGTTCAAGCTTTGAAGTTAAGGGTGAAGATGATATTATAACTCCAGAGTGACAAAGTTTCAGTTATTCCTGTTGTTGATCAAGAAGAACAGTGGATGTGTTTATTTATATACATTTTAGGTATTTTAAGTTCTTATTACTGAATATACCGTATAATTTATTTCTTTACGATGTTCTCACTTCTTCGCGAAAGTTTTATAACTACAGCCGAGTATTAACGACTGCATTATAAATTCTCTGTTCTGTTGTTCTGATAATGTCTTTATTATTTCATTTAAAGTTGTTAAAGCAAATTTCCCATAACGTTGAGTTTTAATACAAGAAATTTTCGATATTATTTTAACTCCTAAATATTCTATTGCATCATGTTTTCAGGTATTTTACTGACGAAAATCCATGGCTTGAAATAAAACACATTTCTTGGATTCCATGTTTGCTCTGAAGTTAGTGCGGTTGGTATGGATACAAAAAAGGTGCTGGTATTAAGTTTGCAAGCAAGTGGATTCAATGTTAGGTTGGCAGTAAAAGTGATACTAGTGATGAGTCTAAAGCTAAAAAGCTAACTGCCTTAAGGAAAAAAAAATTCACAAACACAAAATTTCTCAGACTCACAAAGCTGCTGAAGCAATAAGAGAAGAAAGAGGTAAGAAGGTACTTGAAAATACTGTTGATAATATGAACGCAAAGTATGAAGAAACAGCTGTTAGGATGGTTCGTACTGCTTATAAGATTGCTAGACAGAACAGGCCATACACAGATTTCCCTGTAGATATAGAACTGCAAGAGCTTAATGGCATAAACGTGGGCATTACATTGCAATCACAGCTGTGCCAGCATAATCGATCATATCTCAAAAGAGATAAGTAAAATTGCTGCAGCAATAATACAGAGTAATAGAAAAATAAGTCTTCTTACTGATGAATCCACCCCTTAAGGTCAGAAATCAGTGATTGTGATTTGTTTGAAATGTAGCATTTTGAATGAGGATGAGCCAGTATCACTTTTTGGGGATTTAGTGGAGCTCAATGACACCACTGCTGCAGATATAAAATATTCTCTATTAAACAACTTAAAACATCATGGCATGGATGAAGCTTTCCTAAAACGTGTTTAGTTTCTTTCGCTTGTAATGGAGCATCAGTTGTGCTTGGAAGGAAGGCAGGAGTTACGGCAGAATTGAAGAAAGAATTTCCTAATTTGGTAGTATGGCACTGCTGCAGTTATCGCTTAGAGTTGGCAGTTAATGACTCTAAAAATGAAGTGTAGGGTATTAATCATTTTCAATCCTTTTTTTTTGAACAATTATATTCATTATCTAGTCTGTCACCGAAGAATCAGCGGTTGCTTTTCAAATGCTCATCTCTGTTAGGCCAGAAATTGAAGAAGATTCGAAAAACATTTTCTTCTAGCCTGAAAACTGTTAAAGCTGTGTGGAATAGTTATTCTGCTTTAGCCACACATTTCATTCAAGCTCGAAATGAAATGACAAGAGACTCGAGAGAAAAGGCCAAATATGGAGATTTTATAAACATTTAACATCATTTCAGTTTTTGATGAGCTTGGGCATTATGTGCGATGCTTTGACTGAGTTAATTGAACTCTTTCTCCGGCTTCAAAAGAGAGATATGACCTTGCCAGGTGCACATTGTCCTATCAAGCGAACAATTAAGAGTTCTAGAGTCTATGTGCAGCTTACTCGGAGAATAAACCAAATCTGTATCAAATGCCATCAGTCAGAAGAAGTTTCAGACAATTGATTTGGAGGATTATCCAAAAGTTGTAGAATTGGACCAACACCAATTTTACCTAGTTTGCTAGCTAACCTCAACAACAGATTGATACACAACGTAGGCAGGTGTTCACAGGAAAGTATAAGTACATCGAATCTATATCAAAATGATTCTCGTCTTCTGGAAGATATTAAAGTCTTGTTCAAAAAGAATTGGCCACCTGACCCACATAATATATGGTATGGCGAGGAAAGCATTTCCTCGCTTTGTGATTTATTTCAATTTCCTGAGAGAAGGGAGTACATTACTACCTTAACAGAATATATTGAAACAAGTAGACCACCCCAGGAACTAACTCCTCTCGTGTAAATACCCATATCAACATCTGAGTACGAAAGAGCTTTTAGTACCATGAACTGCACCACTGGACGGTAACTTCTTGCGCTCTGCTGCCGCTTTGCACTGTGCGTTTTTATGTTGTACTGTATTTTTGTTACACTTGCAGTACTATCGTTTACCATACTCAGAGGGAAAGTTTCCGTGAAAAGGAGATAATTGCTTAGGAGCTAGCAAGTAGCTAATATTCGAGTGACCAGGGTCAAAGTGCAGTAGACAATCAAATTTGTAAAACTCTTAGCACAATAAAATACAATACAATACCAACACATAGAATAACAATTTATTTTAAAGTGATATATCCGTTTACAATGATTAGATCAGCTTGCCTTAACACTTGTTTAACAAATTAATGTGCTCAAATACAATGTGGTATTTTCTTTGCTTTCTACGCTTAAAGTTGCCATGTACATTTAAAGAATGTATGACAAAGTAACGAATACCATGAAGTTACGTGAAATGCAATGTCAATACTTCTCCCGTACAACAATTTGGAAAAGCACCAAGAGTTAAAGATTGAATTG
Organism: Deroplatys truncata; assembly: GCA_030765065.1. NCBI lineage: Eukaryota > Metazoa > Arthropoda > Insecta > Mantodea > Mantidae > Deroplatys > Deroplatys truncata. Next base: position 170,396,008 of record CM060990.1, read on the forward strand.
AAAAGCTTACCAAACAAGGTTTTAAAGATAATTTAGAAAAGGCCGAAATAACCCTTGGTGAATTATGCCGAACCTCGCAGTCACGATGGATAGTTGTTCCGCCTCGGTCCCTGTCGAAAAAGCGACTCCTCTTCTCTGCCTGTCCAGGATTTCCAGGAACCGTCGGAGAAGATGATGGCGCTGGCATCAGTGGCGTGTCGCAACCCAGCCAATGACGATCGTGCCTGATGTATTACGTGATGAGGTGATGTCTTACTTCACTCCTGACAGTATGTTGTTCGAAGTTTTGACGTTGGCTTTGTCTGGTTATGAATGACGTCATCGCCCTGAAGTATTGTGATGTGCTGGTTGCATGAGCCACGACCATGGGGGAGGCGAAAACGGCATAGAACGTAATATCATAACAGATAGAAGAAACAGCCTCCTCATTGAAGGAGCCAGTGCTCTGATGTTCATTAGCAGCATGGGACCACTCTGAAAGAGTTCAATGCACTGCCCTATGTCAATTCTTGGTTGCGAGCAGGAAGAGGGTCAGCAAAAGAAACCACCTATCGTAAGCAAGGAGTCTTGCATACGGATGAACAATTATCCTTCTTTATTACCCAAATATATTTTCCCAACAAAATCACTGGTTATGGTGCTAACTCCGAACGAGTTGGAAGTGAATGTCATAAAACAAACTCCGAAGGATATGACACTTCCGGAAAGCGGAGTGGTTACTCCAAACTTCCAAGGAGGGAAGCACTTCTTTGAAACGACTCCAACGACCTATCACTAAATTTCCTACATGATTCGTATGAAAACACCGGTTGTTGTTATTCCCAATACTCGTGCGGAAGAATCGTCCCTGTCTGCAATCTACATCTCAATTAAATTACGATTTGGGCTAAAGTAGGGCTGATAATGAGGACTAGTATCCTTCTTCGGCTGCTCTGCAAAAATAGAGTAATGTATAGAATTGCAATAGCGACACTTTATTCTTTTACCTAAGTGGTATGCTCTGCGTAGTACATTTGATGCAGTTTCCTAAATGTTACAAACTTCGTATACGCCATTTTAAGTTTCGATTGCATTACGATATTCAACATGCTTATAATGCAATTATACATGTAATCACGACTAAAATTATTTATATTCATCATCACTATCACAGTTGTGTGCGAAGTTAGGTCATTTATGGCTTATGTAATAGGTACCCTGCTAATGCACAAAACTATAATCTCGATTTTGCAGTAAATATAGTATTCGAGGTTCCATGTTCGTCTGCTCTTCGACAGGCCTCTGACCCTAGACACGGTTGTAAGTCCTAAGAGGTGTAAGCCCTGTATACGAGGAGGGTAAGCCGACTAAGAAAGAGAGTAAGTAAGAAGCAGTTAAATATTGGAAGAGAATGTTTCATGGAGACTAATCTCTAACTACGGCGGTCTGCCACCGTGAACAGCTGAGAATGGAAGGAATTCAACACGGGCATCAAAATTAAAGAAAGGTTTGGAAACCATAGAGGTGAGCAATACGTCAAAACAGGTATCAAACTCATTAGACAGGGGCTCGCGTGGCTTAACTTGGAACATGGCAGATGGCAAATATTACTCATGAAAATGGTAATTTCATTTGCTAGGAGGAGAAAAATTAAAAATTGAGTTTTATTTATGGACGCTCTTTAACTGCTGTGTTCTTTAGTGTCCCATTCTATATTGGGCGTAAAAGACCGGTAATTTTGCTCAGAGGCTTCTTTATCAGGCTTGAGGTTCTTTTACGTGCCGTAAATCTACGACACGGGACCACCGGCTTTACTTCCCTTCCGAAGGAAGCCATGCTAAGGAGTTTTACGCCCGAAAAAACCCATCGTCCTTCGCCGGGAACTAGAGGCTGGCACGGTACCACTAGTCCACGGAGGACGACAAGGTGAGACAGCTGATATATGAGAGACTGTTAGTGGGGAAGGGAAAGTGTAAGCAGAGTTAAACGTACCGAGTGTTGGTGCTTCATTTTCGTGATAATTGATTCATTTTTCACTTTTTGTTAGTTCGTTGGTTTTATTATCCTTCTTAACTGTTCGCTGATTAATGTAATAGGGCATGCCAGTGCATCGTAATACGGTTTACCATTGGTTTTACTTAAGATGCTATATTTGCGGTTGTTAGGGATCAATTTATTTATACTTTATTTAAACAAATATACTCATTCATTTCAATTCATTTTCAGTTTCGTTTTGCTCAATATGAATATCAGCGGGCTTTTTTTGCCACTTCATATGCGAATATGACAGATTTTTAATCGGGAGGCTTAAAATCTTTTATACTTGAGCTATTGAAGGGGGGAGATGCATATTATGTTCATCAGCAAATTTCCCTTCGATTTCAGTGAACAATATCACCAGGCATAAGAATTCTTAAGCAGTTGGCTTCAAGTTCGCTACACTCAAACCATCATCAATACATAGAACGTACACAACATCGACTATGAGTCACTGACGGCAGCTAAAATGCGGTCTCGTGTTTTGTCTGCACAGGCCAACAGGCTGTACGACGATGGGAGGTGGTTTGTTATCTACGACATCACTGCGTAAAGTCCGGTAATAGTTCAGCCTAATTTCCTTTCATATTGGTTTTAATGTTTGGAAATTCATATGCCTGGTTGGTTAACAGCAGTATTTTTTGTATGAATTTGACAAAACTTTGAGCACTTGATTTTGGGATCTGGAAAAATGGTAAGGTATCCTACAAATTAAAAATTTTCCACTAACTTTATTCTCAGTACCTATTTTCAACCCCTACATAAAAATTAACAAACCCTTTTTAGCCTATCTAGATAAAATTCTGTACACTTATACTATAGCTCCGAAGGAACACTTCAAAATATTGTACACAATTATACTATAGGCTCTGGAAAAATCATAGGCTACCTTAGAACTTCCATACACTACCGAACCCTTATTTTCAATCATATAGGACCTCCAATTTTTCCAAAATTATCATTTATTTTCAACGCCCTATAACACAGCTCTACTGACTGGCCAATCGGGACACAAAGTCGTGCTCTTGGGCTATAGTTATAAAAGACCTTACAACTTTAAAAAAACACCCTACTCATATTTTCAACCCCTTTTTTGCAAATATGCATCGTTTGCCCAATTTGGATAAAACTTTGAACACCTACGTTTTAGGTGCCAGTGAAAATTGTAGTAGACTCACGAATTTAAAAAGTCACCCTTTTCCCTATTTGTAACCCCTTACATGTACATATAATGTATCCGTGCAATGCAGAGTAAGAGAGTTTTATATTTTTAAAATTCCACCGATTTTGTCATCATTTTGTGCAGCATTTCCACGTGCACTTAATTTATGTGCACTTAATAGAGCAAATGTTTTATATAATACCTGAAAATGTCATAGAAAGATCATAACATGACGATAAATACCTTGAGGCATTACAGAAATAATTTAGGTTAAACATTATTTACGGCTTCACGTATTTATTTCTCCATTAAATTATTTTCAATTCCAATAAATAACTACTGTGACCAGAATTGTAAAACAATTGTACCTTGTTTTTACACCAGTTTCCGTTGTTCATACGTAATTCGAATAAAATTAATAGCACCACAGCAACAGAAACTGGGATACCTTGGCATCGTGACCCCTCATAGGCCAGCATTGCACTGCTTAGACCACCTTTACCTTCACCTTGCTGAAGGGTCTCGAACGGGCACGTTTCCATATTTGGTAGAAGCGAAAGCTTACGATCGATTATTGAATGTGTGAATCCGTAAAGATACTGGGATAGTACGGAAAATTCTATTGTCAAGCAGGTGTGTATCTGGAGATGCTTGAACACTGGTGTTCCATATGTAAAATGCATAAAGCTAGTAAACATCTGATAACAGGTAAGCTTTAAAACTTTCTGCTTCCATTTTGTATAATTGTAAAGCAGTCCTTTTGAAGATAATTATTGTGGTACCAAGAAACACAAGGATGCAAATCTTTTAGGAAAATCTACATTTGTGAAACTCAAAGAGATATTTCTCAGGTTTATCGGAGCATGTAAAATCTCAGTTATTAATAAAGCATGTGGTTTCTTTCGTATGGTCCCATGTGAACAGTTTTAGAAGATTTTGGGCACACCATTCGGCATACAGTACTAGAGAGAGGCAAACTATGAAATATTACATTCTAAACAAGATTTTTAGTGTCTCTACCATGTATCTAGTAAGCAGAGGAAGTATTACATTCCACCCAAAACTTCCATGTCGAGATTTGACGAAAATACATAATTTGAGGCCCCCTGAATAAAAAAATTAGAAAATAGGTCCCTGTGTGTGTATGTGTGTATATATGGATGCATGTGTGTGTGTGTGCGTGCGCATGCACAGTATTACACAAAAACGAAATGTCGGATAAACAACAAACTTGGTATTTAGGCTTAGTGTTGTGCATAGCGGCTACGGCCCGATGTTATCGGGAGGATAGCGCCGACCGACAGGGCAGTTGTAGATAAATAGAGATAATTAGACGCAGTAGCGCTCCCGCCCAGTGTAAACACCAGATGCGGTAACGGGAGATAACAGAATTGTTATGGAACGTACTTTTTCCCCGCCTCTCAAACATTCTAGAAGCCTCTGGAAAATTCCAGCGGGTATATAAGCGAGCGTTCTTGCGAGTCAGCGAGCTAGTGAGGTAGTGAGAGTTTTTCTGGTGCGACATAAAGCTTTGGTAATTCAGAGCGTTCCCCAAGTGAGGTTACGACGATAGTTGTAATGTACAATGAGAAGTGCTACTGCGAGAGATTAGAGAGGTTTTGTGTTCGACTCCCCAAAGAGTGAAATGGAAGGAAGAAGACCCTGCTTCGCGCATATTTCACTATGCCGCTACGTTCGCGAAGAAAGGTGTAGTGACAGGGAAAATTGAACTGGTTTACATTAGCGAATTGACGGTGAGAACTTACTGAAGTGACAGTGAAAACTGGACAAAGTCACAGTATGTTCAAAGATAAGAAATTTTCAAAGAAAATCCTCACTTCAAAGTACCCTTTACATGGGAAAATGTTCATTATTTTTTGTTTTCCAAAATAGCTCTAAGGATTTTAATTAAATACTATATGTTTAAGATATTTATATGACAAATAAATTGTGTATCTTGAATTTTCGGGAACTAGCCTATACAGTCCTCTTCATTCTGATGGAATTTTATATAATTTTGTTTAATCGGTAAGCCGTAATAGAGAACAAAAAGCTTACTACACAAAAAATATACCTAGATTTCTTTAAAATCCACAATTTATTTTAAAATAATTTGTTGTGGTATCAACAAATTATTAAATATCGTATGTTATTGGTTTGTATTTTTCAATCATTTGTCATTTTTTTGAAGTTCTGTCATTATTCAATTGTTTCTCGCATTGTCATATGAAGGGTATGGAATTTCAAGGCCAGCGTATAGCGATCTGTTTTTAAAGATTTGACTATCCCTTCGGTCTCTTTCATCCCCCTTGTACCTACAACGAAATGTATACCCAATGAAACTATTTCTGCAAACGTTTATCTCGAATAACATGAAGTAGGTAGAAAAATCAGCTTCTGTAAGAAAAGTATGTAAAAGGTATTTAAGAATAAACGGTAGTGGATACAGAAAGTCACGCGAATGTAAAGTTTTACGATTTGTGCTGTGTGGAATTGCATTCGCACATTAATAATTTCATATTTTATATAATTTCAGTAAAGCATTAGTATTTCATGACAATCTTTATACAGACTTATATTTTGTAGAATTCACATCTTTCGGCTTAAAAAGTGCTTTTAGTTACAATTATATAAAAAAATACAGCATGACTTAATAGTTTCAGGTGCAAGAAAAACAGAGTTTTCAAATTCATTGTCTTAAAGGAGGACTGAACTAAACTTTTAAAGACTTCTAACAATAAAGTATAAACAAATCTGAGCACTTTGTTGAAAATCCCGTCGTTCTACGACTTCTGTTTTCATTCTGGAAGCACTTTTATGTTTAATCCCTCACCTCGCGATGACGTCATCAGGCCGGAAGCGCGGCACACTATTCATTGTCACTTGTACCTATTAGTTAGCCTTGCGTTGCATTTAATTCTTGTTGTGATTTTGTGATTGTAGGACAGTTTTCCTTTTCTAGTGTCCTGTGAGGAGGAAGGTCAAGAATGCCTGCGTGCAGTGCTCATGATTCTGCATATAGTTCTGGCGTAATATTGGTTATTACTCATTACATAGAGATAAGAATCGACATGTGTGCTATGGAACGCAGAAACTTTGAGCCAAAATTGATTGTGTAAACAATCTAATGATTGTAGGCATCATGTTTTCAGCACTGGTACTATGAAGGCCAAACAACAACAGATTACAGCTCGCCATTGCTCACGTGTGAATATATATTGGTATTTCCATACAAATTTCAGTTGCATACTTTGTAATTTAACATTCAGGGTTGTCTAATAGAATAATATATGACATTTTAAAGGTTATTTTATTTTGCTCGTAGAGTTGCCACTCGGCGTTCAGCCTCCTTCCTCAAACATTCCTACTCGCAAAATAAAACACCACTTTTAACACTTGCATCATAAATAACTATTGTATTAATGGAATTAATTGTTCTCCCACACAAGCCGTGTGTTGGACAGGGTTGGAAAGGTAGAATCAGACGACTGAAAAATTCAGTGGTTCAAATCCCGGTTATGGCATTGAATTTTTCAGTCGTCTGATCTACTTATTGTATTAATATTTTGCATGAATTTTCTTTTATATTTCTATTTGTAACGGGCTTCCCAGATACTGTATCGAGGCAGTTATCTAGAAAAAATGTATACTGCACTAGGTATGAAGGAGGAAATGACTGATTCTAGGGATATTTGGCAAGGCCATTTCTTCCAAATTTGATCTAACGCTGGAAACACTTCCATCGCATTCTACTCTCAAGCTGATTAGGTCCTTGAAAGTAAGAGCAATGAATTACTAGCAAATATTAAGCTAGTAAACGTAGGAAGATACGCAAATTTTCCCATATGTTATGTGATGCGGAACAGCCTTTTTCATAGTACGAAACAATACTAGCTGACGGAATATGCAACCATTTGCCAGCTTGCAGTAACTAGTGTTCTCTCCAGCCAAAGTAGCCAAGGATTTGAAACGTAGAATCAGACTGAAAAACTCATTGTCATTGTCGGGACTTGAACCCGAATCGGCTTTACGTGCCGTTGCTCCAACCAACTGAACTACCATGGTAAAATAACGAATACCACATTAAATTTCCAATCGACTTGCGAGTCAGCTGAGGTATTTAATGTCGTACTGGTATGATGTCATAGTAGCTCAGTTGGGGAATTTAATGTCCTGTTGGTATGTTGTCACGGTAGAACAATTGGGGAATTTAACGTCGTACTGCTGTATTGTCAATGTAGCTAAGTTGGGGAATTTAACGTCGTACTCGTTGTATGTTATAATGGTAGCTCAATTGGGGAATTTAATGTGTTGGTATGTTGTCACGGTAGCTCAGTTGTGGAAATTAACGTCATACTGGTATGTTGTCATGGTAGCTCAGTCGCGGAATTTATCGTCGTACTGGTATGTTGTCATGGTAGCTCAGTTGAGGAATTTAATGTCCTGTTGGTATGTTGTCACGGTAGATCAATTGGGGAATTTAACGTCGTACTGGTATGTTGTCATGGTAGCTCAGTTGGGGAATTTAACGTCGTACTGGTATGTTGTCATGGTAGCTCAGTTGCGGAATTTATCGTCGTACTTGTATGTTGTCATGGTAGCTCAGTTGAGGAATTTAATGTCCTGTTGGTATGTTGTCACGGTAGATCAATTGGGGAATTTAACGTCGTACTGGTATGTTGTCATGGTAGCTCAGTTGGGGAATTTAACGTCGTACTGGTATGTTGTCATGGTAGCTCAGTTGCGGAATTTATCGTCGTACTGGTATGTTGTCATGGTAGCTCAGTTGAGGAATTTAATGTCCTGTTGGTATGTTGTCACGGTAGATCAATTGGGGAATTTAACGTCGTACTGGTATGTTGTCATGGTAGCTCAGTTGGGGAATTTAACGTCGTACTGGAATGTTGTCATTGTAGCTCAGTTGGGGAATTTAATGTCGTGCTGGTATGAAGTCATGGTAGCTCAGATGGGGAATTTAATGTCGTGCTGGTATGTTTTCACGGTAACTCAGTTGGGGAATTTAACGTCGCACTGGTATGTTGTTATGGTAGCTCAGTTGGGGAATTTAACGCCGTACTGGTATGTTGTCATGGTAGCTCAGTTGGGGAATTTAACGTCGTACTGGTATGTTGTCATGGTAGCTCAATTGGGGAATTTAATGTTGTGCAGGTATGTTGCCACGATAGTTCAGTTGGGGAATTTATCGTCGTACTGGTATGTTGTCACGATAGCTCAGTTGGGGAGTTTAATGTCGTGCTGGTATGTTGTCACGATAGCTCAGTTGGGGAATTTATCGTCGCACTGGTAAGTTGTCACGATGGTTCAGTTGGGGAGTTTAATGTCGTAGTGGTATGTTGTCATGGTTGCTCAATTGGAGAATTTAATGTCGTGCTGATATGTTGTCACGATAGCTCAGTTGGGGAATTTATCGTCGTACTGGTATGTTGTCATGGTAGCTCAGTTGGGGAGTTTAATGCCGTACTGGTATGTTGTCATGGTAGCTCAGTTGGGTCGGTTTAGGAATTTAATGTGGTACTGGCATGTCGTGGTAGCTCAGTTGTTTAGAGTAACGGCACGGAAAGCAGAAGATCCGTCGTTCAAATACCGGTTATGACATTGCATTTTTCAATCTTATTCTATCTTTCCGACCATAGCCTACACACGACATGATTTATTTTGTTTTCTGAGTGTCGGGGTTTCAGGATGATAGGACTATAAAATTATTGCGATTTATTTGTATTTTATTTGGCATCTTCTTATTAAATGTGAACAAAACTTAAACTAGAAACCTTACTCTTAACTTAATGATATATACCTGCACTAAATGCCTAAGAGGTAAAGGCTATTTCGGCATTGAAATGTCGTGTATAGATTTCATATTTTGGATTTTTTCTTTAATATAATAAATTATTTGGCAAAATTAATTTCATGTTTTGTGAAAATTTTCCTCGTGTGCCTACCTCTAGTTATGACCACACTTACACACACACCGGACCTAGAGTAAGGGCCTAGAAGAATGTATGATTAGCACAGGAAGATCAGCGGTCAATGTTTCTTAGTCAGGATTATTTCACATCTTGCTTAGAGCCTGGGTGTGCGAATTTGTGTGAATTTAATCTAATAGCCAAAAGTAGTACCAACCCAAAGGTTAACAGCACTGTAGAACGAGCTAACATCATTGCCGATGAACAATTCTTCCAAAGGTAAGAAGCCGCCGTTATGACCCGACATGTGGGAAGAAATGCGCGTTGCAGTATAAATGTATACACCACCATTTACGATCGGCCAGTGTAAGCTGCACTTTGCGATATTGGAAATGTTCAATAGCTCGCAACTCGCGATTCCGTTTGCAGTACATGGAATACATATTGACCAGTAAACAGTGCTAGAAGCCAGAGGAAGTCGGAATGAACTGGTCATCGGCGCAATAACAGTGCCGATTAAGGATGTAATTAGTAACCCACTGCGCATCTCAAGGGTCCAATTACTTTCCTGGAGAAAGGGTCAGGGGGACAAACTGACCATCGGTGGAGCACAATATTATCCATTACTTTTAAGTATACATATCAATAGGCAGTGACTTCTTTCATTTCCTTTTCATTCAGAAATGGCGAAGTATGTAACATACCGTAGATCTCACCTAATGGCGGCCTCGTGGACGAGTAGTTAGACCGCTCGCCTCCTACTAAGTTCGATCCCAGGGACCCGATTGTGGGATTTGTGGTGGACGAAGAGGTGTTTTGGGTGGGGTTTTTCAGGGTTCTCCGGTTTCTATCATCACCTTTCCCTTCATCTATTTCGCCTTCAATTCAGATCAGTTTTATTTATGGACGCTCTTTAACTGCTGTGATCCTTAGCGTACCATTCTATATTGGGCGTGAAAGACGGTAATTTTGCTCGAGGCCTCTTTATTTGGCTTCAGGTTCTTTTACGTGCCGTCAATCTACGACACGGGACCACTGGCTTTACTTCCCTTCCGAAGGAAGCCATGCTAAGGATTTACGCCCGAAAAAATCCATCGCCCTCCGATGTTCAAAACATTTCTGATCCAATGTTCGTCTGCTCCTCTACAGGCCTCTGATCCTAGGCACGGTTTTAAGCCCTAAGGGGTGTAAGCCCTACATAGAGGAGGGTAAGCCAACTAAGTAAGTAAAATTGCATCTATAGAATAGGCTATGTGGTATTTTTCAATTGCTTTCCACAAAGGGATGGATACTAACGGTACGAAACATCATTTTCTTGAGTATCCTCGAACAATAGAAACTCTTTGCGACGGCTGCGTTTCACATTTGTTTGCACAACATATAGACAACTTCCTACTGGAGGATATATTCCCGGACGTTGCGAAACTCCGCGCCTGTTTTCCGGTGATACATCCATATATTTAAGGCGTATATACTAGCATGTCTTGTAGGTCAGATGAAAGGAACTGGCGATACTTCATTATATCTACCACGTAATGTTTCTCTTACATTCATTGTTATACGTAGCTTTGTGTTTGTATTACATGACTGTATCGGACGAAATGTAGTGTCCCAGCCCTTTTATTTTAAACTAGCTGAATTCACAGCTCGGTTCACGTTATTGCTTTAACTGCGGGGGTTTCTCTCTCCTTTCATAATTATCTCCCTATTCTCCTCCATTTCATCTTCTCTTCTCTCATTCTCCCCCTCTCTGTGCAACGTAAACGGCATGTGGTGTTTTGGTAATTGGTAATAAAACTCTTATTGGGATGTTAATTACATTAAAATATAAATAAAATGTTTAGAAGTACACGAACGAAGCGTGCTCCTTGTGCTTACAAAGTGATCAGAACTACACTGTTTCCCACGGTGTATAGTTGAACTACACGTACAGTAATTAAAAATTGCTAATTACTAGCAGTCATTTTATTTACCATGTAAATATCCTAAACATATGTCATTTTAATCAAAGCTTTAGAGCCATTTTTTATAAAATAAATATTTTCAAAACATTTTCCGTGTAAAAGGTAGTTTGGGTGGGAGATGGTTTTTTTTAAATCTTCATGTCGAATCTTTGGAAGATACTGAACTTAAATACCAAGTTTGGTGTTTTTTCTGGTACTTGGTTTTTTTTAGTTACCTATACTGTTCACAGACACAAACAGACATGGGCCTTTTTCTAATTTTTGGGGGGGTCAGGGGGACTCAAAATGTATATTTCCGGTGAAATCTTGACATCTAATTTTTGATTGGAATACAGTACTTCTGCTTACTGTAAGCACGGTAGAGAGAGTAAAATTCTATACTAAATGCATGGAAAATAATTTTGTAACTATGATACACAATTTTATAAAGTGCAATTAATAAAAGTATAAAACCAATAAAATGAGGAATCCGTGGCATTGTGTTCTTTTCAGTCTCATTCAGGTTTGGTTTTCAACTTGGTGCTCACACATGGATACTGAGAAAGAGCATTATCAAAGCTCAATTAACAATAACGATGATTTACTACAAAAACCGGAACTTTAAAGCACTTGCAACAGTGCAAGTCGCCTTTGACGGATGATCTCTCTAACATTTGAAGTCTGCTTGAAGGTTTACCGCAATAATTGAATCAGATGAGAAGGATCAATGCACGTAGGCGTATCTCGCCACGTTAGCTCAAGCGGTAAGAGCATCGGCACCATTGTCGTCCTCCGTGGTGTTGTGGTTACCACGCTAGCCTCTAGTTTCTGAGGTCGCGGGTTCAAACCCGGCGGAGGACGATGGATTTTTTCGGGGGTAAACATCCTTAGCACGGCTTCCTTCGGAAGGGAAGTAAAGCCGGTGGCCCCGTGTAGTAGATTTACGACACGTAAAAGAATCTCAAGCCTGATAAAGAGGCTTCTGAGCAAAATCACCGGTCTTTCACGCCCAATATAGAATGGGACGCTAAGGAACACAACAGTTAAACAGCGTCCATAAATAAAAAACTCAATTTCAATTTCAATCGGCACCAATAGCCGAAGATCCGTGGTTCGAGTCCCGGTCCTAGCATTGAGATTTTCAAACCTGATTCAGCTTTCGAAACTGTAACATAGTAATTTTTCTGCATATGAAATTTTCTCTCCGTTTATTTGGCTGCTAGAAAGTTTGAAACGGAGATAAATACTTTCTGGAGTCACCGTATATAAATTATTCTTTGAATGGGACCTAAGATATGTTGCATATCAACCTGTATCACACACACGCGCGCACACACACGCACACAACATAAAGGCCCAATGTTTGGTAGCCTATTAGGACTTTTTATCTAAAATCGAAAATTACTGGAAAAGCTTCGTTTAAGTATTATTGTATGTAAAGATATATTTTGCATCCGCTTTCTTTCCAAGGTTGATGTATTCTAAAAGGAAATCGAGCGTAGGCTGCTAAAGTAGAAAGAACAGCTAACCAGCTACGTGACTGAAGCCGGAACTACACAATATGTGTAGGATCTGAAAACGTTAGTGTCTGAGAAACAAAATAAAAATAATCGTTTTGACATCCATTCTTCAAGAAAAACAAAATCCTAAGTTTCGCGGTCACTTGGAAGTAGTGTGCAGCGCTAAGGTTTTCACATGGTATTTTCTTAATCAGGGTGAGGTAAAGCCAACGAAGCCTAACCTATTCTCTTAAGAGCTAAGGTTCAAAGCTCATAGTTCACCCCACCTACTATATTTGAAGAGACTGACAAGCTAAACCAATCACGTTTCAGTCCTTGGCAGCACGCGTTGGAATGAGTGGGAAGGAAAACTCCCTTCATCCCCTCTCTCGGTAAGGTTGGGCATTCCTGGGTAAAGCCCTAGATACTTAACCTATGATACCTCGCAACAACGTTCCATAACAGCAGACATATAGACTGCGTTTTAAGATGAAAAACAATAAATACAATTTTGGAAATCGTATTTAAATGCAAAGGCCGCCATAAAAAATTGGAAAGTACACTATTTTAATCGATCGGTGTAGATTGATTGTAGATTGTAGGGATCCTAGACGTGCGGATTTTAGCGGGGCAGGTCCGATTTTTAAACCTTGGCCCCGTGACCTGCTTACATGTCTCGCGGGTCCTACATCTGTACGAGATGTATTGTTTTCCACCCAAAAATTCGATGTGGGGATGTCACCAGAAATATATGTCTTGAGGCCCCCTGAATAAGAAAAGGAATTTTTAGAAAACGGTGAGTCTGTGAACAGCATACACTAAAAACGAAATGTCTGGTAAGTACCAAACTTGGTATTTTGGTTCAGGCATCTTCCAGACGATGGGGTACGAAGATTTACAATAAAATCCTCCTACCCCAAACTATCCTTTACAAGAAAGAGTTTTCAAAATTTTGGATTTTATAAAAACATGGCTCTGTTTTGATTAAAATACATGTTTGAACATGACAAATAAAATGTACATCGTGAATTTTCTGGGAATAGCACGTGAAGTGATCTTCATCGGGGAGGAATTTTGTATAACTGATAAACCATAAGAGATAGACAAATAAAGATATACTACACAAAAATGTAGAGCTCTTTAAAACGCACAATTTATTTAAAATAACTTTTTTGTGACATCTACAATTTCCGAGATATCCGTCATTATTGGTTTGCATTTTTCAACATTTGGTAATTATTATTACTTCCTGTGCCTATAATAGACAGAAGAAATTTATTTCACTAAAAATTTTGATGACAGATTTCACCGGAAATACACGTTTTGAGGCCCTCTGTATTAAAAAGAGCTTTCTTAGAAAAATATCCATAAGTGTGTGTGGGTGCGCGTGCCTGTGTGTCTGTGAACTGCATAACTCAAAAACGAAATATCCAATATCTACCAATCTTTGTAATTAAGTTCAATATCTTGCAAAGATGCGACACGAGATTTTCAATGAAATCCCCCACCCCAAACTATCCTTTACATGGAAACTTTCTCAAATTTTAGATTTTCTGAAAAATAGCTCTTACGTTTTGATTAAAATGTCTTATATTTAAGATACATGACAAATGAAATGCATATTTTGAATTTTTAGAATAGCCTGTGAAGTCTTCATTCTGGAGGAATTTTGTATAATTTCGTATAACGGGTTAACCATAAGTTACAGACAAAACGTACTGCATAAAAAATGCAGAGCTCTTTAGAATACACAAGTTATTTCAAATAACGTTTTGTGGCATTAGCTATTGCCGAAATATGCGTCCTTTTTTGTTTGAATTTTTCAACATTTTGTCATTTTTTAAAGTGCTTCACTATTCAGTTATTTCTCGCGACATCATACAAAGAATGTGAACTTTCAAGGTCAGCATATACCCACTAGCTTTTAGTCATGTTGTTTTTATGTTTCTTGATTTGCTTTAGGATTTCATGAGCTGTTTTGAAGCCCAGATCATCTTTGTACTTTTTTATTAGTTGTACTGCTATGCCGATTCGTTTTCCTTCTTTATGTTGTTTCCTTAATGCCTTATTCGCAACTACGAATTTGCCTACCAACCACCACCGTGTGAGTTACGTGACATCCGTATTTTTAAATCAAATCTTAACTACAACCGGACTTGATGTAAACAAAATATTTTGTATCCTCCGCCTTAATCTCGTGTTCGTATCAGCCGTGACGAACAAACATAAACAAATGCCACATGGACTCACGTCTCATGTTTATAATCCAATGGAACGGTGTACTATAATAATAATAATAATAATAATAATAATAATAATAATAATAATAAAGGAAAGGATCCATATTAGGACCCCCATTTTATTTTTTGTTGGTAAAGTAGGTGCTGTTCTTTGTATTTACGCAATATTTCATTTATAATTATTTCATTGTTAGCCATATATGCTACAATATCTGAAAGATTGAAAACAAAACTATAATAAAATATATTTTGGAGTTTTAGAAACACATTATTTTTATTCAGAGAGAATATAGACTCCAAAATAGGGCCCCTATAAAAAATTCAACTTCTTAACATTTTCAAGTCCAATATACGTTTTGAACAAAGGAAACGGGTAAAACAACTTCAAATTTCAAAGCAAAATATAACATAAATAACAAAAAAATTTAAATCACTTGAAGAAATCACAAATATATACGTCAATATCTGCATCGGCACAATCAATATGGGTTCACATGTTACACACTGAGCATTGGATCCGCATTTCTCCTCTCGCATCATCAGAAAAATTGTGTTCATAGAATAAGCACTGTGCATCTTTTTGTTGGGATGTGTTCGGCTCGTCAGTTCTGCTAGATGTACTCGAATTGATGGACATCACATCTTCATTTTCATTTTCACTTGCAGACGAGTCGTCATAAAGCAGAACTTTTTTTACTGGTTTTCAGTGAAGAGTGTTGTGATTATGTGCACCCCTAGGACATCCATCACCCTGATCACGACTACAGCCACGTCCTCCTTTCGCAGTATGTAGAGATGCCTCCTCTCTCTCCTTTTTATGTGTCGCAGAGGATAATTCACTCTTATAGGAAGAAGTTATGACAGCAGAAGTCGCAGCTTTTCTACCTCTGTTCGTCTGCCTCTTCCTCACTGTTGGCACAGGTGATATTTGGAAAGCACTACTTTCATAGGATGTGTTAGGTTGGGGCTCAGAAGGTGACAAACAGCTTCTTGAAAACACTCCTGCTGGTGATAGCTGATTGTTTGTATCTGAACTTCCCGTGAGCGGAACTGCTTCTGGTTGGTTATGGTCCTCAGTAGAATGCCTAGCTTGGGAAATAAAGTCAGCTTCTGCAAAAACCAGTCTGTTCAATGGCTACAAACCTATAACTCGAAATCCATTGATGGCGATGCTTGCAGCTCGACACTTAATGTATGTCCTGCCATAGAGCTCCATCACATCGTACTGGCTTACAGGTGTGCCGCTTTATCTCATTCATATTCTTATCTTCTCACTGTAATAAACCATTAATGGTTCCATAAATGTTTTGTCCGTGGCTGGAGTTTGTGGGTGGAATGTGGTGTGGGAGACACGATGTGACATGGTTTCTTCTCGCAAGGTCGATCAATTCTAAGTTCCTGGTGTGAGAGTAGTGACCGTTTAAGACCAACAAAATTGGGGATTCCTCCGTTGGACTTGTTTTCTTTAAAAAGTGCTCAAACCACCGGGTATACAAATTTGTTTGCACCCACCTGAAGGATGCACTGTAACAACTCTTTCAGCTGGAGCACCTTGAGATAATTATTGATTCATATTCTTGCGTGGGAATATCACCATTTGTGGCACAAAATGCCCACTGGCACTCATCGAAATGATGACTGTAATTAGGGATTCCCTCTCAGCTGAGGTCAATGAACGTGTTCGTGTTTTCCCCTTTAAACCAATGACTTCAGCTCTCTTACTCTGAGCAACAGCTAGCCCGGTTTTATCTACATTGTTGATGCGATCTGATGAATACTGGCGTTTTTCAAATTAATTTCTGAGAATATCAAAATATTTGTCAACATTCTCTTTGTTGAATGCAATAGCTCTAGTATATGAGTAACAAGTAGGTTTCCGCATACACAGAGTTGATCTGTGACGCTTCAAAAAGAGTTTAAGCCATTTTTTCCCGCCATGGTGGGACCAAATGGATGCGAAATATCATTACGGGCTGTTAACTGAAGAGACATTCTGCTAAAATCGCTTAGAGTTAGGCCAAAAAATGTTTCTTCCATCGCCAAACAATATTACACCAATTCGTCTTCTAAGTCTTTACAAAAAGACAAAAAAAAAAAAAAAAAAAAAAAACCGGTAGGTCTATTGTTTTGGTTCTAGCCACTTGTTTAGGATTCTCATATTTCTCATGGTAGTTGATGGATGATGGTAGTTTTTGGTGCATTGAAGGTTTTACAGACTTTCTTCCATCCCATTCGTTTCTCCCGAATCGCATTGATTAATTTTATCATGTCATGTTCATTCCAGCTTCGTCTAGACTTTTCTCACGCTCTTTGCAGACCAGTGGTGGCAGGCGATGGAGCACTCTAGGGCGACGCCATCCCCATAAATAAACGACCCGTAAATAAGGAATAAAAACAGGAAAGGATGTATAACCCAGATATAGTTACATATTAATTTCTGTACTGCTTGATTTAGTTTTATAGACTTTGTTTTGTTTGAAGCGTTTTTGCAATGCTTATACAGTGACTAGCGCGAGTTTTTTTTATTACGGAGTGTATTTTGGACTACACCAAGTCCGTCCGGGAAACCTTGCGTTTGTAGATACTGCTAGAGGTGAGACGTGCAGAGGGGAATGCTTCGAATGAGGGCGAGGGGTGCAGAAAGGTAATAACAGCTCGGTGGAATCCGAGACGCTTCATTGTTGGTTCTTTCTCCACGCGGTCTCTCCATATGGGGTCATTCAATTTCACTCCCGCCACCATATGAAAAAAAATGTATTCAGTCCTGTCTAAAATTTAATTCTGTTATATGGATTGTTTTAAAATTTAATTAAATTAGATTGTACTGCGATTTAAAGTATAACATTGTAGAGTTAAAAGGATTCAGAGCAGAAAACAAATAGTTCACTTTATATTACAATCTATGTCGGCGACTTTTGTTTGCACGTCACATAATCACAGTGCACGCGCCCATACGCAGTGCAGTGATTCACACACGTGCGGGTTAGTTCGGTACAGGTTGCGGAAGCACGTGATGTGTAAAATACCTAACATAGCCAGTTAATTCAGTGTAAGTGAAGTTATATTAGTTAGTTAAGAAATCGTAATGAACTGTATAAATAGCAAAATACAGACTTAATGCTTTAGCCACATAAGACCCTGATTTAAACCATTTTGCTGAATAAAAGGATCGGAGTATGGACTTCATCTACAAGGATATTAATCAGGTTAATTTAGTTGTAGTCAAGGTGGATTTTATTTTAGTTGAAGGCAAGCAGATGCACAATAAAATTCTTACAGTTCATTTTATACTCTTGCACATTGTTCCAGTGAGTGATGTTGATTGTTTGCATCACATACACTTTTAGACACGAGTTAGCGTTGGGCAACTAGCAAAGATAAACTCTAAGCGTTCCCATTTAAGAATTTATGTTCTTACTCTGACGTCTGAGTAAATATTGTTATAAAAAGCAGAAACTTAGAAGAAATATGTTCATGAAACACATACTTATCTATGTGCAAGTGTGTGTGTGTTAAGATTTGCAAATCATTTATTTTGTGAAAACAAAGCACAGAATAGCCGTTTGTTATAAAACCGTGTGTTCTCCACTGAAACTGTAACCAATATGCATCATCACACGAGTGCACCGTATAATATAAATGAAAGAAGGGTTCCTACTACTGAAGGGAACAATACAATGATTATTAATATAGTTTAATTTACGCCTGCCTTGGTAGATACGTTTTATTGCACGTTTTATTTCTGATCTGCACTAATGTATATGATTTGGTACGTGCTGAAAAATACATAAGGTAAACTGAACAAACGAGAAATTATATGCAGAATATTTGGTTTATATGGTTGTTTTGTTTACATTTTTTTGTTAAATTTTAGAATAAAACCTGTAATGTAAAAGTGCTTAATATGAAAACATCACCTGCCGCCTTCCAAACTTGCAAATCACCAGCCGCCACTGTTACAGATCCTTCCCTTTGCATCTACAACAAAATTAAAAACTATAATTAGGATAAATAATATGACTGGTATAGCCATTTGATCAATCAACAGCTTACGTTAGTTAATTACACTATGCATTTAAAAGTCGCGCCAATCCAAGCATTAATGGCTCTGCTGCCAAACGTATCAAGAAGGGAGGTCCTATTTGGGACGCCTAATATAAGTATGTTCGTGTTACGCTGTTTATGGCTGCATTAATATCAAATGAGAGACAAAATATATACAGGTCCGTCTTAGGTCCGATTTCGGCTACTCTCCTATAATGATGATAACAATAACAATAATAATAATAATAATAATAATAATAATAATAATAAACACCGAAATAAAAACAGAGTTGAAATTAAATACAGGATAAAGCTTACGTTAATCTGTAGCTGCATCACTGTTGGAAAGAGACGTAAAATCTGGGTCTCGACCACACGATATTCTCTCTGTCAATAATTTCATTATATTCACTTTATTTTTCTTCACAAACCTATATCCAACTTCTAGCTAAAAATTCTAAAAGACGGATCGCTTAAAAGAAGGCAAACGGGTCATTGTTAACAGAGTATGCCTTTATCTAACGTTGGCGGTTCGTTATTAAAGAAAACTCGTGCACTTTCATCTGTATTTTTCTAATCATTCTGGCGTACGTCTGTGTTCGCAATGCTCCCGCTCCCTTTGGTTCTTTAAGCGCACATGCAACGCTCCACACGGAAACACCGGTATAATCTGCCAGTGGGATTCTCCTGCATCAGTTGGTTAAAATCATGCGACACAATATGTTTCTCGCCGCTTTTAACGGCTTACCTTTAGAATGCTTCACTAGTTCAGTTTGTTGCATTTGTAGAAGCAACCATGTTTGTCATTTTACTGACTGCCTGCTCATCATTCGTGTGGATGCCGAAGAACGACACCACACAAAATTAAACGGAAACTACAACCTTCTTTAGTCTTCCTATTCAGATTATTTACTATTTCATATTAAAAGTTCCGAACTATGATTAATATACTTCTTGAAAAACCACAGCTAATCACGCATATTTAAGATGGTTAAAGATAGTGCTATGGTGTGCTTTGGTTTCCCGCTATCGCGGGCTAGTTGGTGACCACATGCGTTTACATCATGTTGGGTTTTAAGAGCGAGAGTGCAGCGATTATAGCTAGTTGTTAAAGCAGTAGACGATTAAACTGAAAGAAAAGAAGTCAGTGTTGTGGTGTGAGTTGTCGGGACCGGGTTCGTTCCTTGTTTTTTGTTGTTAACGTGAGATGCCACAGAAGCAAAAGTGCGTGCTTTCGGACGTTTTGCACCGTGAATGATAGTTTCTTTGTTTAAAATTTAAGGTGTCCCGCATTTTGTTTTTAAAATCTGGGGTCCGCACGCTTCCTAGACATCTCAACATTTTAAATAGTAGTAGAACATACCAGGGAAAGCAGCAATAATAGAATTTAGCGCCTGTTCTTACTACATACGGCACCAAAGGCGGTGGGAACCGGTGATACATGCAATGAAATGGATATTGGGAACAGAATTTTGGGAGGAAAACGTTCAAGGTACCTTGTATGGGGTACCTACCGGCATTTGCCTGGACTGAGGAAAGCCTAAAAACCAAAAACTAAATCAGAGAAGATGATCCTGTCGTCCTCCGTGGACTAGTGGTACCGTGCTAGCCTCTAGTTCCCAAGGTCGCGGGTTCAAACCCGGCGGAGGGCGATGGATTTTTTCGGGCGTAAAAATCCTTAGCATGGCTTCCTTCGGAAGGGAAGTAAAGCCGGTGGTCCCGTGTCGTAGATTTACGGCACGTAAAAGAACCTCAAGCCTGATAAAGAGGCCTCTGAGCAAAATTACTGGTCTTTCACGCCCAATATAGAATGGGACGCTAAGAACCATAGTAGTTAAAGAGCGTCCATAAAAAAAATGATCCTGGCGGGATTTGAACCGTGGACCTCCCGTTCATGAGTTCGTGCCTTAATGACCTCGCTTATCCGTGTCGATAAAGCAACAGTAGTTCACATATAACAAGACGATGGTCAGTACTGGCGCTACTTCACCTCGGAATGGTAATTAATATAAGGTACGTATCACGGAGGGGCCGTCGGAATCGGGTCAGAGCACCACAAGCAGGCCAGTCGGCCCTTTTTGCTTCCAACGTGAACCCTGGGAGGAAAGGATGAGGAGAGAGACCCGAAGGGCGACCGGATCCGGATGCCGACGGGCGCAAGCATGGACGGGGTCCCTAACGTTTCCAGATAGAACATCCGCCACCGTCCTTACCCACAAGCCACCAACCTCCAGGGTCCCCCGAAGCGAAGCTCCAGCGCTGAGGAGAGACCTGAGCGGTAAGAAACCTTTACAGAGCGCAAGCCACCGCAGCCTGGAACAGATGACAAGGAAGATGATGGGTACAGGAAATGAGAGGAAGGAGAATCGTGGTAGAAGATAAACCACCCCAGCATTCACCTGGCGACCCGGAGAAACCACAAAAACACCCATGTGCCAGAGTGGGCGGGCGCCGGGGATCGATCCCGTGACCTTCCGAATGCAGGCCACAGACGCAACCGTCTGAACCATCCCGCTCGGTCCGAGTGGTAGTTGCTCTCATTTGTATTTTACGTGCTACTAGGTGGTTCGATGCACCTTCTTTATTCCTGGGGCTCGGGAAGAAAAAGAAGGCATTTTCGCCGCACCCGATATACAACATAATTAATCTATTCAAACGATTTTCGTTCCTACTGCTAGCATTTGTTGGAGTGTTTTTAACAAACAAATGTTGGAGTGTTTACTCGCCGGCAAGATGGCCAGACTAAAAGCAGAAAGAAAACCAAATCCAAGCACAAGGTACATTCTTATAAAGCAGGTTAAGCAGAGGGTATACTCTTAACCGCAGCGCTGGTTTAGAGTACAGAATCTCTGAATATAAAAGGCGCTATTTGTGGAATGTCGCTAGAACCACAGGTCAAAGCATTTCCAATTCATTAAAGTAAGAGAAATCTATACCAGAAGTAGAAAAAAATTAACGTAATCGTAGTTTTGGAAAAATAACCATAGTTTCAGTTCCACAATAATAGTTCTCTGAGCTTGCACTACCGCGACCATTCAGCATCTTTATAATCACTTTAAAAAGTAACGCTCTAATCGTAGAGAATATGTTGGGCTACAACATAAAAATTACAAGTATGCATTTTGATGGGGGACCTTGGAACCGTCCCCGCTTCCAAGTTCCAATAGAGGGCAATGCCTGCCAGAAATTTTCCGGACAATCAGATTTAATTATAATGTTGAGCACTTGCTATGCACTGCGAAAGGGTTACGATGCTGCTACTGAAAAGTAACCATCTTCTCGCCTCTACTTATGCCTCATAAGTAGGGCTAGGATATTTATGACCTAAAAATCACCATAATATGCACAAAAAAATTTGCTGTTATGACCAAACATTTACCAAAATATGCACAATACCATAATAAATATGACCTAACAATATTAAAATAAGTTAAAATTTCTATTGTAAAATACATTAGTAAGTCAGTTTTGATAATGAACTATTTATTTGAGAATAAAATGCACATGAGAAGCAAGCTAAACTATGCAATTTGACATTCCAGTATGATTTTTATTAACATTATAGGAACATACTTAACCTATGTGCTTTTTACATCCTCATTCTACTTCCTATAAGCTCTGAGTTGCAATACACAATGAAGACCTTGTGCAAATTTTCAAATGAAAAAGATTTCCTATTGTCAGCCAACAAAGCCTTGTACTTCGAAAAGCTCCTTTCTACTTCAGCTGACACAAGAGGAGCATATTTAAATCTGAATGATTAAGAGAGAACTTTTCACCCAACAAAATCATTGAAATGGAACACTGTATAATACCCTTCTTTTTTTTCTAACACCTTTTCCATTTTCTTTGACACTTCTTTTCCCACTTTACCACAAACACCCTCTAATTTATTCATAAGTTTTTTCACTTGTTCTATCTGCTTCACTAGTGGCACTTTTGATTCCTCCAAAGCAGTTATGACAGCAGGAATAAATCCAAAATTTGATTTTATGCATGAAAGTTTGCCTGAAATTTCACCATTAGACATTAATTCTTGAGCTAGTCCAATTGAAGTAGCTTCACTGCTATCGAATGCATCAAAGATGCTTTTCACAACTTTGAAGTTCTGGTGGCAATAGTTGCAGGCATCAATCCAGGACCCCTATCTTGTCAAAATGGGAGATGGTGGCAAAGGAACGTCTGGAGCTAACAACTTCAATGCTGCTACACGTGAAGGGGCTTTCAAAAATACCTTTTTAACACACCCAATAAATTTGTCAACGTATCTGAATTTACTACGAATCTCCTCTGCAACTCGGTGCAAGGTGTGAGCTAAACAAGTCACATGCACCATTTTACTGTACAATGCTTTTAGAGAATTGGCAGCTTTCACCATATAAGGTGCAGCATCCGTTACGAAGAGAAGTACATTGTCATGCTTAACATCTTCGGGCCATATGGCACCCATAGATCTGTTGAGCAACTTAGAAATGTTGCTTTACTTTTTGTAAATGTTCGCAGTGTGTTAGAAACCTTTCGCCTGGACCATCTTCTTCCAAAGTTCCCACAATCACATTTGCAATATATCTTTCCATAGAGTCTGTAGTTTCTTCAATTGATACCCAATTTTTTTATTTACAATATGTTGTCTGATTTGTTGTATTCTTTTCTCGTAGCTTCGGCTGACAAAGTTCTTTCTTAATGTGGAAGAATCAGGAAGAGATTTGCCTGTGTATTTTTCTAAGAATTCACTAAATTTTGGATGGTTTAGTTTACTTAAGGGAATATCAGCACAAAGGAAAGCTGTACAAAGTTCTTCGCAGAATGGTGAATAAGACTGGCGGGACTCCCCTAGGAGCATTTGCTGTAGTGTTTTTTCATTTTCAATCCGTTGTACTCAACGTTTGTGTTTATCTGTTGCCAGATGCTGCTGAACGTTAAATGACTTCTCCGCAGTTACTCTTATGTCGCACAGTTTAAATAGAGTATTTTACCATCACTTGAAAATACTTTCTCATCATATTGAGACACAAACTTTTTTAGTTTTACTTGAACATTTTGCTTCACTTTAGGCAGTTTTTCTGACCTGTACTGCACACACGACTTCAATAAGACTGAATAACACAATGAGTGAATTAGACACTTGTCTGCAGTTCAGGGTCCAGAATGACTTAATCAGCTACCTGCTCATAGAGAACAATAGCTTACACAAACTCACTGATGCGTAAGGGTAAGTCCATATTGTGAATTCAAAGGAAACAGGGAAGGAAGGTAGATACTTGCCATTTTCCAGGAAACAAAATGAGGTGCGCAATTCTGAGAAATGTAACACGGAAGAAATAAATTGCATGAGAAAGTTCTTTTCTTCTTGAAAGAGAGAAAATATGACGAATATGACCATTTACTTACTAAAATATGCTCTATCAGAGAGAAATGGCCATATATGCAAAAATATGACAACAAATTACGTTAATTCATTTCGCTGTTTCATAAGAAGCATTTATATGTATTTAAGGAGCATGTCAGTCCTACCAAAAATATATGCCCTATCATAAAAATCCTAGCCCTACTCATAAGCAATGACACAGTTTGCCTTAGGTATGACACACCCATTATTCTGTATACTTAAGATCGGTAAAGAGAAATATAACTTACTTGCAGTTCAAGATAAAAATAGCACACAAGTGAATCAAGAGAATGCACAGTAAGATAATAGTAAAAAAAATACATAAATGTCTCAGGTTATTTCGAAGAATTAAATAATGCAAATTTGAAAAATGATTAGTCCCTATAAAGGTTTTCGAATATACGGTGTATAATCAGCTGGGTATGTTGAGAATTACTAAGTAATTGTTCCAAAAGAATATAGTTTGGGGAAAAAGTTGAATGCTGTAGTCTTAGAAAATGCAATCAAAATTAATTTGTAGGAGATTTTGAGGACGATAGCTGTGTGCCATTCTCTGTGATTTTAATACAGTATTTCATTTTGTAGTGCTTATTTGTAACCCGATATTTATAATCTGGTCTTAGTAATAATGTTTTAAAAAATCGTGTGTTTTTAAATAACGGCTCGCAACTTATTCACAGCTCATGGAACACCACATGCTTCAGTATTGGGTCCTCTTTTATTGATTATAATAAATAATAAATTTTAACAATTGTATATGCTGACGAGACTTCTTAAAAACAAAAAGAATAACCTCGATATTTAACTGAACTGTTGCTAATATTAATGAGGCCAAATACTGGTTCCTTTTTAATAGTTTTTTGTTGAATCAAGATAAGACTAAGATTGCACACTTAGGAATAAAAGTCGAAATGAATTTTAAACTGTTGAATTTTTAAACATTAGGTTGTTTCAAAGCTTTCATGAAAATGTCAGCAATCTGTTCCTTTTTTTTAACTACGATTTTATATGTTACTGGAATGTCTGAAATATTTACTTTAGATTATCTAAGAGGCGTTATGTGTATGGGATTCATGTATGGGTTGGGGTGCAGTCCACATTTTAAATATAGGTATATTGTTATGCCAAATAGGGTAATTAGGATTGTGTTAAGGAAGAAACTTGATGAATATTTTTAGTCACTGGTTTTTTTCAATCAAATTACTTCCTATTTATTACCTGTTTATATTTTATGATAGGCGGCGCCGTGGCCGAGTGGTTAGACCGCTCGCCTCCCACCGAGGTGGCCCGGGTTCAATCCCAGGGATCTGCATGTGGGATTTGTGGTGGACGAAGCGGCGTCTGGGCGGGTTTTCTCCGGGTTCTCCGGTTTCCCCCGCCATTCATTCCACGAACTGCTCCATCATCACCTTTCCTTTCATCCATTTCACCAACATTTCGTTTCATCTACTTCCTTCATCCCATACCAGGCATCGGGCTGATCACCCATCCTGGATGCTCTGTCTGATCCATGAGTGTCTGCTCCTCGACGGGCCTCTGACCCCAGGCACCCGCTTGTAAGTCCTGGGGGGTGTAAGTCCTACATAAGAGGAGGGTAAACAGATAATGAATGAATGAATATATTTTATGATCTGATCTTGGTACAAGTTCATTTACTTTAATATGATACTCATAGCATTAAAACACTAAATACACAAATGAAATGCTTCTAACAGAAGACTTACGTTCACCTAGGAGACACGTGTTTGTAAAGGTGCAAAACATTACAATAAATTAACCATGGATGTAAGAACATTAAGCAAGCGTAATTTTACAAGAAAACTATTTAACTGGTTGTAAATAATGTATAATATAACTAATCTACTAATGTTCATAGTTGACTATGTCTATTCATGTAAGTGGTTACGGAGTGTGAGGGGGAAAAGGTATATTGGTAAACAAGTCAACATTTCACAGTCTGGCCGCACTCCTGGCACTCAAATCCCACCGAGTCAATTCTAGGATTGTACAGGTATGTTTACGACTTCTAATGAACCTCTCAGCCAGGAATCAGGTCGAACTCCATTGGGTACCTAGTCCTTGAGGCATCAGGACAATAAAGAAGCGGGTAAACTTGCCAAAATATGAGCCAAGATCCCTTTATTTGTACTAGAATAAGTTTTATCAGTAAGTAAAACTGTTAGAACTGCACTACACCAATGAGCTAACAAGGAACAGTCAAGCCGATGACAGAACTATCCTGGCCAAAACTTTGGTTAAACCACAGTAAAATGGCCACATACATACCTGACTAAAGCCCTAATTTTATGGGACCGCAAACAAGTTAGGAAAGTAATTGATGTAATTACTGGACATGGACCCTTCAGGAAGCATCTCCAGACTATGAAACTCGATGGCAAATCTCTTCGCCGCCTCAATAAAAACAATCAGCAGAAACTGCTGAACACTTGCCTCTAGAATGTAATTATCTAGAAAGACATGGATTTACAATTTTCGAAGGATGTCCAACCTCAGGAGAAGATAATAGAAGCTTTATAGTAAAGATCTTAAACATTTTTCAAAAATCGATCTATAACTGTGAAGGTAATAGGGAGCGCACAAGAAATCTAATGATGAGGTGCCTTGTGTCTTCGACTGCTCCCTTAAACATCAGATCAAAAGCGGTTACGGACAAATAAATTGATTGATCTGACTAAAATATGATGGCTACAAAATTCCAAGCACACAAATCTATGACTTAGTGTGTATTCACAAAATATAAAACTCTGATACTAGTTTTGTAACATGGCAGAAAACAGTTCAAGGCAACATGCCAAAATTTGTAGAGCGGAAATACAGGTTACCTGATTTTAAACATATCATATACATTTTCACATCATCGAATAAATCTGTGCTTAATTCTCTTCTGCGACTCGGAAGAATCGAGAAAATGTAGTTGATAGCATGTAAGGGAATGTCTCTATAAGTAGGTCAGTAGTTCACTGTCAACTGACAAGTCATCTCCGTGTAGACAGTGTCGGTTCAGAACACACTCACGAATGGGGAACACTTTCCCTGATGTTGCATATCTATTGACGAGTACCATAAACATTAGGTCTTTTATAGTCAGTCAAGAAATCCTTATATATCGAATGAATATATTTTTAAACTAATTTATCGTTCTCTTATAACTAGATTTCGGAATTTTAGGTATGAATAAGGGACGTCTTAGCCACAGCATAATTAAATTGGAGCTAGTTTTATTATATAAAACGTATATGTACATTTGAATATGATTGTTACAAATGCAATATATACTGTAATTAGCAATACACTATATTATCAAGACTAACTTGGAAAATTTCCAGTATTAGGCTGCACTTTCTCTGCTAAAACAGTTTTAAAGACTGAAAATGTACTGACGCATTGTCTGGAATTTAAATCTCGTTACCCAGTTCGTATTGAGTTTTTTTCCACGTGCTCTGACGTTAAATTGACCAAAGACACTGTAACAGTCGGGTGGAAAAGTTAATGTATTTTTGGAATGCAAAGGGATGTTGGTGATCAGCACCACATTTTTGCCCCATCCTAAATGGCAAAATGTTCAAAGTGCATCAAGTAGGTGTAAATAACGTCACCAACATAATATGTAATATGCGGCACATTGATATTTCCTTTTCCAATTCCCCAGACTTAGGACTAGCTATGAAATTATATAGGTGTGATTAATAATGAATGGTTAAACATGTTGCGCTTTTTTTTAAATCAGCGCTTTGTTTACATATGACGCCTTTTTAATAAAATCGAAACGGGATCTTTCATCGTTTATGAATTGATGTCTTCACTTACATAGGCGAGGATATTTGTTGTTTATTTTAGCTGATCTTCTTACAAGTATTTATTGTTGAATACTTCTTACTTTGTAGGTAATTGGGGAAGTACATTCAAGAAAAGCAAAATGGGAGAGGCGTGATATAACTTGGGATTATATTTTGCATGAAATGTTTCTACTGCATTAGTTGGTCCTTTGTGCTTTGTGGAGTGGTCATTTGTCCATATGAGTAGACACTGGGCGTCTACAGAGACATAGTTCTGAAATACATAGTCACAGAATTTAGTGATGTTATCATTTTCCGGTTTTTCAATCATGAAGTTGTCAGTAAAATAATTATTCACTTCGTCAATTTGCAAAATTGGAAGCCATAAAACATGTACCATACATTTTCCAGTGTCGCAAGATTCCGCTACACTTTCGCTAAGCCTAATTCAACTATTGTGGTGGGTGGAAGTTGCATTCAAATATTTTACTATTTTGGAAAATTTCACGCATAGCATTATGTATGAACTGTTCAAATTCACTCACAGTTGTTACAGGATAGAAAGTAAAGTGTCGTGTAATACATATTTCCTGAATTTGATGGAAAACATGTACACTCTCTCAAGAAAGTATTCGTCTGCACTTTAGAAAATTCTATCACTCCAAATTAATAGAGGGAAAAATCTAACTTAGTTTGAACACAAAGATAAAATGATAATACAGTTTTGGCGGTTTTTCAGAACATTCATTTCATCAGTTTTATAAATTTTTGAAGGATATGCCAAAATTGCAACTCTTTTGTACGTGGTGTTTTCAGAATTACCTTACGTGCATTGAGTAGAGAAATTTTTGTGTGCATTTCTTGATTTTGCGGTGAAAATAGGATTTTATTTGACGCAGGAATAAAATGTCAAAGTTGGGAATTTTCAACGTTTTTTGCCTTAATTCCTCATTTTCGGCTCACTTTTTACGCCTTCACGAATTTATTTCTCACCAGTTTAAGTCACATGTCGATGAAAGTGTTGGAAGTATGCACAAAATTTGCTCTATCCAGTGGATGAAAGATCATTTTAAAAACACCACGTACAAAAAAGTTGCAATTTTGGCATATTTTAAAAAAATTAGAAGACTGATAAAATGAAGAATCTGAAAAACCGCCAACTAAAATTAAAACTAAATTGAGTTTTATTTATGGACGCTCTTTAACTACTGTGGTCCTTAGCGTCCCGTTCTATATTGGGCGTGAAAGATCTGTAATTTTGCTCAGAGGCCTCTTTATCAGGTTTGAGGTTCTTTTACGTGCCGTAAATCTACGATACGAGACCACCGGCTTTCCTTTCCTTCCGAAGAAAGCCATGCTAAGGAATTTTACGCCCGAAAAAATCCATCGTTCTCCGCCGGGTTTGAACCCGCGACCTCGGGAACTAGAGATTAGCATGGTAAAAACCACCAACTGCATTAACTGTATTACTATTTGATCTTTATGTAAAAAACAAAAAAGGATTTTCCCTCCCTTAATTCGGCTGCTAGAATTTTTTAAAATGCAGACGAATACTTTCTTGAGGAAGTGTATGTAATTTGCAGTAGATTTATTTGGCAACAACACATAGACCAATGGCTATTTGGCTAACGGCTATTTTGTAATAATTTTTTAGTCATGACGATTTTGTATTAATCAGTGTTGAGAAAACAGGTCATTTATATAAAAAAATGCCATTCAGATAAAACAACGGTTCAAAGTAAAAATGAAGAAGAAAATGCATTACTACTCGTGCTATATTCAGAGTACTGGCATATGAAGCACCATTGTTAAAAATAAATTTAAAATACGCATATATATAAGTACTGTGCCTAAAATAATTAAATACACATAAATTAAAGAGGAAATTCCAATTTATAACGCGATACAAAAATCTAGAAATGCCATCTTTGGACTTTTTCATGATTTACTCTTTCCTTAAGTGTAAAAGTTCGGACAAATACGTGAGATATCAGTAGTACATACAAAGATTTTCCTCCTCGTACTTGCAAGTTTCTCTTTGCAGGTTTTCCTCGTAGAAATCATCATCTTCTCTTAATGTTCTCTTAAGGTTATTACACGCTATTTGGCAGCTTACGTTCTGATTGCGTTCATTATTATATTGTAAATCTGATTTCTATAAGTGAGGGTTATAGTCTGACTCGATGCCCGTATATGTTTTAGTGTATCATGTTTTATTTGCACACCACCATCTGGAACAACCATCTTTACCTTTATGTTTCTGTCGGAATTTGTAGCCGTCAGTATGATGAGAAGTTTACCGTTTTGACTCATCACGTCCATGACTTCGCCTGTGGTGCTGTATGCAGTAAGAACGGTGTTAACACTACTACGAATTCTATTGGTAAAACTAGAGCACTTCGTGGGAAATCACAGCTATGAAGCGAGACTCATCAGGAACCTGCTGGGCAGTAACCACATAGAAATATCGGACAACATCGCTAAATCCATAAACATACAACAGACAAGGGGGTCCTACAGGGGGATCCGCTCAGTCCGCTGATGTTTAATCTAGCTACAGCAGACGTCGCTGGATTAATTTTTTTTTAAAGTTCCCTTGTTTTACCCAGGTTATGATACTGTGTTTTTACTGTTTTAGTTACCGCTTATTACCGCAACATACACCTATGCCCATGGCGGGACTCGAACCCGCGACCCTCAGCTTGGCGGAGCACTGGAGATATACACTCCAGCACCACGGCTACGAGGGCCGGCAATTAATGGCAGCGAACGTAAAAATACAGAGTGAGCCAAAAAATTACGAACCGGCTGCGCGGTGTTTTTCCTGTCCGCATCCTCGGCGCTCGCTGCCGTCTGCCGCTATCATAGATAGACGCGGATGAAACCATACAACATTTTTAAAGCTACTTTTAAAGTTTATGAAAGGAAATGCTGAAACTGGCCACCGTAGTTGCCCACACATTTTTGGGACCTCTTTAGGAAACTATCCATCACTCGCCGTAGTTCACGTTGAGAAATGCTGGCAATTTCCTGGTGGATATTTTGTTTTAATTCTTCCACGGTGTGTGGGTTTGTCTTGTACACTTTGTTTTAAGTTACCCCAGAGATAGAAATCGGAGGGAGTTAGGTCGGGGGACCGAGGGAGCAACAAATCTGAACTAATAATTCTGTCCTCAAACACACTTTCAATTTTTCTCATCGAAATATTGACCGTATAAGTTGTTGGAGAGTATTGTTGAAAAAATGCAAAATCACGTTCCCTGGCTGTTAATTCTCTAAACAAAGGGGGGGGGGCAAAATTGTATTCACATATGTGACTCGAAAAAAATTGGCGAGTGATCGATAGTTTTCTAAAGCGGTGCCAAAAATGTATGGACAACGACTTTGGCCAGTTTCAGCATCTCCTTTCATAAAGTTGGTAAGTAAAGCCTTTAAAAGTAGTTTTTAAAATGTTGTATGGTTTCATCCGCGCCTTTCTATGATAACGGCAGACGGCAACGAGCGCCGAGGACGCGGACAGGAAAAACACCGTGCAGGCGGTTCGTAGTTTTTTGGCTCTCCTTATACATATCTACGCCGACGACATAGCACTGATATCCACCAGACAATAAGACCTACAATTGGCTTTCGGCAGAGTGGCAGATTGGGTAGAACGAAACGAGGAATAGCCAGCCACAAAGACTTTCAGAAAGGGAGGTAAGGCGGCAACTCTATGACATAAAGGAAAACCA
Organism: Deroplatys truncata; assembly: GCA_030765065.1. Lineage (NCBI taxonomy): Eukaryota > Metazoa > Arthropoda > Insecta > Mantodea > Mantidae > Deroplatys > Deroplatys truncata. Next base: position 170,427,753 of record CM060990.1, read on the forward strand.
CTCAAGTCAGTGCCACAACTCAAGTACTTAGGAGTGACATTCCAGAAAACAGTCTGGAATGTCTGGACAGTCTTCGCTACCCACATTAAGGAAAGAGTGAACGCTGCAATAAAGGCCATGAGCGACATAACGCACCTCCGGCAGATGACGCTGAAGACAGCGCTGAAACTATTTCAGACAAAAATAGTACCGATGGGACATATGGACTAAAGAACATATGGATACATCTGAAATACAATCACCTGGCGGAACTAGTGAAGCTCTAGAACAACTATCTCAAACGAGCTATGTGCCTCTCAAAGTTCACGACCTCCCGGCTCACCTATGTACTGACGGGAGAAATGCCGTGCATACAAGATCTGAGAATGGATGTACTCTTGCCGTCAACCCCCAGCTACGAAAAACTAATGCAAGGCATGGAGAACAAGCGAAACGAGATATAGAGCGAATTCTACAGCACTGACGCGAAGGTGTACAAAGATTGGACGCAAGGCCTGTACGAACTTCGACACGTCGTGACCACGTTCGCGATACATGGCTTCCACTTTAAAGTGTGCAAGAACAGAAATTACCACCAACCAGCCCCAGAATGCGAGTGCACGTGGTGCGGCAAAAAGTGTTACAGATATGCAATGTGGTGTGAACGAAGACAGATATCACTCACACAAGTGAGTAGTGAACACTAGTGTCGGCGCTTAACAAATGCTATTTGCGCTATTCCTTTATATACACTCGCTTCCACGGCCGACATGGATGGTCAGGACTATGCGACTATCCTTAGGGATGCTGTTATCCCTAGTGTGCGGGCAGTCTATCCTGCAGATGAGGTATTTACCGGAGAGGGACACCTCGCCACTGCGATCAACTAGATCTATTGTAGCTACACCCCCCCCCCCGGGAGGCAGGCATGAAATGAAGCAGCCGCAGGAGGTCGCAGATCCGCAGGCAGATGGGATTACAGAGACGCACGGAAGTCCCTATCATTTCCAGTTCGAAACACCCGCACTCGGCCAGTAGACGCGGATCTCGCGTGAGGGCCGACGAAACGGCCTTTGCAGGCAGGCCAACACGTAAGGCCTTTGGCGGGAGAAATCTTTTCAAAGCGCAGCGACAATGCACTCTGCCTACCAAAGACGTACCACGGAACCCGGAGACCGCCTGAAACATGAAAGGGAGAGAGATGAAATGACAGGAAATGAGGCAAAGGAGAAATCGTGGTAGAATACACCAGCCCAGTATTTGCCTGCGACCAGAGGAAAACCACGGAAAACCGCATGGTCAGAGCGGGCGGCCACTGAGAAGTCGAATCCGCGACCTCCCAAATGCGGGATCCTGCAGATGAAGTGCCTGTTATTCGTATAGTGCAGGATAACAGATCAGTACACAACTTCTACGCCATGCGGAACTTGTTTGCTGAGCACCCCGATGTTCTCGTTCTTGACTGGCCACCTAAGTTACCAGATCTCAACATAATCGAGAATGTGTTGGCCAGGATGGTTCAACTTTGGCTACCTCTACAAAGAAGAACCGGAGTCCCCCTTTGGGAACACCGTCACGAAATTTGGTAACATTTGCGTTTAGAGCCACAGTTCTTCCAACAACTAAGTGATTCAGTACCTAGGCGGCTAAATCAGGTATTGGACAAGAATGAAGTTTGGACAGGTTATTAAAATAATTTCTAGTAAGAGTGTCCTCTTTGAGAGTAAAAAGCATAATTTCCTTCAGTTTTACATTAGATTGTCCATTAAAAATGCTGTTTCATGGAGAAATTGTGTAAAACATTGTTTTATTTAGTTGTATATTTAGATTGGACAGATGATTCCAATAATGTTTAGTAAATGTGTCCTCTTTGAGAGTAAAAATATAATGTATTTCAATTTTGTATTGTGTTGCGATTAAAACATTTTTTCGAGGAGATATTGTATAAAACAGGGTTTTACTTAGTTATATACTTAAACATGGTTATTATAAGTGATGACGAGTAAAACTATTGCTTAAAGTTATATATTCATATGTGAATAATCTAGAATTGTGCACGTAAAATAGGACGCCACTGCAAGTGCAAAAATGTAAATATATAGACACACACCTACTCCTTGCTGTAGATACTCCACCTGGGAAGGTCAGTAGAATGTCTCCCAAAGCTGAAGGGACGGCATACATAGAAGCGAGTGTACGTCCATGGCCATGATAACTATGAGAATGTAGACGCAAGACTGACTAGCTAGTGGTCGTGTGTTCTAATCTGTTTTGCTGAAGAACAGTTGCTACCAATCTACAGTAGATATCGACAGAACACTTGCTACCAACACATAACAATCTACAGAAAGGTTCCATAACTTTTTACTTTCCCTCCTGCGTACATACCTAGTAGGTGAGAAGGTAATGAATTCAACTAAAAAATTCAATACCGAAATTTCACCGGAAATACATGCTCTTGAGGCTCCCTGAAAACATTTTAGAAAAAGGTCCGTGTGGTGTGTTTGTGAACAGCATAACTCAAAAACGAAAAACCGGATAAACATCAAACATGGTATTTAAATTCAGTAACTTACAAAGATGCGACATGAAGATTTTAAGAAAATCCCCACCCCAAACTACCTTTTACGTGGAAGATTGTTTGAAAATTTTGATTTTCTCAAAAATGACTAACAATTTAATTAAGATACCATATAATAAGGATATTTACATTTAAAATAAAATGTATATCTTGAATTTTCTGGGAATAACCTTTGAAGTCCTCTTCGTTCCCAAGGAATTTTGTATGATCTTGTATAACTGATAAACGTTAAGCAATACACGAAAACGTACTACACAAGAAATGTAGATCTCTTTAAAATACACAATTTATTTGAAATAGCTTTATTGTAGCATCAGTCATTTCCGAGATATCCGTTATCAATGGTTCGAATTGTTCAATACTTAGCCATTCTTTTGAAGTCCTGTTGATTTTCAGTTGTTTCTTGCGATGTCACGGAAAGAGTATGGAATTTTAAGGGCAGCGTACAGCGTCCAGTTCTAAACATTTGACTATCACTATTCCCTTTGTATCTGTAAGTGTAATGCAGCTATTTCCGGAAAGGTTTATCTCGATTAAAATGAAGTAGACAGGAAAACAAACACGTAAAAATAATTTGTATATCCAGTAATAAACGATAGAGGGTAGAAAAAGTCAAGTGAATGTAACAGACAGATCTTTTTGCAGTGTTTTAATGCCCACACTGCATTACATAGGCGGTGGATACTGGTGATACATGAAATGAACTTTGGGAAGGAAACGTTCCAGGCCTAATTTGAGGGAACCTCTCCGGCATTTGGCAGTTATGGGGACTCAGGAAAAAATTTAAAATTAAAATTAAATTAAAAAAAAGAAAATAAAAAAACCCTCGCTCAGTGAAAATGGTCCTGCCCTGGCACGATTTAAACAGCATATCTCCCGTTCCGAGTTTTTGCCTTAACGACCACGGCTACCCGTGTTATGATACAATACCGGTACTGCCTCGATTTTGTTTATCGTATTACTCCTGGCGCAACCTACAAATCTTTGTGCCGCACTCTACACATGTAATTGTTATTCAACTACAGAATCTGGGTTAACCACGGCTCACATTGCATCCGTCCATGTAAAGATCTGAAATTCATTTTAAAATCAGGCTCACAGATGCGTTTTTGATCATTTTGTAAGTTCCGGAATTCAGTAATCCCAGATAATACTTAACAGTTAGTTACTGGTGTCACAGCAAGGAAAATGTTTAATTCTTACCTACTTGTTTCATATAGGGTAAAAGCACTAATTTCTCGACTTGAAACAGGGTATTTATAACCCATCAACCAGGAATGAAATAAGAAAGCTTTCAAAAGCTTTTATTTTGGCGTTCTTTTTGCTCACAATGATATGTAATGCAGCTGAAAACAATACAGAATGCGAGCACCGAACTACACACAAAAGCAAGAAGTGAATTAAAGGAGTATTAATAACTGTCGTTGTAAGATTCAAACGTTGGCCAGAGGCCAGTTAAGTGCTAGGTCTTGTTTCATCTCCACATCGTAATATCCGGGCTCAATAAACTTTCTGTGAGTGACATAAATTAGAAAATAAATATTTTTTCAAAAAGGTGCTTATTTTAGACAGTTCTAGGCACAAATAATTATACAAATAAATAAAACACACCTTTTAGGACATCCTAGGCAGTATAAAGTGCATTCAGTAGGCTGGATTGTTTCTGATTCATAAACATATACCTACTATTATGTTCCACGTTATCCTAAAATAATTAAATAGGCATTTATTTAAATCCCAAGGTCTACTTACAACTAGTAGACATATTTGTATTTACTGAAAGTATATAAAAATAGACAGGCAAAATTCACTAAGAAACGTAATAAAGAGAAATTAAAGAGGCAGTGAAATTCATGATCTATGCAACCTAAAAGCAAAATCCATAAAGGGGTTGGCTAAAAAGGCGCAAGTTTCAAAGAAAAGAGAAAATACTTGAGGTATAAAGTAGAGCGATCTTTCCATTGCACTACTCTATACCAGAATATCTGTTACAATAAATTATCCTTTAGGGTATAGGGTATACATGAAGGGGGACACCTCGCGCACTGCGGCCTACGGGAGATCTATTGCGGCTACCACCCCAGGAGGAAGGGATGAAGTGAAGGAACCACAAGAGGCTACAGGCCGCAGGCATACAGGCCACAGAGATGCGCAGAAGTCCCTAACAGTTCTTGGCTCAAAGACCCGTCGCACTACTGGAGCTGCGCAGAGAGGGCGAGGGACGACCCTTTTAACCAAGAAGTCTTCTAGATCCATGGGGAAAGCTCTTTCCTTTGAGCAAGCATTCGCGCCATCTGTCCGGCACCGCTCTAAGCCACGAAATCGAGAAGCACATCGGAAACATGAGAAGGAAACGGAAAGAAAGAGAAATGTAGGAAAGGAAATCGTGGTAGTTGAAAAGCCACATCAGCATTCGCCTACCGAATCGAACCCGTGACCTCCTAAATGTGAACCTCACACATAACCGTGGAGCCATCTCATTCGGTAAATCATCCTATAATTCACAAGGTTTCCGAAGGCGAAACCTTCGGCATATTGTCACGCAAAATATTTTATAGTGATTTTTAAATGCAGTGATTATAAGCACTGCAAGTTGGCCTAAGATTTCTGAAGATATATGCAATTTACCTTCAAAAGCAGTTTCAGAACAATATAGTTGCTTTCGGATATGACGATGTCAAACCATTAGCAACTGTTTATGACGATTTCTCGGCGTTCCAGCCGAGTGAAGTTCAAGCTGAAATCCAAACCTTCGGCTACCTGAACTCTGTGGTCCTCTTCATGGTAGTTGGATTTCAATTTGAGCCCAAAAAGCTTTAAATCTCAAACATTAGAAATCAATTTAAAATAACCTGCTTTTATTTGACTTTTAGAGAATTCCCTGATTTGTTCAAAGTCAGCATTTGAACGCACTCAGGCCATATAATGCTTATAGTAAGAACATCTAATGCGCTTCCTGGTAAAACCACTTGTATTTCAGTATTGTGGTAGGCTTTAGAAACTCAAACCCCAGAAATGTTTTAAAGTTAATGAATGTAAAAACGAAAAGAATTTGTGTTTTCTAGGCTAAAAGGAGAGGAATTGATTCAAAGGCTTGTTTTAAGATAAACAAAGTGATTGGGCAAAAGTTCATTAAATAGGCAATTATAGTCCTAGATTTTAAGCTTCCAAAAATGGGAAACAAGATAACTTATAATTCTGGGATTCTAAACAAATAAAATAGTTATATAATAGTATATACATAATATAATAGTTATATATAGTTAAATAAGTTATTAATCATATCCAGGCACCTAAACTCAACTACACTCGAACTCGGCCGCTCCGGATTACTAACAGACACAATATAGGTTACACCATAGATGTGGCTATACAGAATAATTTTATGTCAGCGACGATAGGCATAAAAAAGTTAAAAATAATATAAGATTTTAAAACTGCTGTTTTGGATTTCAACTATGACTATTAGCCCGAGCGAGATGGTGCCGCAGTAACGTGTGAGGCGCGCATTCGGGAGGTCCCGAGTTCAATTACCGTTGTTCCAGCCACTCTGACCTTGGGTGTTTTCATGGTTTCCCTAGATCGGTAGGCAAATGGTGGTGTGGTTCCTCTTCTACCACGAATTTTCTGTCCCCATTATATCCTTTCATCTGTTTCATCTTCATATGCTGCATGGTTGTAGGATCAAGTGACGACTATTGGTGCGTTGCTGCGGGATGACAGAATCTGCCCTGTATAAAGATTTTTCCCTGGCGTTTGGCTGGTCGGTTGGGGCCTCTTACCGGAAGCAGCTCATTTCATTTCGGGACCACCAGGTTAAGATGCCTAAGGTCGGATCGCGCCGCCGTCAGGATTGGTGTTATTCGGGAAATGTTAGGGATCCCTTCCTTGTTAGCATGCATCGTCGTTCGGATCTGGTCGCCTTTAGGGTCTCCCCTTCATCCTTTCCTCCTAGGGACCTCGTTGGAAGCAAAAAGGGCCTACGATGGTGTATGTGCGGTGTTGAGCTCCAGAGGCTGGAGACCCCTCCGTCTGACTTATTCTAATCCTCCCTTTGTTGAAGTGATTAAGTGTAAAAGGGTGGTACTTTTTAATAAAATTTTAAGTTAAGCTTCTTTCAAACTGATAATCAAACCTTGCGCTGATGTAGCTTTATATACATACCTTTTAAGGGGAGATTTTTACTCCTGGAGAAAAAGTAGCTTCACAGCATTCTCCAAAAAGGGAAAAACATGATCCCGTTCATAAACGTAACGTAGATTCATATTATAACCAGAGAATAATATATACGCCGACACGAGTAGCCGAGGTCGTTAAGGGAAGGGCTCGTGAACGGGAGGTCTGCAGTTCAAATCTGCCAGGCTATCCTCCCTGAGTGAGGTTTTCCTCAGATAAGTGGCAAGCGCTGGGAAGGAACCCTCGACTTAGGTATGGAATATTTCCTTCCAAATTTTCTTTACCACTTACTTCATTCCATGTTACGCCAATGTCACCGCCTGTGGTGCTATATGAAGTAAGAGCGAGCGTTAAACCCTATTCAAAATGTCCTGATTTCAAATTTTGTGTTTAAAACTTTAATTTGAAAAACTGCATGCTATATTTATACAAAACCTTATCACTTACCACAACAAAACATTTTGAAAGACTGTTTAATTGTACAAGAAAAATGTGTTCACTCAAATAATTGGCAAGGTGAAATTAGGCACCAACTTACAATAAATGGTGTGGGTGATACATGGATGGCTAGGAAGAGAGGGTAAGTTGACAGGATTCTGGGAATTAATTAGATGCCAGTTGGAAGATATGGGCAGACAGAATATATGGGCAACGTTGAAAAAAAAGGGTCTCTAAAATGTTATAGTGATTTTGGAAGTAATGATGGGAAAGATACGTATACCGAGATATGTAATAGGGATCAAAGAGAAGGTGTTGCATGGTTTAAACTAGGGGTTTGGAGATTAAAAGTTTACAATGGAGGGACAGAAAAAGGGATTTTTCCCTATATGCGGGTACAAAGAAGAAATGCAATCCACATTTTTGTAGAATGCCAAGACATGGATGTCTGGAGGAAAGAGTTTTATTTCAAATAAATGATTGAGATTGCCAAAATAGCAATAATTAAAAGAACACTATAAACAATCTCAGATTTTTAATTTAGGAGAGTTCTTATTTGAGTTAAGAAGAAACGGATCTTGTCGGTAAATTAAATCGAAGTATGTAGCACAAACTAGTTTGTTGATGATTACATATAAAGTATAATCATTGTTTGGTAACAGCAATGTATGAGCTATCAAGAATAGTTTTAGAATAGATTTTTTATTATTTTGAATGGCCTGGAATACAACCTGGGTTAGCTCCAGACCATATACACACTGTAAAGAGCTTAGTACAAGTAAAGAAATATACAATAATTTTAAAATTTAGTACTTACGTTTTAAAACATAATCTCAGCTTAAAAATCCACAACTAATACTGAATAGTCTCTCATATAACGTGCTTAAAATTTTCAGCAAATGTAAACCGGCAATGTACCAATCATCTATTCCCATGTTACAAATTCCGGACTAGCGCTTGCAGCCAAATTACTCCTCCACAGTCGCTCTCTTTCCACATTTCTCATGCGCTTTCCCCTCTTCCCGCATAACTGCAAGTTGTTTGTGGGTAGAAGTTTACCTTGCCTGTCCTTGTCTTAGCAGGTAGTATGATTCAGCCCGTGTAATAATCAGCTGGATACTTACTTAACATCTAATGAGGGAATCTCTCCCTCCCTCCCTCCCTCTCTCCCTCCCTCTCTCTCTCTCGTGTGTACACTGTGCGTTTATACATTTAAAGGGAGATTAAAAGTATATCTCGCTAATGTTAAATTTATTAGCTTTATGACCCATGGCCTTTTAAACTATTTAAGATATCAGATTGAAATATTTAAAGGTTTTAGATGAATACGTTCCTAAGTTCTCTCCCGTGTCGTAGATTTACGGCACGTAAAAGAACCTCAAGCCTGATATAGAGGCCTCTGAGCCAAATTTCCTGTCTTTCACGCCCAAGATAAAATGGGACGTTAAGAACCATGGTAGTTAAGGAGCACCCATAAATAAACGCTCTATTTTCTTTTCTAAGATCACTTGTGCACTTCTATATAATAATGAGGGTAATTAAGGAAGATAGGATTTTTTTAATTACACATTTTAAAATAAAATTTATCAGCAATTAATTTTTTAAAATACAACTAACCAACTTATTAACACCAAAGTAGATCCATAACAGAACTGGATTATTGCCTTTATCATCCAAATCTTATTGAACTATCTTCAATAGTTGCTGAGAAAATGGATCATTTATATCAGAAAATGTCATTCAGAAAAAATAAAAACCTATTCAAAAGTAAAAATGAGAACAAAAAAAAAACAGCATATATATTTACAAAGAAAAAAAACACATTTCTGGGACATATGGACGCTGTCATATTAAGAAGTGGTACTAATATGAGGAATTATAGAGCGAACCTTCCCCTAAAGGATGCGCTAAAATATACCTCTCTACTCTAAAGAGTATAGGAGTAATGTTTTTTTCTGTGAAATGGTGTGAAATTCTTCTTCAACTGATTACCCTCCTTATTTACACGCAAATGCCTTGGGTCAGCAGCTTGTCGAGGAGCAAACAAACTTTGGCATATCCAGGATGAGTGATCAGCCGAATGCCTGGTATGGCGGTAAAGAAGAAGGAAATGAAATGTAGTGATGAAAGAAGGGATGATAGGAACATTTGCGGAACAAATTATCCAACCCAGCATTTGCCTAGCAACCGAGGAAAACCGCGAAGGAATCTTTGGTCAGATTGGCCGGCATCGGAGGTTTGAACCCGGAACTTCCCGAATGCGGGCCACAGACGTTACCGCCTGAACCATTCCGCTCGGTGATATAGAATTCAGAGCACAAAATGGCAGATGTAAATTTTTAAAAACACATTTAAAATATGCGTTGTGCCTACAATGAAACACTACATGTCAATTTAAAGAAAAAATTCCAATTTATAACCGGGCAGAGGTTTTGGTAAGAAACAGAGCAATTCTGTTACCGCAAGGAGTATAGGTGACGTCAGGTGCTGTGACATGGAGAACTGTGGCGATTAATATGCCTAAAGTAAAGAAGAATGACACACCAAAATCATCATTACAATTAGCATTCTTTGTGGCGAAATTTGGCAAGGAAAAATTCAGCACAAATGGCGAAACCATCAAATGCAACCTATGTCACATAGAACTCAAAGGAACTTTAAAATATCATGTTAAACCACATTGTAGCTCAATGAAACACAAGGAACATGTGACATTATTAGAAAGAAACAATAAAGAAAGCGGACTTTCAACCTCCTGAGTCCAAAAATACAGATTGGGCGTTTTAGAGTAACAAGAGGATAATTTTTTAAAAAAGGTACAGCTTTGAAAATGTCTGTTTCGTAATTTTTATAAACAAACATATTAACAGAAAAATGTCTTTGGAAACACAATTACGCAAAATATACCTACCAATAGCCTATTAAAATTAAATTCAGTTTTATTTATGGACGCTCTTTAACTACTGCGGTCCTTAGCGTCCCATTCTATATTGGGCGTGAAGACCGGTAATTTTGCTCAGAGGCCTCTTTATCAGGCTTGAGGTTCTTTTACGTGCCGTAAATCTACAACACGGGACCACCGGCTTTACTTCCCTTCTGAAGGAAGCCATGCTAAGCCTATGACAAATGCCTAAATTCTATAAGAGGCACAAGAGCAGATAAAAAGTTTCCTATCTATAGGCGAAACTAAAAGTGCTGCTAATATGCTAGCCGCTAATGATGTTATATGAACCGCGATGCCTGATGCTCCAGGTAAAATATTTCTCTTAATCTCCAAATAGATGGGAAAGGTTAATTATTCTAGTTACTCGCTTGTTAATTATTCCTTGTGTCTCTTGTGACCTGCTGGAAGTAAGGAATAAAATGTTTCGCCACTGCTTACCGAAGAGGCTTCTCATATGAAGAAGGCTGCCACATTAATACAGCAATCGTATTCACATTAATACATTAAACATGTCTAGCGCAGTCTCGTTACTTAGTTGCGGAAGCAATTAGAGACTGTTTTCGGACGTTGCTACCTTTATAGCCAACGTGAAAAGGATAGTTTGCAAGGCACCCTCAAAAAACAAAACATTTAAGGTGATGGCCCTGGAATTCCCTTGGCTCCACAACCAATTGTAACTCCATGGGGGACATAGCTCCAGGCTGCAGTATACTATGCACAATATTACGGCAACGTTGTTAATGTAATTAATGCCTTTGATGAGAGAAAAATGCCGCTATACGTGCAACGAAGGAAGTAGTTTTACCAGATTTGCTTTAAGATCTTTCATATATTCAGAATAATTTCAGTAGTATTGCAACTACAATAGCATATGCATTTGCAAGCATATACACTAGAAATATCAGAATCTCTTGAGGCAATAGAGCAGGTTTCAGAAACACTGAATAAGGTATAAAGCTGGAATTCTCTAAAGAAAGGTTGACAAAGAAACTTAAAAGTATTGTAGAGAAGAATTCAAGATACGCAGAAATGTGTAATACGAGGGACGCGTTACTGATGCAGGGAATCTCGAGCAAGTTTGATATTTCGTTTTTTCTTTGTTCCTACTTATGTCTGGTGGTATGTAACACAGTTTCTCAAAATATAACAACTTTTCTGCGTGCTAATTGTATGCTATTTAGTTCCATGTATTTCGAAAATACATTATTGTACATTGTAAAATTCACGATTTAACAGAAAAGCCAATGCAATGATTTCTGTACATTAATACCTTAATTACATAATTAAGTAATGTAAGAACGTAGGTTTTCACGGCCGGTGTCACAATTATAACTAATATGATTTTCCGGGCTGTTATGCCGTGGTCTGCTGAAGAAAGATTTCCCAGACGTTTCGTCCACAACTGCGGTGGACATCTTCAGTGGCGCGGACGAAGTCTTCTCGGTGAAAGTATCGCAGCGTCCATCAGACGCTGCGATACTTTCACCGAGAAGACTTCGTCCGCGCCACTGAAGATGTCCACCGCAGTTGTGGACGAAACGTCTGGGAAATCTTTCTTCAGCAGACCACGGCATAACAGCCCGGAAAATCATATTAGTTATAATAATTAAGTAACTTTATAGCACTCTACATATCTACATGGTTTTCTACCGATACTACGTAGTCCTGATATACCTGCTTTCGAAGCAGGCTGTAGTGCCCCAAAATGTCCATTGTTTATAGAGAACACTGCGAAGTCGCAGTCGCTTCCACCTTACCTCGCCACCAACCCTCGGTGCGTTCCTAACTTGATGGTTAACTCCGCCTTTAACTACATTGGTCTTATCGGCGGCCTGTTTCTTTTGGAACTTATTGCCTATTGGCAATGGTGTTAACTCGTGTAACTCTTGTCGTTGGGTTTCTTGCACTTTTGGTTTTTAATCATTAGATCAGACACACATTCACATTCTTATTCATACTTCCAGACTCTGGGGAGGATAGGAATTAATCTTGGATAGAGAAAAATTTCCACCCCCTGCCGGGAATCGAACCCGGGACCCCTCGCACATCAGGCAGTTGCTCTACCGTCTGAACTACGGGGCCAGCCTAAATAGACTTGTCAACGGACACAGCTGCAGATACTGGTCAGATATAAATTCGAAATGGACATAGGAGAACCACACGCAGTATCCAGAGCAACTTAATATTTGGGCTGGTGTTGTTGGTGACCATTTTATTGGTCCTTTCTTCCTTAGAGAAATGTTAAACAATGGCGGACACCTGGATTTGCTTCAAAATCAGGTAGTACCGGTCATAGCAAATTTGTTTTCACATTCAGTCAACCAATGGCTACCTATAAATGACATCTACTTTTTAAAAAAGATGGAGCTCCAGCTTACCGTTGACAGAATGCTCAGCAGTATTCAGACCAGGTTTTTCCAAAACGATGGATTGGTAGCAGAAGTCACTTAGAGTGGCCAGTAATATCCCCAAATTTGTCGCCAGTAGGTTAGTCAGAGGAATTTTGGCGCAGAAAATTGCTTTTATATGGAAAGAGATAGAAAAATCGAGGAGAGGTGCTAGTTAGGCTGGAGTTGAGGGGTAGAAAATTCGTTTATATGGGAGGGAGAGAGAGAGAGAATACGAGGCGAGATGCTAGGAAAGGCTGGGATTGAAGCTACTCGTACTTAGGGCTGTTTTCCAGGAGGGAGTAGCAATTTTAGGAGGTATTTAGAACATTGGCGCAGCTATAGCTATTTGGGGAAAGTACTTATAAACCATTCAGGTTGTTATGACAGCATTCCGAAGGTATTGGGGCGGTGAAATAGGCATTTAGCATCCTTTTACAGGCTTTTAGAACATTCAAGAACATTGGCAGGGATGTTTCAGGCATTTCGTAACATTTTCGAAGGTGTTTTAGAAACTAGAGCAGGTATTCCTGGTATTGTTACAGGTTTTTAGAGCATTTTGGAACATTTTGGTGTTTTATGCAGTTTTAACGTGTTTTGACAATTTTGCAGACATTTTGGAGGGGTTTGGTTGGAGTATTTTAGTCTATGGATCAATATTACCACAGGTACTTTGGGGTAATTTCATGAGTAGTTCACGACATTTTGAAGGTATTTTGGTAATTTCATAGATAATTCAGGTATGAACACAGGTATTTTGGGACAATTTTATAGATAATTCAGACATCAACACAGGTATTTTGGGGTAATTTCATGCATAATTCTGGTATTCACACCGATGTTTTGGGATAATTTCATGGATAATTCAGGTATTAACAAAGATATTTTGGGGTAATTTTATGGGGCATTCTGCTATTAAGACAGGTAATTTGACGCAATTTCATAGGTAATTCATGTATTAACACGGGTATTTGGGGGTAATTTCATGGGTAATTCAGGTACTAACACGGGTATTTTCAGGTAATTTCATAGGTAATTCTTTATATTAACACGGGCATTTGGGCTAATTTCATGGGAAATTCTAGTTTTAAGAGGTATTTTGAGGCAATTTTATGTGTAATTCATGTATTAACACGGGTATTTTGTGGTAATTTCATGGGTGATTAAGGTACTAACACAAGTATTTTCAGGTAATTTCACAGGTAATTCTTTACATTAACACAGATATTTGGTTTATATTTCATGGATAATTCTGGTATTAACATGGGTATTCTGAGGCAATTTCAAGGGCAATTCCGGTATTAACACAGGTATTTTGGGGAAATTTCAAGGGTAATTCAGGTATTAACACAAGTATTTTAGATAATTTTATGGGTAATATGGTATTAACACAGATATTTTAGACAATTTCATGAGCATTTCGGACACCGGCATAGGTATTTTGAGCTTATTTTATGGGTACTTCAGAGTACTTTGATGGTATTTATGACTTGTTTTATCGGCATTTCGGGGTACTTTTTTGAAGATTTAGATAACTAGAACCGGTATTTAGCATATTTTAGTATGTTTTATTGTGATTTTCTCTCGTATCATACCTGTTCTGTGATGTTTTGCAGTCATTTCTCTCGTTTTACAGTCATTTCTCTCGTTTTACAGTCATATTGAATTCTTTTATGAACTTCTGTGTATTCTAATGCAAACATACAATAAACTATATATGTATAACAGTCTTTCTAAGACATGCAGAACTATCTAAAAGAAAGCGTAGTTTGCCCTGGTATACATCTCTATTTATGACTCGATAATCAAAAAAATCTGTATCCATATACATAAGCTTCAGATTTTCAGCTCCGTCAGCACGAAAGAACTGCATACATCCATCTCGATCACAAACACCATAACTCGAGACTAACGCAATAAACTTCACTCACCATAATAGCGAAAGTGCAACAAATAAAAAAAGAAAGAAAGAGAGAAAAAACAGGCTACCAGCAAAGTGCAGTAAACTGTCAACAAAAGACTCTTCACAGTTGATGTCAGCACCCATACACTCATCGTGATAATTTAAGGGTAATGGCATAGTCATTAATCCTTTTTCTCATTAGTGATAGTAGACAGTATGCATTTACTTGGACGATGTTAGCTTTAAATTCCCTTAAATTCGAGTGTAATTGTTTTGAAGTTACACAAATTTTAAGCTTTCGAGTTGGACCAGCTAACGTTTTGTCAATAAACGTATTTAGTAATGTAATTCTCAGCAATAATAGCTTTCCCCTAAGCTTTATTGCAGCCTTCTAAGTGCCACAGTTTCGAAAATATTCGAAACCGACTGGATCCAACACCCTTGGCAATTATCATTATAATGACATTTAAAGACTATTACATCTGTTTATTTTACTTTTGTTACTTTAACCGTATTTGTACCAGAGTTATTAAATTAGAAATAAATTCTTTTGAATCAGTAATCGAATCGAGCATGTTAGGAAGAAAATTATTTATAATCTTAATTTTATATGTCAAACACAACCATATTCACTTTACGCCGTCAATCTAAATGGTATAATCTAGGGTACAGAAGAAAATTAAATAAGTCATGAAACATCGGGATTCGAACCAAGACTATTTGAACTCTATTTGTTCACGGTATTGATTGCAGGTAATGGTAGCTACAATCCATAGTCGCAACTCTTTAGCACCAATAGTTCCGGAGATATTTAAGTTTTAACATTTAAGACTGGAACCCGGGACTCTAGATACCAGCATATATATTCATAACAGCTTGCATAATGCTTTAAATTTAATACAAATTATTTTACGTCTTTATGTAAATTTGCTCAGGAGCAATACGACATCAAAGTTATAACTGTGTTCTGGATTCGAACTAGGAGTCTTTCTCAACTTAGCATGATAGATGCTTGTAGGCGAAGGATGTAATTGCTTTTCAGCCCATATCTTTAGCTCTTTTTGTTCAGGAGATAAAAGCAATCAAAGAGTAGTGATGAATTGTTGACTCCATTCCATTTAATATGCAAATGTATGCAAAGTTATGCAAGTCCCGCAAATATATGCATGCCACATCTATCAATCATGTCTAATTCGCATAACCCGCCCCCTCATTTTTATGAATTGCATATAGACCATACATTTACGTGTCAATAATCTCATTTTGCAGGAGCGTATATTAAGATGGCTAGCATCTTAAGGAAAGGAACTACAGCAAGGCGGTAAAAAGCTATTACATCCATCGCCTACAATGCATCATTTACATTTGGTAGAGGACTCCTAGTTTGAATCCAGGACTCAGTTATAACTTTAATGCCGTATTACTCCTGAGATAATTTATACACGGTGGAACATTTAAGCTGGGAATGTACAATATCTCCAAAACTAAGCGTTGTAGAAAGAAATTTCTTGAATAAAATTTGCTTGACATTCTGAGGGAAAGTAAATGCCGTTAGTCGTATTTTATTTGGAGGACGTTGTGATGGTCATTTTAGGGTCAATTAATTTTTTTTAAATGGGAACTTGCCTTTTTGTGCTGTTTTATCACTCCTAATAAAAAACTAAACAACATTTATAAAAAGCATTTTGCAGTTGTTCTCACATCAATGTAAATAACAACCAAAATTCGGAATTGCTATGTATGAAGAGCGCAATGAATGGTTGGACCATCCATGGATGATCACTTGAGGGTCAAGTTACGTTTCGTAATTAGGAACCGACATTTTTTATTTTGTTTCCTTATTCCTCATCATAAAATAAGAAGCTGTTTATAAACTATTTCCTAATGAGAAAACAACCTACAAAATGTAGGTTCCCATTTAAAAAAAATGAAATTGACCCTAAAATGACCATCATAACGTCCGCAAAAGAAAAAGGAACACGACTAATGGCATTTACTTTCCCCCATAGTATCTAACAACTTTTATTAAAGACATTTCTTTCTACAACGCTTATTTTTTTTGGAGATATTGTACAATCTCAGCTTAAATGGTCCACCCTGTATAAGGACGTCAAATAAATGTTATTAAATTTGAAGCATTATTTAAACTGTTCTGAATATATTCTGGCATCTAGAATTCCAGATTTGGGTCTTCAGTCATAAAACTTGAGTATCTCCGGAACTAATGGTGCTAAAGAGTTGCAACTAAGCTGGGATTGTAGACATCATTATCTGAAATTAATACCGCGAACAAATATAGCTGAATAAGCCTTGGTTCGAATCCCGATCCTTCAATGGCTTCTTTAATTTTCTTCTGTACCCTAGATTATACCACTTAGATTGACGGCGTGAAGTGAATATAACTGTGTTTGGCATATAAAATTAGTATTATAAATAGTTTTCTTCCCAGCGATTCGTTTATTTATTGGACGAACTTTACGTCTAAATATAATATCTCTTGTGCAAATACGCTTTATCTACAAAATATAAAGGAAACGGATGTTCTAATCTTGAAATGTTGTTATAGTGATACTAGTTGTTTAAGATTCTTGGATTGAGTCCCCCAGAGTCGGTTTCGAATATCTTCAAAACTGGGGCTCTTAGAGGGATGCAATAAAGTTTAGATGATAGCTATTGTTGCTGAGAATTAAATCACTAAATACATTTATTGATAAAAATTACTAAGTTCGCCTCTTGTAGCTTAGAATTTGTGTAACTCGAGTAGGTATAGTACCATGGAATTTAAGCAAAAACTAAGATTTTTAGTTAATTTAAAGCTCATTATGTTCAAGTAAGTGCATTTTATCTACTATCACTAATGACAAAGAGGATTAATGATTATGCTATTACCCTTAAATTATCACGGTAAGTGTATGGGTGCTGACATCACTTGTGAGGAGGCAGTTGTTGATTGTTTGCTGTACCTTGGAGGTTGGCCCTTATTTATTTCTTTCTTCTTTTATTTGTTGTACGTTTATGATTATGGTGAATGAAGTTTATTGCATTAATCTCGAGTTATGGTGTTTATGATGAGATGAACGTATGTAGTTTTTTTGTGTGGTGGCGGAGCTAAAAATCTGAAACTTCTGTATATGGATACAGATTCCTTCATCAATCGAGCCACAACTACAGGTGTACTGCAGGACAAAGTATGCTTTCTTAAGCATCCAGATAGAGCTGATTATCCTGCAAACCATATCTGCAACTCCGCGAAAAACATAAAGGTTTTGGGAAAATTTATAGATGAAGCTAATGGTAAAAGTCATCCATCGCTTTTTCGGACTACGACCTAAGATGTATGCACTAGATATCCATGGCTCTGTGATAAAAAGAGTTAAAGCTATAAAACGTAGTGCCATTAAACAGTACATCGCATTTCATTGTTATGCGGACTGCTTTAAAACCAATGAAATAATAAGAACACCTATGAAGTTGTTCCTGTTTCAACAGCATATTGTTACATCAGTACCAGTGAATAAAATTACGTTGATACGTAATGAGATGAAAGAATAATCGCAGAAGATGGAATATCAACATATGCATATGGGCATTACAACATTGTAAACAGCGTATAAGAGAATGTGACTTTGATCTGAAGATAACGATTTTCTCCAAGAGTCTACAATTACAAAAATGGAAGTTTACTCAAGTGCTGCGCATGCAAGCAAAACGTCTCATGAAGAAAGAAGATGGAAAAGGAAGGAGTTAACTCTGCCATAGGAGTAAGTTCTAGTGCTAGTCTCAAGCCCAGATAAAGAGGAGAGGAACCTACCCTTACAATCCTTATCTAATGAAGGATCGATTAACTTTATTATAAACCTAAATAAAACTTATGTCACCTCGTGGAGCCACGAAATGTAATCACATAAAACAACAAACTGAATAAAACGTTATAATGTATCTTAAAACACAAGGATGGGTTAGTTTTGACTAGTTTTATGCCTTAGAAAGACTGTTACCCATTCATAGTTTATCGTATGATAGTATTAAAATATACACAAGTGCATAAAAGGATTCAACGTGACTGTAAAACGAGAGAAACGACTGCAAAACACCACAAAGCAGGTATAATAGGAAACAAAATCTCTATAAACATGATAGAATGTCTTAAAAGTATGCTAAATACCTTTTCCAGCGTTCTAAATCCTCAAAAAAGTACCCGAAATGCCTATAGAAGTAGCCATAAATACCGTCAAGGTACTCTGAAGTCCCCATAAAGGAAACCTAAAATACCTAGACGGTATCCGAAACGCCTATAAAAGCGCCCAAAATACACTCGTGTGCAAAACCTAAGGACGAAAGCAATATTCGCATGCTGTGACACTACCAAGTAACATAGCTCGATGGAACTTGAATCATGCATAGAGGGAACTGCTACGGTATGCTACAGTAGGCAACTAAAGGAAATGTGCAATGGGACCATAAGCTACACTAAGGTCAATAAGACATATGATGGCTTTCTAGATTTACAGAAACAGATACATGGTGCTTAAAAGGATGTATGATCACCACGGACAGCAATGCATGCTCTGCATCGTGCTCCCACGCTGGCCACAAGGTTGGTAAGCAGTTCTTGTGGTAGGGCGTTCCATTCCTCCACCAGCGCTGTTGACAACTGTTGGATGGTCTTTGGTTCATGTGGATGTGCTGCAATGCGTCTCCCCAAATAATCCTAAACGTGTTCGATGGGATTTAAATCGGGGAACGGGCAGGCCATTCGCCGAATATCCTCTCGTTCCAAGAGACCCTACACCTGCGCTGTTCGATGCGGTCGCGCATTGTCATCCATAAAAATGAAGTCAGGGCCGACTGCACCTCCGAAAAGACGCACATGGGGAAGGAGTACAGTATCACAATAACGTTGACCAATGAGCGTACCGTGTTCAAAGATTTGGAGGTTGGTGCACCCATGCAACATTATTCCTCCCCAAAAAATAACTCCCGGACCACCAAAACGATCATGTTCAAGAATGTTCCTGGGTTCATTACGTGTTCCCACCTCTCGCCAGATGAGGGTACGTCGAAAATCACTACTTAGACTGAATCTGCTCTCATCCGAGAAGAGCACGCGACCCCATTCCTCGTTGGTCCAATGTTGATGCTCTTGGGACCATCGCAAACCGTGGCGCCGATGTGCGGATGTCAATGGAACACAACGCACTGGCCGTCGGGCAAAGAGACTACCTCTGTGTAGTCGCCGTGCCACTGTATATCGTGAGATTGCGTGGCTAGCTATCCTGTTAAATGTGGTTGCCATTGCACCCGCTGTTTGGCGTTGATCTCTACTTGGCTGTTGTACAATGTAGCGGTCATCTGCTGCTGTAGTTGAGCGTGGTCGACCACCTTCTATCCTTGGGACAGCAGTGCCTGTGGTTTGGAAGGTTCCTCATGCACGTGAAACAATGCTGTGAGCAATTCTAAACTCCTGAGCAACATTCGTCACACTTCGCCCTTCTTCCAGTTTCCCGATGATTCTTCCCGTGTGAAGTCATTCAAATGGTGTCTACGGGCCATGTTGCAATGAAGAACACCACCACAGTGCACCGCAACAGCTCGCTAATTGCCACACATCGTCTTGTCCTGTTTCAACTGCCCCGTGTTGCGGGACCAGACCCACTTGGCACTATAGGCTCGCTACACTTACGCCATGTGACGCCCAGTTTTCTGTGTACGTGTAAGAGACCGCTGGCAACATGGTCCCGCACCTTCATCTACTTCCACCAAGTAGTTCATTTGTTATGTTACTTTACCCATCTCGTCCTTAGGTTTTGCACACCAGTGTATCTATGCAGGTGTCCGAAATCACCACGAAATTGTCTAAATACCAGTGTTAATACCACATATACCCATAAAATTGTCTAAAATATTTGTGTAAATGCCTGAATTACTCCTGAAATTGCCCCAAATGCCTGTGTTAATACCCGAATTACCCTTGAAATTTCCCCATAATATAGGTGTTAATACCAGAAGTATCCATGAAATTACGCCAAATACATATTTTAATTACCCGAAATACATGTATTAATATGAAATTGCTCCAAAATACCTGTGTTAATACATTAATTTCCCATGAAATTGCCTCAATATATCTGTGTTAATACCAGAATTACCCATGAAATTACCCCAAGATAATTGTGTTAATACCTGAGTTATCTATAAGGGTATCCTAAAATACCTGTGATAATACCAGAGTCATGTATGCAATTACCCCAAAATACCATGCTAATACGTGAATTATCTAAAAAGTGAACAAAATGCCTTCAAAATGGCGTGAGTTACTCTTGAATTTGCCCAAAGCTACCTGTGCTAATACCTGAATTACCCATGAAATTGTGTAAAATACCTGTGTTAATATCTGAATTGCCCATGAAAGTACGCCAAAATACCTGTGTTAATTCCTCATCCAGAGCCTAAAATACCTTCAAGGAGTCTAAAATACTCTAACCATAACCCTCTAAAATGCCTGCAAAAGCGTCAAAATGCCTTACAACTGCATAAAATGTCTTCAAAATGTTCCAAAATTCTCTAAAAATCTGTAACAGTGCCAGAAATTCCTGCTCTAGTTTCTAAAGTACCTTCAGAATATCTCGAAATCCTCTAAAATCCTGTACTAATGCCATGAAAATACCTGTCCAGTTTCTAAATTACCGTAAAAAATGCTATGAAATGCCTGAAATGCTCCTGCCAGTGATCCGAAATGTTCTGAAAGCCTGTAAAAGGATGTTAAATGCTTGTTCTACCGCCCTAAAATGCCTTCCGAATGCCATCAAAGCAACCTAAAAGCGTCCCAAAATGTGGAATAAGTGCTTCCCTGAAATAGCTATAACTGCACCAGTGCTCTAAATACCTCCTAAAATTGCTCCACTTTCCTGGAAAACAGCCCTAAGTAGCTTTCCCTAGCATCTCTGCTCATATTCCCTATCTCTTCCATATAAACGCATTTTCTACCCTTCAACTCAAGCCTAGCTCAGTATCTCTCCTCGTTTTCCCTATCTCTTCCCATATGAACATAAGTTTCTGCGCCAGAATGCCTCTGCCTTTTGGACATCTTGTGGGGCTATTTGAAGTCGAGAAAGGCCCCAAAATAAGACTGGAGCACGAATAACGGAAGTGGTGCAAGATAATCCTAAACTCTTGTTAAGTTATTACTTAAATGGTTCCTATAATCAACTGGCGCATTGTCAGGCAGCTGAGAGCAACCAGTTTGAGCACATAATTTAGGCAAGCTAGCCTTGTTTTGTTTTTACTAAGGAAGGAGCATTTTATTTTTGTTATTATTCGATATAAGTATTGTTTTCTTGATTTTGTAACAAGGAATTTGTACGAAGTATCTAGTGTGGGTACTTTTTGAAAAAGTTCTTAATGAGCATTATTCGAAATAAAAATGCAGTGGTATTACATTTAAAGTAAGAGAATTGGAGATGTTTTCGGATAAACCGGAAGTCCAACAAATCAGTAATACAATTTCTTTTTAGTTCTCGATATACGGCTATCCTCAAAACCCAAGTTTCATGTCCCTGAATTCTGTATATGTTTTCACTGTTAAACGAAATGAAACTGAAGATGAGACAATAATGTAAGGCACAGTTTTGTTCGAATTAAAATATTAAAACGAGTACAATTGCACAACTAAAGCTCAATATTTAGGGTTTTCATCAGGGAATAAACATCCCATACAGCATTTTCTAGTGGGCACCACCGAAACATACCAGAAGAATCAGCCGCCCCTAGGTATCTGTATCTGCACATTAGTCTTAACTGAAAACAAATACTTAAACAAAGGTCATGATTGCGACGTCAAAATTTAATTTGAAGTCTTTCATTTTTTAAAATGCACACATGAAATTATCTCACCCAAAAGCTACCTTAATTTATACTAATATTATGAGGAGAAAAAAATGTGTTTGTGTTAATTCTCCACTACTGAAAAGATCGTTCCTATTGACGGATATAGGCTTTCAAATAGTTCCAACATTTGTAAAACTGGGGGATTGGTTAGAGGTTCATATTTATGTCATCCAATTTCAATCCCGTTCCGTTGAATATAAACATCAGGGGACAGTTTCTGGCACATTATTGCGAACATGACAGATTTTTAATGACTTTCAACCCAAAAGAGTAAATGGGGAGACTTAAAATATTGTAAAATTGAGTTACAGGATGGAGGGGGCTGGAAATCGTGTTCGTATCACACAAACTTACTTCTGATTTCGCTGAACAATGGTAGACTCTTTGGGCTTTCAACGTGACTCTTGAGAGGAATGAATGAAAGGGAGACTCAAAGGGCGACCAGATCAGGACGACGATGCACGCTAGCAAGGTCGGAGTTCCTAACGATTCCGGAATAAGACCAAACCTGACGCCAACACGATCCTACCTTAACCATCTTCAACCTGAGGTCCCGGAACGAAACAAACTGCTCCCAAGAAGGGGTCTCGGACAAGCCCGCGCCAGAGAGAGATCTTTACACAGCGCAGATTTCACCGTCTAGCCGCAACGCACAAACTGCCGTCGCCTGGTCCTACAACCCTGAAACAGATGAAAGGTAATGATGAACAGGAAGTTCATGGTAGAAGTGGAACCATCCCAGATTCACCCACCGAATTCGCCTGCGAAAACCATGAAAAAACCCACATAAGAGTGGCTGGCGCGACGGGTTTCGAATCCGAGACCTCTCGAATGCGACCCTCACACGCTACTGCAGAGCACTGCATCCGTGCAATGCCGGTAAGACCGCTGGTCTTACACAGCATTAGTTAGAAACCACAAACAGAGAAGGAAGTGAATACCAGTGCAAATGAAAGCATAATTCCTATAATGGACAAGAAGAAACTCGACCACAGACGTATTAAATTAAAGTATGTTCAGACTATTACGTTGTTACGGACAGTTGTTTGAGATTGTATCAAAACCGTTAATCACTCGCCAATTACTTTACTTACCACAGAACCCACAGTCAAGCACCTTCCTTAACGGAAAGGGTGAGTGAAGATAAAAAAAAAGGTTGTATATATTAATGGCTTCAATAATGTACTGATGCAGTATGTTTCGAACACCGTATTTGCAGTCAACAAGTAACATAACTAAGGCTGCGAATTTAAATCTTCTAAGCTTCATGTTGGCTGTGTTGTGTACGTGAAACAAATTTCGGGCCTTTATCTTCCTTATGCATAAGAAACTTGTAAGTCGTTTCCAATCCCCTAGTAGAAACTTGTGCAAAGATCTGTTTAGAAAATCGAAGATATTAACTCCACCTTACATGTATATATTCTCCAACTTAAAATCGTCCTCCGTGGTGTGGTGGTTATCATGCTAGCCTCTAGTTCCGAGGTTACGGGTTCAAACCCTGCGAAGGGCGATGGATTTTTTTCGGGCGTAAAAATCATTAGCATGGCTTCCTTCGGAAGGGAAGTAAAGCCGGTGGTGCGTGTGGTAGATTTACGGCACGTAAAAGAACCTCCAGGCGGATAAAGAGGCCTCTGAGCAAAATTATTGATCTTTCACGCCCAATATGGAATGGGACGCTAACGACCACAGCAGTTAAAAAGCGTCCATAAATAAAACTCAATTTAATTTAATTTTTTTCCACCTTAAAAAATTCAGTGTATGCAATCGAGCCATATTCATAATTAACATGGGAATTCATGAAATAAGCACAGACAAAAGGGAAGTATTCATCGTCCCAATGCAAAACGTTCTTGCTTCCAGAAAGTTGTGTATTATGAAACTATTAAAATATTTAATGCTCGTCCTACTGATTTTAAAGAAGAAATTGACAGTTGCTTTTAGAACAGCCGTTAAAGAGTACTTTTGCTCCAAGTTATTTTGTTCTGTAAATTATTATTTTAGTGACAAACTATGCTAATGATAACACTTATATAACTCTGTGAAAAGTATTTTACTGCTTTTAATGACAAATCATCTGGTATATGATATCTACTTCAGAATTAAGCTCAGCTATTAGATTATATATGTATACCTTATGTACTGCAGATATTTAAGATTAAGTTGACAAACAATGCTATACATTGCAAATCAATTACAAAATAATGATGAGACACACATATTAAAAGCCCAGTGATAATGTAGAGCTAAGTATTTAATTTAGATGTAGCAAAAGTGTATTCGTATCTTACGTAAGCTATGCAACTGCAGGTAAATATTTGTACATTTGGTTGTTTCTTTAACTGTGCCTATCGCACATGCTTCTCGTCCGTTTCTTTTACCTTAATTTATTTATTTTAATATGTTCTATCTGACCGAGCAAGGTGGTGCAGCGGTAACGTGTGCGACTTACATTTGGGAGGTCTCGGTTTCAAACTCCCGGGTGACCGAAGGCTTTTATGCGGGTTTCCTCAGACCTACGCGAATGCTGGATGGGATAATTTGATCCACGGATTTTCCTGTCATACCTTTCACCCATACATTTCATTTCCTTCTTCACCGCCGTACCAGGCATTAGGCTGATCACCCATCCTGGATATGCTATGATCCAGAGTTTGCTTGCTCCTCGACAGGCTACTGACACAATACATTGGTTTGTAAGTCATTGGGGATGTAAAAATCTACAAGGAGGAGGGTAATCCGTTGAAGAAGATGTTCTTTCAGTATTTAATGCTTTACATGTGTAACATAATTGTACTTTCCTTGACATATTGTATGTGCACGGGTGTATGGCCACCAACGAACTCATAGAACGCAATCCAATTTATATCTAAATCTGAAATATGTAGAACCTTAGTTTTAGACACTTAAGAGTACATACAACTAAATAGGTGTTTCTGCTTTTTATTTTGCAACCAATAAGTTTCAAACAGTTTTTATGCTTCTGAACAGATATTTTTGGGTAAATAATGCAAACATATGTAATTTAGAATTGCTCTGGTTGTTATTGTCTGATGAATGTGTTTGAATCTATGGATGTTTGAAATTTTTAAATCTTATATTTCTATATACAACATCAGCTAATAAGTTTACTACGTATGTACTAGCTTACACATATTTGAACATATTCTGGAAGTTTCAGAAGGACGCGATAGAAGCTGTGCATCAGTAAAATTTTTACATATATGTATCTATGATAGTGTCAGAAAAAAAGGAAAGCGAGAAACGAGTACTTAAATGTTTAACGCTACATATAGATTTATCTTCAATGTTGAAGTATCATTTCGGAATTTCCTGGTTCTTCTGCTCCACTGTAGCATATGAGCCTCTTTATCAGCATTGTATATGAGACTGAGGAAAAGGGGAACGTTTTGCTTCAAAAAGCCTCACGTAGATATATAACTGGCTGGGCTTTGTGTTTTAAATGCTCCTAGTACAAAACTAAGGACACTGAGAGATTGAGAGAAACACGTTGGGGTATTTTTAGTCATAAAAGCGAAACTCTGAAAAGTTAGTGAAACATGAAGGAAATTTAGCCCTAAATCCCGTTAACATGTTATAACTAGTTGAACCTTAAGCTCTTCACGTGTTTATGCAATAGTTGCGGAGGTTTTCTCTGCCCAACTCCAACTCTCTCCCTCCTCAGACTCACCTCTTCATTCTTTCTCTCACTCTGTCTCTCCTTTTCTCAAGTTTCACCTCCCCTCTTTTGAGGTTTCTTCTCCCTCTCTCCCTCCCTTCGTACAATGTTTAGGTTGGGCAAATGTTTTCAAAGCTATTCATAACTGATTTTTCTGATGTTATTAGCAGATTCCGGATTCTGAGGACATGTCATCCTTTAATTGTTGCATCATAGGGATTACTAACATGCACATAAATTCTTATCATGGGTCCCAGATTATAAAAATGCATATTTATTAGATCAGTTTTGGTCATGTTATGCCATTTTCTATTTTTAGGGATTTTTTTATTTTGCGTCATTATTTAGTATTCTTGTATTTACATTTAGTATATGAACATTTTTGTATTACTGACATTTTACGCAAGGATAACTTTTCAGACATAAGAAATCTCACTCTTCAACTGTAAAATAAGAGTAATTTTACTCGCGTTCTTGGAAAAACAATAATGGTTAATCTGGAAATGATTACTTGCGGATGGAGGGTTGGTTGTTGCTAGGAAAGCATGTATAGTTACAGTTGTGAATTCATGCCCTAAACTAGGTATGAGACAGGTCAGGTTTTACTTTCTTGTGTTAATATGTAGGTACGGTTACTATGCTATTGTCCTTGTGCCGTGCCATAGCCTCTGAAGATCTTTTCATTCGCTGTGAATTTTATATAATCTAAGAACTCAAAAGGGTTAATGCTACGGTTCTGTGAGCCTGCTTCAAAAACGATTTTCTTAATTTTCTTTTCAGATTCTTCAATAAGAATATATATAACGTATACATTTCTAAATTGTTTCATGAATATTCTTATACCTAATTTTTGTTTGTACAGCAGTTCTACCCATGCATAAATTAATTTATAACTTTCTATGGGCCAATTTTAATGAATTAAATGAATCTCAGTTTTAGGTCATTTTTGTAATTACTATGTCATTTCTTACAAATCTTAGTCATTTTATAGGTAACTTTTCAAACAGTTTTAGGTAATCAAAATCCGGGATCTGGTCATTACCAATTAAAGGATAAGTCATATATTTTATATTACACATGTATATGCCCAGTCCTTATATTTTTTTCATGCTAATCAGAAAATGACAGTAAATATACAGATTTATATATAACTTTCTGTGCGTGTGCACGAATAATAGTAAAGAAAAATAATACAACTCCTTAAATATTCATTCTGTAGACATTTTCTTAATAATAATACTGGTTAGAAAATATGGCTATAAACCTTTTATACAATATTTTGCACTAAACTTGATAAGAAGCGAGATATTTTTACTTTTTGATATTGTACAGCACTGTTACATCCCTTTTACGGAAATTAATATTCCATGTACCCCATTCTACAGATGCAATTCAACGTATGTTTCATTGAAATATGTTCAGCCATTCTTGCCTGAAAAGTAACATACACGCACAAGTAACTCAAAAAATGCGATTTTTGCTTCAGGATACCGCCATTATACGGGTGGACCATTTAAGTTGAGATTGTACAATATCTCCAAAACTAAGCGTTGTAGAAAGAAATGTCTTGGATAAAAGTTTCTTGATATCATGGGGGAAAGTAAATGCCATTAGTCGTGTTTTGTTCGGAGGACATTATGATGGTCATTTTAGAGTCAATTTAATTTTTTTTAATAGGAACCTACATTTTGTATGTTGTTTTCTCACTAGAAAATGGTTTATACAAATTTGCTTATTTTGTGATGAGGAATAAGGAAACAAAATAAAAAAAATGTTGGTTCCCAATTACGAAACGTAACTTGACCCTCAAATGACCATCCATGGATGGTCCAACCATAGATTGCGCCCTTCGTACACAGCCATTTAGAATTTTCGTTGTTATTTAAGTTGGTGCAAGAACAATTGCAAAGGACTTTATACAAATGTTGTTTAGTTTTCTTATGAAGAGTGAGAAAACCACATAAAAATATAGGTTCCCTCTTAAAACATTAAACTGGTCCTAAAATGACCATCAAAACGACCTCCAAATATAACACGGCTAATTGTATTTACTTTCCCCCATAATACCAAGCAACTTTTATTCAGGACATTTCTTTCTCCAGTGCTTAGTTTTGGAGATATTTTACAGTCTCAACTTAAATGGGCCACCCTGTATACGTACATCAAACTACTTATTCAAAATCGAAAATTAGCGAATCAATTTTGATTATTTTCATTATATGTATAGAAGATATGTATAATCTTAGTTGTAGGTTAATTTTAGTTGTCAAGCCGAGCAGTATTAGTAAAACTTTTCCAAAATAATTTACTATTCAGTTATTGCAATAAATATATAGATACCTAAATGTTATGACGTGAACGATTTTTCTAGGTCAACGCATTCATATTTTTGCCCTAGGTGCATTTAAAACTTACAAATATCTTCTCTTATGGGAGAATGCCTTCTCTCTTTATGTTAATAATAGGTTCTAAAACGGGAAAACATTTTATGAGTATGAAGTGGCAGTGATGTGAAATATTTTAAGTAGTAACAAACATGAAATGCTCATTTTGTGCATCGGGAGGTACAAAAACACAACAAGAAGAATTTTTATTGAAATTTATTAGCTACGTATAGATAACAAATGTGGCATAAAGTCGTCTAAGAATCTAACATCAAGCATCTTATCGAATGAAGGCTGAGCAAAGGATATCAGGTTGTGAATGCAAATTAAAATAAAGGGAAAAAGTGATCTAGTAATTTTCGCGATATCTCATAGAAATGTGCAAATTTTGCTACTTAGTCTTTAAAAGAATGCTGAATTGCATAGTTTACGAAACAATTTATTTTGACAATTCATTAACTTAAAGCGTTTAAAAATTTGTGTTTAAGTAAAACATTCTAAGACACAACATTATGTAGGTACATTTTCCAGATTAACCTGTGGAGTTAATGAGCTGTTTAATTTTTCTAATCTCATTTAATTCTAAAAATGAAAATATTGGCAGGCTTTATGATATTTTAAACATACGGCTTAAAAATTACACATTTTCTACAGATACAATGTTGTGAAACGAGCATAAATGTAGTTTTGTAAATAATAGGTAACCGAATTTTGGGATCTCTTTGGAATCATAAACAAGTCAGCAAAGATCCATGTGCACAGATCAAATAGTTATATGTTTGCATATATTCTAAGGCGAAAAGCTACAGACATGAATACAATTAGATTTTTTTAATCACGCGTACGAACAAATGAATTCACGCGAAAGAATTACATAAATACATTAGTTTTAAAGTTATGCATTAAAACGTGACACGCAGTAATGTGCTGTAGCTAGTCAATTACAGCCACGCCCACTTTTCGATAAATTGTTAAAATACTTTTGATTTCTTTCAATATGACTTGTTTGGAAGTAAAGATTCTCATAAAAGCAATCCGCAATACTTTGGAGGTGCCGTATTGGCTTGGTTTCTTCTTTGCTTGTTTTTGTGTGTGTAAACAGAAACCACATGTGTTGTTTCCTGCTGTGATGTCAACGCTTCAAAACTCATTTACTGTTTTCTTTCAAAACTTTTTCTCTTATTATTAAAAAAACTGCTCTGCAGATCTTATAGATATCTTTGCGGTTGTTACTGTTTACATAATCTAAGAGAACTGACCAGAATTGAGTTCCTCTATTTGATACTTTGCCTGAAAAAATTGTTATAGCTAAAATATCTAGAAAATCTGATGTGCCAATTTTAAATTAAATTTATGGTAATGTTAATGTAAACAGAATTCTGCTTTCGCATTGTCTCCAAAACTAAACTAAGTCTTAAAAAAGGCCTTAGAATTATTCCTGTTATCAGGGGAATTTTGATTTTAGTACAGAGGGGAGCTGTCATTTTGAATAACTAAACTATACATTATATTTAATTGTGGGAAATTGAAATTAGACATATTGTACTTGAGGGAAAGTTTTCTTGAGACTTAAATAGTAAGCTTTCATGACTTGCAAATATTAGGAAAAAAATGATAAAACATCACTAATTTTTCAGTCTCTAAGGGCTGTCGCTGCTCCCTTAAGCTAGTGAAGATGTGGTAAAACCATAGCTGCTGAAGAAAATTAAAAAAAAAGTATACTGTGTTTTTCTTTTGATCCATTTATATGCCACCTTTAACATCTTTGGTCATATCGGCGGCTCTACCCTTGGACCAATTACTCATGGCAATACGGTATGGATAAATCTTTGTGTTTTATTTAAATTCACACATACACATTCGCACATTCTCTCTCTCTCTCCCTCATACTTCCAGAGTCTAGGAAGTATCGAGATTAATCCTGGCCAAAGAAAAATTTCCACCCTCCAGCCGGGAATCGAACACGGGGCCTCTGAATTTGGAGGTTAAGATGCTAACCACCAGACAAAAGAAGCAGTTTTATTCTTTCTTTTAACACTTAAAACAGTTTTGTGACCGACGTTGCTGGTGATATATCATAAAAGTTCTGTTTTAAATTTGAACTTCAAATATAGCAAACCCATGAAAATACCTTACAGTGTTAAGGGAAATACATGGGGAATTTCAATCACCCGGGGATACTAATTTAATAATTATGGATGACGCAAAATACTAGCATTTCAACTTATTCTGACTTAACTTAAAAACTAATGCAAAAAGATTCCAAACAGAATGCTAGCTAGATTACAAGCGGGATGGCTCAGGCGGTAACGTCTCGGGAGGTCTCGGGGTTAAACCTCCGGGGCCGGCCAAACTGACCTAAGGTTCCTCGTGGTTTTCCTCTGTCGCTAGGATATGCTGGGTTGGATACTTTGATCCGCAAATTTTGCTATAATCCCTTTCATCATTAAAGTTTATTTTTTTCTTCTTCACTGCCATACCAATAATTGGGCTGATAACCCATCTTGGATATGCTATGATCCAGAGTTTGCTTGCTTCTCGACAGGCTACTAACCCGCATTGGCTTATAAGTCCTTGAGGGTGTAAGTCCTCCAACGAGGAGGGTAATCCGTTAAAGAAGAAGACGGTGTTAACTAGACTGAGGAATGATTACCTACACTAAACTGAACCTTGGAAGAACACAAAGAGCAAGCATTAAAACGTGCTCAGAATTTATAAAACAAGTTAACCCACACAGCGACATGAAAGCACTTTGGATGCAAACACAAGGATAAGAGTGCTACGATAACAGGAGAGAGTTTCCAGCAGGACTTTGTTAAATACAACTCACCATACTCGGCTTTTAGAGAAAGTCATGGAGATTTGAGAATTAATTCCCGAAGCATAAAACTGTCTTTCTAGTGCCAGTGGAAACATTTATTTTACTTCTCTTATTTGAAAAATGAGACAGAAATGGTAGAAAATTATAATTTAGGCTGTTTAATTTATTAAGTCCGATTATCTTGGAACGTTTTGGTGTAAATACTTTTATATCGGTGTGAAAATGAGGGACTTATGTGAGGATTTAAATAGCTCTGAGAGGAAGGCGTGGTATCACATCTGAATCTCTTTTTTTTTTTTTTTTTTTTTTTTCATATTTCTTACATTTTTTCCAACATTTCTTGAAGAGTTTTTGCAACATTTGATGTACATATGTTAATCAGTTTCCAAATTATGTATTTTAAGTAAAGTCTACACTATTTTGTGAGGAATACATAAGCAGAAAGTCAGGCTAGTTTACGTGAGCGAATTTTCTAGTACGATTTTCCCGGTTGCAGTATTTTGGAAATTTTTCAGCATTTAAAATGCTCCGTGCCATACAAATTTTAAGTCATTATAGTGAAACTTTGGGAATAGTTTCCCCACTACAAATAGTATATAATTTCACTTTCAAGCACAAGGGCGCCTAAATAACATGAGTGCAAAAGCGACCAATGTGACGCCTTCCTTCTGGCACAAGTCACGTGATCTGTGATGGATGCGGGTATTTTTTGGTTTAATGGATAGTTTAGTTGGTATTTCCGGCCACTTGGTGGCTTTGAGAGCATAGACGACCTAAGTGAGGCCTTCCTTCTGTCACAGGTCACGTGATCTGTGGTGGAAGGGTTTTTCTCGGCTTAATGGCTAGTTTAATTGGTATTTCAGGCCACGTGTTGGCTTTGAGAGCAAAGACGACCTAAATGACATGTACGTTCTGGCACAGGTCACGTGATTTTGGGTGGAGTGGAGAGCTTTCTTACTCTGTATTCACTATTAGGTTGATCCGCATCAAAACAAACCCCAGGTGACCAGTGCATCGCTTTAATGTATCCTTCCGCAATTCACACTAGAAATACTGTCACACTTTCAGACCATGTGGCGAGTACAAGTATTTCGACAACTAAAACGGTGACTAGCATATTCTGTTAAGGGTTAAAGGTGATAATATTGATAGCTGCAACAAAATAAACGTTTGTACATATAATAATAGTTAATTCTAAAATAAATGAGCGAAAAATAAAGTAACAGGTATGCGATAACCTAATTTATCTGCTCTCTGGAAGCGGCACTTTATCAACTGTTGGCGGCTCATTTCAAAAAAGAAATTGTGCACTGTTACGCGAATTGCATTCTTCTTAAAATCACTACATTCTTGCATCGCGTATTTCATATGCTTTCTTTTTTTCCGGGTGTAACCATCTTTCTCGTTTCAGATTTTTCTGCACAAGCATTGTTTATACTTGTACTCGAAACACCGGTGAACTCAGAAGTTAATTTCACCATTTCTTTCGCGGAAAGTGTTGGATATTTCTCACATAACTTATAATAAAGATTCAACACTATTGTTTTTTCACCACTAGTCAATGGTTTGCACGGCTAATGCTTTACGTAATCGGACGAAAACACAAGAGCAAATTCACCGTCCGCCATGATACTAAACACAACTGCTGGTTTCTGGCTGTAAACAATATTCTGCGCTACCCGGATGTCAGGTGAGTCATAAAAATTGCACCATGGGGCTTGTTGCTCTGTTTTACGGTATAAATCAGCGTTAAATAAAACCTTAGGTATTTGTATAGAATATTATAATATTTAAGGATAAATTCATTCTAAAACTCAGCGATTAGCATGGGACTAGTTTCCTGGGCGCATTGCTACCGTGTTGCATCACGGTGCACTGACCACGTGGGTTTGTTTTGCCGATGATCAACCTAAGAGTGAATATTGTGTAGCGTCACTTTCATGGTCACTTGACGGGGTTTTTAGTGTAAGAAAACACCTAAACGCTATGTTCCTTCTAACACAAGCACCAGCTTCCGATAAGGGAGGTAATAAAAACAATGTTAACATTTCCAGACAGCTATGAAACATGCAACACCACCCCTTGAGAAATAATGATACTAAGGAGTTCCACGCAAAGGCTTCCTAAGCATACCACAAAGGATAACACTAATCTAACACACACAAACACACACGCACACACTCATGTACACTTTAAAATGCATGAATAAAAGCTATGCTTGGATGCAAACACGTCTAACCAATTAAAAGGCTCTTTACAAAATTAAAAGGCTTCAATTCACCATGCAAGACATTCCCGGCCTTCACCTGCTGCTTTGCGGGGTGAAAAAAATAATAGGGGGATCCGCCTAATGATTCGAGAGGCATCAGTTAGTAAACGCAGTACGCTAACTAACGCATTCTATTTTTGCAGTGAGAAATCACACAGAGATGAATGACAAGCAATGGCAAAAAATATATTTCCTAACTTTAAATGTTAGAAAGCACCCCCCCCCCCAGTACTTAAAGCCTATGATAAGAAAGCTACGGCTTCTGCGAATGACAATACAAGTTAACAACCAATTTATGGCTACCAGTTTTGGGACAGCCTGTATAACCGCGTCTACCGCTATAAACAGCGTAGCTCTCTCGTGTAGCTAAAAAGCCGTTCTCTCTTATTTGGGGCAGGGATAAAGGCACTGTCCTCTTAATTCACGCCACTAACCATAGATGTCAACTGAGTTCAGGACCTATAGCGGCCTCTACCGTCCCATTGAAAGAAAATGTATATTTGCATCTACAAAACATTGTGCGAATCCCTATTTTAACTAAAGTGTTGTAGGTGTATAAGACTTGATCACATATTAAATTACATTTATTAAATGTTTCTTCCTAGAGGAAACAAATTAGGCTGTTCTCTCTCTCTCTCTCTCTCTCACAAACACACACATACATGCATATATACACACGCGCGCATACACACAGGTATAACAGCCTCACTGTCCAATTGTATCTACAATGAAATATGAAATAAAATGAATCTCGTTTACAATCCCCGTTAAAGCGCAGTGTATCTTAAAATTTCTCACAGAGAGGCGAGTCATGCCGTAAAAGGTTAATTGAACACTTCCTGTATTATTTCAACAAGAGCTCACAAAAATATATTACTTAAAGATATTCCAACACTGAAAGCCGGATTTCATATTAAAATAAAACTTGAAGCGAATAGCCAGTGTTTAGGACGTTAAAACATGATTTAAAATTAATATATTGTTACATTTCCACTCAAATATAACGCAGACTAAAGACATCTTTTCAACCCAAAATTGAGAAGTAGGCATAAAATGCCAATTCCAGTCATAACAGTAGTGTCACTATGGATATTCTGGACGCCTTTGAAATGCAAATTGACTTTAACTCACAGCAAACTTATTGAATATATTCGATTACTGTAACGTCTAATTATTATTAAAGCAACTAATAATTGAAAACATTTCATTACCAGGATAATTAACAATAATCATCTAAACCCTAAAAGTTGTGTTGAAAGTCTGCATTTTGCTAGAAAATAGACTGAAAAATATATAAAAACTACCCTTTACACCATACAAATAGATTTTACATACTTAGAGCATAACCTACAGTGTCAAAAACTGAAAGAAGTTGAAAATAGATAATATGCTATAAAATAACCTATAGAATAAATTGGTCGTCCTCCGTGGTGTAGTGGTTACCATGCTAGCCTCTAGTTTCCCAGGTCGAGGGTTCAAACCCAGCGGAGGGCGATGGATTTTTCGGGCGTAAAATCTTTAACATGGCTTCCTTCGGAAGGGAAGTAAAGCAGGTGATCCCGTGCCGTAGATTTACGGCACGTAAAAGAACCTCAAGCCTGATAAAGAGGCATCTGAGCAAAACTACCGTTCTTTCACCCCCAATATAGAATGGGACGCTAAGAACTACAGTAATTGAAAAGCGTCTATAAATAAAACTCAATTTAATGTAACAAATTAAAAACATCCTTTTCTTCACTCATTGAGTTTACGAGCTTAAAATTATTATTTTCAGACAAGATGCCAGTGAAGAAGGAATCACCATTCACCCCTACTGATGTATGTTCTTTTAGCATCAACAATGGTGCATATCGACTGGCAATATTGTTTACTTACGGGGAGGAACCTCGAGGGTCTCCAATTCAACTACCTGCATGATCAAACTTTGATATATAAAAACTCCTGAGCTAGGACTCATAGACACATGCATTTAATTTTATATCATTAATTAGATTGTTCTGAATAACTAGTTAGGTATCCCTATGGTCTTGTTCGACTCTCGGAACAGTAAAACTAAAATGTTTAATTGCTAAAGAACTATGATAGTTGGACGCATGTGGTAAGCCACAATAATCTTATAGCATTACGTGGATTAATGTAGGGCATTATTAGGTATCTCGGGGTCCAGATTCGAGTCTTAATTTTCTTTCTCTCTTCCTTTCGCTCCTTTTTCTTGGTGTACACACATACAGACATGTACACACACAAGCATACCGACTCATCCACGAACATAAATACACACACACATACACAAGACACTCTCACACAAACATATATAGAGACAGTTAAGCGTGCCCACATACACATACAGCTTATGCTATGAAATGATAGCAGGCAGTTACACATACACACACATACATCAGGACTAATTCTCACACGTAAATACACACACATATACATACATATATACACACACCTACGAACACCTTTCCAAACACACGGACATGCACGAAGAACTAATGACACATCCGAACACATACGCATACCGACTCATCCACGCACATAAATACACACACAGAAACATTCAAAAACACTCACACACAAGCAGACCCAGAAACATCCATACAAATATACACCTCCGAACACCTCTCCAAACATACGACATACTCAAACTTGCATGTACGTGGCTCTGTTGTAATATAGCTTCATATATGAGAAGTTCTATCTTAGCGAGCTGTATTTTGATTAATGCAGCAGTGATGGTGATGGCGGGGATTAGGGAGTTATGGTGTTAATGGAGTTATGTGGTGGCGTTGGTGACACTGTACAGTTCTAGTGTTAATGGAGGCATGTGGCGGTGGTGGCAATATAAGTTTATGGTGGAAATGGAAATAGTGGTGTTTGTGATGGTGGTGATATGGTGATGGTTACAGAGTTGGTGGTTTTGGAAATGGTAGCATGGTGACAGAGCAGAGTTATGGTGTAAATGGGAATTACGGTAGTTATGATGGGTGTGATAGGAGCGATGGTGATGGCGGAAATTGCGGGATTAGGGAGCTATGGTGTTAATGGAGTTATGTGGTGGTGCTAGTGACAGTGTAGAGTTTTAGTGTTAATAGAGGCATGTGGAGATGGTGGCAGTATAAGCTTATTGTGTAAATGCAAATAGTGATGTTTGTGATGGTGATAGTTTGATGGTTATAGTGTTGGTGGTTTTGGAAATAATGGCGGTGGTGACAGTGTAGAGTTTAAGACAGTAACTATGTTCATATATACCATGTATATGATACTGTAAAATAATATTAATATGCAAAACACTTGTTATATAAATAGATGTTAAAGCATAAGTTTTATGTATGTGTAGGAGTTTAGCTGGAGCTGTCGGACACTTGTTAAAAGCAGACAAACATGTTTTTGTTAGAATTAGGGCCCAAGGCAAAAAGGACTTGTAGGGTAAGTCACAAAAGCAAGACCTTGAGTCCTTGTGTAAGAGAATATGCGACAAGCTAACACAACATATTTTTGAAGTGAAGCCACATGCTTTGAAACAACGAACAATAGCCTGGTAAGCCTTCTAGAATGTTCCAAGCTGAACGAAGACAACCAATAAGGTTGTAGGGAGAATATGTTTAAAATGTTTAAGTTTAGGGAAGTTAGTTATAGCATCCCCTAGCCAAAGCCAGTTGTGTATAAAGTGCGGCGATGTGCAGAACATGCGTATAATCTCTCCGAAGCAGGAGTTATTAATTACCTCGCATAATTTAGTGGGGACGTTGAAATTATATCAATTTGAAAGTGCAAGTTATGAGAAGGGAAACAAATTATAGTTTAGGAACGTGTGATAAATACTACCATTATTACTAGAGCACTTATAAAATACTTGATTGCTAAGCGACCTTTCTACAGCTCCAACTAACTCAGTTATTTCTGCGTGTATCATTAAAGCATTGTGTTCTTCATTGACTTAATCTTATGATAGTGTTGTTACTACTTACCTTCCTTTCCGTACCAGACGCTTAAAAGTTACGCATGCTCTACCAGAAACCCATACAACAGCAGCCGTGGCAAGAAATATAATAACATTATTAACAATTTCATAGTGACAACCAAAACACCAAGATAATCACCACAGTTAATATAATAATTCATATAT
The DNA here is from genome assembly GCA_030765065.1 of Deroplatys truncata. Lineage (NCBI taxonomy): Eukaryota > Metazoa > Arthropoda > Insecta > Mantodea > Mantidae > Deroplatys > Deroplatys truncata. The sequence goes on from CM060990.1 coordinate 170,465,330, forward strand.
TAATATATCAGACATGTGTACATACTGAGAGTTATGCTCATACCACGAGTACACCGAAAGTTTGGCGCCCATCCTGGTGGGGTTAATGTACCAAGTTTGGAGGCCAACATAGTGTGACTTGTAAAAAAATCGAGCAAGGTACAAATTTGGAAAGCAGCATTGTAAAAATTATTATAAGTTGGCAGTAAAAGCTACGCGAACACAGGGAAGGAACAACGAAGATCTAGTGAAGAGCGCAGCAGAGAAACCCATCGAAGAGCCCATCAGAGAAATCCAGCGAAGAGCCCAGCAGAGAAACCCAGCGAAGAGCCCAGCAGAGAAATGCTCGAGGTGCAAAGGAAAAACTGCGGGTACCAGAAAATCTTCAGACTGTTAACAGGAGATGAAACAACACAGAACTTCAAGAAACAACGAACACATCCACAGCATATTAGGTCTACAAGAACTTCATTCATGAGAGAGGAGCACGAACTGCAGACAACGAGACTACAACTTAGCACTACGTTTTGTCACCGTAAAATCAGAGCAAAAAGGTCAGACAAAAACTTTATACAGTAATGATGATAAAGTTTCTTTGTAAATTGTAATGTTCATGTTATGATTTACTACAGGTGTAAATGATACTTATGTGGTAAGATTAATGGCAAAAAATCAGGTAGTACTATCCAATTAAATAAGCACTTTAAAGAAATGGAAGGGGATAATTCAAATCATAGTATTGTAATTCAGTTGGACAGAGATGTATCAGAACCAACTAATTTTAGTGATAACAGTCAAAATATAGTAGCAGAAGCAGATAGTATGGAAGTTCAACAGTATGTAAGGGGAGAAATACCGTTAGGTACAGAACAGGGTCAGGCAACAGAAACGAGAGTGAACAAGGAACATAAGGGTTACATGATAATGCTGTCCCACATACTGACAACACAACTGAAAGCTACCCGAGCTAGGTAATAATGATCAGCTTAATCTGATGACAATTCTTATGGCTATATCAGACCTTAAAACTGATATGGAAAATAAATTAGATCAATATAATAAATAATTGGATAAAAAGCTAGGTAGGAATAACAAGGAAACTGAACGAAAATTTGAGATGCTGGGGCAGAATAATATAGCACTAAATAAAAAGCTAGATCAGAAAAGCCAAGAACTAGGTGGACAGATTGCAAATAGCTTAAAGGAAAACAGGTCTGAAATTAAGAGAATAGAAATGAAGCTAAATGATACTAGTAAAGCAATGCATGCAGAGATGGAAGAACAGATTAATAACAGGTGTAAAAAGCTTGAACGTAAAATTGCTGGTCAGATTAGCATAAATAGTCAAGACATGAGTACTAAGTTGGATAGTCAGGCAAAAGTATTAAGGGAAATATTAGACCATAACAATGCAGACTTAGTGCAAATTAAAATAGACACAAGGGGGAAGATCAAAAGGAATGTAAAAGAATGCAGGAAAAGGTTGAATCTGTAGTGCAGGATAGTAATAAGAAATTTCAGAAACTAGAATATAGCTTAAATTTAGTGATAAATGGTAGACATTGGGTAGACAATAGTACAATTACTGATGTTGTGAACCATGTAAATGTGCATGAAAATAATGTAACTGAAAGGGGTACAATATATTCTGGTTTCACTAGTTTACGAGGTGCTTCAGCTTCTCCTATAGCAGCTGCACTATATCGTAGCCAACATGCAAAGATAGATTCAAATACTAATGTAGCTAATAACTTAGCAGGATATCACATGGTACTTAACGAATTACCTTTACATAAATTCAGTGCTACCACCAGTCCGGTCCAATTCATTAACGAACTAAATGAATACTTTAAATTGAAAAGCGTTCCTGAATCACTTAAGATGATCGTAGTCAGAAAATGCCTTGATAACAAAACTTTGGAATGGCTAAATATGATGGTCGACGGCGAGTTAAATTTCGAAACTTTCAGAGTACTTTTTCTTAATAAATTTTGGAATTCCACGGTCCAGTACCGTATAAGAGCAAATTTAAGTCATAGTAATTACGAAAGCAGTGAAGGATTGTCTATGTCGGACTACCTCATAAAACAAGCAGGTTACGTAAGATACCTTACCCCAGCTATGCAAGAGGAGGATTTTATCAACCTAATAACGCGATATTATCCCTTGCAAATTCAGAACTACCTTCTCATAGCACGTCCGAAATCTATTTTCGAAATGACGGAACTCATATCGGCCTTAGAACAACAAGAATTAGACAATTCTAAAAGTTGGAACCCAAGTCATAGAGATAGACATATACGCCGAAATAGATGTGAAGATAGACCATACAATTCACGACCGACACCAGAATATAGGGCTAACAACAACTGCCGGGTACGAAATAACTATCAAAAGTATGTGGCAAATGCCAACAATGCTAGACTACAGTTACGTTAAGAGAACATTAACTATGTTAGAACTGAAAGTCAACAGAATAGAAGGCAAAATACACACGGAGGTCGCATATACCAAGCAAGAGGAAGTCCAAGACCAGGTAGAAATTATAGGTCACCAGAAAATTCTGAAAATGAAGGTACCAATCATTTCGTACGACGTGGATTGAATAATCATAGATGTGGAACCAGATCTAGAGGGCGTGACACCCACCATTTTGAGAATGAACACGAGATTACAGTCACTGCAATGCGAAAGGGTAGTCCCGTGTACACGGAAAATAATACTCAGGAAAACTAAATATTGTTTCACTCGATGTTGGTTCTGTGAAACAAGGTACCAGCCTGCAATAGTAGGCAAAATTAATTATATACCTACAGTCGATAACTGCAATAGAATGATTAAATATGATGACAAAGTAGATGACAAATACGGTTCGCCATATATTAAAGTGATAGTAGCAGGAAAAGGAATTAATGTAGCTTTGGATTCTAGGTCAATGTCCTCCGTAGGTTCCAAAAACTTTTACAATCAGCTGATCCTTGAAGGAACATAAATTATGTCTGCACCGGTAAGCAATTTAATTTGTCATGTGGCTATCGTAAAGAAGGCACAAACCATTAACATGCAAGCATTATTAGCCGTTCAAATTGGGGAAGAAGAAATAGAAATAATGTTCCTAGTTGTCCCAAATTTAATATGTGATGTGATTTTCGGGTGCGATATGCTTCAAGAATATGCTGCGATTATGAATTTTGAAAAATGATGAGGTACGACTACAGATAGCTAATAAGGAAATTAAGGTACTATTCCTTAGAGAAAGTAAGATTAAAGTGCAGAGAATGGCCCAATAAGAAGACATATACAATGAAGAATTCTTTATACAAATCGTACAGACGCAGAGAGCAGCAGAAAGTGAAAACTTCATATTAATAGTGAATGTCGGTGAACAGGACAACGACCTATATTTTTCCAACCCAGAAGAAAGGTTAACCAGCAACCGTAAGGAAACCAGCTGTATAAAAAAGGAAGATGGTCACCCTCCCCTACTAGCAGAAGGAATCTAGGCAACTACGCTGAATGATATACAAAACATATGCTACTTTAAAGCGTTGGAAGAAAACGTGAAAAAGTACTTCTCCTCACGCTACAGACGTAATGCAAATTCAGTGGAACGGGAGATAAAAGAAATTGCGACGTATCTTAAATTATTATGTCATCACAAACAAAGCAGTTGGTACTCTTATATAAGCCCAATACAGGACCTACTTAATTTAGTGACAGGATTTAAACCTATTGAGCTACATAACGGCAAAATGCTCATACTCTCTCAAGTAAAATTCCAGAAGCAATTTATGATGCGAATGTAAAGATACCTGAGGAAGAAGAAATGTTTAAATTTGCTATAAAAAGAACACGCGAGAAAGCTAGAAAAAGGAAAATAAAACATGAAGCTAAAAAGAGTAAAATATGGCAGATACGCATAGTTGATTTAGTCCTAGTACGAACCAAAAATTATCAAATAAATTGAAAAAGGAATACTGGAGACTATTTCTAAGCTACCATTGTCCATATGAAGTAATAAATAAATATGGTAATGATACCTTTGAAGTACGACATCCGCAAACTAAGAAAATACTAGGGAAATACCATAAGGAAATGCTAAAACCGTATTAAACCAGAAAGGCTGCAGTACATGATGATAAAGAAGAAGAACGCTTATAAGAAGAATATTGGGAAATAAAGTTAAAAAAAAAGGTTCGGATCGTAAGAGTGGATAGCCTTGTAAATAACTGTAAATGTAAGGAGTAAGAGTATGAAATAAGTATGTTTGAGAACTGTAAAAATAGGCAAACTATATATGTGTATGTATATAAAATCATAAAGTTGATCAACCTGAATGTACTTGAAACATATAGTGTAATAATCAACAGAAAACTCAAATGATAAGATCTCATAAAGTTACACAGTAACCGTAAACTGTATGTAAATATGCTAATCTAAATAGAAGTAAGAATTAACTCGTATAATAATTATGCCATTGTTCAAATACTAAAACAAACAAAACTGCATAGCCAGAAAATTTCAATTGTTTTTCAGTTATATGTCTTGTAACCATTTTCTATGTGTTCCTTTTTTCATATAATTCAGATTATAACCTGATATAAATGAATTACTGTGTCTGGATTGTATGTTATTCAAAATGTTTTGTTCAACTAAGTTAATACGATTCAATGTACATTGTAATTGTTTATACTAAAATGATAGTGAAAGAACGTGTTTTACACGCATCAGCGATGTTTGTAAACACAGCCCAGGTCAAACAACTGTAATGACTTAGCCAAAAACACAATAAAAGTGCAGTGAAGTCTGTGATATTTAGATGGGGTATGAAGTCAGGTAGGCGACCCATACTAAAGTACTGTAAGAGAGTGAGCAAATTCTCACCGATGTATATAGGGTGTGCCAAGAACACTAGACACGGGCACGACCAATATATTCATGAGACATTAAACAATATTAAAAATTTACACGTACATATATAAATTTTAAATATGTTTAAAGGCGGTATACTTGTTATATAAATAGATGTTAAAGCATAAGTTTTATGTGTGTGTAGGAGTTTAGCTGGAGCTGTCGGACACTTGTTAAAAGCAGACAAACATGTTTTTGTTAGAATTAGGGCCCAAGGCAAAAAGGACTTGTAGGGGGAAGTCACAAAAGCAAGACCCTGGGTCCTTGTGTAAGAGAATATGCGACAGGCTAACACAACATATTTCTGAAGAGAAGCCACATGTTTGGAAACAACGAACAATAGCCTGGTAAGTCTTCTAGAATGTTCCAAGCTGAACGAAGACAGCCAATAAGGTTGTAGGAAGAATATGTTTAAAATGTTTAAGTTTAGGGAAGTTAGTTATAGCATCCTCAAGCCAAAGCCAGTTGTGTATAAAGTGTGACGATGTGCAGAACATGTGTATAAGCTCTCCGAAGCAGGAGTTATTAATTACCTCGCATAATATAGTGGGAACGTTGAAATTATATCAATTTGAAAGTGCAAGTTATGAGAAGGGAAACAAAGTATAGTTTAGGAACGTGTGATAAATACTACCATTATTACTAGAGCACTTATAAAATACTTTATTGCTAAGTGACCTTTCTACAGCTCCAACTAACGCAGTTATTTCTGCGTGTGTTATTAAAGCATTGTGTTCTTCATTGACTTAATCTTATGTTAGTGTTGTTACTACTTACCGTGCTTCCCGTACCAGACCCTAAAACATTACACATGCTCTACCAGAAACCCACGCATCAGCAGCCGTGGCAAGAAATATAATAACATTATTAACAATTTCATAGTAACAACCAAAACACCAAGATAATCACCATAGTTAATATAGTAATTCACATATATTAATATATCAGACATGTGTACATACTGCGAGTTATGCTCACACCACGAGTATACCGCAAGTTATGGTGTTGTTGGAGACGTGGCGGTGGTGACAGTATAAGGTTATGGTGTAGTTGGAAGTAGTGGTGTTTGTGTAGTTGATGGTTATAGTGTTGGTGGTTTTTGGGAATGATGTTGATGGCAGAGTTGGTGGTCCTTGTTTAGATGCTGATACAGGTTCTTTTTTGTGTATAAAAGGGCACACATTCATTGCAAAGAAATACACGAACACCGTAAACAGTGAATTCCTACGAGTAGCAAAACATGTCATTATCAGTGAAGAAAATGGTTTCAATATCCTTAAAATATCTGATAATAGAGTGATTATAAAGCATGGAAAAATGACTTTGAACATGGGAAATATGGTTGCAGAAGGTGCTGAATTCCTGTAAAAGTATTAAAGTTCTTGATTTAAGGATGTAAGCATGCATGCGATGTATGAATCCGATGAGGATATGATAGGCTCTCCATTCAACCGATAAGAGGGTTCTTCTAGGTTACGCTAGGGCGGGCAATGACAAGAGAGAATATCTTTGTAAAGTCAGTTTAGGCTAACCTGGGCGAGGTTATGATAGGGTGTCAGGGATAATTAGAGGATGGTCTAGCTTATAGCTTTAGGTTATGGCCGGTTGAATAGATGATGAAAGGACTGTTGGCTAAGATTGGGTTTGGTAAACATGCACGTAGTCAAGTTCAATTAGGTGATAGTGGGCTAGACGTGAAGTCATACTATCTTAGACTACGTTAGGAGTTTCAGTGCTAGGTTAGGACTGGGTTGCAAGACAGATGATAACGGATGGTCTAGTTTAGGTTAGAATGCTTTGGTATCAGGTAAGAATGGTATCAGATTAGGCTACTAGATGACTGGATAGAATACATAATGATAGGATAGTCTGGGATAGGCTAGGCTAGGCTCGCATAATAATTGTCTAAGTTATGAAGGTTAGCACAGCTGGTCTTAGCAGCGGGGTTGTCATGCTTGGTTACGATTTGTTAAGCTTGGTTACGCTTGGTTACGTTTCGGTTAGGTTAGACGATAACAGGATAGATAATGAGAGGATGTTTCAGAGCAGATAAGGCCGGGATAGGTTAGGCTAGGATGTCGTCCTCCGTGGCCTAGGGGTACCATGCTAGCCTCTAGCTCCCGAGGTCGCGGGTTCAAACACGGCAGAGGGCGATGGATTTTTTCGGGCGTAAATATTCCTAGCATGGCTTCCTTCGGAAGGGAAGTAAAGTCGGTGGTCCTGTGTCGTAGATTTATGGCAGGCAAAAGAACCTCAAGCCTGATAAAGAGGCCTCTGAGTAAACAGTTCTTTCACTCCCAGTATAGAATGTGGCTCAAAGGCCCATAGCAGTTAAAGAGCGTGCATAAATAAATTTTGAATTTAATTTTGCTAGCTTAGGATGTTCGATGTGTGGTTAGTGTAGACTACTTCTATATATCCTAACACTGTAAACCAATACACAGTTTATCCCTCTCGGTCTCACGCGTTAACTGCTTGGCATATAAAAGTTTACAAGAATTAGAAAAAAATGAACTCTAAAAGTATGTAAGTATTCTAACATTGGTTAAGAAATGCTCATAAAGTATTAAAACGAGTGAAAAAAATACATCGAATCTTGAAATTAGGCTAAATATCCATGTTAACACCTGATTTACTCATACTACTAGCTAAAATACCCATGACAATAGCTGCTTTAACTATGAAATTACCCTGAATACCAGTATTATACACTATTAGCTATGAAACTACTCTAAACGATTGTGATAATACCTGAATTATTGAACAAAATACCTTAAACATCCGTGATAGTAAGCATCTGTACCTGTGGTCAAAAAGACCATGAATTGACGCTAAAGTGCTTCAAAATTCCTATTCTAGCGGTTAAAATACCTTTGAAATGGCTGAAATTCCCTTGTGCGTCTTCCAAAGAAGAATATCCTAAAGTCTAAGAGGACGCTAAATGCCTATTCCCTTACATCAAAATACTATCGGAATACCTACAAGGTAAGCTAAACGTATCCCCTGAAAATGGCTTATAAGGGTCTCCCGAAATAACTACAGCTACACCAGTGTTCAAAATACCGCCTAATCCATTCTACCCTTCTGGAAAATATTCTCTAAATACCTCCAATCCCTGTCTTTCCTAGCACCTCTCCTCTTTTTCGCATATTCTACCATTCACCATGTCTTGCTTATCATATCTCTTTGTTTTCCCCATCTGTTCCCATATAAACGCATATTCTACCCTTCAACCCTGTCTAGCTTAACACCTCTTCTTGTTTTCCCTATCTGTCCCCATATAAATGCATATTCTAGCCTGCAACCCTGTCTAGCTTAGCATCTCTCATCGTATTCTATATCTCTCCATTAAAACCTATACCAAATACCCTGAGATACCTGCTTCCGTTTCCAAAAAATGCCTTTGAAACACCTGAAATTCTCCTGACAGTGTACCACTGTGTCCTAAAAGCCTGTGCCAATGCCTAATTCCATAGTCTAGAAACCTTTAAGGAGCCTCAATTACATAACAGTGGCACATATAAATATCAATACAATGAATTAGAAGCAGACACTACACAGACACACAAACTTTCTCGAATGAATGCTATACACTCGCAGAGAACACCAAACATCACAACAGACTTTTACAATCGATTGCGACAGACTTATCATGGAACGGTTCCTTCATGACGTACTAACCCACTGGAACATAAATCCATGGTATTTATTACCAATCCCCACAATATACTCTGTTTTGCTGACTTATCCTTAGCTATCCTAAACCATCACAGGAGGAAAACATGCTGGATGATACAGTTTACAAATTTGAAAATCAGAGACGCGCAGAAGTTCCTAACATTTCCAAATGCAGTCAAATTGCTAAACATAGAAGCACATGAAGATGCAAGGGCATTCATACATTATAGCATTTGACAGCCAAATGACACCCAAGCCAATCATGTGTTAGCAAAAATTAACTAGCTTTACTAATAAATAATTATCATCCTTCTCTAGCCTGAAAGCCCCTTTCTCAATCATTAATCCTACTCGATACATGAATTCTGCCACAGGGTATCAAATATAATTTATTCTATACTGACAAACCTGGCATAAATCTGCATAAACAAACAATAATCAGCGAATGTATCCATTCACATCTAAATCTATGAATAATAGCATAGGGACAGTGCGAATGGTTCTCCTAAGGAAGCATTCATCAGTCAACTGAACGAAAATATATGAGTGATTCTGGGCTATAAACAGAATATCACAAAATGCAAGCAGATGCATGTAAAACGATGTGCGATGGCATAGTGCCATCGTTTGTGACTCATATTCGAGAGGTCAGTGTTCAATCCTAGGTGACTGCTGAAACTGCCCTATGTCATCTATCGAGCTGTTATCTTTGAGACATTCAGAGACCAGACACTGAAAACTCCTAATCTTGCGCATTATTTCACATCTCCTGGACTTGCGTAGGACGCAATGCTTATATAGACTGGAATTGAGCGTCAACTGCTTCTGGATTATGATCAGATCCTCATGTTGAAATCTGATATAAGGGGAGGTTTATGTCAAGTCTCCGTCACGTTTCCATATAGAACGCATCCGACGCTCAAACACAAGCTACCAAACTCCTGGCGGTCTGCGCCACAGGGCCCACTCGGAGGAGAGACCTAACTGAGCAGTCCCCAACGACGCCAGGGAAGAAACCTCCACAGAGCGCACAGGCACCGCCAAGCCGTAATCCGCCGTACAACGTTGCCTGGTCCTACAACCCTGAAACAGATGACAAGGGCACAGGTAATGCGGGGCAGGAAGGTCGTTGCAGAAGATGATCCACCCAGCAAATGCCTACCGGGAAAACTACGAAAAGAACCCATGGGTCAGAATGGACGGTCGCCGGGGATCGAACCCGGGACCTCCCGAATGCAAGTCGCACACATTACCGCGGCGCCACCTCGCTCGGTAATAATAAAAATGGGTACTCAAGTGTATGAGCAGGTATAGCTTTACACCCTTAAGTATTGATAGAAGTTTTGTATGGTGGCTTAATAATTTTATCTTTTCTTGCCTTTACTGATGCAGCATGAAGACTTGCGTTTACAAGCATTTAACGCGTTGTTATTTTGTTGTAAAGGCAAGAATGTGCGTATTTAGTTAATTTTGCTGCCGTTTTAAGATACATACAAAATCTGCGTAATACACCACCTATACTGAAGAGATGGGTCTGAGTAAACACTCGTATATTAATGCTATTTTCTTTACAGCTTTATTTTTAGTGGTTTGTGTTTGGCTTTCATACCTATTTTTTTAACTCAGTATGCTAAAACCACATCTTCAGGGTTATAAGGTCGCGGCAGATCAGGTATTATATGGTCTGCTGAAAGCACGTAAACAGTTCGCAATACAGTAAGGACAGCGAGTTTTTGAATAGAAGCAACTATTATTTGCAACGTTCCTCTGCAAAACCTTCGGATATTCTTATAACTGCGTAACTACAAGGGAAAAGGTTTGGTCGACAGCCCAATAAAGGCTGTACAATGAATACTGGTTTTCAGTCTTTCACTAAATGCCAAATTATTCAACAACAACAAGAACAATAATAATAATAATAATAATAATAATAATAAAGTTGCTCGTGTTTATCTACCTGTTCATACAGTTGGAGCAATAAATATTTGGATATCACTTTATAGGCATTTAACAGGAAAATAACCAAGCGAGATGGCGCAGGCGGTAACGTCTGTGGCTCGCATTTGGGAGGTCACAGGTTCGATCCCCGTGGCCGACCTTCCTGACTCATGGGGTTTTCGGGGGTTCCCCGGGTCGCCAGGCGAATGCTGGAAAGGATCATTACATCTCCCGAATTTCCTGTCCCCCCATTTCATCTCCATTCTCATTTCACTCTACCTTCCATCTGCTTGGTCTCTTTCAGAGTTACAAGTGTCGGCGGTTGGTCTCGGCGTTTGCATGGCAGAGGAAATGGGTGCTCTAAGGAAACCTTCCTCCCCGGACTGCGAGCGGTCTTCGGGTTCCGGGCCGCCAGGGGATGTGTAAGCTCACATGGGAGAGGGGGCTGACTGCATCATCCAGCATCCGGGGAGTTCAAATCTGTAAATGGTAGGGACCCTGCCCTCTGCCTATCGTGCATCCTAGTACGATCGCCCTCTGTCTCCTCTCACCTCATTCCTCCCACCCGGGGGCGCCCCGTCAGGGGCCTAGGCACAAAAGATCGGCGTAGATCAAAGTGCTAGGTCTCCCTCCACTTCTAGTCCTGTCCTATTCTAATAGGAAAATTACTGACTTTGTGCGATATTTCTAAAACTACCTTGCATGTACTTAAAAGATCAGTGTTGGTTTTTGTAATACCTAAAGATGTCATCCAGATATTATTTAAGCTGCAGAGATGTAAATACGTTAAATCGGTAGTTTTACTTTTTGCAGAATTTTCACGTTAATTTCTCGATTTTCGAGATTTTAGTAAATTGTTCTCTGGAATTAAAATATATGTTGAAATTTTCAGATTTAACCCCCCCCCCAAAAAAAAAAACTGTTGTAACAAATTTACCTTCTAACGAAATAGAATAAAAGGAGGATTGGCTTTTCTCGGAAACCGTAACTATAAATAATTCTGTTTGAGTCAACTGTAGCCATCATAAGCAAATAACTATTGTATATATTTCCCATTAAATTGTATCGCACTCGACTGGCTCCAGTGAATTTTGTGGACCGAGAATCGAGTCCTGGACTACTGTGGGAGCGCACAAAGGAATGTTACTGTTTTTTTCTCTTTGGAATGTAAATGAGGCATCAGTGAAGCTGAAAAGGTGACAGCATAAACTTGAGCATATAAAGAGAACTTTCCCTTCAGGAGAGAGCTTCCATTGTGTATGAGAGCAAGGATTAGCAAAACTGGTAGAAGGCTGACTCTATTTTGTTGCTTACTCATCGTTTCCACTTACTGACTTCCTTTTTCACTGCCTTTGCTTTCTCTTGTGCTCAACACGCATGCTTACATCATTTGTATACCTATATAATATATCATGCCACATGTTGAGGATGATAGTTGATCAGAAAATACAAACAATATTGTATTGTATGGAGAGGGGAATAACAGCAATTAGAATAGTCATTTTAGGAGAACTAAAATCTCAAGAGCGAGCGCCTCCACATTTGTTGCTGTGTTTATCCGTTTGAGGGTACCCATAGTGAAATTACTAAATATTACAGTTTTTATCTAAATGTTTTCAAAACTTTGTCACAGGCTGCTCTATCACAATTGTGAGTGTGTTTTAAATTTCATGCAAATATCTTTAATATTTATTCAGAAAAATTTTATTTTACATTTATTATGTTAATTAGTCAGGTGTTCCACACAATACAGAAGTAGTAATTTTAAAAAATAAAAGTAAGTAATACCATATTATTTAAACACAAATGCACAAAACTTGCATGTAAAACTTTTGTTACAATTTTCCTCCATAGTCAATTTGTTATATCATATCTTAAGCAATTTAAAAGTTTAGCAAAAAACATATACCAGTTGCTTTTAACTTCATTCTCTGACTTTCTGCTGAAAATTTGAACAAGATTGGTTACAAACTACACCGTATGAAACATCTTTAATGGGCAAAAGTGTAAGAAAATCAAAGTCGAGTAAAAGGCATTGGGAGTAAATGTATTATACCATTAGGTCTCGCGTTTAAGCTTTAAAGGACTCTGAGATCAAAAATGAATAGTAATCAAATGAAACTAAAGATTCAAGTAATTTTGGGACATAAAATCTAATATTTTGAAGTTTTTGAAAATTTTGATTAAATTTCAGTTGTGGGTACCCTTAAATATGATAAAACATTCTTATTTGATAATGTTCCTTTTATAGCATCCACCCATACACCCGTAGCTTGAACATTTTATGTAATAAGTCATAGTTACGATTTATCATACACATAGAGCAGTTCAATTAATGTTTAATATTAGTGTACACTATAGTATCGCAGATAAGAAACTCGAATAATCAACAATTTCATCTGAACTGAAAAAACCGGAGTATCCAACAGTGTCGGTGGCAAGAAGGCTACATGATTCCGAAAATCGACATGTCTCGGCCAAACGCGGACGTCTGGAATGTCATTTTGATGACCTAATGAGACTATTACCTTTCACGAATGGAAAGATATCGTGAATAGGAAGAAAACTTCAGTTTTGAATACATTTTTTATCAATCTCATAATTTTCTTGTTCTTGTTCAATCTGCGTTCTCTAAATTGATAATTCCTCAGTATTCCCTCAAAGGATGATTCTGTATTATCCAGTGCCTTTTGGTGGTAATATTTTAATGAACACAATAAAATTTCATAATTCTGATTAAAGCTATTAATATTTTATTTTCAGAAGTAAAAATACTGCAATGTTTTCTCCTTCACCTAGTGTAGGTAATTTTGCCCTCTGACCTTTAGAAAACCCACAGCGGCCGCTTTAAAAATCTTACGTGTAACATTTAAAGACCGTACAAGTTAGAGATCTGAAATGTAAGATACCTATGCAAGTGCTTATTTAGCATTTCTGCCAATTTGCATACACATTACGGAAATTAAGGACATTCTGCGAACATATTGTTAAAAAATAAGGAAAATCACAAGCTAGGTGAATTTTTTCCAACCAACAAACTAAAATGTGAACGAATTTAGAAATTTAACTTAAAAAACGTCTTCCTGTACCACGAGAGATTTCTGACTGAGAAACGTACATTTGTTTGATGGGAGAAACATCCGATATGATATAGTGCCACAAAGCTCTCTACCCATAACAAATTCTCATACACGCTTCATATACTAATAGTATTCTTAAAAGTTTTCCTTTCATCCACGTTATGCTATTTACGATATATTTTTGTCTAGAAATTATTTAAAATTAAGCAGTGAGTACGTAGTTATACTGAGCATGTGGAAATGACACTCCGGGGAAGCACAGAGTAATAACTTAAAAAACCGTAGTCATGGAGGAATAAATTACGTACTCCTCCGTGGTCATGATAAAGAGCTGTTTAGAAGAAAAGAAAAAGGAAGAATCGGGAACTATCAAACAACTTCCGTAAGATGACGCAGTCGTGGGTATTTAGTAAATATAATAATACAGCATAGAATATTTCGAAAACAGCTAACGCCACGAAACAACTGAAAAATAGGACATTTTCAAGGATACTACATTTTTTTAAGTAAGCTGTATCTATCTCTTATGGTTTCCTAGTTACACAAAGCTATATAAAATTGAATAAGAATGAAGGGGTCTAAATAGGGTAATCACAGAAAATTAAATATACATTTTATTCCTTATGCCAATATATCAAATTAATATGAGATATTTGAATCAAAATCGTTAGAGAGGTTTTCAGAACATACAAAACTAGCTCAATATTTCCATGTAAAGGGTAGTTTGGGACGGAAGGAATCTTCATGTCGCATCCTGGAAAATGCTTGGCTTATAAAGCAAATTTGGTGCATATCCGACTATTTGTGTTTATTTATGCTGTCTCTCCCGCGCGCGCACATATAAGCTTTTCTCTAACATGCTTTATTCTTGGGCTCAGAGGACCTTAAAAACCGACACACGTGGCTGAGGGCATTAAGAAATGGGCTCGTGAACTGGAGGTCAGCGGTTCAAATACCACTAGGACCGTCCTCCCAGATTGAGGTTTCCTCCAGGTTTTCCTCAGTCTTCATAACTGGCAAATACCTGGAGAGGTACCCTAAAGGTAAGAGTGAAGGTATATATTACGGAGGAGCCTCCGAACCCGGAGCAGAGCAAAGCAAGTAGGACGCAACGGTCCTTTTTGCTTCGAACCTGACCCCTGGGAGGAAGAGATGAGGGGAGAGACCAGAAGGGCGACCAGATCCGGTAGACGACATGCAAAAGTATGGACGGGGTCCCTAACGTTTCCAGATTGAACGCATCCAACGCCGCTCAAGCCTACCTACTAGCCCCCGATGTCCGGGGTCCCCTGAAGGGATGCCTGCTCCGAGAACACCCGGAGGCGGTTCCGTGAGCAGTCCGACCGACACCAGGGGGAAGTCTTTACAAAGCACACCTCCACCCAGCCGCAACACGCCGAACACCGTCGCCTGGTCCCTCAACCCTGAAACAGATGATGATAAATTAAATGATGGGTGCAGGAAAATCGTGATAGAAGAGGAACCATCCCAGTATTCGCATACTGATCCGGGGAAACCACGAAAAACACATGGTTAGAGTGACCGGTCGACGGAAATCGAACCCAGGATCTCCCGAATGCGAGCCTCACACGTTACCGCGGAGCCTCCTACTCGCTCGGTGGAAGTACCTAAATTTAGGCCTGGAACGTTTCCTTCCCAAAATTCGTTTACCAATTATCATTCCATTTCATGTATCAGTATCCACTGCCTGTGGTGTCGTATGTAGTACGAGCGGGCGTTAAACGCTACTAAAACGAAACAAAAAACATAAAATGGGGATCTTAAAGCATGCATTTCCGTTGAAATCTTGATATCGAATTTTTGGCTTGATTACAATATTTCGTCGTCCTAGTATAGGTAAGCCGTAGGAATGAAATCGTGATTTTCCTCTATTGTAATACTGTTTATAAATTGAATTATGCAGCATAAACTGTAAACGAGAAAGCAACACACTAATACATTTATTACAATCCTCCGCTATGGCGTAGTTGGTTGGAACGTATTTCTCGGCTTCCCTGCAATGAAATATGCCCGAGTTGGAGTTTACACACAGAGGTGTGTACCTTTCGGCACGTATAGAGGAATGATGCCTACTCAGCACCGTGAGGGATGTGATGAACTATGATATATGGTAGGTCTAGTAAGCGAACATTCTGGCCCACATTTCCCTGTATCGGTTGGATAATCACCCAACTCTACACGAACATTAGGACTGAGGTTAGCAGTCGGCTATGGCCTGTCTAGGATGCCGTGTTACAAATTAAATTTAGTACAATATCTGCGATTCTGAATGAAATATAATAAAGCATTTACAGTAATAACAAATCAAATGGACTAGATAGAGGAAGTCGACGCCGTCAGCCCGCCGCTGAAGAAATTTCAATTGCTACAACCCACATCGGCCGCAGCGGCAACTGCTGATCCATTGAAACGTGTGACTGCCGCCTCACCACCAAAGTCGCCGCGATTGCAGCAGCAAACTCCACGTCACCAACATCGCAGCGCCGGAAATCCAGCTGTGGATACTCATTCCACCTCTTCACCGGCAACCGCTGTAATACCTTCAGCGACTACGCCGATAACGCTGGCCACCCTATTCTTCACCGATGCACCGGCCTCCAAGGAAACCCCTCGGAGAGCCGCTACACCGCCATCGGCCGCACAGCCTGTCACGGCCAATGACCGGGCGCGCCTGCAGTCAACTTCAATATCACACCAAGTCAGTACCACACCTCACCTCAACCCGGAGCCGCCAACGCCGCCTACTCATTCGAGATCTTCACAACCCGTCCGCACGTCATCTCATCCCACACTGCAATCAACAAAACAGACCTCTATTTCCTCATCGCCGCCGTTTACACCTACTACACGATGCAGTGTTGTGATCTTTGGAGTTCCCGGGACCTACACACTCGCTACATCTTCACCGCAGCTCAACAGAGATGACCTTCAGCTATGAAGGCCACCAGAATTTTGTCGTCCCGGGGAACTACAACCCTCATTCGACTGGCACTGTCAGATCCGCCCGAGCTTGTGGCAGCCTTAAGATTGGGCCTTCCCTTATTAGTTAAGGTTTTTCGGGTTGAGGTTAGTCGGACGGAGAACTACAAGCTCTGTCGACGATGCTGCACATTTGGCCACAGCTCATCACACTGCACATCACCGCCGAAGTGCCACTATTGCGGTTCCCCGAATCTTACTACTGAGTGTAATAATCTCGATTACGCCGACGTCGCCGGTATTGCGCCACCTGTGATGGCTTCGGCCAATTCACAGGGCAGGTGCAATGTCCTAGATAGATATCCTCGCCGCAGCCGAAGTCTTCACAACCGAAAACAGCATCGTCTACTGCACCGGCCTTACTCACAGTTGGAACCACCTCCGCCGTATTAGCAACAATCACCAATGGACATCTACACCAAGACCGTCAGACTACACTAGTCACTCCTACTACGTCAATTGCACTAGTAACACTTACAGATCAACCAACCACCACTGCACCGGCAACACTTGTCAATCGACCAACAATGGACATTTCTGCAGCCGGCGCTGAACGCCGGAATCCGGGCCGACGTCCGGGACCTACACTCCTTAGTACAACTTCAATTACGAATTACTCATTTGGAAGAAGCAACAGCCAGCACTACTACCGCCGTCAACTCCTTCATCACTGCAAATCATCCCAACAAACAACCACCTTCTACTGAGAGACAACCAACTACACATTTCCAGACGACTGAAGTTCTTCTCCTTGGAGGGCTCAGTCGAGCATCTACACCAGTCACACCTTCAATCTCATACCGAATTCTGCGCACAACTCAACAGACTTCAAGACCAACTCCGACAGCTCGAAGAAGGCCACGTTCTCTTGCGAACCTTCTTCGAGCAACATTTGCTAGTCTACAACTACCAGCACAACACGCCGTGGGAAATCCTAACCACACGCCACCTCCAACAAAACCGTACATCACATCTCATGACTACTTCCCCAACACCTAACTCCACCCGGGGGCAGTCAGGGCTCGCCATGGCTGTCTCTGTGTTCAAACCCCATCTCTGACAGCACAATGCTGCAGCAAGTACAACCGATCTTTCGGAGGTGCTTAGCGGAACTCCAATAGGTCTTCAATACCACTTCCTAATCTAACACGCACTACTCACATCTTACTACCTGCTACCTAACTAGAACCAGAACTCCTTCTTTACAATTCCTTATTCTTCGGCGAAATAAGCCAACTCTTTATCCCTTCCAACTCTCTAGCTGTCTCCCTTTATAAAAAAGAACCATTACAATACAAAAATTACCCTTGAACCCTTCCCTCTTCAAAGTTCCAAGAGAGGGCAACACCAACTGAAAGTCTTCCGGACAGTCAAATTTAAATACGTTGTTGAGCTCTTTCGAAACACACGCGAAAAGCAATTTACCCGATTTGCCGTTTTGGAACATATATTCATTAGCATCATGGAAACCAATACAACACAGTGAGTATGATGGATGTGAATTTCTTTAACGTGAGTTAAGTAAGCAGTAATTATAATACACATTTATACGTAACGCCGCATGTGCATTATTGTTAACTGTAGGTCACGAATGCACGTGTACATGGTTGAATGTAGCATACGAGAGAGCGAGGGAGTGGACCATCGTCTTGGAGCTTAGCAATATACGTAACAGACGAAGAATCGCCACTCGATATATACGAAAGAAAAGGAGTCAGTCAAGTATGTATACCCGGACTAAGGATCCGGGACAACTTAAGAGTGAAGTGAAGTTTACTGCGCATCGAGTAGGGTGGAGCGAGGTGACGCATTAGGGTGTTGTGAGGCCGTGTATAATCCGCTTCGTGACTAGAGGTACAATACACGTTGTCTCGCATTCCGATGTATGTGCCCTACTTCATTTTCCATCACTAGACTGTACTGTTTACAGTGGCAAATAAGGCAGCGCATTGGCATCTTTGTTTGCATCAACAGTACTGGGTTTACGAAACTCTATAGTAAGTTGCACATACATTGGTTGCTAACATGTCCCGGGTTCTTAATCTGTGCATAATGAAGCAGGAATATCTTGCTGTTACGGTCATGCGTAAATAGTAAATACTCGAGAACATGCTTTAATTATTTTGTATTCTGGAAGTTTTGGTTTTGGTTTTGGGGGGGGGCAAACTAGCATTGGAACTGGAACGGTCGGGACTGTTGCTGAAAAACATTCATCTTTTCCACCTTCAGCACTAGAAAGTAATAAGGATATTCACGACACCTTGGTGTTCTCTTGAATCAGAATTGGAATTAAACGAATAAACTTTCACACAGTCAAGAATACGGAAGAAACTTTGGTACTGAAAATGCGAAAATAATACTGTCTATAGGACTAGAAATATTTCCCTCAAACTAATAAGGTACTGAGCTAAAATCTATTCTAAATCCAACAATAGTCTCTTGCACAGCGAATGTGTTGCACTTAGTTGGAGATTTTAGCCAAAACTTATAAAACAAAAGTCATAATAGAATGATTGTTTGTAGTCCTCTTTATGTCTCGCTAGAGGCATTCATTGGTTTTCCTAGCATATAGCGTTGAAGTGGATTGTGCCAATAAATCTCATTTGCTTCAACGGAGTGCTGAGGGAACCAATGCCACGTACAGGAGAGGAGAAGGTAGTCTAGGGTGGGGGAGAACAATTGCCAGTATTCCCCTTGCGTAGAACAACCATTCACTCGGAATGCGTGGTGATGTCACCTTGTCTCATGCTGTGTACGCGCCTGCTGCTCTGTTGCTACTGACTCAACACCATTCCCAAAAGATAAATAGACTTGTCCAACTACTGCGCATACAGATAAACGTGTCACGACAAAAAAAATCAACCTATACTAGTCGGCTACGATATGAGCGCTTGTTGTGGGAAGAGGAGCTAAACGGTTACGAAACAAGTGGGCAACGGCTACAAAAGAACAGGGCCTGACTGTCCTTCCACATCAGGTGCCGGCCCTTAGGGCATGCTCTCGGGGGAGGGAGAGCCACTCGGATGACGCCCTCCTTCCAGAGTCACGTGGGGGCGGAGTTCCCTGGTATCTCGTGTCCTTCCACATCACTTCTGACGTTACTAGAAGTACGCTGGGCCAAACATCCGATCCCGCACGTGAGGGTATTGTTTGGGAACTCGGCGGGGCAGTGGTTTGCGATAACCATGTGAGATTGGGTACTCCTGAGCGGTTTTCCGTCCTGCCGGGGTTGTGAAACGCCTGAAGGTCCTCCGGTACCGCCCTGGAGAGCCGGTAGACAGTATGTTAGGTTGCTGTCGTCCCCACCGAGGCCTTTTTGGGGCTCACGCGCTTAAGTGGCGCATTCACTTCCACACTGTAATGGGGTGTAATTTTCAGATACCGGCCCACTGGCAAAGCTCTCGGGGGAGGGTGTGTCACTCGGATGGCATCCTCCTCCCAGAGTCGTATGGGGCGCAGTCCCCTGGTGACTGCCCTTCCACATCCGAAGGACAATCAGGTAAAGAAAACATCCTCAGTTCCGAGTTGCGTATACTAGCTAGGCTGAAGCCTGCAAATGTAGTATTGTTTTCATTGTGCGACTGCAGATTCCCCTTTCGCCTTGCCCCTCATTCCCCTCTGATCCCTAGTCTTGATTGTCAACAAAAAACCGTGGCGCCCTCCTCCAAGCGTTTTCACATCGTGGCCAACTAGTACGTGATATAACGCGGAGCAAGTAATGCTGTAACCTTGAAATATTAGCTATGCAGTACTACATATTTAGTTTTCGGAAGTGGACACCATAATCGTGTACTTAAAAATATGCGGTTTACAGTTAATTTATATCCTTCTTACCTGAAGTGTTGTTTTTCTTAATCTTAACAAGGGTACTTTCGTAATATCTTAACCAATGACAGAAACAAATGAATGTTTTATCAATTGTTAATAATAATAAACTATTTGCTAGACATTTTCATACCTTTA
The DNA here is from genome assembly GCA_030765065.1 of Deroplatys truncata. NCBI lineage: Eukaryota > Metazoa > Arthropoda > Insecta > Mantodea > Mantidae > Deroplatys > Deroplatys truncata. The sequence continues at coordinate 170,485,879 of CM060990.1, forward strand.
ATAACATTTTTTCGGAAAATATTTGCTATCGTAGAACTATAAAGAGAGCTCCAAAATTTATTTAGAGAGAATCAGGAATTCCTGTTGAACTTATTTTGACTACCTCACGAATAAAATTATAGAAATAAAATAATACATGTGCAAAATTTGCTAAAAAATATTTCCGATTATAAAAAATAAACACTGTTATGAACTTAAGTTTAACATTTTTTTTCCCTACAGAAAAACAACGAAATTAAATAAACATTCATTAAACGCATTTATCTTTAGTTTACTCCGCAAATTACAGACAAGTTGGGACATAGAGAAAATTACAAGTGGAAATGATAAAATAAAAAATATAAAGTAGTATCACACACAACAGTGTTTGGTCCAAGTTCAAAGCATTTCCATCCCGGAGTGGCCACTTGATACACGAGCGAAAAAATTAAAAGTATTTTTAAAATTTGCCATAAGATTATAAAATGATTTTGAAATGCCCGTTAAGGCCATGTCGTAAAGGACAAAATGCTGTGAAATAGCCTGACTCTTTGTAGAATCACGACGACATGAGAATTCTGCAATTGGAAAGCTTCTAATTGATTAGACATTAACTCAGCGTTTCTCCGCGCCACTTGGTGGATTTTGCGTTTTCCCCAACCTGAGCTTATAATGTCCAGTGTTTTCGAAATAGTATATTGCGATATAATTGCGGTAAGTGCATCTTTGCAGAACGAGATAGAAGTTTGATAATACGATATGAAGTCGAGTATTTTTATTTCCGAGTTTCTGCAAAGCACTTAATGCAAGTGTATTGCATGCTAATTTTTCGGCTAGCCTCTGCGAACTAGTAATGTTGACCAAGAGAACAACTGAAGGTGACATGGCTGCTTGGGCCGAAAGGGTTATATTTAAATGCTGCATGAATTGAACCATAAGTAAATGTTGACAAATATAGGGAAGTAGAAGCGGCAAGACATAAATGGTAAAATTCAACTATTAAATATTATTACATTGCATGTGTGCAACAATAAATACACATATCAATAGCTGGAGGATTGAATATATTTTATTAACGTCTGCAGTAAAAATGCAAAACACACAGAATACAGGAATTTTAACTTCTCACGCATGACAGCATGATCGGAAGTGGACAAAAACATTATCATCCAAAAAGGAAATCAGTAAGGAAAACAGTTGGTTCCAGTCATCAAATGTATCTTGAAGAGCAGATGATCTAAATCCTCACCTTAACCGATTGTTACTGCAATAGAGTAACATATAAAAGTAATATTCTGAAATATTATCTGTGGTTAGTTTCACTGCAGGCTTGTGTCATCAGTATTGCAAGCGATATATAACACTTGAGTTATATCAGGAATACCTAAAACAGCGATTCCAAACTTGTGCGGAGCCGCTCCATGAAAATTAAAGAAATAAAAATTGTATTGAACTGAAGAATAACAAAAAGTAGGACCAAAATAAGATAACTATAAATTACGTTCTGAGCGGAAATTTGTCAAGTTGAATTTCGCGCCCCTTCTAGCTGGCGAAACTTGATCATTCCACTGCCATTACACTCGTTTTATCCTTAGGGTGAAGTGAACCAAAACCAACCTAATCACCAGGGTTAGGATTTTTAGGTGTGCGCCTTTTTTCTTAGGGTAAGTTAAAGCTGTGCAAAAAGATATCACAGTGTAAAATTTTGTTTCTAGTTGTGAAAAGAGGCATTTTTTCTCGCACCTTTTCCCATTTTTATGGGACCTTTACCCCTTTTTGGCACCTTTATCCCATTTCCCCCAACTATGCCTATAATTCCCCTTTTCCACCTCTTTTCTTTTAAGCTTCATTCCAATTTGTTCTTTAACTTTCAATTAACGTCTCCTCAGCTTGCTGTGTACGTGCGAATAGTAAGCCTACCTGTTTCAGTAAACGCCGCGTGGGAATTGAAAGCACACCCGCAACAATGGAAAATAATTGTGTGTTGGACGAAAACCTCTTTCTCTCGCTTTACCGCTATAAATTAGCCCGCAACAATGCAATTGACAATGAGTGATTCTATCCCACCAGAATCAGTAGCCTGCTGTTCGTGAATGTGAGTTGTTACTGTGAGAGATGTCATCTGTTTGCGTCGAGGCGAAGGCTGGGCAAGCAGAGACGGCAGCAACCTCACCCGCGCAGTTCCGAGAGTTATTAAGACTGGGTTCTGCTCAAAACTACTAGAAATCGCTGAGACTGAAGTTCCAGCATGAATGAAAACATTCTGGTAATTGTCGCGGTGTTATAAGAGAATGTGGACAGCGAATGGGCGCAAGAATGAGTTGTGTGACAGTCGCATTGTGTTACCAAGTGAAATAATGTTAGCTCTCCAAACGAGTGTACTAGTACTAGATTTTACCATGCCAAAGGTGCCCAGTGCTCGATTTATTGTTCTGGCTGAGGAATTCAAACAAGATTTCATAGACACTAATGGAAGTGTTATGCGATGTACTATTTGTGATTCAGGAATTTTGTTAGATGAAAAACACTAGCGAGATCGCATCAAACAACACATTTCCAGCTCTAAGCATCAAATGAACAAGACCCTTCAAGCAAACAAATCACGGCAAGCTCTATTACGAAATGCGTTTCAACAGAGTTCTTCAAAAACAAAAATTTGAAGGAATTAAATATTGATTTGTGTGCAGCTCTTACACAAGCAGGAATTCCACTCAATAAGGGAATCATCCAGCCTTCAAGGGATTTCTTGAAAAATACACAAAGATGTCAAAGCCCGATGAGAGTACTCTAAGAAAAAACTACATAGAGCCTGTTTACCAAGAAACCATAGAAAGAATCAAGGAGAAAGTGTCTGATTGCGATTTGGGAATCATTGTGGATGAAACCATAGACTCAATGGAACGATATGTTTTGAGCATTTTAGTTTTTGACTTAGCTGGGGAGAAAGTTAAGCCCATGTTGTTAAAAATGTACGAGCTGCAGAAAGCCAATGCCAGTACAGTAATGCAATCCATTATGGACTTCTGCCAAAAACTCTGGCCTACTGGTATGGAGTTTGAAAAATTTCTTCTTGTGGTTACGGACCAGGCTCCATACATGGTTTCAGCTGTTAACCAATTGAAACCTTTATTTCCTAACTTGAAGCATATGACATGCTTGTCTCATGCCCTTCACAGGGTTTGTGAATCCACAAGGAACGAATACGACATCGCAAATCAATTCATCTCTGCCCTGAAGAAGATTCTACTGAAAGCTCCGAGCCGTGTTGTTTACTACAGGGAAATCTCTGGCCTGCCCCTTCCAAAATTCCCGGTAATTACTCGCTGGGGATCTTGGATTGAGTGTGTTGCTATGTTGTGTGAGAATTTTGAAAAAATTAAAGAGTTTGTGCTTTGTTTGGATCCATCCGACGAAGGTACAATTTCCAAGGCACAGCAACTTCTGTTACCGGAGAAAATACATCATTTGCAGACAGAACTACATATATTTTGTCCGTATTTACAAGTACCTGCCTGCAGCTATTAAACGATTGGAAGAACAAGGTCTGGAAAAGGAAAAACAATGGGATATTTTTACTTCCGTGAGGGAGCAGTTAGATGGCTTTGCCAAAGACAAACTTCAATCTAGTCTTCAGAAGAATCCAGACATTGAGGAATTCGCCACATCTGTAGAGTTGCCATTCCGAGTGAATACAAGGTTTTCCCCACTGGTTTCTGTGGATGTTGAAAGAAGTTTTAGCATCTACAAAGACATTCTATCTCCTAATAGAAAGAGACTTACTTTTAATAATGTGGAGATGCTTAATGTCTTGAAGTACAACAGCTTCATGTTTTTTCCTTCTTTTGATGAGTGATAGTTTGATGTACTTGTCTGTAGTTCAATAAATTAGAATAGAGGAAAGAGAAATCGTTGAATTAGTTAAGGGAATGCACAACTGAAATTAACCCAAAATATCAAAAAATTAAAAAAAAATATTATGTTCCCAAAAAATTCTCCATTGCTTGTAGTTTTAGAATCCACTTTTATTTGTGACCTAGCGAATGCTTCAGGTTCGTTACGAGACTTTTTAAATACCCTTGCGCATTTGGTTGCTAGCTGTTTATATTTTTAAAACTTGATTTTAAGGCGTTTCTTATTTTCAGCATTTCTGCATATTCAAAATGTTCCACGCGATGTAGTTTTCATCCATTCATATTGACACTTTTTATGCTTATTTAAAAAACCCAAATAAATAACACTGTCATATAATTTTTCTGCGTAATCAATAGTTTTTGCGCTACTAATTTTTGAAAATAACAGTGTATACAAACAAAAAAAGAAAAAATACAAATACAAAACTGGAAAAAAAATTTTTTTTTCTCTTACACTAAGAATGGTAGAAAAAATTATATGATAGATTTGTAGTTCCTTGACATAGAAGCAACATAAGAGTTTTGTTTTTTAAAAATGCATCATGTGTTACATTTTGCATATACCCATAGTTTTATACTTTGAAATTTAATAACTTGAAAACTAATTAAGATTTTGGATTGATATTCACAAAACGATTATATCTAACGAAGAGTGACATGTGATTAAAATTTCAGCCTAATTAAATGGATAGTTTAGAAAATAGCAATTTCCGTTGTGCATCCCCTTAAATAAATCAGCACCATGTTGTCCCTTTTTTCACCTTATTTGAGCACCTTTTCCCTTCCTTTTTTTCATCTGAAATTTGCACCTAAAATCCTAACCCTGCTAATCACACACATCAGCCGTTAGAGCTCTTGTTGTTTGCTCGCGGAGAAATAGTCCGCGTGCATATACGCAATTTGTAGCAATTAGGTAATACAGGTAAAATATTAGCAGAATATTAACACACTATGAAGAATACGAAATGGGGATTGAAAGAAAACGAGATTAACAGAAAAAGGGTTATGGTAAGCAATTCCCTGCCAAAGCCGTCTGTTTTGTTGCAGTATGGCCAACGTTAATGGTCGGCCATGATATGAGTGCATTCTGTGGGAAGGGGAATTAAACAGTTACGGAACAAGCAGACGCTCATCGGAAGTGCAGCCAGGCAAAGGAAAGTCAGCTGTTTCGAGTTGCATTTACTAGTGAGGTTCAGACGTACAAATGTAGTACTGTTTTCGTTTTGCAACTGTACATTCCCTCTATCGTTCTTCCCTTCACTCCCCTCGGATCGCAAGCCTTGATGACGTTACGCATTGTCAACAAAACAGTGGCGTCCTCTACAAATGTACTCATATCGTGGTCGTTTGATATACTTAAATCATTCCGTAGTATATGAGCATTAACACGTGTAACAATGAGCAGGGTGCGACTTATGCAATGGCAAAACATAGAAAAGGCGAACCTTTAAACAGTGGGGAGAAATTAATTGTTCCAAAAGTGTTAGTAAGTTTTGCGAAGAAGTATCCAACTTCTTCCATAAATGATATGGTGACATAGGCCTCAGAATTCACTGGCGTGTCTAAGACTAGCATATACAGTGCGAGAAAAGAAAGCACTGCACTCAGATTTGAGAGAGTGGAGCCCCTTCCAGAATCTGATTATTGGAATCATGTAATTAGTTTTATGCTAAAATGTGTTGCATCATCCTAGGTGCGTAGGCGCCTAAATGATAACAGTAGTACTATAAGAATAGGTCTACTACTTCTCAGACACCTCTTCCCACAATAAATGGTCGGCACAAACTCAAACTTCTGCTCGCCTGACCCTAAGCACGTATGTCGCGGAGCGATAAATCAGTTCATAGAAACAGTAAAACCAGTGCAGCTCCACTCCCAATAGCGCCACGCTAAACTGTACTTGGAATTCCATAGTCGAGTACTTTCTCGCTCATTGTCGATCCTTCGAAAATTCCGCTCGTAGCTTCTGGAAGCTTAGTCCTACATAAATTGAGGCTGGCTAGTCGGTTTAAGGTTACTCCACAGTTCACTGTGAATATTCATAACGATAACATTGTGATTCATTAACCACTCTTCGTGAGTTTTGCGCGTTTCATCTCTCCGTGACTATTTAGCTGTGTTACAGTTACATTGTTGGACGTTAAATTATTGACTAACTCTAGTGCCTTCATTAGTTTTCAAATAGGTAAGAACTAATTTTAAATTTAAATCACTAATTTCATTTACAGATATCTTCAGATATTAATTTATTGTTTCTCCATATACTGTTTGTTTGATGATTTAAATAAACTGGTATTTGCATTTATAAATATTGACTAGTAGTTACATTTTTTCTCAATATTATGGTTAACTTTATAGCTAATGTTTTTATACTAATATTAAAAATAGTTGTTATATGTTTTAGTAACATATAGTAAGCTTTTGAAATTAAGAGGTCTATGTTAATTGAAAAAGAGCTCATTTATAAAGAAAAAGTTACACCATTTTTTAAATATGAAAGGCGCAGTTTTAACGTTTATTTTATGTTATGGATAATGAAAGATAAAGTCGATTGTTATTATTATAATATTCCTGTCTCATTTTCTTTAGACAGGGATCGCTGGCTTCAAACAGGTACTTTGAAGAAAGAAAAAAGAAATATTACATTGAAAAGGAAGGCAAACCGTGAGCTGACTCCATTACTTCGCCAAATGAGCCAGCGACAAAAACGTATTATAACCAAGCGATGCACACAATGTTTGAAGAGCTTTTCGCAAAAGAAACAATTTCTGAATCAGATGTGCAATCTCAATCATTGTTAGGAAAACCCGACGGAAGTGGAGTATTGCGGCCAAGACGGCCAATAAAAACAAAAATACGAAGAAAGTTACTACGCAATTAGTTACCTTAACTCGAGCTAGTGAAGCGCATACCTTTGCAGAGATTCTCATTAAACCTTTTGCAATTTATATTGTTAGTGTTTGCTGTATGAACAAGCTTCTATGAATATGAGAATGATGGGGGGGGCATCACTGCTCTGCACTGAGTCATTTGCAGATCTATTGCGCGTCTTCAGTATTATTATCATCGATCCAGAAGTTTGACGTTGATAATGAACTGAATCAGATTCTGGACCGTGATGGTAGAAAGTTCCTTCAATTTTGGAAAGCTTCTGAGTAAATCAAATTAAATCGAGTTTAATTTATGGGCGCCCTTTAAGTGCTGTGGTCCTTAGCGTCCCATTCTATATTTGGCGTGAAAGACCGGTAATTTTGCTCAGAGGCCTCTTTATTAGACTGAGGTTCTTTTGCGTGCCGTAAATCTACGATGATCTCCAACAACGTCAAATGGCATCGTTGCTAGACGTATCAGCGATATGGCTGATGATGTGAAAGACACATTTATTAGTCACTTCAGGTGTACCAAATTCGCACTACGAATGCATGAAACGCCTGACGTCGCTAAGCTGGCGGTTTTAATGGCATTTGTTCATTATATATACTTACAAATCTATTAAGGCCACGTTCTTTGCAGACCACTGCAACCAACACATCAGGGTGTGAAATATCTCTTTGATGAATTCCTCCCATCGAATGAAATACCGTGGGAAAGCTGTGCAAATATATGTACTGCTGTTGCAATGGCAATGATAGGTCACAATTTTGAAGCCACTGCCAAAATTAAAGATAAGGCAAAATAATTTACCAGTAGTCATTACGTTCATCATAGGCACGCTAGCCTCGAGCAAACCCCCTTTTGAACTTATGACAGTGTTAAATGATGCCATAAAATAATAAAGTGTATAAAGCCACGGCTTCTTAGACGCATGCTCTTCAAAGTAATGTGTTAATGTATGAAAAGCTTACATCAGTCCCTCCTACTGCACATCGAAGTAAGATGGTTCTCCCAATAAGCGTTGATGCGTTTGATAGGACTACGTGCAAAGGTAGAAGCATTTTTGATGGACCATAAAGCTCTATTGGCGACGGTTTTAAATGATGAAGACTGTGTGCAAACTCCGTTTTGGTAGACGTTATTGACAAAGTGAACTTCATGAATCTATTTTTGCAATGTAAAGCTACCATATTATTTTATGCAAACGCCAAAGTGTCTTTTAAAGAGAAAACACGTATTAGTTGGAATATGTGGAAAAGGAAAATATAAATTCGTCCCATCTTATGATCTGCTGAACAGGCTCTTGAATGAAACATTCATCAAGCTTTGGGAAAGGAAAACAAAAATATATTCTGTATATGCGTACATATACAGGAAAATGATCGGGCGCATCTCGAAGCATTGAAAGACTCGTTACGGCATTATTCTCTCAAGCATAAGAGAAGGTGCTTGAAGAGTTTAAAATGGTTCAGAAAGTGTTCAGCGTGAACTCCCCCCCCCAAAAAAAACACCATCTTAAACTCAGCGGTATACAAGGTTCTCGTAGATTTGACAGCGAACTAAATATTGCGTTTCAAAACCAAACACTATTGAAGGTTTGGCTGCTTTTACCAGTTGAATTCAAAATTTTATTTGAGAAAGCAAAATATTGATGCCTCTATCAACTACATATATCTGTGAAGCGGATTCTCCACCAATACATTATCAAAACAAAATACACAATCCACTTGAATGCAGAACCAGATATTCGCTACAATTATCATTTGAACCAAATATTAGAAAACTGCACAAAAAATGCAATTACAGATGTCTCATTTAAAGCGCAAATGTTTAGTTGCTCATTGAGCTTTGGAACAACTTCTATGTACCACCAAACTTTGACAATACGATGTGTTGGAAGGATGAATCAGACTTGAAGAATTCAATGCCACGGTCGGTACTCGAATCACGGATCTTGCCGTCGCTCTTACCACTTCAGCTTCAAATTGTGTGCCTATACACGGCTGGTGTGCAAAAAACTATTACAACAACACAATAACTCTAATAGTGGTTGACTAAACCCGGAGATTGCAAGTCGCCTTTGAGGAATGATATCCCTAATCATTTGAGATCGCCTTGAAGGTGTACCGAGATACTTGGATAAAATGAGAAGATTTACTGGCCGTACGGGTTTACCGCCGTGGTAGTAGTACGCGCGGAATATCCGTGGTTCGAGTCACGGCCGAGGCATTGAATTTTTCAAATATGATTCAACCTTCCAATTTAGTGTCTACACGAGGCTGGCATAAAAGAACAATTATAACAATACCATGTGTATCGGTGGTAGTTGAGAATGAATTGAGTTGTTACGGTGCATTTCAAAGCTTTTAAGATATAATTTAATCATTACATGGACACTTGAATTGTTTTTCTTTAGACTTGGATATAAATTTACGTTCCCTTATAATATATCCCGTCTTCCTCCCCCAAATGACTTGTAAGACATAGATAGAGCAAATTAATTTTAGCCGGTAGGCCCATAAGAGGCTAATTACAGAAGTTGATTCTAATATTGGTCAAAAAGGTTGGGAACCGTAGGTCTGATATAGCATGTCGAATATTACCTAAGGTGTTCTGTACAGTGACGCAGTGGGCTAAAGCGTGAAGTTCTGGTTCTTGGCCACGAAATGAGCCCGGGATCGATCCCACCCATGGGGGTGAGGATTTTAAGTCCCGGGTATAGGACCGGTGCCCTTTCAGCATTGGTGAGCAGATTGAGGAGATGCGATAGGCAGCAATCTCGGCCACAAAGATCAACATTCCTACAGGGGGATACCTTCCCCATATCGGTTGGATGATCGCCCACTTTTGCCATGCGTACTGGACGCAGTCGGTTTTGGAGGTCCATGCCCCATTTGAGCTGTAGCACCGCGGGGTTAGGCTAGCTAAGGTAGTGTATAGCATAAGTGTATGTAATACAACATATTACTACATGATAAAGTATAAAAAGAAATCATGGAAGCATTTTCAGTACCTGAATTTATTCGGATTTTAGAAATAGCGGCGTGTTTTAAAATTTATTGTTGAAAAAAGAAGAGTGAACCCAGCATTTTTAATGTCCTTAATTTTCTTCTTTCCTCCGAAACCAGTAAACATGTAAATTATTTTGCTTAACTGACTGCCATTCCAGCTCCCCCCGTCCTATTATGAAGGATAATTGCCTAAAATGAGCATGAGACTTGCTTCTGCTGACGTTATCTCTTCAGATTTACCGACGTTAGTGCAGATATACAATAGTGTTGCAAGTGTACAATTAATTGTGTATGCTTAAATCCACATAGGAAGTTTTAAAATAATATATTTTGCCTAATATATTTATTTATTGGAAAAAGGTTTTATTCCTGTACTTTATCCTAAGCTTTGTTCGCAGGTTTAAGATAAGCCGTTTTCTAAATTAGTTGGCTGTAATGTATTCTAGTATCACCGGGGCACTTCGTAACTTCATGTGCATTTCAGTCGTTAACTCATCAGTATTTCAATCAGAGTGAGTGTAAATTACTGCTGTTGCTGGCAGCATTTAGGAAATGACAGGAAAGAAAAAAGGCATTATTATATTCTGCCTCATTCAACAGTCGCAAACAGTTTGTACATTTGTCCCTGACCATACGCATCTCAGTGGTGGTCTGTTTACATGTGCTTATCCCTAGTGCTGATAGACCAACATGGTTTTGAAGGTGAATAAATGCGCTTGCCTTCATTGTTTTACACGTTTAATCAGTATTGAATATATTGCTAAAGCAGTAAGGTAGTCTGATTTCTACAAATATCCCAGAAAAGGCGTTTTTTCTTCTGAAAGCAGCATGGGGAGAGAAATAGTGTCATACACACACACTTCATCACTCAAAGGATAATGCAAGGGAACTAAAAAGAAAATTCCATTAACAGTTTATTAGAGCAATGAATTTGATAGAAGAGCAGAAGCGTGTACATGTACTTATATAATCATATTGTAGAGTGTGCTCTAAGTACAATGATAAACAGGGGCCGAATTCTGATGACATGTCATGTTTTAATTGTTGCATCATAGGCATTGTTAACGTGTACATAAATCCTTATAACGGTTCCAGATTACGAAAAGGCATATTTATTAGGCCATTTTTGGTCATCTTATGCCATTTTCTACTTTTATGGCAGTTTTTTATTCTACTCATTACTTTGTTATTTTCTTGCCTTTTTCGTCCTTATTTTGTAATTTTCTTGCATTTACACTGAGTAGATATATAAAGAGTTTTATACTATTGCCATTTTATATAAGGATAATTTTTCAAACATCAGATATTTCACTACTCAACTAACAAATAAGGGCAACTTTGTATATTCTTTACTAGCATTTTTGAAAAAAAAAACAAGTAAACAAACGAGAAAACAAAACACATTCATGTTTAATGATTAGTCTGGAAAGGGTTGCTTGCGGGTGGTGGGATCAAGGGAACAGGAATCATTTGCTACTATGAATTCATGACCCAAACTAGGGATGAAACAGATCAGTTTTCCTTCTATTGCATAATGAATGCATATATTCGGGTTTCGATTGTCACAGAATGTGAAGTACTCTTCATTCGCTATGAATTTTGAATAATCTTAGAACTCAAAATAATTAATGCCAGTTTTGTAAGATCTGATTAAAAGACAACCTTTTCAGATTCTTAAATCATGAAGATGGGACAAATATATGTTTCTAACGAATTTCTAAATTATTTCAATTATCCTTCTTATAACTATTTTTTCTGCTTGTATAGCAATTATGACAATGTATAAGTTAATTTATGGCTTTCTGTGCACTAATTTTAGTAAATTGAGCAAAACTCGGCTTTTAGGTCACTTTTGTAACTATTTACTGTTTGTTAAACTTTAGAGCCATTTTATAGGTCTTTTTAAAACATTTTCAGGTCAACAAAATCCGGTCCCGGTGATAAAGATTATGATTTAGCAATTTTAGCTTCCTTCCTGGTGAGAAAATTACAAGGGACAGCAAAAGAAACTGCTAATCTGGCGTGATAAGCGGTTTAAATACCAGGACCATGATGAATCAACGGTATTGTCAACAAATAATGGTGTGTTATTAACATCTTCACAGCTTACGATCTCATTTCACCGTGTCCCGTTAGTTGCACTTTCTCTCGCGGAGGCAGTATGTGAAGCGCGTGCTCACGGAAACGAGTTCACTCTTGTGCATCAGAAATCCGTTTGTCAGGAGAGGCTTTCACGTCTCTAGTTCGTGTGCACGGGAACAAATGAGAACTAAAGAATACTGCTGCAGTTACACTTGACATTTAATTCTTACGTCGGGTGCGTACGAGGAGCTCACGCCTATTCCAACGTAATCTCCGAGCTAGTTTCCCTTCTGCTTCCTTTTTTAAAAGTAGTGTTTAACTCCCGTTCTTTTCACATATGGCACTACAGGCGGTGGACACTGATGGTTAGGGACAGGAATTTTATGTTCTAATACTCCCTTTAATATGTATGCATTTGTGAGTTGAAAATTTCCATTATATGCTTATACATATGCCCATACGATTGCAAAACTGCAGGAATATTTTTGGAACTGAGTTTCTAAAACTATCAACGGTTGAATATTTTGAAACGTTTTTCCTTTGTGTAAATTAGTAAGCTACATTTTTAAAATGTTTAAGAAATACTAAACAATGGCATTTAAAATAAATGTAATGTTACATATAAACACAACTACCACACTTGAACTCAACTCCGAGAAACCCTGGCATCATACTGTGAGAGAACGGCTACGACCAGATAAGGCGATTCACCTATGCGCCGTGAGCGTGACCTATTGATTGCATTATGTATGAGCTATCATCGATCTTTCTATGTTTCAAGGCTGACTCGGTGGCACATATTCGGAAATAGAGTGCTTGTAAATCAAATATGAGGATAAAATAAATGAAATAAAAATATATTTATAAAAATGCATGAAAATATGCAGCATAATTTGCAAACTGCTGAAATGTTATGCTTATTAACAAAACGAGCAAAATATGTATTTTTGCAACATAAAATATTGTTTAAATGTTTGGGAATTTAATAATTAAGTGAACATACTTTCTGACAGCAGAGAAGGAATATATATTTGCATTAAAACCCTATCCTTCCTGATGATACATGAAATGAAATGATAATTGGGAAAGGAAACTTGGGAAGAAAACGTTCCAGGACTAAATTTGGGGTACCTCCTCGGCATTTGCCAGTTATGAGGACTGGCCTAGAAACAAACCTCATTCAGGAAGGATGGCCCAAGCGGGATTTGGACTGGAGGATTCATTCACAAGTTCGTTCCCTAACGACCTCGTCTACACGTGCCGGTGGTATGGTATGTGAGTATAATAAAGAGCTAATGACACATTTTTAGATTTTTTTTAAAAATATTTTCACCCAATTTCACAAGTGCATTGCCTTAAGACTAGGTTACAATAACCCAGAAGGGGAACGGCAACGTAAAACTAAATTTATTACAATGTTTGCGTTCACAATTGATTGTAATCTTACCGGAGCCAGGAAAAGGCATATTGGATTCATATTTGCGTAGCTGTCGACATTGGACTTATTCAAGGAGGTCGTGTAGACACTACAACTGGAGCTAGACTTGTCGCAAGCTTGAATAAACAAAAACGAAACATCAAACCACAGAAAACAGCAGGGAAAAAACCTTAATACACACAAAATTTATTATAGCATTTACTATAAGCAAGCAAGTGGGAAAATATCATTGATTAGTTACAAACAAATGACACCCCAATACACAAAATGGAGTTTTCACGTTGCTATCGATATTGTCATCGACAGCCATTTCCGTTCCCGGAGTTCTGTGAACCAAAGCCATTCACGTCTGTTCTCTTTCCGTTCTCGTTCCCAATTTATTATGAACCAGCCTTTAGATTTTCGCCGGGATACAGGAATCAGATGAGAGAATTTAAATGCGCCTTCGGGTGTCATTAACTTAGTTCAGGCAAAAGAATCCACACGGAAAGCCGAAGATTTAAGATTCAACTCCCGGCTGTAACATTTCATTTTTCAAATGTTATTAAACTTTCCAACAATGAATAGCCATTAAACTCAGGCTTGCCTATACTTTTAAATGATTTTGGTCGAGTCAAGCAGCTTGATGAGAGGGTACGTCGGGGAGGGCATTAACAGAAATACTTTGTACTTGCAGAAATCCGCCCGAAATGGCAATTTTTATCTTGAATTATTAATTTTTCCCTCTGGAGTTCATTGTTACAGGTTAACAGGGAACAATTAATCCCTGCAAGCAATGAAGATCTCCAGGGAAATTCGTCATATCTCCCGTCAATTTTAACCCCGGGGATGTAACTCAGAAGATGCATTGCATAGCTCCAAATATAAGACGCTAAAGAATAGCGTATAATCGAACACTAAACCTAGCTACCATAATTAGCATTTTACGTAATCGTTTCCTAGAATACAAAAATAAATTGCTCCGCTAAACTACAATAAGTGTAATTACAGACGTCATTCTTATGAATGTGAGTGAAACAATCGTGTACATAGCACGCTGGATGCTACATGTGAGGCAATTTCTTGCTAAAGATGAAAATTTCAGGGAACTGAACCTGGTTCTTCCTCTAAAGTGCGGGATTTTGTGTGGAGGATAAAAAAGTATGTTAGAGTGGGAATGTTCTATCTGGAGTCGACCGATAATGGAAATGGGTAGGCGGTTACACAAAATTTGCAATTTGATAAGCAACTCTTGATTTGATTAATATTTTACGTTAACAATCACCCATAAAGCAATAAATCGCATTTCCTGACTCCTTATAAAAGTCCGTTACACCAATCGTGCTGCAAATTAATTTCTGAAAACAACTACTACACATTCCCCTAACTTTAAAGTTTGCAATCTCCTTAAATAATGTCGTCCTTCGTGGTGAAGTGGTTACCATGTTAGCCTCTAGTTCCCGAGGTCGCGGGTTCAAACCCGGCGTAAAAATCCTTAGTATGGCTTCCTTCTTTACGGCACATAAAAGAACCTCAAGCCTGATAAAGAGGCCTCTGAGCAAAATTACCGGTCTTTCACGCCCAATATAGAATGGGACGCTAAGGACTACAACAGTTAAAGAGCGCCCCCCACAAAAAAAAACATAAATAACACTGCACTATCCCTTCCAACTATCCCACAGCAAACAAGCAAAGGAAGCGTAACTTTTTTGTAGTGTTTAACGCCCGTTGTTACTACATATGCACCTCAGACGGTGGACATTGATGAATTGATGATACATGGAATTAAATGATAATCGGGTAAGTAAATTTGGGAAGTAAACGTTCCAGGCCAAAGTTTAACGTACCTCCCCGGGATTTGCCAGTTATGAGGACTGAAGAAAACCTGGAAATACCTCACGGAGGACAGTCCTAGCTGGATTTGAACTGCGGACCTCCCGCTCATGAGTCCGAGCTTTAACGAGCTCGACCACCCGTGTCGGTATACGAACATATAAGAGTACCAGAGTACATAACATAAGATTTGTGGGCAGCTTTTCGCGTCCTCTTACAAATAACTTCATGTTATACTACTTTCGTCTCTGTGTCTCTCTTTCCTCGTATTTCTCAGACTAGATCCGCGAGGTGAGAGAGCTATGTTTTCCTGTACGGGTTTTTCCTCTGGTAGAGCCTTTACCTATAAGTTTTTTTTGTTGCTCTAATAATGAAAAACACATCTGTTAACATGGATAGGACAATTAAAAAACATTGGCATAGTTGTTAATTAAATGCTATGAAAAGTGAAGTTATGTCTATGCATAAGCCTTTTAGCATTACAGACGATATCAAAGTAAAACATGCATATACGGCAGTTAATAAAAAGTATACACATGCAATAATGTGTGCGAAAATGAGTGCCAATATGAAATGTATTGAGACATATTCAAATAAGTGGAAGGCTGCATGGTCACTAATAAATAAATAAAACTTCGACATTAACTTATAACGATATGTCAATTTAATCTGATGAACTTAACAAACATTTTTAACAGTTTGCATTGAATGTTAATTCATTGTTATCTAACACAAAAGTATCGCCCATTGATTGTTACATAAATCCAGTAAACTAAAAATTACTTTCATAGAAAGAGGCCACTGTCAGTGAAATACTAAAACTTGTGACATGAATAAAACACTCAAATACCAAAGATTATTATGACATGACAAACAACTTTTGGAACAAATAATTATCTTTATAGTAAATCCTTTAACTTTGTGTATTAATGATTGCCCAAAAAATGGTACTATTCCTAAATGTCTCAAAATAACCAAAGTCATACCTAGTTATAATAAAGGCAATAAAAGTGAGCCTAACAATTATTATAGATCTATTTACCTAGTTGCAGCATTTGGTAAAATTCTTGAAATTATTATAAAGTAACGGGCATATTTCGAATTAAATAATGTATTCTGATGTATACAGCATGGTTTTAGAACAGTTATGAATACGACAAGCGCAACTAGTTTGCATTGTCAAATATCTGCTGGAAGCTCTTGAGGCTCACAAAACAGTTTTTGCTACCTTTTGTGATTTAAGTAAAGCTTTGGATTGTGCACAAACCATGATATTATATTAATTTCCAAATTAAAATACTCTGGACTTAAAAAAGTGCACCTCAGCAGTTTAGCTCATACTTTCAGGATCGAAAGCAGTGTAAAAAAAGCGTACCATTTACTACAGTAAATGGTAAAAGATCTGAAGTGACGTGTATAAACTATGGTGTCCCACAGGCCTCTGTGTTAGGTCCAATCCATTTTGTCATTATAATGATTTAATGTACAATGTTCTAACCTGCTCTATGGTGTATACTGAAGATGTAACTTTTTAATATCCATGTTGATATCGGAAGCTTAAAATTAGATGCAGAGCACATTTTTTCTGAAAGTAAAGAATGGTGAGCCAATGGATTCTTCTTCTTCTTCTTCTTCTTCTTCTTCTTCTTCTTCTTCTTCTTCTTCTTATTATTATTATTATTATTATTATTCTCCTTTCACAGATTAGGCCTATCGACAATGGATTTTTAATGAATGATAACAAAATTGATGTATTAATTTTACCATGAAATCTATTGAAACAAAAGAAGTGCAAATCTGATTGGTATGTTTTTGGAAACAACCTGTCTTGGACTAGTCATATTGAATATGTTTGTAAAGGACTGTTTAGTATTTTATTGCTAAGAAATTTAACAACTGTGTTGTTAAAGAATATGCTAAAACTGCTTATAATTACCATTTTCAAAGTGTCATCAAATATGGACTTTTAATTTGGGGCAGCAGTACGCGCATTAATAAAGTATTTATATTCCAGAAGAAAGCAATCAGAATTTTATTTAAGCTATAGATGACCATTATAGACCACTATTTATTAAAGAAAATAATAATGGCTGTTACATCCCTGTACAATCATGGAAAAATGATTGAGCGCACTCTGGGAGCAGAATATTTCTAAGTCCCACTTCGTATTGCAGCGCGGTTTACAGAAATCGATATTTCCAGCATGCAACTAAAGTTGATTAATCGTCTCTGTAGTATACGTTATCGTCTTGAATCACGTCTCGCATATGTATTTGTTCCTCATAAAGACAGAGGGGTGGTGCGGCAACCTACTGCTATACTCCCCATTCTTCGTTAGCCAATGCGTCAACAAAACGTAAAAGTATTTCTGTCTGATGCTATGCTTATTGGTATTTATACAAATAGGAGGGGCAACCAAAACCTATTCGGCCGAAACAATGAATGACCTGAATCATAAGCCTTCAAGTACCCTGAATACGATAAATAAATATGTTACCTTAAAAGCTATGGCTGCTGTTACAGCACATATGTGGATGTGGCTTTTTGAAGCCTAACCAATATATAGCTCAGAGGTAACCGCGCGCTTTGGGTACTGTCAAACCTAGGTTCAAATCTCGGTGATGAAGTATACCTTTTTGTTTCCGTTTATTTTATTTCTTCGATATCCACTTCACAATCTTAATTTAAACTAATATAGATGTTCACAATGTTTGTTATAAATTGAGCGTTATATATATGCAAATTTATCTATATCATAGCCAACGCCTCCAGGTATCGGTGATAAGCTTGATCCTTTTATCATTATTTTGTTTCCTATCTTTCTGTGTTGGTCACACACTTATGCTTAGTTCCATTATCACCGAAAGAGATCGAGAATAGTACTAGTACCCTATAACGGCGCATTCATTCATTCTTTAGCAATGGCAGCGGCCATTGATAAACGTGCTGCTGTTCTCACCCTGGTTTCCCAGGGCTATACGTCCAGCAGGTAGCATTTATGGTGTTCCACAGTCCATTGCAAGGAGGTGAGCGAAACTGTATCGAGAAAATGAGCAGGTTCTGAAAGGAAGAGTACAGGTCGTTCAGGTGTATCTACAGAGAATGAAGACAGGTCTCTTTGAAGAGGTCGAAAGAGATCCGTTTCTAACGGCCGTTTAATGCAAAGCTTTATCTTTATTCCCGGGTAGTGCATGGACAATTATCAACCGTTGTAAAGAAGCCGAAACTCGGCGTAGAAGTGCGGCAATAAAGGAAGAGCTAATCGAAGCCCACAAAATTGAAAGGTTGGCATTTGCTGTACAGTATGAGAACTTCGATTGGAGGGAAGTAATTTTGTCGGGCGAAGTTACGTTCTGTACTGCAAGTGTCAATTCGACTATGTTTGTTTACAAGTCCAGTGGGACTCGCTATGACAAAAGCTATCTGCCTACTCGTGCAAGGAGTGGTCGAACGAGCGGCACTTCTTGGGCGTGGATATCTCGGGAAAGGGCAGGTATGCTGGAACGTGTTTATGGTAAGCTGAATGGGGAAACGTATTCTGTATTTCTAGAACACGTCCAGCTCCCGTCTGCCCAAGAGCGTTATCCTGAAGATATTATTACATTCCAACAGAATAACCATTCGGTCTACAAGTCGGCCAAGGTTCACAAATGGTTTTCTGACACACGGATATCTTAGAGCAGATACCGTGGCCTCCGAAGTTAGCAGATTTGAACCCAATAGAACATGTTAGGGCGAAAGTAAAGCAGAGTCTTTCTCGAGATCCAAGATTGAACTAACGCTGCACAACTCTGTTGTGCCATGACAGACACTTGGCACTAGCAGAATGCTCAAGTATTTTAAAACGCTGATGGATTCTATGCCCCGAAAATTAAGGGCAGCGGTAGAAAATAACGGGGACCACACAAAGTATTAGAGTTTGTTTTCGTTTTGTTTTGTTATATTAGCTTTTTGTTACATTTAAAAGCAACTGGGGTCATGTAGCTATGTTTTTCTTTATTTTCTAGTTTGCGAGAATAGCAGATAAATACTTCACACATCATACAGTGAATTTTATATTATAGAACGTAATCTACATCGATATATAGGGTGCTAATATATATATATATATATATGTGTGTGTGTGTGTGTGTGTGTGTGTGTTCACTGATGTGCAAAACCTAAGGACGAAAGTAATCTTCGCATGCTGTGACACTACCAAGTAACATAGCTCGAAAAACTTTGAATCATACATAGAGGAAACTGCTGCGGTAAGCTACAGTAGGCAACTAAAGGAAATATGCAATGAGACGAACAGAAATGCCACTTTTATTCATAGAGTATAATCTACACTAAAGTCAATACGATATATGATGACTCTCTAGAGTTACAGAAACATATACATGGTGCTTAAAAGAGTGTATGATCACCACGGACAGCAATGCATGCTCTGCATTGTGCTCCCATGCTGGCCACAAAGTTGGTAAGCAGTTCTTGTGGTTGGGCGTTCCATTCCTCCACCAGCACTATTGACAACTGTTGGATGGTCGTTGGTGCATGTGGATGTGTTGCAATGCGTCTCCCCAAAGCATCCCACACGTGTTCGATGGGATTTAAATCGGGGGAACGGGCAGGCCAGTCCATTCGCCGAATATCCTCTCGTTCCAAGAAATCCTACACCTGCGCTGTTCGATGCGGTCGCGAATTGTCATCCATAAAAATGAAGTCAGGCCCGACCGTACCCCTGAAAAGACGCACATGGGGAAGGAGTACAGTATCACAATAACGTTGATCAGTGAGCGTGCCGTGTTCCAAGATTTGGAGGTCGGTGCGCCTATGCAACATTATGCCTTCCCAAACCATAACACCCGGACCACCACAACAATCATGTTCAAGGATGTTCCTGGGTTCATTACGTGTTCCCACCTCTCGCCAGATGAGGGTACGTCGAGAATCACTACTTAGACTGAATCTGCTCTCATCCGAGAAGAGCACGCGACCCCATTCCTCGTTGGTCCAATTTTGATGCTTTTGGGACCATCGCAAACGGTGCCGCCGATGTGTGGATGTCAATGGAACACAACATACTCGCCGTCGGACAACGAGACCACCTCTATGTAGTCGCCGTGCCACTGTGTATCCTGAGATTGCGTGCCTAGCTGTCCTGTTAAATGTGGTTGCAATTGCGCCCGCTGTTTGGCGTGGATCTCTTCTTGCCTGGTGCACAATGTAGCGGTCATCTGCTGCTGTGGTTGAGCGTGGTCGGCCACCACCTCTCCTTGGGTCAGCAGTGCCTGTGGTTTGGAAGGTTCCCCATGCAGTGAAGCAATACTGTGAGCAATTCCAAACTCCTGAGCAACACTCGTCACACTTCGCCCTTCTTCCAGTTTCCCGATGATTCCTCCCCGCGTGAAGTCATTCAAATGGTGTCTACGGGCCATGTTGCAATGAAGAACACCACCACAGTGCACCGCAACAGCTCGCTAATTGCCACACATCGTCTTGTCCTGTTTCGTCAACTGCCCCGTGTTGTGGGACCAGACCCACTTGGCACTATAGGCTCGCTACACTCACGCCATGTGACGTCCAGTTTTCTGTGTACGTGTGAGAGAGACCTCTGGCAACATGCTCCCGCACCTTCATCTACTTCCACCGAGTAGTTCATTTGTTATGTTACTTTACCCATCTCGTTATATATATAAAAGGAAACCTACGCGGCTGGCTCGATTTGAACTCACTCTCCGGGTAGCATATCGAGTTTCAAATGCAGAACCTTGGCACTAATCCATTTCTACCAGAGGGAAGCCGTTCCTGTGTTTATACAGAACTATAATGGGCTGTTCAACTCTTATTGTTTGGTTAAGTATGTGAGTATTTACTGTGCATGCTAGCGGAGAACGGTTCTTTTAATTGTTTCGTGATTTCTATTTTATATTACAACGTAATAAGCTGTCTTACCTCGCTGTGTACAAGTCTTTATTGTAGCATAGTGCACGTGTGAACCAAGCTGTTAACTTCGTGTTACACGACACTGAAAGGTTACAGCGGTCAATCATTTTTTCCATAACTGTACATACTTGATTCGTTAATTTTGTAAAAAATAATTATAGTACATTTGATATTCAAAATAACTTGCATTCTTATAATACCAGACAGCAAATCATGTTAATTTTCCTTCTACAGGCTTACAATAACCTTGAAGAATAATCCAATTATGGCTATTAAAATGGCGAATCTATTTCCACTAAATATATTTCAACTAAGAAAAGCAGCATTTGAAAAGGTTATCTCTAATTGGCTCATTAAAAGGAATTTCATTCGATGGACTTATTTTCCATAGTGAAATTAATTTGAAATTGTAAAATTTTTATGAATGCCAATTGCACAGATCTAGTGCTCAAAGGCAGAAATATGCACAATTGCAATTACATGTTTCTTTACACATATTAAAATTGTTACAACGTTCTCTTTAGTGACTGCACCACTGAAATTTGTTGAACATCTCAGGAAAAAAATACTTTAGGATTGCGTTTATGCAAATAATATTCGGACGCTATAATTTCAAAATTTATTTTCCCTTTTGCTATATGCAATAGGTAATAATATAGAATTTAAATTGTTTCCATTATAAATACCAACTTTTGTATTTTCCCCCGCACTTTTGTTGGTTCAAAGTATTCCACACGATGAGATATCCATCCAATTGTGAACATTGTTATACACGTTCCGAAAGGTGAAACAATTAAAAGTGTGAGACACATTTTTGTGTTGCCTAAGGTTTATGAGTTATTGATTTTAAAAACCAAAAGGAGTTGCAATATATGCATTTATTACGATAATTTTTACTTTCTCCACCACATACATAGTAGGTAGAGAAGGTACTGCATTCCACCCAAAAATTCCATACCAAGATTTCATCGTAAATACATGTTTTGAGACTCCATGAATTCAAAACAAATTTTTAGGAAAAGGTCCATGAGTGTGACTGTGAACAGCATAACTCAAATAGGAAAAGCTGGATAAACACCAAATTTGGTATTTAGGGTCAGTACCTGCTGAAAATGTGGCAAGAAGATTTTCAAGAAAATCCCCCCCACATACTACTCTTTGCATGGAAAGTTTATCGAAATTTTTTATTTTCTAAAAAATGGCACTAACGACTTTGATTAAAATACCATATATTAAATATATTTACATGACAAATAAAATGTATGTCTGGAATTTTCTGGGAATATCCTTTGAAGTCCTCATCATTCCGAAGGAGTTTTCTATAATCTTGTATAACTAGCAAACGTTAAGCGATAAACGAAAACGTACTGCATAAGAAATGCAGATCTCTTCAAAACAACACACAATTCATTCCAAATAACATTTTATGTGGCATCAGCCATTTCCGAGATATTCCTTATTAATGTTCCGAATGGTTCATTACTTACTAAATTCCTTTCAACATTCAGTTGTTTCTCCCGATTGTATGGAAACAGTATGTAATTTTAAGGCAGCGTATAGCGTCCAATTCTTAAAAAATTGACTATCACAGTTCCCTGTGTATCTATAACGACATGTGTAATGTAACTATTTCTGCAAAGGTTTATTTAATTTATAATGATGTAGATAGAAAAATAAGGTTTAATAAGAGGGCTTTGTTTACCCACTAATAAGATAGAGGGTAGAAAAAGTCATGCAAATATATCAATCAGATTTAAAAAAAAATTCTTCTGATCCAAAGCGAGTGCAAAACTTATTTGACAAATTTATATACTGTGGTCACATAAATGACGTGATTATTTAAAAGGAAGATTATTTTTAAATTTTCATCTTTGGAGTATCTGGAAGGGGAGAATTTTTAACTCAGTACATTGAAAATAGATTAAATTTTCAACCAAATTTATTACACTTTAGAAAATAGTATTTTCGGTGTTGCATCCCTCCAAGTACTTAATATGTATCAAAATCAAAACAATTACGTCGATGTATGCGTTCGACTTTGCAGTATACGTCGAATGTCCTTCAGAACTCAACACATGTGTATACATTGCCTACAAAAAATCTCATGAGTTCGCATAACTTTCTCTACTCGTTCTTCAAGAAACTATTATTACAAAAGCTTATTCTTCTATCTGCTTCATGTTAATCGAGATAAACGTTCACAGAAATTGACTTATTGCACATTTCCTTGTTGCTACAAGGGCGTTAGTGAAATACATTACGCTTAAAGCGATAATCAAATCTTTTAAGAGCAGATCTCGATGTGATTGTTTTGAAATTCCGTCCCCTTTGCATGATCGCGAGTGAAAAAAAGGGGAAAAAAAGAATAGCGATTTCCTTTTGAGAAAAGTATAATTATTTGAAAATTCACACCAATAACGAGAAATATCTCGGATGGTAAACTCGAACGAAAGTATTTGGTGTAAATTGTGTGCTTTAACGAGACATACTTTTTTGTGGAGTAAGATTTTTTCTATATCTGACCAATTATGCAAAACCCATTCAAAATGAAGTGGACTTCACAGGATTTTCCCAGAAAATTGAATATATATATATTTCATTTGTCATGAAAATATCTTAAACCATGGTATTTTAACCAAAATCGTTAGAGCCACTCTTGAGAAAATAAACAATTTCGAAAAATGTTCTACGTATAGGGTAGCTTAGGATGGGAATTTTCTTCAAAAGCTTTGTCCTAGGGAGATGCTGAAATTAAATACCAAGTTTGGTATTTAACCGACTTTTCGTTTTTGAGTTATGGTGTTCACATACACACACACACACACACACACGGACACACCCCTTTTTCGAAAGATGCTTTTTTGGTTCAGAGACCTCAAAACATGTATTTCTGGTGGAAACTCTGTATCGAATTTTTGGATGAAATACAATACTTCCCCTACTCACTGTAAGTACGTAGTAGAGAGAGTAAAAAGGCTTGTCGCATCTTCAGACATTTACGGAACAAATAGATGGACGTAAAAATGTAAACTTACTTTTAAGAGCTTTAAAATTATGACGCGTCCTGTTACTGTTATATAAATAGCAGTTTCTTTGTACATCCTTTGGATACTTTATTGAAGTATGGCCAGGACCGATGCCACAAACTAGGCGGGCATCTGTATACACGGTTGACCATTTAAGTTGAAGCTGTGCAATATCTCCAAAACTAAGCGTTGTAGAAAGAAATGTTTTTAGTAAAGGTTGCTTGATATTATGGGAGAAAGTAAATGCCATTAGTCGTGTTTTGCTTGGAGGACGTTATGGTGGTCATTTTAGGGTCTATAATTGGGTTAGTCCTCAATAGGCAATAAATTGTAGTGTTTACATAGAAGTAAACGTGAGCCGGACGTTTCGCAGTGAAGCCTCGGGAAGCAAGGAGCAACAATGCTGCATACAGCTCCCGGACCCTCCCGGTCGAAACAAAATCCAACCACTCTGTATTTGAGGTAGGCATTTGTTCAAAACCATTTATTTGCTTATAACGAAGCTCTGAAGTATTAATTACGTAATTGTGATTTGTAATATAAAAGGTGTGGCAATGCCTACCAAGTGTGCTTAAGCTAGATCACTCCAAAAATTTGAAAAACCACATTTCTCTTCGGCTGAACAGATCTTGGTTGACAAAAGCTTTACTACGTGCATTTCTTATCATATAGAATAGCATGTCAAAGTTTAATGCAGTAGATGCCTTCTGCCCTGCATAAAAACGAAATTTTTGCATCACCTTTGGAGTACTATTGAATTTGGGAATATTCGCTGTTGGGAGTTAGAAACAGTGGGAACCTAACGACATGGCTGTAAGAAGATTTTCTTTGTTTCCCGAATTAATGGACCGATAACAGGTGTTTCAAATGAAGTGAAACCGAAGGGAAAAAAAGGCAGAGCTTCCAGTAGTGGTGCCGTATAATCCTGATTACGTAGTATAATGAAACGCTCCAGTTAAATCGGACTTTCCAAATTTATGGTGCAGTGCATCAGAGCTTTTAGCATCGATTAAGATCAGTATTACGTAAACGACTTGCGACACTTCCTTGCCTTCATCAGTTCTCCTTGGCATGGTGAGAACAGCCTCATGACGAGATTATCAGCTTTTTCTCTTTACTCACTGTTTAACCCGAACATCATCTATTTATACGCCGTGTGTTAAAACATTCAATATTTTGAACAGAACCAGGAAGAAGAATGCAATCAACATACCATGCGGTTGTAACTTGTTTTCATGACAACTAGACCTCGATTTTAAAGCCCTTAAAAATCAATTTTAGGCATCTAAAATAGGCTCTAAAGTTATAAATATAAGTACTAAAGATACAGCTTTAGGAACCTAAAATACAGTTTCCACAGGCTACACATTTGATTTTAAGTATCTAAATGTATTTTCACTCTCTAAAAGTTTAAAAATGCAATTCCTCAGTGAACATTAAAAATTACACAGTAATATAAATAGCAAATTTAATAAATTATTATGGTTGGAAAATTTTTTATTATGTTCCTAAGTTATGAATTTATGGTTCCTAATACATTGTATGACTTAGAAAGTAACAAAACAACACTCTCTAAACTCATGAATAGATGTCAGTGGAAATGTACCATACACTACAGATATCACTGTAATCTAAACGTTCTAGAGCTGATATGGAGCTACCCCCAAAATGTCTGCAAAACGCAATATATGTAAAGCAACTGTTTGAAATACATTTGAAAAACAACATAGAAAACACGGAGAAATCTTGTGAATCTCACCATGCAGATCAACAGTTAATGAAGGGGGTGAGATAACTGAGACAAAACGACGGAAAATACGTCACTGGCACTTCTTACTCTTTGGAAGAGATTTCTACCGTACTGTGATCACCGACCAATACCAAAGGATGACGAAAGGACCTAGAGGGGCAAGTATTCTGTTTCTCTTTCTACAAAATGAGTGAATCTACCTGCTAAAGCACTAAAATAAACCAGTCTTTTCCCGGAATGTGTTATTCCTACAACCAAAGTGTTAGAAAGTCTTCGAATCAAACCAATCCCATGATATCAATTCTTTGTTCTTCATTACTGCATGTAAAACATAATGAAACAACAATAACGGTAAAATAGGCATTCTAGACTCTAAAACCTTAGAATAGGCCTCACTGGTTAAAATGGGCACTGAAAGCGCCACAAACCCCTTCTATACATTTATATTTTAAGCAAAGCGTGAAGATATTTAACTAGTTTTAATTTATTCGTACACAAAAAAATAGGTATTTAGCCTAAAATTCGAGGTCTACTGATAACACAGGAAATGACCAAGTGTGATGGCTCAGGCGATTTGGGTCTAATGCTCGCATTTGGAAGATCCCGAGTGCGATTCTCGTTGGTCCGGTTACCCTGAACTTGATTCCAAATGACTTTCTGTTAATGCAGAGTGGAAAAAACAAGTATGCACCATGCAACCCGCGGGGGCTTTTTGTGTGGATGCAAACCACGCTAATTTTTTTATACAGACTCATATAAATATTAAACTCAAACAGGTTAAAATTACAATTGTTTATATGCAATCTTAAATTCTACTTCTTATGATCACCAAACGGCATTTATAATTAAAACGCATATCAAAGTTTTAATACAGTATAACCTTTAAATGCCCTCTATGAAGTGTCAGCATAGTAATTAGCAACATTTTCGGTAGCTAGTAAAATACATCATAGCAGAAGCATGACATCGTCCCATCTCTATCGGTGGCTAAAGCTATCGATATTTTGATATTAAATGGGAAACATGTATGCAGCGGGTGTTTGATTTTGATATGCATAATTATATATTTGTTTCTTTAAAATATTTGTGACTACACGTACTGTTAAGAATTAAAAAGATGTCTAAATTATATAGTTCACGGAATTACAGGTTTTCCAGATATCTCGCCTTCTAGCTTCGCGTCGTCCTCGTGGTCTAGGGGTACTCTAGTTCCCGAGGTCGCGGGCTCAAACACGGCGGAGGGCGATGGATTTGTTTCGGGCGTAAAAATCCTTAGCATGGCTTCCTTCGGAAGGGAAGTAAAGCCGGAGGTCGTGTGTCGTAGATTTACGGCACGTAAAAGAACCGCAAGCCTGATAAAGAGGCATCTGAGCAAAACTTCCGGTCTTTCACGTCCAATATATGTAGAATGGGCCGCTAAGAACCACAGTAGTTAAAGAGCGTCAATAAATAAAAACTCAATTTTTTTCCAGCTTCGCAAATCTTAATTTCATGTAGCGTACCGGTTTTTCTTGAATGGCGGGACTGAAACTGTCGGGTTGGTTCGTAGCACTTATACTCGTAGGTTTAAATGACCTCTCCGCCTTAGTCCAGGACACGTGCTTACGGAGAGTAACGACATTTACAGTTCAGTCTAACGTTGTTTGGTATGTTCTATAGTAAGAACAACGTTAACCGAAGCTATCTGTTGATTGTGTTTGTGTGAGTAGTTATCATAGCATATAATGTACAGCAACTTGTGTTTATTGTGTCGAGTTATGCTCGAAGGAGTCACATGTGTACCATCAGCTTTAATTTGTAAGAAATTCCCCGGTGCTGCCATTCCTAACCAATCCACAATTTATAGGTCTTGAGCAAAAAATGTGACTAGACGGGATCAGTATTAGACAAAAAATAAACAGTTGGTCAACAACTCTAACAGAGGAAGGACTAAATGAGATAGAACAGTAGCGGCTCATGAGTTTTGAGAGTTCACAAAATTTTAGTCAGACAGCCCTGAAAATGTGACGTACCATCTGCTGCATAATAGTGATAATTATGAACAAATTTATACAATTGCAGCCACAAGTAATAATAACAATAATAATATGCATAACTTAACTCACGAAATAATTTTTTTGTTAGTTGTCTTTTTAAAATTTAACGTCCTTTAACCAGGTAGGTCATATCGGTCGGTGAATGAACAAAATCATTAAGGTGATGCTCAAATGAGCCAAGGATCCCTAGAGCTTAGAGTTACCCGACATTCATCTTGCCAGGATAAGGGGAAAACCCGGAAAAAAAACTCATCCAGGTAACACACCCTAACCAAATTTCGAACTCGGGACCTCTTGAATGTAACGCAGACATGCTACCACTACACCACAGAGGTAGGCCATGTTTGTTGTGTGCATAATTAAGCAAGGGCGTATACAGAGGAGGCTCCAGCGGGTCAGGATCCCCAAATTCCCAGATATATATTGTAATAAATGAGAATACCAGTTATTGCCAAAACACATTTTATCATAGGCACTCAACGTAACACAAATGTTACAATTGAGTCACTTTGGCGCGCACTCGAGATACAACACAACTGCAACTGATCCGTAGAATCGCAATGGAACTGCCGAACTGCACGACTCACAACTAAACTGCTCTGTCCACTTTTCACTTCGTCACTTGTAACAGAAGTCAACTAACTGAACTCAACACTAGACTGCCCGTCCTAGCATAGCGGCCCCCTATACAGGTCGTCTCGCATACAAAGCGAAACTTTCGAGAACAAGAACCTACCAAAACATGCCGAAACGAAGGTTTAGGAACAAGTAAGCGGCACATAAAGGGGCTTTTATTCCACGGTGCCTAGTGATCTATTGTTTCCACACTCGCTATTGTCCCGAGGACCGGCCGGTCCAAGTCCTCTACCCAAGTGCCGGCAGCCCGCAGGTAGCTACATCCGCGTGGTCACATTGCTCACTCCTCAAGTCTGGTCGTCCCGACTAGCACGTCATAGCGGGCTAGACGGCCAAGGTGTACCACCAGCATCTTCCCTCTGGGCAGCCCCTGGATGCGGTAGACGACATCATTAATCCTTCACCACGCGTAAAGTTCATTGCCAAGGTTCTTGACGCTTGAGGTACTCCCCTTGGTCCGGGTAGGACGATGCAGTCTTACAAAATCACCTTGATGGAAACCTTGGCTGTTGGCCTGGCGGTCGTAATGGTCTTCATCCGGTCGATCGCGTCCTGGATGTTCTGACGGGCCATCTCGTGCACATCGTGAAGACGGTCCACAAGGTTCTCCACCTAGACGATTACTGGAGTTCCGCCGCAAGGGTGCTCCCAACATAAGATAGCATGGAAGATACAGCTCCCTGCCGAGGACCAAGCTGGCTGGTGTAATCCCGGTGGTGTCGTGCGTTGACGAACGGTAGGCAAGCAAGAAATGCGGCACTCTAACATCCCAGTCGAAAGAGTGCTAAGCTAGCAGTGGAGGAGAGAGGTAGTGATTGTTAAGAGCTGCAGGAAGAAGTGGAGAAGTGTCATTAGTAACAAAATAATGGAATTCATTATAGAAATCTACACAGTAAGAATTGACCTGTTCAGTAGAATGAAGTGGAATTTTTTCAAGAAGAAAGTTCAGCAGGGAGAAGCTATTTATCTCTACGTTGCAGTGTATGTAATTCACATGCTATTAGTTATTGGAGTGGAGATGAATGCTGGACCTAATGGTGATCAAGGGCTTGGTGGAGAAATTCTGAACAGATTACAGGGAATGACGATGATGTCCAGGTGTAGCAGATAGGCGTACCAGCCAATCCTCTCATCACTGATTCCAACAAGCGCTGGAAAGTGGTTGGCGCGTTGTAGAGACCAAAGGGTATAACCGTAACCTGCCAAAGCCTGTCGGGAATATGTTCTTTTCCTTGTCTCTGGGGTACAGAGCCATTTACCAATATTCCGATTTCAGGTCGAAGGGCTGAGAGCCACTGGACATCAATAACGACATCCGGATGTCGTCAATATGGGGTAAAGGAAAACAGTCCTTCCAGGTAACAGCATTCAGCTTCCTATAGTTCACGCAGAAGCATAGCTTGCCGTTCTTCTTCTTCTTCTTCTTCACCAAGACCACAAGGGAGCACCAAAGGCCGCCGGATATAACACTCCAGGGGACTATGCCCTCACTTGACTCTGGGAGGAGGGCGTCAGCCGAGTGACACTCCCACCCCCGAGAGTTTTACCT
This sequence comes from Deroplatys truncata, assembly GCA_030765065.1. Lineage (NCBI taxonomy): Eukaryota > Metazoa > Arthropoda > Insecta > Mantodea > Mantidae > Deroplatys > Deroplatys truncata. The sequence goes on from CM060990.1 coordinate 170,515,911, forward strand.
GTGGGCCGGCACCTGAAAACTTTAATCCGACCCCCATTACAGGGCGGAAGTGTGTACGCAACTTACGCGCGTCAACCTCCAAAAAGAGGAAGACATCCAAACGACATCTTTACGAGTGGGGCTCGTACGTTTGGCCCAGTGACGCCAGAAGTACCACGAGTGCTCAGCACCCGGACCACGGCACCTGAAGCGGTCGGAATCCCCCCTTGCGGGGTGCCGTTGGACACTTCGATAATCCCCCTAGATCTCATGTCCTCCAGATTATCACGTACCTCCGCTTGCTTCGTTAGAGGAACACGTCTTGGTGGTTGCCGGATAGGTCGGGGGACTCCGGTGTGGACGTGGTGGAGTACTCGGTCGGTGCGGTCGTAATTGCCGTCCCCTTGACTGAAAGCAGACTGGTATTGCCTAAGGGGGTGCCGGACCTTCTTAAGTTGTGCTGTGGTCAGATGGTTGGCTGTCCTCTTCAACAAGTCTTTCCAGGCGAGGCCCTAGATCTTAGGTCGGATACGTCGCACGGTAATACACTCATATCTAGCTCGCTTTCCCCTAAATCCGTTCCGGCCTGTATGATCTGATCGGTTTGCGATGGATTCAGCAGTCTCACAAACATCCTCCTGGCAAGGCAACAATGTCCTGGCGACACATAATCCATCCAATTATGTCTTCCGGTCCAAAACTAAGTTCCCAGAGCGCTGGCTTTTCACACGCGCTTCACTACATCGTCGCGTCTTGCGGGCACAACCACATCCTCCGTCAGGGTCACCCCGGAGATTCCTGGGTGCTCTTTGGGGCTCCGGAGCGTCATCTAGTCTGGGTCGAGTCTCAAGACTCTTCTGCCAATGTCGACCGTCCTCTCGTGGTCCCTGGGGGCTTTCATTTCCAGTATCACATCTTCAGCCGCCCCCGCGACAAATACCTACTGTCTTACCATGCTCTACCCTAGGGCGAACTTCAGCAGAGCTTCCATCTCCACAGGCAAGGTATCGCCCGATACCGTCAGTAGTTGTAGGACAGATTCGGTTTCCTTGACAGCAAGCCCTTTACCACGTCAGGTCTGATTACGGTCACGGCTGTACGTGTGTCGACTTGTACTCGGCACAGCTTCCATGTATACAGCCGTAAGCGACGAGACTGTCATCCATGCTTCTGCCCAAGGCACGCAGCGTCACTTGAGGGGATGGTGAAGACGGTCTCGACGTGCCCCTGGCTTCCCCGGTGCTTATTCTTTTCCCGTCTTCTCGTCGGCTTAATGTGGACAGCCCTTTACTAGTTGTCCTGGCTGGCCACACTCCCATTACACACCATTTGAAAATCCCCGTTGACGTCCTTGGGATGATCCTGAGCTGTCCCCACCGTATCGAATGGTCCTGGTCCTCGAGGTAGGTGCAGCTATTACCGTGGCTGTTTCCATCCTCAACGCGGCCATTAGCGCCTTGTGGATGGTCTTGTGATCGCCGAGCATCAGACGTTCTCGTATCTCGGCATTACGCACCTCAACAAAGCGGTAAGTAGCTTCCTGGAATACATAACTCGGTGGGAGGTTTACCAGGATCTTATTTGCTAGTTGTTCAGTTGCCAGGGCGAAATCTTGCGGCGTCTCCCCTGGATGTTGTAGCTTCGACTTGAGTTGACTACGATAGGCGGAGACCTAGCGATGCTTCCCGGACTGGTTTTCGAGGACCTGCCAGATGTCTCCGGAGACCGCCGATGTTGAAATCGCATTCAGAATTTCTGCTACCCGTCCCTGGAGCCTGGCTATTAGATGGGTGGCCTCCTCCTCTGCTGACCATCGGTTGTGGGCGGCAACGGCGGCGAGTTGTTGGCGGAAGACTTCAAATGTGGTGTTCTGTCGTAATTTGGTGTCTTGACGTGCGTGGATGTCGGGTCGCGTCCTGACTTGTCGACCTTCAAGTCCTATCGTCTTCCGCTAAGCATTTATTGCACTTTGGCGCTGCCGTGGACTCTTCCTTACAGGACGCTAAGCGTTCCTTGAAGTCCTCTACAGCGCTAAACTTTTCCCCAAAATCCTCCAGGGCGTTAACGCGTTGGCTAATGTATTTTGGCTTTCTGCCGAGCTGTTCCACGTCTTTGTTCACGCCGGCCAGTTGCTCGTCAATTATGGTCAATAGCTCCGTCTTCATCTTGGACATTTCACCCTGCAGCTTCTCCATTGCGAAATTCGCTGTCGTTATTTCACTTCCCATCTTTTCAATCCGGATTCCATTTTCGCCTCCATCTTCTCCATTCCAGATTTCATTTCCTTCTCCATCTTCTCCATCCCGGATTCCATTTTCGACTCCATCTTCTCCATCTCGGATTCCATTTTCGTCTCCATTTTCTCCATTTTGAATTTCGTTTCCAATCCCATCTTCTCCATTTTGACCAACAATCTTTGAAACATTTTCTCAGTTGTGGCTTTTATATCCCACTCCTGACACCAATATAACAAAAGAGAATACCAGTTACTGCGATAACACACTTTATTTATCACTAGGCACTCAACATAGCACAAATGTTACACTTGAGTCACTTTGGTACGCACTCGAAATACAACACAACTACAACTGAACCGAAGAATCGTAATTGAACTGCCGAACTGGACGACTCACAACTAAACTGCACAGTCCACTTTTCACTTCGTCACTTCCAACGGAAATCAACACGACTGAACTCAATACTGGACTGCCCGTCCTGGCAGAGCGGCTACTTATATAGGTCGTCCCGCATACAAAGCGGTACTTTGAGAACAAGAACCTACCAGAACACGCCAAAACGAAGGTTCCAGAACAAGCAAGTGGCACATTATGGAGCATTTACTCAATGGTGCCTATTGTTCTATCGTTTCCGCACTCGCTATTGTTCCGAGGGCCGGCCAGCCCAAGTGTCCGTCCCAGTGCCGGCAGCCCGTAGGTAGCTACTCGGGCGCGGTCACAATATATACAACACATAGGTAAAATAGGTGAAAAGTTCATGTATATTGTAAAAGCCATATGATACATGAAAGCTGATGTAACAATACTGAGCATGGTCATCTTGCGAGATAGTCAATTTTTCTATACCAGACAATTATGTCCATTTAGATATCTGTCCTCAGCTATTGGCAGCACCGGTTAAGCGTTCCTAAGCATTGCGTCAGTGTGGCTTTTAATGCTGTGAATTAACACGTGCTTCTTCATTCTGCATTTAGTTATCGTGTGTTTACCCTCTTCAAATGAAATGTTGTTTGTCTTCAGGACAAGGTTCTATTGCTAGTTATTTACCACCGAGTTTTAAAAAGGTTGAAAGAAATAAAAATGTTGGTGTTTCCCTCACTCAAGATTCTACAGGTAAGGAAAGTTGTTCTTTTGTGTGTGTTGATAAGGCTAACATTGTTGCTGGCAAGGACAGCTCTATGTCTTGTTTACAAAGAAGTTCAGGAAGACAAAGAAACAGATGACGGAAGTAGAATAAACGACATTTTAGGTTAAATGGCTGAATTAATTGAGTATTATTTATGGACGCTCTTTAACGTCCCATTCTATATTGGGCGTGAAAGGCCGGTAATTTTGCTCAGAGGTCTCTCTATCAGGCTTGAGGTTCTTTTACGTGCCGTAAATCAACGAATCGGGACCACCGACTTTACTTCCCCTTCGAAGGAAGCTATGTTAAGGATTTTTACGCCCGTAACAAAATCCATCGCCCTCCGTACGGCTTTGAACCTGCGTCCCCGGGAACTAGAAGTAACCACTACATGGTGATACGGTAATTTGTATCACAAATTACTCAGATGTAATTAATGATAGTAATATGAATATGTATTTTTATGTGACATTGATTTCAGAGGTTTATTAATTGTAATTATTATTGGTAAATAATAATATACGGCTTTACTGAAACTGTCAACAATAACGCAATAATGCAGCAATGGGGTGAGTTGTTTATCATTACCGGGAACCAGGAAGTTACGTAATATTTCGCGCGGTTTCGATAGAAGCTTCTAGAACATTTCCTAAAGTAATATGTATTAGTGGTTTTCATTGGATATTAAAATAGACGCTAATGTTGGCGCGTTTTATTAGCCAATAGCAGTTCATTTATAATCTTTAGGCGTATCTTGATGCAGGCCTATAAATAGTGTGGGTTCGAGGTAGCTTGTCCCCCAGTTCAACAGAATTCTCAATACTCTACGCGTCGGTTTCCCAGTTCATCAAAATTTCGTGTACACTACACATCGTCAGCCAGTCCTTCATTTCGTCAAGTTACGCGCAGCAGAATTACAAGAATTGTTATAAAGTATTATACATTTAAAAAATACACAAAGTTGAAGTACTCGAGTTAAAAGTGATAAGTAAGAAGTTATTACAAACAGTTTCAGTTTGGCGAGTATCTATCTCAATATGTAAAAAGTGTTAGTGAACGTGTTCGGCAATAAAAGTTATAAAACCAATTTCTTCGTCAGTATAATTTCTGGATAAAAGATTCCTTTCCGATTCACACCCTGCAAGAGTTAAATGTCTACCTAAATAGCTAGCCGGAGAACATTTAAAGTGAATTATTTCAAAACTGATGCAAATTGCCACGTCAGAGGGAGCTACGAACCAACCAACGAATGACGTCACAAGATGGCAACGAGTGAAGTAAACACACAACATTTGTAACATTAATACCGTTACAAATTGGCTTCCAAACGTGGTGCTATGATAATGTTAAACACATAATAACATCATTAATTCCGTCGCATAATTGGCTCCCATACGTGGGGCAGTTAAAGTTATGTAAACAAACATTTATTTGCAACATACAATTTGTAACATTAATGCTCTCGCAAATTGGCACCCAGAACGTGGGGCAAGATGACCAGGAAAGGATCAAAATAACCAGGAAGTAGCAGAATTAACCAGGAAAGGATCAGCATAATCAGGACGTGGAACGAAAGCAGCAGTAAAATGATCTACAAGACGCAGATTCCAGAAACAACAAAAGGAACGACAGACTATACGGATGATTGGACATCGTAATTCCGAGATTACGAGGCAACAAGGAATCCAACTACAAAAACATCGAGACGACGTAGATTCATCACAACACAACGCAGAAGCGACATACAAACATAGGAGAATGGGGCAGAACGCTGGACATCAAAGCTACAGCAACATACAGCATCACAAAGGTCAGGTGATTGTAATTTTTTTTTAGAAAACAAAAACAATGGCTACTAGTAATACAGAAGAAATAATTATGGAGGGAGATAATGTAACAGTTAGCTGTAATTCAATACAGGTTACAAAAAAAGCTTAAACAATATAGTATTGGAGGGAGGAAATGTTAGTGTAGAAAGTAAGAATAGAATAGCAGGAAATGTTAATTTTGATGCTAGTATGATGATGGAAATGCTGATAAATATGAAAAATATGAGGGAAGATATACAAAAGAGTCATAGGGAAATGAGAGCAGATATGAAAAAGACTAATGAGAATATGGAAAAGAATAAGAGGGAATTAAGGGAAGAATTAAGGGAAGATCTTAGTAAGAAAATAGATCAAAACAGGGAAGATATTAGTAAGAGTATTACAGATCAATTAAGGGAAGATATGCAAAAGAATAATAGGGAATTAAGAGAAGATATTGATAGGAGTTTAGAACAAAAACTAGATCAGAATAAGAGAGAATTGAGGGAAGATATTGGTAAAAGCTTAGAACAAAACAGGGAAGAAATTGAAAAGAAATTCATGGAGCTAGATAGTAGTATGATTAGAATGAAAAATGAAAATCAACAAATGATAGCAAATGAAATAGGTGAAGTTTCAAAGAAAATGTTAGACATGAGCAGGGAAATATCTAACCAAAAAAGTGAGGTTAATAATAAAATAGAGCATGTTAACGTAAAATGTACAGAGCTAGGTAGCCGAATGAGTAGCATTTCAAGTGAGTTAAAAGAGATGATGGAGGCTACAAAAGCAGATTTAATACAGGTGCAAGTTAATTTCAGAGGGGAAATATCTGAAATACAAAATGAGTCAGTAATGCAAAGAAATAAATTGTGCCAAGATATTCAAAATGAAAACTCCAGTCCAGTACAATTTAGTACAGATTTGTCAGAGTATTCTCAGATTAAGGAGATAGTAGAAGAATTGAAAATGACAGTTGTTAAAAGATGTGTAGTTCAAGAAACTGTAGATTGTTTTCAAATGTTATCAGGGGACGAAATGTCAAATGAATACAAGAGGTTATTCATGAACAAAAATTTGAAGGTTAGGATACGGCTACGAGTAATGTTTAGCCACACACAATTTGATCCAGGAGGGTAAATAACAATGAGATGTAAAGTAAATGCTGGATAGTTAAAGACGACTTGCAGAGAAATGTATTGGAACGTAAGAGGGTTAACTAATTATTTATGTCATGTGAAAAGAGAAATAAGTTATATAAAAAAAAGGAGAAATGTTCTAAAAAAAATATATATATAATTAAATTTTTAGTAACTGTAACAACATTTGAAAATTAAGAATACAAAGATTGAAACTTAATATGATATGAAATTAAAAGTACGTAAATACAATTCCAAAAGTATTGTTAAAAATAATAATAAATTCAAAAAAAAAAATTTAAGTAGAAAACAGAAAAGGTGAAACATTGCCTAGATTTAAGAGATGTAAATATTTGTGTAGAGGGTGAATATTTTGGTAAATATGTGTAATAATTACAAAAAAATCTTAAATGTATAAATTTTTGTCAACAATGTAAGAGAGTAAACAATTTTGAAACAGTGATTAAATAATTTAGGGTAAAGTATTTGCTATAAAAAAGTTTGTGATGTCAGATTGATATCTAAATTAATTAAACCAAAGCCAGTAAGTAGTGGCGAGATAATAAAGAAAACATATGTCGTGTGTTAAATGCGTGTGAAGTGTTAAGTGAAAGTGATAGCGTGTGTTCCAAGATTTAGGAGACTAAAAACACAATTTTAAAATTTCTAAACAAGTTATAAATATTTATAATTATGTTTCTAGTGGGGCATATGATACGGTAATTTGTATCACAAATTACTCAGATGTAATTAATGATAGTAATATGAATATGTATTTTTATGTGACATTGATTTCAGAGGTTTATTAATTGTAATTATTATTGGTAAATAATAATATACGGCTTTACTGAAACTGTCAACAATAACGCAATAATGCAGCAATGGGGTGAGTTGTTTATCATTACCGGGAACCAGGAAGTTACGTAATATTTCGCGCGGTTTCGATAGAAGCTTCTAGAACATTTCCTAAAGTAATATGTATTAGTGGTTTTCATTGGATATTAAAATAGACGCTAATGTTGGCGCGTTTTATTAGCCAATAGCAGTTCATTTATAATCTTTAGGCGTATCTTGATGCAGGCCTATAAATAGTGTGGGTTCGAGGTAGCTTGTCCCCCAGTTCAACAGAATTCTCAATACTCTACGCGTCGGTTTCCCAGTTCATCAAAATTTCGTGTACACTACACATCGTCAGCCAGTCCTTCATTTCGTCAAGTTACGCGCAGCAGAATTACAAGAATTGTTATAAAGTATTATACATTTAAAAAAATACACAAAGTTGAAGTACTCGAGTTAAAAGTGATAAGTAAGAAGTTATTACAAACAGTTTCAGTTTGGCGAGTATCTATCTCAATATGTAAAAAGTGTTAGTGAACGTGTTCGGCAATAAAAGTTATAAAACCAATTTCTTCGTCAGTATAATTTCTGGATAAAAGATTCCTTTCCGATTCACACCCTGCAAGAGTTAAATGTCTACCTAAATAGCTAGCCGGAGAACATTTAAAGTGAATTATTTCAAAACTGATGCAAATTGCCACGCCAGAGGGAGCTACGAACCAACCAACGAATGACGTCACAAGATGGCAACGCGTGAAGTAAAGCAGCACAACATATGATCTACAAGTTCTAATTTCTTACGCTATAAATATTACATAAGAAACATTTCCGTCGCATAATTGGCTCCACAACGTGGGGCTCGACAACAAAAAGACATTACGTAAAGCAAGTTCTCTCGCAAATACGCGTAAAGTAAAAACACATGAAGTCACACAACCTTAATACCGCATCATATTGCCGCACCAACGTGGGGTTACAATAATGTTACAATAAACACATTAACATTAATACTACTTCAATGGTTACCACTACACCACGGAGGACGACTTAAATGGCTCAGAACATATAATTGGCTTGCTTATTCAAAAACGTATAACGGGGCAGTTTGTAAATATTGCGTGGCATTTTGCGTGAAAACCGTAGGAGAACAGGGCAGTTCTTAGGCCGGTCATAGAAACAATAATCTTTTGTGGAGATCAAGAATTCCCATTGCGAGGTCACGAGGGTAGTGGTCCCATTTAATTAGAAAGGCCTGTAATCAAGGATGGGGAATTCTGAGCTTTGTTACGATACAGAGAAAATGGAGGTGACACAGTGTTAAGGGATCATCTAGTGAGGAGCCCAAAAATGCATTGCACATAGTTCCATCACACAAAATGAAGTTTTGAACATTTGTGGTAGTATTATCCAGGAAAAAATTGCAGAAAGGACTAATAATTCAGACTTATTTAGCATATGTGCCGATGAAATATTAGACATATCAGGCATCGAGCAGTTTTCTCTTTGCGTGCGATATGTAGACTCTGTGATAACATTAAGGAAGACTTTCTAAATTTCACACCTGTGTTGTGATACCTCTGCTGAACGTTTAATTTTAGCAACTGCTTGATCAGAGCAACAAACTTGGTCTTGATATGAATAAACTTGTAGGCCAAGGTTTTGGTGGAGCCAGTAATATGAACTGAAAATTTAGTGGTATTCAGTCAAGAATGAAGCAACTGTATCCGAAGGTAATGTATGTTCACTCTGCCAATCATCTTCTGCCATGTCGCTAAGTACCGTTAGAGATTGCCCTGGTACAGTAGGTGAAATTTGCAACCTCTTTCGAAACAATGCCCATGGTGCTGAAATACTGAAATATTAAGAAGTATGTAACTGAAAGTAAGAACTCAAGATTAATTGCAGTTGTTAAACACGTTTCGTTGAAAGACTGGTTTCATTAGTGTGTTTGTTGAACTTTTAAAGTCCATTATTCTAAGTCTTGTGAAATTATCAGAATCTGAACAATCTATTTCTTATTATGCAAGCTCCCTTCTAGTGGCAGTAGAAAAGAACAGTTTCTTTGTTGCTTTGTTTATTGGCGAAAAGCCTCTAAATTTTGCATTGCCACTATCAAAATATTTACACAGCCCTGAGCATGACTTGGTTCTTCTCTTGCTTATGCTAAAGAAATCGCTGAACAACTGCAGTGTCTAAGGAAAAATTTCAGTAGATGCCTTCAGTTACATCAGAGTGTATCATTTAAATATCAGGCAATATTCAATTCAGAGATAGTAGTCCCCAGAATAACAAAGGTACAACCAAAGTGAGCAAACTATCCGCATGAAAATGCACAGGAATATTTCAGCAGGTCAATTTTCATTCCTTCTATTGATTGTTTAATCAGTAGTCTACGAAGCAGTTCCTTGATAACCATGACATGTTGACTTTCCTAGGAATGCTTCTTCAGAACATGATAAACTTGAAAATGTACCCTTATACTGTTAAAATGAGACATTTGGGTCAGCTTTGAAAGTAGAATATCTAATGTGGTGTCAAAAATGGAAAAGAACACACTACAACTCGTCCATCCACAAGTCTTTGTGTATAAAAATATTTGATGAATGCAATGTTGCATTGTTTCCAAATATCCACAAACTTCTGAAAGTATTAGCCACACTACCACACTACTGCAGGTTGATGCAGTAATTTGTATCACAAATTACTTAAATGTAAATAATGATTGTAGTATGAATATGCATTATTATGTGACATTGATTTGAGATGTTTATTGATTGTAATTATTGTTGAGAAGTAAGTTTATACTGCCTTACTGAAACTGACAATAATAGCGTGCAATAATGCAGCGAGGGGGTGAGCTGTTTATCATTATTGGAAACGAGGAAGTTACGTAATATTGGCGCGTTTTTCTTTTAGAATATTCTGGAACATTTCCCTAGAGCATATGTATTCATAATTTTCATTGGATATAAAAATAGACGCTAATGTTGGCGCGTTTTATTAGCCAATTGCAGTTCAGTTATAATCTTTAGGCATATCTGGGTGAAGGAGTATAAAAAGAGTAGGTTAGAGGTAGACCCCGTCAGTTCATCAAAATTCTTTGTACACTACACGTCGCATTCCCGTCAGTTCGTCGAAAGTATTTGCACGGCACACTTCGGATATCAATTTGCAGGTTACGCGTAACAGAGTTATGAAAAATCTCAAGTGTTATAAAGTTAATTATACAAAAAGTTGAAGTACGCGAATTAAGAATTATCAGTAATGAAGTTATTATAACAGTTTCAGTTTGGCGAGTGTTAAGATCAATGTGTAAATGTGATAGTTAACGTGTTCGACAATAAAAGTGTAAAACAAATTTCATCAGTGTTATCTTTGGATAAAAGATTCCTTTCCGTTTACACAACCTGTATAAAGAGAAGTGCTTGACCAAAAGGATAATAGCTAGCCGGAGGACAGAGAACTAAAATTAAATAAAATAACAGTAGCATTCTTTCAAACAAAAACTAATACTGCCGCAAATTGTTAACACCAGATGGAGCTAACAAACCTAACAAATGAATCACGTCACAAGATGGCTTCCCCGCGTGAAGTAAACACAAATACACAAACATTATAAGAAATACACTCGCAAGGTGATGAAAGATTATTTTCGACCATGAAGGGAGTGAAATGTTATCTGATGAATAGGACTGGAAATAAAAGTCTCTTCTATCAGCTCATCATTGTATAAAAATGTCTATTTTGACGAAGTTATCAACAATATGCTCCAAAAACCAAGAAAAAAAACAGTGTCTGTGATAATTCTTTTTAAAGCGCCATTTATACCCCGCCTTTAACTACATTGGTCTTATCGGCGGCCTTTCCTTTGGAACTTATTGCCTATTGGCAATGGTGTTAACTCGTGTAACTCTTGTCGTTGGGTTTCTTGGGTTTTTTAATCATTAGATCATACACACAGTCATACGTCCAGACTCTGGTGAGGATAGGGATTAATCTTGGCTAGAGAAAAATTCCTACTCCCAGCCGGGAATCGAACCCGTGACCCCTCGCACAGTAGGCAGCTGCTCTACCGACTGAGCTACGGGGCCAGCGCTCTATGATAATTATTTTATTTTAATAGTATATGGTTTGGGAAGAAGGTGCAAAATATATTTCTGCAACTCCATTTAAGAAAGGCTTGATCCTATTTTCAAACATTGTACAAATATTGACATTATTACCAATATTAAGTGCAATCTAATTTTCTAAAACCAAGACTGAAAAATTTATGTGAAGAATAAGACTTGAATTAAATAAATATCTGTGTGGCCCTTCTATCAGTTCAGTGTGACTGCAGCCCTGTAACCAGGAAGGATTTATCTTCTTTTGTATTGTCATGTAATTAAGAAGGTCCAGGGCAGGTAAGTTGCTTATAAAATTGCGTGTGTGTCCTTTATCTCTTCTTTTCATTAAAATTATTTTAAGATTGGGTGAAGAAGTGGGGCCCCCCCAAAAAATATATTTCTGCATACGCCGCTGTAATCAAGTACACCGTGTTAGGGCAATAACAAAGTAATGTGTAAATTAAACTGTGGCTGAAATTATGATGGTATAAAGAAACCGGAAGAAGTTTTCACGCTTTGCACATTATCCGCTTCTGCTACAGTTACTACAACCTCTGCCATAGTTTGGTCCTACCTAGTGGCAGTGACTTAAAATTGTAGTCATAGTGGTTACATTGCGGGAAAAACTTCGCAGGCTAGTGCACTACTTCAAGCATGCAGGACACAATACATATTTGGCTCCATAAGGTAATTACGTCATACTAGTTGCACAAGCACAGAAACTCCTTAAAACGTGCACGAGTCGTAATGTGCTAGGGACCCTTTTGCCATATTTATTCGAGTTTAGAGGAGTAGCGCGGTAGATTTAAACGCCGTATATTTGAAATTACTCTATATACGTTACGTTTTATAGCAAACAAAGAAAAATAATCATTAAATCCTCAAGATATCAAAAGCTAGGGTGTTTACGTGCTGTTGTGTTCTTGTGTAGCAGCCGCCACTGTGAAAGAGATTGTCGTGGAAAGAGATGCAAGAAAATCGTTGCCTCGTTTTACATGAGGGAATAATTTATTGGCCTGCTCACTCTCCAGATCTAAATCCACGTAATTATTATCTCTGCGTAGTGCTTAAAGATAAAGTTAATGCATCAAATAAACATACACTCGACGAATTAGAAAACAGTATCTGGCTTACGTTTTCCAATATTTAGTTTGCAGAAATTCAACAGGTACAGAGGGGCATCATTTTGAACACCTTTTGTAACGAAAGATAAGCATCACATATTCATATTGTTTCACATCGTTGGCATCATCTAGGGAGAAACAGTAGCCGATCGCCGTTACAGCACGAACAGTTTGTGTTGGCATCTTCGCTAAACATGTTCCCGTGTTTCAAATGACAGCCGAAGCCACCATTTCACTGTGAACTAGGAGTGGAAGATCAGATTTCTATTAGAGTTAGCTTGGCATTTCAGACAGGATGATAGGTTTGCTATTTACCTTTAAGGATCATACAGTTCAGGAGGGATGGTTAGCGTTGGGGTGCAACAATTGCTCGCAACTCTGGTTAACAAACTAGTTAAATTGTCTGAGATCCACTCTACACTGCAATACATATTAGACTTAACATAGAGCTCCACCTAACAGGTGATGTTACCTGGTGTGACGAAGAGGTCCGGAAGTCCATGGTTCTACGTGCCAGACTCTGAGCTGTCACCACGTTAATAAAATGATTACGTATTAAAGAGCCAAATGTCAAAGAGTCGGAATGGTAACGCACGTGCCCGAGAAAGAGAAAGAGAGAGAGAGATCCGTTAAAAGACTTTCTGTGAACACCTGGGGGTACTAGGAAAGCGCTTGGGTAGGCGCTTAATTCAACACTTTAGTTAGCACTTACCAAAACAAATCCGCATCTTTCAGCACAATAATTTGGCAATCATTATCCCTGGGACCACGCGATCCTACTTGCTGACATACACATCCAGGAAATGGCGTGCCATAACTTCCAAGCCAAATTTCATTGCTTTCCTAAAATCTTAAAATCCAACCTTTCAAAATTATATCCCTCGCAGATTCATATAGCAGAGCCTTGGGAGAGACGGACTGTCACTCTCGTCAATCAAGAGAAACTCAGCACAAGTTTTAGCTCGTAAACCTGCAACCCAGGAAGCATGTTCTAATTTCACGAACATTTAGTAGGTTACAGGGAAGCAGAGGATGAATGTGCTTTTAGTGTGAAGCTAAGTTATTCTTTAAAGTAGTTGTTTATGGCCAAGGTCATTCATAAGATAGGTCAGGAAGGAGCATGTCGGTGGCCCAGGGTTTCACAGGCACCCAGAAGTTCCTAGGAAATAAAATGAGATTAGTGGCTGCCACTTTACCGTGATATATAATTCCCCATAATCATATTATTTAATTACACACAGGACTTTTGTGATATTCGAGGGTGTTTCTAAAGTAAGTGCCGTTTTAATATTTTGCAGCTGCAGGGCGATTTTGAACATGCGCAATCACTTCCTCCATTCATTAGGAAGTCAGACACAGCTGTGAACGATCGTCACTTTGTGTTTTCCTGTTGTTAGAGGTTTTCGAAATGTTCAAAACAATCGAATGACACGCCGACTATGAAGTCGCATCAGTGATTCGTTTTTTTTTAATGCCAGAAATGTTACGCCAGCAAACATTCAACGCCAATTTTGTGAGGTTTATGGGGAAACAATAATGAGTGATAGAATGGTGAGGAAGTGGGTTAGACAGTTTAATGAAGGTCGTGAAAACGTGTATGATAAGCCGCGGAGCGGCCGACCGTTTGTGATCACGGATGATTTGGTGCAAGCAGTGGAAGAAAACATTCGCGAGGACAGGAGTTTCACCATATCGGGGTTGTCTTCGCATTTTTCACAAATTTCAAGCTCAGTCGTCTACAACATTGTGACAGAACGCTTAGGATTTCGGAAATTGTGCTCAAAATGGGTGCCCAAAATCTCACTTATGACCAAGAGAACAAGCGATCTGCCACTACACTGACTTTTCTCACGCGATATACGAGGAAGGCGAATGATTTGCTAACGCACATCGTTACAGATGATGAGACATGGGTGTCTCACATCACTCCTGAATCAAAGCAGCAATCTATGGAGTGGAGACACACAAAATCCCCCCGTGAAAAAAGTCGTCCTCCGTGGACTAGTGGTACCGTGCTAGTCTCTAGTTCCCGAGGTCGCAGGCTCAAACCCGGTGGAGGGCGATGGATTTTTTCGGGCGTAGAAATCCTTAGCATGGCTTTCTTCGGAAGGGAAGTAAAGTCGGTGGTCCCGTGTCATAGATTTACGGCACGTAAAAGAAGCTCAAGCCTGGTAAGAGGCTTCTGGGCAAAATTTCCGGTCTTTCACGCCCAATATAGAATGGGACGCTAAGGACCATAGTAGTTGAAGAGCGTCCATAAATAAAACTGAATTTAATTTAATTTCCCCGTGAAAAAGAAATTCAAACAGATGATATCCCTCGTGAAATCATATGCACGGCTTTCTGGGACAGGTAAGGTGTTTTGCTGGTTAAATTCTTGCCCAGGAATGCGATGATCAACAAAGACCTCTATTGTGAAACACTACGAAAGCTCCGTCGTGCAATATAGAACAAAAGGCGTGAATTGCTTTCGCGTGGAAACCTTTTGGTTCATCATAATCCTCGGCCACATACAGCCAAACAAACTCAAGATCTGATCGCATCATTTGGCTGGGAAGAATCCGACCTCCCTCCCTAAGTCCGGATTTGGGACCAAGCATTTTTCATCTAAAGAAATACCATTTCAACGACGATGATGTTTTGAAACAAGAAGTGCAGACTTGGTTTAATCTCAGGTGCCATCATTCTTTGACGAAGGCATACAACGGGTTTCCCGTTACGACTAGTGCCTGAATAAAGGCGGTGATTATGTGGAGAAGTAGTGTAAGGTAATGAATGATAATAAAGTATTTGGAAAATAATGTTCTGTTAGTTTTTAAAAAAATTATCGGTACTTACCTTAAAAACACGCCTCATATATATGGGGGCTGCTCTTGCCCGGGAGTTAGTTAAAAAGTTAAGTGCAGTCAAGAAGTCGAAGAGTTTGGACAGCTAAAAGCGGATAGTAGCGACTGCAGTTCAGCTGTTAGTTGTGACTCAGCAGCTCAATTGTGGTTTGATTCGATTCGACGCATCAGTTGTGTTCTGTACTTACTTTAAAAACACGTCTCGTATGTATAGTGTACAGAACTGTTATACATAGAATGTTAAGAAAGTCGTAAGAGTGTTATCACCAGCTGAGGGTGTTAGTAAGTGAACCATCAAGTTAGGAACACACTGAGTGTTGGTGGTGGGAGAAGGTGGAAGCGAATGCGACCTTGCAGTGTTCTCTGTAAACAAATACGAACAGCTGAAAGCACTAAACCCTACTTCGAAAGCAGGTAGATCAGACATATTGTGTGCCGGAAGAAAACAATATAGATATGTTTACTAATTGGTAATGTCCAATAAAGTTACTTCATTATTTAAAGTATTAATGTTCAGAAATCTGAGCTACATTGGCTTTTCTGTTACATCGTGAGTTTACGTTAATGTATTTTCGAAATAAATGGAACATAAATCGCATGCGATTAGCACGTAGACAGTTGTTATATTTTGAAAAGCTACGGTCCGTATCATCCGACGTAGTAGGACCAAATAAAGAACGAAATATCAGGCTTGCTTGAGATTCCTTGCCTCGGTAACGCGTCCCTCGTTTTACACATTTCTGGGTACCTTGAATTCTTCGCTAGAATGTCACCCTTTCTTTAACAGTTCCAACTTTATACCATACCAGCATTTCTGAACCTATTGCCTCAATAGTTTCTAGTATTTAAGTGTACATGCTTGCAAATACATATGTTATTGTAGTTGCAATATTACTGAAATTATTGTGAATGTATGAAAGTTCTAAAAACAAAGCTGGTGAAATTATTTCCTTCACTGTATGTATAGAGGCATTTTTCTCTCGTCAAAGATATTAAATACATTAGCAGCTTTGTAGTAATATTGAGCGTAGCATACTGCAGCCTGTAGCGATGCTCCCTATCGAGTTAGAATTGCTTGTGAGCCAAGGGAATTCCAGGTTCCGTCCCCCTAAATATTTTCATTCCATATGGCTTCGCCGTTTGTGCTGAAGTTTTCCCTGCCAAATTCCACAACAAACGATACTAATCATGATGATGGTTTCAGTGTGTTATTCTTCTTTACTTTAGGCACACTATTACTGGTTTGCATGCAGCGAATAAATGGTACAGTCACAACGAAACCCGCTGTTGTGAAGGGAAGGGGAAGAGAGCGTTCGTCACCTAACGTCAGCTATACCCCGTGTGGCAACACGATTCCTCTGTTTACTTATTAAAACCTCTCTGCCTGGTTATTACAAATCAGATGTTTTATTTTTCTTTTCAGATCTAACCGTCGCGGACGATTTGCCTGGTAATGTCACCATAGTTACCACATCCACGGAGCGATATTCCCCTGGAAGTTCAATAAGGCTTCCAGGAAATGGAGGTAAGCAGATGTATCCAGGAGAAAAGCTGTGAGCTCGTAGAGCTAAATCTAATGCATTAGGCAAAACTCCATTTCATTTTCTCTTTTTTCCACATCTGAAAAAAGTAATGTTTTTTCGCGAGGCGTGTTTTCTCTAGGAAACGCTTGGGGGAAACACAATTATTCCCTTCTTTTAAATATGCATTTAAAATAACACTTATTATTTTTGTTTTACTAGCTGTCTTACCAGGTTTGCGTGGGAGCTTTAAAAAAACCTGGAATGATTTAATTATTTTCATTTACCTCCCCCGTATTCTTTATGAAATTATTGTAAAATGGCCTTCATGACGTGAAAACCACTGTAGAATTTTTACAATTTTTGCCCAATTTTTACCGATCGGTCTCTCTAATCCCCTAAAACACCATAATAGGTGCCCAGGCACACTTGGCATCCCCAGGCACAGCTCTCAGAAATATGTGTAATCATTGCATTAAAGTATAAAAAAGAGCACTTATGATCATCAGCCAAGTTGCAGGTGATTAAGAATATGTTCGACATGTTCTAGCATTCCACAAACTAGTAATCTAGTGCAGTAACCCAGAATTTGTATCATGTGTGTATTCTGCTTCTAATGATAACAAAAAGAACGAGATGCATTCAACCATTAGAGCAGGTTATGATTACGCTCGTAATAGGGGTTTGGTAACCTCTTTAGGAAACAAATGACATTTGAGGATGCGCCGTGTTCGCAAAGGGACGTAAATTCCAAGCAGCAGGAGTTTAAACCATCTTGAGTTCAAGTTATATTCTCGTCGAAGTGCAAATATTTAACGTTATTAAAATAACTCGTTGACAAAAAGATTTATTCCTTTATACCCAGGTTTCTAATCAACTCCGAATGTCTCATTAAAGTGATCCATATACTGAATACGTTTTATCTTTCCCGCTTGCATGCAGTATAACTGGCGCAACAGTTCTTGACATGTGAAAATCTTAATGACAGCTATGAAGCGAGTTACATACCAGATCAGGAGGTGACCGGTCGTCTGCATGCTGCAGGAGTGCGTGGGACAGTCATTGTCAAATATCCGCACACCGGTTATGCACTGCACTACACGATAAACTTATAGTTATATACAGTATATTTAAATCCACCGCTGTAAAATGCCCTTAATATAAAAACACTGTCAACCATCTGCCTCCAGTTCTTCCACACCTGACAACCCTTCCTCTTCTGCGGAATCACTCACATCATTGCCGCCATCACTGCTGTCGCTACTTTCTGCACCATTATCCTGGATGAGAATTTTTTCTAATTGATTTTCTGCAATTCCGTATTTTTTGAAATAATGATTCTCAATTTATTCAACATGTCGACATACATTTTCCCATTCTGGCCTTCCAATTTCTGCAAATCGCTGGCGACATAACTGCTCCACATCTTTTAGTTTAAAAGTGATATTTCTGCAGGCCAGCCAGTTTTTGACATCAGCCCAGATTAATTTGATTGTGTTTACATCTGGATGATACGGTGGCAGTCTAAGTACATTATGGCGATGTTGTATTAAAATCTGGTCAAGTATTATGAGTTATGACTTCTGAAGGGATTTGTTAGCTTTAACTAAGTTATATTTGTTTTACTCATGCTTTCATCAAAAGCTACATTATGCCTAAACAACCAGATTTTCATTTCTTCTTTCAAGGAATTTGAGGTAGGTTGTTTGTCAATTTGAGTGTTGCCACATTGTGAAGCATTGTCGATAACCAGAATAGACCCAGCAGGCATATTAGGTATCAACATGTAGTTGATTCACTTCATGTAATTTTCTGTATTCATTTCTTGATGAAAATCTCCTGTTTTTTGTTGCGACTTGTAAAAGAAGGGCATTTGGAACGAACAGCATGAACGATAATAAGTATTTGCCCTTTGGCAACAGGTGCCTGAAAACCTAATTCGCTATCGTCACTTCAACTTTTAGATGTATGACTGCTGTGTATGTACGACTCATCTTCATACACTATAGTTTGACCCTCTAATTTGTACCTCTGAGTAAGGTACTCTTCCAGCTGAGATCGTATGTCGTGCTTTTCTATTAGAACTCTATTTGGTTTCGTTTTCTTCCACTTAAACCCTAAATCTTTTATAATTTTTCTGAGATTTGTAGCAGCATCTTGAAGATGTATGCTGATATAAGTACATATAAAATTATAGTCGTTTGTAAAGTTAGAATCAGACTGCAAAATTCGTGCCATAGCCGGGATTTGAGACTTGTAGCACCACCTTGAACATTTATGACATCTTTCAGATTGATGAGCAATCTGCTTATTGATGGCACAGTTTTTTCTTCCACATAGAAATTGTGAATCGTGCGCCGAATCACGCATTTGTCGAAATCGTTATTTCTGTAATACGTTTAGGGACCTTATGTTTCTTCACAGGTGTGTCAAATGGTACTCTTTCATCCATATGGTTTTTCTTATCTTTGAGAACTCTGGAAACGGAACTCAGTGAAACACCAGTTGCTTTGGCTACTCTTTCTTTCACTCTCTTAAGGCTTTTGTGGAACTCGGGTAAACATATATTTTCTTCCTTCATCTCTGCTTCTTGCTTCATGAAGTCGAGGACATTTGCAATTATTTCCCTGCTTTGAATACGTAATACCTTACCATTTAACTTTGAAAACGTAGGAGCCATGGTTATAAATATCACAAATATAAAATAAGCACCATTTACGTACTGCTCTCTTTGAAATTACAAGATGCGGACACTTTCTATGCAGACTGTATGTGTTACGCACTGTGAGTAAGCAAAGGTATTATATCGCTTTCGTTGATTAAGCTAAACATAAACCATTCCTAGGCTCGGCAGCTGGGGTGGCAATCAAGGTCACGATTCCAGAAGTTTTGCGCCAGTTATACCTGTGCAGCTACGCTGTGTTTTGCCACTTTACCGATCTGGGATAGATACAATGTATGCACTATATTTGGGCATCTGACGTTGAAAATACTTAAGTTTTCTGTTAAATGATTCGCAGTTGATCATCCAATTCAGGTATGGTGTCACATCCAGGAGGAAGGGCTGTCGGGGAATACTGTGACGTGACGTAGCTACCCCTCTGTTTGAGCAGTGGCGTAATGCGATTCTTAGTTTTGAAAAGCAAGACATGCCTATTTATTAAAATGCTACGTATGCATTAAATGACAAAACAAAATCAAGTGGTTTTATTCGTTATGATTCATACAATAGAGGTTTGAAACTCAAAATATCCCATCTGCTTATCAAACTGAAGAAATAAATGCAATATCGCTCATAAACTTTCAGGGGAAATGAATAAACAATATTCAATACTTATAATTTTTACAGTAAATAAATATAATCTTGCTTCAATTGACGTTTGGCTTACTAATTGGAGCCAGGAGTACTATACAATTCTTTTTTGTATCATTTTGCAGAAATTATAAATGAAACAATCCATTCATTAAAACAGTGTCGCAACCTTGGAAGATGATGGACTTAAATACCAAGTTTGGTATTTAGCGGAGTTTTCTATTTGACTTATGCTGTTTACAGACACACACACGGATCTGGTTTTAAAAATGCTCTTTTTTGTTTCAGGAGGCCTCAAAACATACAACGTACTCGTGTATATTTTCAGTGAAATCTCGACATCGAATTCTTAAATGAAATACAATACCTCCCCTACATACTATATGTAGTAGAGAAAATGATAAACGAAAGTGATCCGAGAAAATCGTATGAATGTAACACATAAGCATTTTTTTCTATAATTACACATCTGATATTAATTCAAACACATGGTTTTGTAGCACATGACCTGCATTTACTACAGTGCCCAACCTGATGTGGAAGTTAAACTTGTATCTGTCAGTGATGTAACTGTTCATCCTTTTCACTCGGATGTGTTTCCTGCCCATTTTAATCGAACACATCACACATTGTCTGATACGCGTATCTGTATATCTTCGCGTATGAATACTGAAACAACGCTGTCAATACGCCATTTCGGTGGACATCGTACCATGTATTAATACACTCTGTGACACTCTGGATGTTTGGTGTACTGGTCAATTGGAATCTATAGGTACACTACACTGTTAATAAACAGGAGGGAATTTACGTACATGTACATAAAGCCCCAAAGAAAATCTTCGGCGGATTTTGTATCGTTTTCCGGGGTCTATTGAGGCGCGTCCTTCACCTTATCTATTGCAGAGCGTGGTGGCTTGATAACACAGTAATAAGGGAGGAAAGAGGAGAGGTTGATGCCTTTGCTTCTTATGGTGTTATTGAAACCAAAACATGTATATTGTCTCAGAACCAGTCATGCCGTATACTAGCGAAATTACTCGTGGACGTATCGTGGGTATGTGGGAGGCTGGTCGCACTGTTACAGCAATTGCAACGGTAGTGCATAAAAGTGTTTTTATAGTAAATCACTGGATAAAATATTCCAGAAAAGTGGGGAAGACGGTATTCGTTTATTAAATATTCGTTTACTAAATGCAAATTACTCTTTTGTTATAATTGACTGATCATGTCTAGAAACTAGAGATAAATATGTATATGGTTTACCGAATATGACATACATATTATGGCAGTAAAATTGGGTTATATTTTTGTCTATAATCCTGTTGTATTCCTATGATCAGCAACATGTTAGTAAAGGTATATTAACCAGTTATAGTTTGAATTAGAGGTAAAACATGTTGCTTTATTTGTTTATTATTTAGTTAAGTTTGCTTCTATGCAGCAACAAGTATTGATATCACTGTGAGAATACAGTTCTGTTTATTTTTTGTTATAAAGCGCTACCTTGCTATGTATTTAATGAATACCATTCAAGCTTTAATTTGCACCCCCTAAAAATCTTCTCAAACTACGCATTCTATATTTCGCCAACCTGGGCTCTCATCAAGTTTTCCCCTTGACTTTTAATCCTTCAAAGGCGTGTCCTGCACTAGCCGACAAGATATGGGCTACCGATCACGATAAGAGGTCTGTATGACAAACTGAATGCACTCACTCTACCTCTTTCTCTTTTAGCCAATACGATCGAAAGCGTAAACATATATTTCGTCTCCACGCCATTTTGTAACCTTTTTTGTGTTTATTGGTGTAACTATTTAGCAGAAGGACTGGCGCACCCTTGCACCGTGGCCTAAAGCAACCAATGAAATGGTCATGGTTTCACAAGGCCACGCACAACGATAAATAATGTGACATAGACGCGAGGTGCAGTAAGATTTTCTTTGGCCCTCTTTGTACAAAAGGCCTATTTATCTTTATATATCATCCTACAAACATAATCAAGTCCAGACCAGAGTGTTTGTGGATGCAGTTGCATTTGTTTTTCATCCGAAAAGGAATCTGGATTCTAAACATACGCAGTAATTTTACATTTTTAAGTGCATTCATTCTGTGGCATAAATAGTGCCATAGCATTGGTAAAATATACTATGACAATTTTGAAAAGAAATCTTAAAAATTTCAATATTTTATGGAGGACTCTATATAAACTGTACATAATTTTCTGTAAAATATGAAGACAAATCTTCTTCCAAATTTCATATCTAAAATTACAACTCCTCTCGTGCAAAGTTAGAAAAAAGTCATCACTTTTTAGGTTATTCGTATATATAGACTTTGCACCCATTTTAGCCTAATTATGAACGCACCAACAAATTATTTCCGTACTCGCATACTTGCAGGGATTCGTCTAAAAAACATTAATATCTAGGAATCTGTCCATATGAACTACACTTAAGGTTTTACCCGTTTGAAATGTGCCAGTACATTTCCTTCAGATTCTTATAAATATATAACATTTAAACTTCATACGTATAGTGGTTCTTGAGTTATTTCGTATGTACGTATAGACAGGTAGGCGAACAAACCTATGCTACCTGTAATAGCTAGCGCACCTAAAAGTATGATGTTTGTTTAAACAACCTGCACGCATAATTAAGGTAATATAATGTAATTTTTAACATAGCTTAGGTAATATATGTTTGCATGGAATTTTATGCAGGTGTCAGCTACATCTTGAGACGGATGTCAAAGTGTCAAGGATATTCAAAGTACCTGTACGTTAAGATAATAATTCAGCAAAATAATTTACGTATGTTCAGTAATATTTTATGATCTCCTCAAAGACACGTCATGTCTCTACTCAGTCAACTATGGTTTTATGCTCAAAGGAAGCCTCTTCGATACAAATCTAGCCTCTTAGATTCCTCCCTTTTTCCGCTTTCGTCTTCGTCTCTGGTTACGGACCATTTATCTTAACATTGCCTGCCATTCAGGGATGCCAATCTGTAGGTGATTATGGGGGTATACGATAATTTTAAGGCAGGTACGACTTAAAATACCGCAAAAGCATACAATATTTTTTAAGCTGTTAATATAACGAACAGGCAGAGGAATTTCTAAGCAATCAAGCCAGACGAAAGGAAATAAAGAACTGTCACTGTACTTTAGGCAGGTATGTCGTAGGTAACAAGCCATCATCTCTCGTAAAGCCTGTTGGCATTTGCAGACGGTACACACCAGACCTTGTTGACCTGCCTGTCAGTACCCTTAGCCGCTGTTATTTACGTTCTTTATAGGAACATATGGTTTGTGTGTAGATAACTTGAAGCCAACTGCTTAAGAATTCTTATGCCTAATAATAACAATAAAACAGCTCTAGCGTTACTTACAGCGAATTACACTGTGCAATACAATCTATTAATATCTGTTAATACTCACTCAGCATTATTATGTTGCTTCGATTTTGGTGGTACGTTTAATTAAGACGTACTCTTTGGTGTGAACGTATGATGCGTATTTGTTATGGTATTTTCAGTAGCGGCTCGTGAGTGTGCATTTTGGGTGTTCACAATATTTTAGATTCCGATAGTAGATATATTAGGAGAGTTCCAGCGCAAAGGATTTGCCGCCATCTGATAAGGTTCTTTGATCTATGCCGCTAGCCCCGCCCCCTCCCTTTGTGCGCTACTATTTGCCGCCCGGTCGCGTGCCGCTAGCCCCGCCCCCTTCCCTTTGTGCGCTGATCTAATGCCAACAGTGTCTGTGCCGGCAGGTCCTCCCCCCTCCCCCTGTGGTCTGGTCACGTGGCGGTGACCCGCCCCCTCCCTCCCCCATACGCGTGTCCTCCCTCCCCTTTGTGTTCTGGTTGGTTCCCTGTGGATAGGGGGGAGAGTGTGTATTGATCCTATACGTCGGCTGCGTACCTTCCCTAGGTCTAAATCCCTGCCGTGTGATTGGCTTGGGGTAGGGGATGTGCCGCTCGGGTGATGGGGTATAAGGGAATGGGGTTCTCGGTGCGTGACGTTGGCTTGGAAATCCACCCTGGCGATGTGGGAATGCGATTCTCGATGCCTGCCGCACATCGGCAAATCGTTTGAGTACATAATTCTGTCAATCAATTAGGTAATGTGTGTTATTGAAAAAAGAATCAATGTTTATATACCGCTATTGCAATTAAACGCTGTTCGTCGAGCAATTAAGTATTTTTGATTGAATCGCGCGCACCTGCCCCTAAACCGTTATATATAACCTACTATTGTCAATAAATTACACGTCTAATGAAACAAGGCTAGTCTGTCGATGAAAACAATTAAGTATTTTTGAATGATTAATTGACTCGCGCGCAACTGTTCGTTATCGTATATGTGTGGTAGCATGTGTATAATTATTACGAGTAATAACATTTATTTAATTCTACTTTTGAGGGAAAATATATTTTGGATTTATAAGAATATTACAACACTTAGATGAAAGGACAAACTTGACGTAACACTCGTTATCGCGTGATAATTGCGGTGGAACACCGACCGCAACCTTCCGCTGCGAGACGTTTCACTGGAATGACTGGCTCACGGTGCTTTCAAGGGACAAGTCGACTAGCGCACCCCCTCCACTCACGCTTCAGTTCGCTACCTACACTAGCGCGCCAAGTGGTAATATGAGTGAAACTCCAGCGAGTGTTCCCTCACAGCGCCCCTGGTGGTCATACCCGAAAGTTGTGAATTCACCATATTTAAACTCATTATGGGTGCAAGACGGCCATCTTAACTCTATATAATTCCGCGAAATATGATTCCGGAAAAAGAAATAAAGGCGAATTAACATGCGAGGTGCGTTCATGTTGGCTCCGGAGGAATTGATTATGAAATAAATAAAAAATAAATAAGACTCTCGCTGATCGATGAATACAATTAAATATTTTTATTAATTAATGTAATTGACTCGCGCTCCTAGAGATATCTCACCCAATTATTCATCTACCATGAATATCTCACTTCTAATGAAACGACGCAGTCTATCGATTAAAAACAATTAAGTTTTTTTTGATTGATTAATGTAATTGACTCGCGCGCAACTGTTCGTTATCGTATATGCGCGATTATTACGCGTATATATAACTATTACGGCTAATAACGTGTGTTTAATTCTTCTTTTGACTGGAGGGTTTATAAAAAATATTACATTGCTTAGATGAATTAAAAAGCAACTTAAAGCGAAATTGCAAATAGCTTGTATGAGACGTTAACACGAGAACCCTTTACGAAAAAACAAGACGCAATGTGACAGCAATGCCCCGTCCATCATGAGAAGCGGTTAAACCAGGACGCTTGGGTTTTCCCCCAGTACCTGCACTTAATGGCTAGGGGTATCCAGCACATCGGAGTACGCTTCAACTGATGTTAAAAAATAAAAGCCCTCTATGTCTCTTCTCGCACGAGAGAAGTAATAATTACAATTCAAAACAGGCGTACTTGTAAGTAACACGCCCGAAGACTTCAAATATAAATTTTATATTCGTTTTAAATGTTCTTTCTAAAGACGTAGCGAACTTTGAGAAATTCAACGAATTATTCACTTGCGTACACTGCTTGAAAGAAATATGGTGTACACCCCTGAAGAATGCATATGTAGACACATTAGCAGACGACAGTCTCTTCCGCACCATTAATTATCTTCAGACGAAGGTAAAACCAAGGTCTTGTATAGAGCTCTTAGTGAACAATGACACTCGTTTCCAGTTGATTAAACAGCCTAAGTGCTCTGAAAAACCACAGACCCTCGGGGTAAATAACTATTAGCGACACAAAAGATTTTCTTAAGAGCTTCCCCTGTGCAGAAATTCCATCATAGACAGTGGAAAACCAAGTCTAGACATGTTTTAAGCTTACCACAAAAAATGTTTTCCCGATAATTAATATAATTCTACATGAAGAATATTAATGATTAAGTTTTCAATTAAACGTATACTGTATAGATTCTGTACTTAAACATTCGATTGTATCTTTGTCATTATTTAAATACTCGCATACATGAATTGCAAACATGATATCAAAAAATTAAACTGATTTTTGTTTCGGAATGTTAAACAAAGAAATATGATTTGGCGAGAGTAATATGAAGAATAAAAAGTATTCAGAATGATAGATATTACATACGTTATTAAAAATAAATAAGGCTCTCGCTGATCGATGAAAACAATTAAATATTTTTTATTAATTAATTGTATATGAATTGACTTGCGCATCTGATTGGTAACGCATGTGCATGATTATTACGACTAATAGCATTTGTTTAATTCTAAATAAATAATGAAATATGGAGCCTAGCCTAAACAATCCCCGTTACTCTTAATTTATTCCATTTTTAAAAAGATTGGGCTTAGTAAACATAGGACGAGTACGATTTTAAATACCCCGTCCATTCGAGAGATATTTTTTCGAATATTCCAGCATGTTAATATAAACTTAATACACACACACACAAATTCATTTCAAGTAATCTAACGATATTGAATAAAATATTAAATGTTTAAGATATTGTAATGAGAAATGAATTGTATATCTCGAATTTTCTGGGCCGCAGGCTGCAGGATCGCTCATCAAATACCGTAATGATTCAGACACCCGAACACCCGAATGGTAAGCATTCTTCAGAGTTTTTAAATAAGTAATGTAACAATTCATATTAACTTCTTGTTCATATTCTTTATTATTATTTGTATTATTATTTCCAGGAAGTGGACTTTATTTTGGTATCGACCATCCATCGAGCGCTGCACAGGCACCGCCAGGCTTCCAAACCTTCCTGGTACCAAATCATCATGGAGGCGGCTCTGCCACCCGTACATGCAGCAACACTCGTAAGGTAAGAATTTACAGACTGGTGTTCGAGCATTTGTAACTAAAAATTACATAATAGTAGACATACATTGACGATTCTGGCACACAAAGCCCTACCTCCGACAGCATAGAGTTCTGGATTGTATAACGAGAAAAGGATATATTTAAGGGGAGTTTCTCACCCACCGGGAAGTACCCAATTGCAGAATAAATAAATACATACATACATACATATGCAGTCACATAACTCTATCGATCTCCCAGAATGCCATGTATTTTTCACACAGGTGTTTAAAACATGTATTTTTTTTTCACGTATAGAGTGTAGATTCTTTACAACTCTATACTTAAACATGCTATACTATTATTATTATTTATTTTTTCCAGGAAATGGACTTTATTTCGGAGGCGGTATCGGTCAACATGCGAGCGCTGCACCGGTACCATCAGGCTTCGCGACCGTTGCACCAGTAGGCTTCGCGACCGCTGCACCGCGACCCCCAGGCTTCCAGACCTACCTGGTACCAAATCAGCAGGGATGGGGGCCCTGCCCCATACATGCAGCAAGCACCGAACGGTAAGAATTTTTTCAATATTTTACGAAGTTCTTTTACACATTCTATATTATTATTAATATTGTTATTATTTTCAGGAAGTGGACTTTATTTCGGAGGCGGGTTTTTCTGGGAATGTCTCCAAAAGTATTCTTCATTCTGAACGACTTTTGCAAAATTGATAAACCATAAGAGATAGACAAAATTTTACTACACAAAAAAATGGAGATCGCGTTAAAATACATAATTTATATCATATACATTCTTGTTGTTGAGTAAATCGTTTTCGAGATATTGCTTGTTATTCCCTTTAAAATTTTCCAATACTTATACTTTTTCTCAAATTCATTATTCTTGTTTTATGTCCTCGATATGCAAAGAGAATGGAATGCACCACATAGCAACCAGCGTTAAAATATTTGACTATCGCTTAAAACCTACCATATTCACCTTGTATCGACATGAAAATTACCAATAACATTGACATCTCGATATCTCGATTAACATGAAGCATATAGGGAATAAGTGCTTGTAAAAATAGTTTGTACAAGAGTAGAGAAAGTCATGTGAGTGTATCACATCAGATTTTTTGATATTGGTTTAAATTTTCAAATACTTTTAACTTTTCTCAAGCGGTAACTCGCTATTCGTTTTTCCCGTGGTAATGCATAGAGAATAGAATTCTAAAGCCATCACATAGCATCAGACGTTTTTTAAACATCTGTAACGTGTCTATTCACAATCGAAAGGTTGCTGGTTCGAGGAAAATTATATCTACAGAAACAATACATTATTTTCGCTCTGTGATTAATTTGGTAATGTAACAATAATTAACAATGAATTTTTAGCGGTAAATGTAAAAAATAAAATATATTTTTTATTTCCTAGCGTCATACGCAGAAGCATTCCCCTTAAGGAACGCTGGCGTGAGCGATGGTTTCCCCCATAACAGGTTTAGACTTGCTTACGAAATGTCCCTGTGCGAGGCTAGCAATTCCCTCTCCTTCTCGAATTTTTGGAGTAGCCAATCAAAATTGCTGTATTATATACCGTCACACCTCACACCCCTTCAGATTTTATCAGGCGAAGCGATATAAAAGCAATAGCTTCTCCGGCGATTTCACTGTATTGTGACAACACAGCGAGCTAAGATCTCTGCAAACTTTTCTCATTCAAAGTGAAATTTCAACGAACATCATGTCTGGTAAGTTGTAACAAAACACATCATTTACTTTAAAAGTTAAATTATTACTCTGTACATTTAACTTATATTCGCGTTCTTGTTTTTAATGCATGGCATTTATATGCGAATAGCTGAGTATTCTAAAAGTTAATAGCTAGACAAGTGAATTTTCTGAAATGTGAACAGTTTAGTTAAGTATTCATTTTAGGCAAGCTTATTCTACATTTAATAGCTAACTGCGCGAATTCTCAAAATGGGAACAATTTAGTTAAGTATTCACCTTGTTGAGTAATTATTATTCCAGATATTTAAATACAGGATTTCACAGAGTGAAATATATTCCTTTTTGGAGAAAATACAATTATTTGAATACCTTATTAACGTTTTTGCTTTAGAATATTACAAAAAGTCTGTTGCGCGAATCATTCGCTCTAACAAAGTAAATATCTACATTACATAAGAACATTTAAATTCAAGAATACAGTACTTAATGAACTTCATTAGTGAATCAGAACCTCAATTATATTTACACATATTATCATTTTCAGAAAAAAGTTAATAAGTTTGTAACTTTCAAATAAATGAAATTTTGTTATGCAACACATTCTCTAATAAAGAATATGTTTTTTTCTCTTCCTAATGCAGAAAGTTTGACATCTCAACTTAACACATTGGCTGAGGGTAGCATTTACCCAGCCGTTCAAAGACTACAAGATCTTCAGCCAGAGGAGCCTTATAATATAAAATCCTTAAGAAAAATTGATACTCGATACGGTGCTAGAGTCGTTGCACTTTTAGAGAATAAGCAAGTGTTTCTCCCGACAAGATATTCAACCCTAACAAGCCAACAGTTGGAGGAAATGCCAGGGAAGTTTCAAATGGTATATCATGGAGTAGTACCAGCCGGCAAGTTTAAGACATGTAAATTGTCTTTTCTTCCTATTAAGGTTTGTAGAAATAATTCAGCTATCCTTTCAAAGCTTCATTTAGAGTTACATTCGTTGAGTTTATAAATTCGCACTTCAGTAGGATAACATTTGTCTAAAGTATACATCAATATGTAAAAAAATAACGTCCAGGATGTAGTCTGAGCGAGGATCTGCAGAAAGAAGTTTAATAGTCTATTCACTGATTCTTTACCTCAAAGCAGATACCTACAGCAAGTTTCAAATAATTTCCAGCAGGATAGCACTTGTCAAAAGCATGCATCACTGTATTAAAAAAATATGTGTAAATAATGTCTAGATTGTACTCTGTGTGATTTCATGCAGAAAGAACTTTAATACCCCTTGCAGTGATTCTCCACATCGAAGTATATACCTACAAGAAGTTGCAAATAATGTGAATGTGTGTTACAGGAATGCCCAGCTGAATGTAAATGAAGAGGAAGAACGAGATAGCTTAAAACATCATAAACAGAAATGTGATAGGAACATTCTCAACACCTCCCAGTAACCTCAATCAATGAAGAATTGCACCAGCGCGGAACATACATGGAAAAAACATCCGCGTGTGTAGAATATAACAATAATATATATATATAAATTATGTACCCATTATTACTGCTATACCAGCCTATACCATTGATTTCATAAATAATTTCATAATTGTTTAAGGAGAATGCCTATCTTAAAAACATTGATGCTACATGAAATCTAAACAAAAAGATTATTGAACTATTACTGAAAGAGACTTGAATAAATGGGAATCTAGAAGCCAGAACCATCTTAATATTGGGCTGTATGATATGAGGTGTATAAAAAGATTAATAAAAAATGAGGTCTATGTAATATAAACAACATTTATTTTTTATAAACATTTTCCTATTACATTCCTATACAAAAAACATACATATTTCTTAAAGACAAAGGTGATAGTCTAGACATTCTAAAACACTCAGTTATATAATCATATACATCACACAGAAAGAGACCTGCATTATCCATAAAAAACTAAACATCTCAAGAATATCTGGATGATGTATTTTATAAGTACAAGGTTTTGATATTTCAAAGTTCCTGTTAACCATGACTGTAATTGATTAACACAATTTCTGGATCCTGTCATGCTATAACTTTAGAAGCTTTCAGCTTACTTATAATCTCCTCAATCTCTTGTGTGTGACTATTATTACCAGCATTCCTCGATGCAATTAGTAACCTCAATATATTTACTAGTCTATTTGGATTTTCAAGCGTAGATATCACTGAATCATCATCATATGAAGATTTCATATTCTCGCGACTCCCGCTGTATCCAGATTTTTCACCATCAGTAGTCTCCAGTGAAGGACAGAGGCTTGATCCGATATAACATCCCCCTCTATACATCTTCGGATCTTCGAGTGTAGGAGAGAGAGTCGATCCAGTATAACATGTTGCTCTATGAAGCTTAAATCTTGACAAAGAACGATTCTTAAAAATCCGCTCGCATATACAGCATCTAATGACGTGTTTTCCTCCATGTGTAATGTATGAAAAATTGAGTTTCTCATCCGCTAGTTGCACAGATTTTCGCCGGCAGGAGCTCATGCTAAAACTAAAAGAAATTAAATGAATACGGGAATGCTAACGGTCGAAGGAATTAAAAGCGAATGAATGAATTCATAACACGCAGCTATGTATATATCCAGTGTAAGGACGCCGGAGTGAATCGCAATCTTCGCATAGCAGCGGGAAAGGATGCTGTCTGGAAACATTTGTGGAGAAGGAGGCTCTCAACAGAACATGGCGAATGCGAGCATGGAAAAAGGATGCTCTCTGGGAACATTCGTGGAAAAAGGATGCTCTCAACAGAACATAACGAGTGCGAGCATGGAAAAAGGATGCTCTCTGGAAACGTTTGTGGAAAAGGCTGCGTAAAAACCTGATAGCGCTATGTACCTGACCAGTTTGTTACATAGCGTGATTCCATTGTTACATAGCGTGATTCCTTTGTTACATAGCGTGATTCCTTTGTTACATAGCGTGATTCCTTTGTTACATAGCGCGATTCCTTTGTTACATAGCGTGATTCCTTTGTTACATAGCGTGATTCCTTTGTTACATAGCGTGATTCCTTTGTTACATAGCGTGATTCCTTTGTTACATAGACTGATCAGTTTGTTACATAGCGTGATTTCTTTGTTACATAGCGTGATTCCTTTGTTACATAGCCTGATCAGTTTGTTACATAGACTGATCAGATTGTTACATGGCGTGATTCCTTTGTTACATAGTGTGATTCCTTTGTTACATAGCGTGATTCCTTTGTTACATAGCGTGATTCCTTTGTTACATAGCGTGATTCCTTTGTTACATAGCGTGATTCCTTTGTTACATAGCGTGATTCCTTTGTTACATAGACTGATCAGTTTGTTACATAGCGTGATTTCTTTGTTACATAGCGTGATTCCTTTGTTACATAGCCTGATCAGTTTGTTACATAGAGTGATTCCTTTGTTACATGGCGTGATTCCTTTGTTACATAGCGTGATTCCTTTGTTACATAGCGTGATTCCTTTGTTACATAGCGTGATTCCTTTGTTACATACCGTGATCAGTTTGTTACATAGCGTGATGAGCTTGTTACATAGCGCGATTCCTTTGTTACATAGCCTGATCAGTTTGTTACATAGCGTGATTCCTTTGTTACATGGCGTGATTCCTTTGTTACATAGCGTGATTCCTTTGTTACATAGCGTGATTCCTTTGTTACAAAGCGTGATTCCTTTGTTACATATCGCGATTCCTTTGTTACATACCGTGATTCCTTTGTTACATAGCGCGATTCCCTTGTTACATAGCGTGATTCCTTTGTTACATAGCGTGATTCCTTTGTTACATAGCGTGATTCCTTTGTTACATAGCGTGATTCCTTTGTTACATAACGTGATTCCTTTGTTACATAGCGTGATTCCTTTGTAACATAGCGTGATTCCTTTGTTACATAACGTGATTCCTTTGTTACATAGCGTGATTCCTTTGTTACATAGCGTGATTCCTTTGATACATAGCGTGATTCCTTTGTTACATAGAGTGATTCCTTTGTTACATAGCGTGATTCCTTTGTGACATAGCGTGATTCCTTTGTTACATAGCGTGATTCCTTTGTTACATAGCGTGATTCCTTTGTTACATAGCGTGATTCCTTTGATACATAGAGTGATTCCTTTGTTACATAGCGTGATTCCTTTGTTACATTGCGTGATTCCTCTGTTACATAGCGTGATTCCTTTGTTACATAGAGTGATTCCTTTGTTACATAGCGTGATTCCTTTGTTACATAGCGTGATTCCTTTGTTACACATCGTGATTCCTTTGTTACATAGCGTGATTCGTTTGTTACATAGCGTGATTCCTTTGTTACATAGCGTGATTCCTTTTTTACATAGCGTGATTCCTTTGTTACACAGCGTGATTCCTTTGTTACATAGACTGATCAGTTTGTTACATAGCGTGATTTCTTTGTTACATAGCGTGATTCCTTTGTTACATAGCCTGATCAGTTTGTTACATAGAGTGATTCCTTTGTTACATGGCGTGATTCCTTTGTTACATAGCGTGATTCCTTTGTTACATAGCGTGATTCCTATGTTACATAGCGCGATTCCCTTGTTACATAGCGTGATTCCTTTGTTACATAGCGTGATCAGTTTGTTACATAGCGTGATGAGCTTGTTACATAGCGCGATTCCTTTGTTACATAGCCTGATCAGTTTGTTACATAGCGTGATTCCATTGTTACATGGCGTGACTCCTTTGTTACATAGCGTGATTCCTTTGTTACATAGCGTGATTCCTTTGTTACATAGCGTGATTCCTTTGTTACATACCGTGATTCCTTTGTTACATAGCGCGATTCCTTTGTTACATACCGTGATTCCTTTGTTACATAGCGCGATTCCTTTGTTACATAGCGTGATTCCTTTGTTACATAGCGTGATTCCTTTGTTACATAGCGTGATTCCTTTGTTACACAGCGTGATTCCTTTGTTACATAGACTGATCAGTTTGTTACATAGCGTGATTTCTTTGTTACATAGCGTGATTCCTTTGTTACATAGCCTGATCAGTTTGTTACATAGAGTGATTCCTTTGTTACATGGCGTGATTCCTTTGTTACATAGCGTGATTCCTTTGTTACATAGCGTGATTCCTTTGTTACATTGCGTGATTCCTTTGTTACATAGCGTGATCAGTTTGTTACATAGCGTGATGAGCTTGTTACATAGCGCGATTCCTTTGTTACATAGCCTGATCGGTTTGTTACATAGCGTGATTCCTTTGTTACATGGCGTGACTCCTTTGTTACATAGCGTGATTCCTTTGTTACATAGCGTGATTCCTTTGTTACATAGCGTGTTCAGTTTGTTACATAGCGTGATTCCTTTGTTACATAGCGTGATTCCTTTGTTACATAGCGTGATTCCTTTGTTACATAGCATGATTCCTTTGTTACATAGCGTGATTTCTTTGTTACATAGCCTGATCAGTTTGTTACATAGCGTGATTCCTTTGTTACATGGCGTGATTCCTTTGTTACATAGCGTGATTCCTTTGTTACATAGACTGATCACTTTGTTACATAGCGTGATTCCTTTGTTACATAACGTGATTCCTTTGTTACATAGCGTGATTCCTTTGTTACATAGCGTGATTCCTTTGTTACATAGCGTGATTCCATTGTTACGCAGCCTTTTCCACAAACGTTTCCAGAGAGCATCCTTTTTCCATTCTCGCACTCGTTATGTTCTGTTGAGAGCATCCTTTTTCCATGCTCGCATTCGCCATGTTCTGTTGAGAGCCTCCTTCTCCACAAATGTTTCCAGAGAGCATCCTTTCCCGCTGCTATGCGAAGATTGCGATTCACTCCGGCGTCCTCACACTGGATATATACATAGCTGCGTGTTATGAATTCATTCATTCGCTTTTAATTCCTTCGACCGTTAGCATTCCCGTATTCATTTAATTTCTTTTAGTTTTAGCATGAGCTCCTGCCGGAGAAAATCTGTGCAACTAGCGGATGAGAAACTCAATTTTTCATACATTACACATGGAGGAAAACACGTCATTAGATGCTGTATATGCGAGCGGATTTTTAAGAATCGTTCTTTGTCAAGATTTAAGCTTCATAGAGCAACATGTTATACTGGATCGACTCTCTCTCCTACACTCGAAGATCCGAAGATGTATAGAGGGGGATGTTATACCGGATCAAGCCTCTGTCCTTCACTGGAGACTACTGATGGTGAAAAATCTGGATACAGCGGGAGTCGCGAGAATATGAAATCTTCATATGATGATGATTGAGTGATATCTACGCTTGAAAATCCAAATAGACTAGTAAATATATTGAGGTTACTAATTGCATCGAGGAATGCTGGTAATAATAGTCACACACAAGAGATTGAGGAGATTATAAGTAAGCTGAAAGCTTCTAAAGTTATAGCATGACAGGATCCAGAAATTGTGTTAATCAATTACAGTCATGGTTAACAGGAACTTTGAAATATCAAAACCTTGTACTTATAAAATACATCATCCAGATATTCTTGAGATGTTTAGTTTTTTATGGATAATGCAGGTCTCTTTCTGTGTGATGTATATGATTATATAACTGAGTGTTTTAGAATGTCTAGACTATCACCTTTGTCTTTAGGAAAAATGTATGTTTTTTTGTATAGGAATGTAATAGGAAAATGTTTATAAAAATAAATGTTGTTTATATTACATAGACCTCATTTTTATTAATCTTTTTATACACCTCATATCATACAGCCCAATATTAAGATGGTTCTGGCTTCTAGATTCCCATTTATTCAAGTCTCTTTCAGTAATAGTTCAATAATCTTTTTGTT
The DNA here is from genome assembly GCA_030765065.1 of Deroplatys truncata. Lineage (NCBI taxonomy): Eukaryota > Metazoa > Arthropoda > Insecta > Mantodea > Mantidae > Deroplatys > Deroplatys truncata. The sequence goes on from CM060990.1 coordinate 170,551,363, forward strand.
TAGATTTCATGTAGCATCAATGTTTTTAAGATAGGCATTCTCCTTAAACAATTATGAAATTATTTATGAAATCAATGGTATAGGCTGGTATAGCAGTAATAATGAGTACATAATTTATATATATATATATATATATATATATATATATATATATATATATATATATATATATATTATTGTTATATTCTACACATGCGGATGTTTTTTCCATGTATGTTCCGCGCTGGTGCAATTCTTCATTGATTGAGGTTACTGGGAGGTGTTGAGAATGTTCCTATCACATTTCTGTTTATGATGTTTTAAGCTATCTCGTTCTTCCTCTTCATTTACATTCAGCTGGGCATTCCTGTAACACACATTCACATTATTTGCAACTTCTTGTAGGTATATACTTCGATGTGGAGAATCACTGCAAGGGGTATTAAAGTTCTTTCTGCATGAAATCACACAGAGTACAATCTAGACATTATTTACACATATTTTTTTAATACAGTGATGCATGCTTTTGACAAGTGCTATCCTGCTGGAAATTATTTGAAACTTGCTGTAGGTATCTGCTTTGAGGTAAAGAATCAGTGAATAGACTATTAAACTTCTTTCTGCAGATCCTCGCTCAGACTACATCCTGGACGTTATTTTTTTACATATTGATGTATACTTTAGACAAATGTTATCCTACTGAAGTGCGAATTTATAAACTCAACGAATGTAACTCTAAATGAAGCTTTGAAAGGATAGCTGAATTATTTCTACAAACCTTAATAGGAAGAAAAGACAATTTACATGTCTTAAACTTGCCGGCTGGTACTACTCCATGATATACCATTTGAAACTTCCCTGGCATTTCCTCCAACTGTTGGCTTGTTAGGGTTGAATATCTTGTCGGGAGAAACACTTGCTTATTCTCTAAAAGTGCAACGACTCTAGCACCGTATCGAGTATCAATTTTTCTTAAGGATTTTATATTATAAGGCTCCTCTGGCTGAAGATCTTGTAGTCTTTGAACGGCTGGGTAAATGCTACCCTCAGCCAATGTGTTAAGTTGAGATGTCAAACTTTCTGCATTAGGAAGAGAAAAAAACATATTCTTTATTAGAGAATGTGTTGCATAACAAAATTTCATTTATTTGAAAGTTGCAAACTTATTAACTTTTTTCTGAAAATGATAATATGTGTAAATATAATTGAGGTTCTGATTCACTAATGAAGTTCATTAAGTACTTTGTTAGAGCGAATGATTCGCGCAACAGACTTTTTGTAATATTCTAAAGCAAAAACGTTAATAAGGTATTCAAATAATTGTATTTTCTCCAAAAAGGAATATATTTCACTCTGTGAAATCCTGTATTTAAATATCTGGAATAATAATTACTCAACAAGGTGAATACTTAACTAAATTGTTCCCATTTTGAGAATTCGCGCAGTTAGCTATTAAATGTAGAATAAGCTTGCCTAAAATGAATACTTAACTAAACTGTTCACATTTCAGAAAATTCACTTGTCTAGCTATTAACTTTTAGAATACTCAGCTATTCGCATATAAATGCCATGCATTAAAAACAAGAACGCGAATATAAGTTAAATGTACAGAGTAATAATTTAACTTTTAAAGTAAATGATGTGTTTTGTTACAACTTACCAGACATGATGTTCGTTGAAATTTCACTTTGAATGAGAAAAGTTTGCAGAGATCTTAGCTCGCTGTGTTGTCACAATACAGTGAAATCGCCGGAGAAGCTATTGCTTTTATATCGCTTCGCCTGATAAAATCTGAAGGGGTGTGAGGTGTGACGGTATATAATACAGCAATTTTGATTGGCTACTCCAAAAATTCGAGAAGGAGAGGGAATTGCTAGCCTCGCACAGGGACATTTCGTAAGCAAGTCTAAACCTGTTATGGGGGAAACCATCGCTCACGCCAGCGTTCCTTAAGGGGAATGCTTCTGCGTATGACGCTAGGAAATAAAAAATATATTTTATTTTTTACATTTACCGCTAAAAATTCATTGTTAATTATTGTTACATTACCAAATTAATCACAGAGCGAAAATAATGTATTGTTTCTGTAGATATAATTTTCCTCGAACCAGCAACCTTTCGATTGTGAATAGACACGTTACAGATGTTTAAAAAACGTCTGATGCTATGTGATGGCTTTAGAATTCTATTCTCTATGCATTACCACGGGAAAAACGAATAGCGAGTTACCGCTTGAGAAAAGTTAAAAGTATTTGAAAATTTAAACCAATATCAAAAAATCTGATGTGATACACTCACATGACTTTCTCTACTCTTGTACAAACTATTTTTACAAGCACTTATTCCCTATATGCTTCATGTTAATCGAGATATCGAGATGTCAATGTTATTGGTAATTTTCATGTCGATACAAGGTGAATATGGTAGGTTTTAAGCGATAGTCAAATATTTTAACGCTGGTTGCTATGTGGTGCATTCCATTCTCTTTGCATATCGAGGACATAAAACAAGAATAATGAATTTGAGAAAAAGTATAAGTATTGGAAAATTTTAAAGGGAATAACAAGCAATATCTCGAAAACGATTTACTCAACAACAAGAATGTATATGATATAAATTATGTATTTTAACGCGATCTCCATTTTTTTGTGTAGTAAAATTTTGTCTATCTCTTATGGTTTATCAATTTTGCAAAAGTCGTTCAGAATGAAGAATACTTTTGGAGACATTCCCAGAAAAACCCGCCTCCGAAATAAAGTCCACTTCCTGAAAATAATAACAATATTAATAATAATATAGAATGTGTAAAAGAACTTCGTAAAATATTGAAAAAATTCTTACCGTTCGGTGCTTGCTGCATGTATGGGGCAGGGCCCCCATCCCTGCTGATTTGGTACCAGGTAGGTCTGGAAGCCTGGGGGTCGCGGTGCAGCGGTCGCGAAGCCTACTGGTGCAACGGTCGCGAAGCCTGATGGTACCGGTGCAGCGCTCGCATGTTGACCGATACCGCCTCCGAAATAAAGTCCATTTCCTGGAAAAAATAAATAATAATAATAGTATAGCATGTTTAAGTATAGAGTTGTAAAGAATCTACACTCTATACGTGAAAAAAAAATACATGTTTTAAACACCTGTGTGAAAAATACATGGCATTCTGGGAGATCGATAGAGTTATGTGACTGCATATGTATGTATGTATGTATTTATTTATTCTGCAATTGGGTACTTCCCGGTGGGTGAGAAACTCCCCTTAAATATATCCTTTTCTCGTTATACAATCCAGAACTCTATGCTGTCGGAGGTAGGGCTTTGTGTGCCAGAATCGTCAATGTATGTCTACTATTATGTAATTTTTAGTTACAAATGCTCGAACACCAGTCTGTAAATTCTTACCTTACGAGTGTTGCTGCATGTACGGGTGGCAGAGCCGCCTCCATGATGATTTGGTACCAGGAAGGTTTGGAAGCCTGGCGGTGCCTGTGCAGCGCTCGATGGATGGTCGATACCAAAATAAAGTCCACTTCCTGGAAATAATAATACAAATAATAATAAAGAATATGAACAAGAAGTTAATATGAATTGTTACATTACTTATTTAAAAACTCTGAAGAATGCTTACCATTCGGGTGTTCGGGTGTCTGAATCATTACGGTATTTGATGAGCGATCCTGCAGCCTGCGGCCCAGAAAATTCGAGATATACAATTCATTTCTCATTACAATATCTTAAACATTTAATATTTTATTCAATATCGTTAGATTACTTGAAATGAATTTGTGTGTGTGTGTATTAAGTTTATATTAACATGCTGGAATATTCGAAAAAATATCTCTCGAATGGACGGGGTATTTAAAATCGTACTCGTCCTATGTTTACTAAGCCCAATCTTTTTAAAAATGGAATAAATTAAGAGTAACGGGGATTGTTTAGGCTAGGCTCCATATTTCATTATTTATTTAGAATTAAACAAATGCTATTAGTCGTAATAATCATGCACATGCGTTACCAATCAGATGCGCAAGTCAATTCATATACAATTAATTAATAAAAAATATTTAATTGTTTTCATCGATCAGCGAGAGCCTTATTTATTTTTAATAACGTATGTAATATCTATCATTCTGAATACTTTTTATTCTTCATATTACTCTCGCCAAATCATATTTCTTTGTTTAACATTCCGAAACAAAAATCAGTTTAATTTTTTGATATCATGTTTGCAATTCATGTATGCGAGTATTTAAATAATGACAAAGATACAATCGAATGTTTAAGTACAGAATCTATACAGTATACGTTTAATTGAAAACTTAATCATTAATATTCTTCATGTAGAATTATATTAATTATCGGGAAAACATTTTTTGTGGTAAGCTTAAAACATGTCTAGACTTGGTTTTCCACTGTCTATGATGGAATTTCTGCACAGGGGAAGCTCTTAAGAAAATCTTTTGTGTCGCTAATAGTTATTTACCCCGAGGGTCTGTGGTTTTTCAGAGCACTTAGGCTGTTTAATCAACTGGAAACGAGTGTCATTGTTCACTAAGAGCTCTATACAAGACCTTGGTTTTACCTTCGTCTGAAGATAATTAATGGTGCGGAAGAGACTGTCGTCTGCTAATGTGTCTACATATGCATTCTTCAGGGGTGTACACCATATTTCTTTCAAGCAGTGTACGCAAGTGAATAATTCGTTGAATTTCTCAAAGTTCGCTACGTCTTTAGAAAGAACATTTAAAACGAATATAAAATTTATATTTGAAGTCTTCGGGCGTGTTACTTACAAGTACGCCTGTTTTGAATTGTAATTATTACTTCTCTCGTGCGAGAAGAGACATAGAGGGCTTTTATTTTTTAACATCAGTTGAAGCGTACTCCGATGTGCTGGATACCCCTAGCCATTAAGTGCAGGTACTGGGGGAAAACCCAAGCGTCCTGGTTTAACCGCTTCTCATGATGGACGGGGCATTGCTGTCACATTGCGTCTTGTTTTTTCGTAAAGGGTTCTCGTGTTAACGTCTCATACAAGCTATTTGCAATTTCGCTTTAAGTTGCTTTTTAATTCATCTAAGCAATGTAATATTTTTTATAAACCCTCCAGTCAAAAGAAGAATTAAACACACGTTATTAGCCGTAATAGTTATATATACGCGTAATAATCGCGCATATACGATAACGAACAGTTGCGCGCGAGTCAATTACATTAATCAATCAAAAAAAACTTAATTGTTTTTAATCGATAGACTGCGTCGTTTCATTAGAAGTGAGATATTCATGGTAGATGAATAATTGGGTGAGATATCTCTAGGAGCGCGAGTCAATTACATTAATTAATAAAAATATTTAATTGTATTCATCGATCAGCGAGAGTCTTATTTATTTTTTATTTATTTCATAATCAATTCCTCCGGAGCCAACATGAACGCACCTCGCATGTTAATTCGCCTTTATTTCTTTTTCCGGAATCATATTTCGCGGAATTATATAGAGTTAAGATGGCCGTCTTGCACCCATAATGAGTTTAAATATGGTGAATTGACAACTTTCGGATATGACCACCAGGGGCGCTGTGAGGGAACACTCGCTGGAGTTTCACTCATATTACCACTTGGCGCGCTAGTGTAGGTTGCGAACTGAAACGCGAGTGGAGGGGGTGCGCTAGTCGACTTGCCACTCCAAGTATCGAGAGCCAGTCATTCCAGTGAAACGTCTCGCGTTGGAAGGTTGCGGTCGGTGTTCCACCGCAATTATCACGCGATAACGAGTGTTACGTCAAGTCTGTCCTTTCATCTAAGTGTTGTAATATTCTTATAAATCCAAAATATATTTTCCCTCAAAAGTAGAATTAAATAAATGTTATTACTCGTAATAATTATACACATGCTACCACACATATACGATAACGAACAGTTGCGCGCGAGTCAATTAATCATTCAAAAATACTTAATTGTTTTCATCGACAGACTAGCCTTGTTTCATTAGACGTGTAATTTATTGACACTAGTAGGTTATAAATAACGGTTTAGGGGCAGGTGTGCGCGATTCAATCAAAAATACTTAATTGCTCGACGAACAGCGTTTAATTGCAATAGCGGTATATAAACATTGATTCTTTTTTCAATAACACACGTTACCTAATTGATTGACACAATTATGTACTCAAACGATTTGCCGATGTGCGGCAGGCATCGAGAATCGCATTCCCACATCGCCAGGGTGGATTTTCAAGCCAACGTCACGCACCGAGAACCCCATTCCCTTATACCCCATCACCCGAGCGGCACATCCCCTACCCCAAGCCAATCACACGGCAGGGATTTAGACCTAGGGAAGGTACGCAGCCGACGTATAGGATCAATACACACTCTCCCCCCTATCGACAGGGAACCAACCAGAACACAAAGGGGAGGGAGGACACGCGTATGGGGAGGGAGGGGGCGGGTCACCGCCACGTGACCAGACCACAGGGGGAGGGGGGAGGACCTGCCGGCACAGACACTGTCGGCATTAGATCAGCGCACAAAGGGAAGGGGGCGGGGCTAGCGGCACGCGACCGGGCGGCAAATAGTAGCGCACAAAGGGAGGGGGCGGGGCTAGCGGCATAGATCAAAGAACCTTATCAGATGGCGGCAAATCCTTTGCGCTGGAACTCTCCTAATATATCTACTTCCGATAGCCCTGAAAATGTGAAATAACATACTGCTGAATAGTTATGATTCTGAACAAATTGATACAACTGCAGTCGCCCCCAATAACAATGATAATGATGTGCAAATTAAAATAGTTGAGAGTATGGAAGGTCTGGAATAACCGGGAGAAGTTTCCGCGTCGTGCACGTTGCCTACCCCTGCCGTAGTGCTACCATTTAGTGCCATTAACGTAAAATTGTAGTGATAGTATGGAAAAACAGCGCGGGAGAAGCTTCGTTCATGCCTTCAAGTATGCACGGCCTGTACGTATTTGGCCCATAAGGTAATTTGCATCATAGCAGTTGTGCAGAAGCTACCTAAAACTAAAATGTGCACAAGTCAAGATGTGCTACCGCCCTGTTGCCACGTTTCATCGAGTTTAGAGGAGTAGCGCGGTACATTTAACGCCGTAGATTTTGCATTACCGTATTTACGTTACGTTTAATAACATTCAAAGAAACAATAACCAATAAATCCGCAAGGTGTCAAAAGTTGGGTGTTCGCGTGCTATTGTGCTCTTATGCAGCAGCCGCCACTGAGTAGTTTTCCTTTTAAGGCATTACATAGCTGCATCACTGCGGAATGGTTGACATAAACAAGTGCGGTAGTACATCTCGGTTGAATCAGCTTTAGCGTAGGGTTTCAGACTTAGTTTCAGATTATTTTACTTACAGTAGGCTTTTGTTGTCAACTTGCGTGTGATTTTCATTGAAGAACATTAAATATATCTACGACACAATGTTTAAGGCTTGTATGTTATAATACCGTGAGTAGTAAAATTATATTTTAACATGTATGGTAATTGGAATAAAAGTCCACGGTTTTGTAGTATTTCTGCGATTTTCCCATAATTTAAGGTAAGCGACCCTACTGTCACCTAGTAGCTGCTTCAACATCGAACATTTTTCTCATTCATGACTCCAAGTGAATCTCTTAGTAGGAGTAGGACTAGAGGGGGACTTAGCACCTCGACCTATAAGATCTTTTGTGTCTGAGCTCCTGACGGGGTGCCACGGGAGGGAGGGGTGAGGTGAGAGGAGACAGAGGGCGGCCGGACCAGGAGGCACGACAGGGCAGAGGACAGGATCCCTACCTTTTACAGATTGAAACTCCCGGGATTGTAGCTGTTGCAACCGGCTCCCCTCCCTCTGCAGGTTTGCAGATCCCAATGGGGATCTCGGGACTCGCAAACCACCCCTATTCCAGGGGAAGAAGGGTTACATAGAGCATCCATTTCCCCTGCCATGCAGCGCCGAGACTGCTGCGGACACCTTCAGCCCTGAAGCAGACCAAGCAGATGAAAGGTGAAGTGAAATGAGAATGGAGGGACAGGAAATTCGGGGGATGTAATGAACCTTCCCAGCATTCGCCTAACGACCTGGAGAAATCCCCGAAGAAACCCACGGGTCAGGGATGTCGGCCACGGGAATCGAATCCACGACCTTCCGAATGTGCGGCACAGACGTTACCACCTGAGCCATTCCGTTCGGTGTATGACTTAGTAAGAAATCTTTCTCCTTGATCATTTCAGCCTTATTCTTCTGTCCCACTTTTTCTAAAACAGCTTCCTTATTTAACATGTCTGTTCGTTTCACACTCTCCAGTCTTCTACACATCCACAATCTCCAATGCTGCTGCCCCAATCTCAACACTGTAGATAATTGCAACTATGTCAGTAGAAAACCTTATCTAAACCTTACTTCAACCCGCTGATCACAGAGTGATTTGACCTTTACCGAAATATTCGTTGTTTTGCTTTTTAGGTTTTTGTGCTGAAGTCACCATTTATGAACGTTGAAACGGAGAGATTTTCCCTTTTTTTACTTTCTCTGCTACTCACTTAAGGTAAATAGAGGAGCTATTGTATTCCGCCCCAAAAGAATATGGAGATTTCATCGCAAAATAAAACCTTTTGCGGTTCCATAAATAAAAGAGGAGTTGTAGTAAAACGTCCGCACTAGCGCGCGCGTAACAAGGAAAGCAGAGACAAGAATAAGCTTTTGTGTTTGTAGAAGAGCGAGAGGACAAAACGATGTGAATTAGGGGTCTGAATTCTCATGAAAACGACCAACCGTGACTCACCTGGCCACCTTCGGTTACCACGTACGGCAGCCGAGACAGGTTTAGCCGAGCAGAGACAGCCGGTCGGTTACGGTAAAGTTTCGGTCGCTCGCAAGCAACCCTTACTGCTGCTGCTATCTGGTGCGTCCCAGTTGTAATACAACTGTCGGCAAGTCGTAGTTGACAGAACGGGACGCTAATACCATACTACATTTTTTAAAATGTTCTTCTGCTTTCCCCAGTTTATTATTACTGCGTTTTCTTTCTGTTTACCGCTTATTACCGCAATTACCGTTACACATAATAAGACATAGACACACAAACACTCATGCCCATAGCGGGACTCGAACCTGCAACCCTCAGCTTGGTGGAGCACCGAAGCTATACGCTCCAGCGACCACGGCTACAAGGGCCGGCTACGTTCTAGCGCAGATATGTACAGTAAAACTAGAGATTTTATTCGAGGCGGGAAAATTTGGGAGTGATGAATTACGAAACAAATAAATTAATTTATAAACTGCACCGACTCCTTTAATTATAACATTATTATATACCCAAATCATAGGTTATTACATACCCAATTTATTGCTCGTCCATAATCTATTATCTGTAAAATCCGACGTTTTGTATTGTAATTATTGATTTTTGTAGTTTTAAGTGTATTAACTGCGTAGATCACATCGGGCGGGTTACAGCTTTGAATATGATTTAAAAAATTAGCATAAAAAGCAAAATTTACAGAAATCACATCTATAATGAATTCAAAATTCAAAATCTGAGCAAATCATTTTACTGCGCTGAAATAAAAAAAAAATAAATTGGCTTGAACACAGTCTTACCACATCAGGCGACGCGGAAAGGATTGATTTTAAAATAAAAGCGTACGTTATTAAACAAGGTAATTATATAAAATAAATCTTATTGTTCCCAGTAATGCAGTTTGTATTTGCAAGATTGTAAATAAACGTATTATATAGTATCTATATGGTTATAGTTTTCGACACTAGTGTGTGTTGGTAACACTACGGAATTATTTACTGAAACTAAAGAAAGAATGCATTATTATGTTATACGCGACTTTAGAATAAAAGCCCATGAGCATAATAGAATAAAATCTGATATATTTATTACTACTTGTCTATGTGTACAAACAGAAACAAACAAGGAAAAAGTAACAGAAAAAGCTGAGGCACAAACCTTACTTAGGTAATATTAATTGAATAGTAATTATTATGGAGGGATTCTGCAAAACAAAAATGAATACTTCTTTTTGTGGACTGTACTAACGTGTAGGTCTTTTAAGCTAATTATAAATAAAATGAACTCCCCAATACTTATGTGTCACTTTTATAAGTAAACTACACACATAAATGATCACTATTCCAATAACAACCTTTCCAAGATACCAGAGACAAAAGGCTGACAGCTCTGTTCAAAAGTAGGTAAGGTTGGGGAGTGGGAACGGATCTGTTTGTCATTTGTCAGGACTTGTATAGCTGCATTTTATGGGGCGCAGGCTCAATTAGGAATGGAGACGCATTGGTAGTGAGAAGCGTAACACACGTAGCGGATCGGTTATAGCGCTGACATAAATCGGATTGAAGCATTAATTATTATTTTCGACGTTGAAACGAAATTCTTACGTATTTCTCCAAACACGTTTTATGGTGCGTACTCTATGTAAATTAGCGCTGAAGCAAGGGTATGACTGTTTTTGTGTGTTTTGCATATACAAAGATGATATTCCTAATCATGAGCATTAATGGTAATAAAATACCAATATATTGTTGTTACCATTATTAATAATGCCACTACTACAAAAACTATTACCCGTACAACTTCAACTACCACCACCTAGATGCAGAATGTAGATAGAACATGTACTCAATGATTTAAGCTGTTTCTGACATCAAGCTTCTGTGAGAAGAAAGAAAGAAAGAAAGGAAGAAAAAAAAAGAGTATCGCAAAACTTTAAACGTTCTTCGTCACATTTACTTACACTTGGGAAAATGCAAACATGCAGCATGAAATATTTAAAAGGAACTGTTGATGTGAAAATAGAAATGTATTTCGAACAAGTTGTGTGCTGTTTTTTAGATATAAATTTTTTCTGTAATCAAGTTTCTTGCCTTTATCTTTTGGTTTCCAAGTTACATATAATCCACTAACAGTAAAGTGAAGTTCATATACTATTCCCAGAAAATTCAAATTATATTTTATTTGTAAAAAAGTTAAATTCTGTTTTATTTATGGAGTTCTTTAACTGCTGTGCTCCTTAGCTCCCATTCTATATTGGGCGTGAAAGACCGGTAATGTTGCTCAGAGCCCTCTTTATCAGGCCTGAGGTTCTTTTACGTATCGTAAATATACAACAGGGGACCACCGGCTTTACTTCCCTTCCGAAGGAGGAACCCATTCTAAGGATTTTTACGGAAAAAAAATCCATCCCTCTCCGCCGGGTTTGAACCCACGACCTCAGGAACTACAATCTAAGCATGGTTATCACTACACCACGGTAGACGACTTCATTTGTCATCTCAGTATCTCAAACATATGGTGTTTGAATCAAAATCACCGTTTTTGAGGAAATAAAAATAATGTATGCTATTCCATGTAAACAATAGTATGGGGAGGGGCATTTCATGAAAACCTTGGTGCCACATCCATGGAAGATGTTGGTCTTAAATATAAATGTTGGTATTTATCCGGCTTTTCTTTTTTGAGCTATGCTATACATACAAGCATACACGGATTTCTTTCTTAAAATTCATCTTTGGGTTTAGGAATCTCAAAATATGTATTTCCAGTAAAACTTCGATATCGAATTTTTGGACGGAATACAGCACTTCCTTTATCTATCATAGGTAGGCTGTAGATAAAGTAATAACAAAATATATAAATTGGCCAGCCCCCAAAAAAGTCAAAAGTAATGGAGATTAAGACTACGCATTTGCTACTGAGTGAGTTAAGAGGTACTTAACCGTAACGGTTGCTTCATTCACCTGTACAATCCAAAGCACCGTCATTGCTCCGAATAGCCACGGTTAACCGCGGGATCCAAGTCGACCGCGAGCTCTCGGTCAAAAGAAGCGCTTCGTATAGAGAAACAAGGGAGCAAAGAAGTTGAGCCTGATAGGTACGCACATTCATTTCGACGGTCGAGAGTAACAAGCTATCTCTCTGTCAGGATCGGTACGGTGGTTGTTTTCACTGAAATGCAGACCTCTAATGCCAATGCAGCTCATCAGGTGTTTTCAAGTGCTATCACCATTTAATTGTTTCTCACGATACAATGGCAAGAGTATGGAATTTCTAAGCCAGCATTAGTGATCCGCTTTTAAACATTTGACTATTGCTTCGGTCTCCTGTATCCCTCTTGAACATACCACGACATTTATAACGAAACTATTTCTGCTAATTTTATGAAGTTTACATGAAGTAGCTGGAAAAATAAACTTTTGTGAGAATAGTTTGTACCGACAGTCAGCAGAGAAAGCCATATGAATATAACACAGGACAAAGCACACCATTATATTTATAACAAACATATGATGCGTTACATTCATATGACTTTCTCTACTCATTCTCAAACATATCATTAATAAAAAAACATATTCTTCTATCTAGTTCATGTTAATCGAGATAAAAATTTGCGGAAATGGATTTATTGCATATTTCCTTGTAGGTCCAAGGGGGTATGGGGATTGTAGTAGTCTTAAGCGATAGTCAAATCTTTTAAAAGCGAGTCTCTGTGTAATGGATTTAAAATTCCATTGTCTTTGCATGATCCCGAGAACTAAACGAATAGCAATTTTTCACTTGACAAAAGTGAATTTGAAAATTCAAACCAATAATAAAGAATATCTCGGAAATAGTGAACGCCACAAATTTTTTTATTTTGATTAATATTGTGTGCTTTAAAGACATCTGCATTTTTTATGTAGTAAGATTTTGTCTATTCCTTATGGTTTACCAGATATGCAAAAGTCATTCAGAATGAAGATTTCACAGGCTATTCCCAGAAAATTCAAGATATACATTTCATTTTTGATATTCATTTTCATAAAAATGTCTTAAACATATGGTATTTTAATCAGAATCGTTGGCCATTTTTGAGGAAATAAACATTTTGACAAATTTTCTCTGTGAAGGGTAGTTTGAGATGGGAGATTTTCTAGAAAATCTTAATGTCGCATCCTAGGAAGATGCTGAAATTAAAACTGAAATACCAAGTTTGGCATCTAACTGACTTTTTGTCTTTGAATTATGCTGCATTTTTCTTAAAATGCGTTTCTTGGATTCAGGGAATCTTAAAATTTGTATTTCCAATGAAATGTCGAAGTCAATTTTTTTGGGTGGTACTTCCTCTATTTATTACAGTAAAGTAGTAGTAGTAGAGAGTAAAAAGGTGCAGAGTTAACATGCTGTGACGCAGCACTATGACCCAAGGTTATAGGGAGGTCGGCGCTGAGCGGTCTGAATAAACAACGATAACGGCGGCTTGCAAGCATAAACAGTATCGGCAGATAAACAGAACCCTCTGGAAGTTTTATCTCTCCCTCCTCGAAAAAGTGTGTCTAAATAGTTCTAGAACGTTCGAGAACCATGTGGAAAGATTCCACTCACTATAAGCGAGCGTTCCCGCACAGTCCAGTCAGTGCAAGTCGAATGGCGACAGCAGAGTGAATCGCGTGAGTCAGTGCGAGTCGAGTGGTGATAGCAGAGTGAATCGTGTGAGTCAGTTGCGAATCGAGTGCGAGGGAGTTGTTGAGTCGGTGTGCGAGCGAGTTAGCGACTACGTTTCTGGTACGACTTCCAGAGCGATTCTCAGCGAGTTGCTGACGAATTTGTGACGTGCAACGAGTGCTACTGCGGAGCGACGAGTTATGGAGGTCTTGTGTTCGACTCCCGAGTGAAGTGAATCATCCGGCGTGAAGAGGCTACGTCACGAAGGAAGCGAAGTAGCAGAAAATTGAACTAGTTCACCTTAGTGAAATGACATTAGCGAAGTGAACTCCGAGTGAAGGTGAACTACATAAAAACGAAACAGTGTCAGTGAGAAAAGAGAGTAGTGACAGTTGAAAAACCTGACAAAGTCGCAATGGTGTCAGGAGTGGGATTGAAAATATCAAGGTGAAGGAAATATTTAAAAATTTGTTCGCTGTGATGGAGGAGATAAAAAGCGACATAAAGAGTATAGCTTCATCAATGGCGAAAATGAAGACGGAAATTAAATCTGGAATGGTGGAAGATGACATTAATGCGGTGGAGGAGCGTCTAGACCAGCAGATGACGGAGAGTGCGGCAGCCCTACACTCAGTCACGGAGCAACCTGCAGTTGGTTGAAACGCGAAGACCTTGAGGAGATCCAATTGGAGGATCGAGACATAGGGTCGACCCTGAAGGATAGGGAATCTGATATACGTCCCGCGTGGACGGATGCTTCCCCCAGAGGCCCGAGGTATGAGAGCTGCTGGACGCGGTGGGACGCCCTGATTGTCAGGAACGGTGTAGCCAAGAGAGCGTGTGGGTTCGCAGATGGTTACCATGTTAGCCTCTAGTTCCCGAGGTCGCGGATTCAAATCCGGCAGAGGACGATGAATTTTTTTCGGGCGTAAAAATCCTTAGTATGGCTTCCTTCGGAAGGGAAGTAAAGCCGGTGGTCCCGTGTCGTAGATTTACGGCACGTAAAACAACTTCAAGCCTGATAAATAGGCCTCTGAGCAAAATTACCGGTCTTTCACGCCCAATGTCGAATGTCATACTAAAGACCACGGCAGTTAAAGAGCGTCCATAAATAAAACTCAATTCAATTCAGGACTAAGGTGGAACAGCTGGTGCTCCCGAAGAAGACGGTGCAGGAAGTCTTCGAGGAAACCTATACCAGCATTACCGGCGGGACCTGGATGCGAACAAGATCCTGAAGAAGCTCCGTCTGCGATATTGTTGATTGCATCTTCGAAGCGACGTGGAGAGGTGGTGCCCGCCATGCGACATCCGTGCCACAGGTCCTGGGCCCCCCGTCACGCATTCGGTGTCAACTCCTAAAGAGGCCGATGTTGCTCATTGTGATCGCTCTGTTGCAGATCCTGGAGCTGTACGGGATGACCAGCACTGAGGAGCGAGTTTTGTGACACAGCTGCTATGGCCCAAGGTTATCGGGAGGTCGGCGCCGAGCGCTCCGAGTAAACAACGCTAAAGGCCGCTTGCCAGCGTAAACATCGGGCGCGGTATCGGCAGATAAACAGAACCTTCCGGAAGCCTCGTCTCCCCCCTCCTCCATAAAGTGTGTCGAAATAGTTCTAGAGCGTTCGAGAACCTTGTGGAAAGATTCCACTGACTATATAAGCAATGGTTAACGCGCAGCCCAGTCAGTACGAGTCAAGTGGCGACAACAGAGTGAATCGCGTGCCATTTGCGAATCGAGTGCGAGAGAGTTGTTGAGTCAGTGTGCGAGCGAGTTAGCGACTGCGTTTCTAGTGCGACATCAAGAGCGATTCGCCGAGCGAGTTGGTGACGACTGTTGAGACGTGGATCGAATGCTACTGCGGAGCGGCGGGTTGTGGAGGTTATTTGTTTCGTCTCTCGAGTGAAGTGAACCGTACGGCGTGAAGAGGCTACGTCACGAAGGAAGCGAAGTGACAGAGAATTGAACTGGTTCAACTTAGTGAAGTGACATTAGCGAAGTGAACTCCGAGTGAAGGTGAACTACATAAAAATAAAACAGTGACAGTGAGAACAGAATGAAGTGACAGTTGAAAAAGTGGACAAAGCCACAATACAAATCTAATTTTTCCTGGTTGGATTCCCGGCTGGAGGATGGGAATTTGTCTTTAGTCAGGATTATTCCCCATACTCCCTAGAGTCTGGAAGTATGAGTGTGAGAGTTATGTGCGTGTGAATTTAATGGTTATAAAGAAAACCCGAAGTAAACAAACCGAAAGATTAACGCAACAGTAAAACGAGTGAACATCGTTGTCATGAGCAATTGTTCCAAAGGCAAAATCCGCCGTTATGACCTTAGATGTTAAAGGCGGCAAATACCGAGCAAGGTGGCACCGCTGTAACGTGTGCGACTCGCATTCGGAAGGTCCCGGGTTCGATCCACGGCGACCGCCC
Organism: Deroplatys truncata; assembly: GCA_030765065.1. Taxonomy (NCBI): domain Eukaryota; kingdom Metazoa; phylum Arthropoda; class Insecta; order Mantodea; family Mantidae; genus Deroplatys; species Deroplatys truncata. The sequence goes on from CM060990.1 coordinate 170,567,211, forward strand.
ATTCTGACCCATAGGCTTTTCATGGTTTCCCCGGGTCGGCAGGCGAATGCTGGGGTGTTCATTTTCTACCACGACCTTCCTGCCCCTCATTTCCTGTACCCATCATTTTCCTTGTCATCTTTTCAGAATTGTAGGACCAGGCGACGGTGTTTGGTGGATTGCGGCTGGGTGGTAAGTGGCGCTCTGTAGAGGTTTCTTCCCTGGCGTCGTTGTAGAACTGCTTAGTTAGGACCCACTTGCGGGTGCTCTCAAGCTGTGCCCCTTCAGAAGACTTCCGGGATTTAGGCGCCTGTGGTTGGGCCCGGGCGGTGTCGGATACGTTCTATCTGGGAACGTTAGGGATCCCGTTCATGTTTGCGCCCGTCGTAATCCGGATCTGGTCGCCCTACGGGTCTCTCCATTCATCGCTCTCTCACAGGGGTCACGGTAGAAGCAAAACGGGCCATTGTGGCCTATCTACTATACTTGTGCCGGTTTCGTGGGACAGTATTGTCGTATTGGTATTGTCGTTACAACACAAATCCTTAATATTAAAAATGGAATATCTGACCAGATTACTATGCTATTCAGGCAACGTAATGGCACCAAAGAAAACCTATTCCTCCCTTTCTTCTTCATGTGCCTCATTACTATTATATCATAATAATTTTTCTTATTGTGGTTATTATTATCGTTGCTGTTACAGTTGGTAGCTACAGAGAGATCAGTCTTTCAAGAGGCAGTCCTGCTCGATACTCGGACAGAGATGGAAGAAGTGTTGGAGGAAGCTTGTCTGCCAGCTCCTGCATCTTACAAAGCTCAACTCACTTCTATTATATTGCAGTAATCTGCATTTTTAGCATCCAGGCGAGTTGACATACAGTTCTTCATCACATCATATGAACGTTTTTTTAATCAGGTTATGTGAACAAGCAGGCCAAAAGAAGACTAAAACCAAAGCTATTTATTAATCTCAAATATTACTGTTAATTAATTTTCATTAAAGTCTATTATTTTGTAAATGAACAGCATTTGGTTTTTGAGAGGCCTTGAGTTTTCTGGAGAAGTGTTATTCTATTATGTAGACATGGCATTTATCCAGGTTCTGGTTTATTGTGACTACCTCAGCCAAGGTTGCAAGACTTGCGAGTTATAAACACATATGTGTACATAATGTATCCAGTAAACTTCACCTCTCAAAAGTCCTTATTTAGTAAGCACTAATATTGTCAGTCATTGTAGTTTTAGTGAAACAAATGTTCATTTTTCCGCTTACAATGTATGCATGTTACTTAAATCTCTCAAATCTGATAACAATATGTTTAGAATAGAAATCTATGACAACTGTATGTTACCTACTGTTTATTTGTTTAACTTCTGGCTAGAAGGGATACTTGAGTGCTCATTTATTTCTGGTCAATGGTAACAAGTACCTACAACTTAAACATGAATATAAAAATGCACAATAAGAAATGTAAGCAGATCATAACCTGAAACCTTATACTGAACTCACTGCTTAAGTTTCTATTGAATTTTCATAAACATATGTTGAATTACATGAAGGAAGAAGGAAATAAAGAAAAAGACGAATTATATTTAGTTTTGATCTGTTTCCATTTTCCTAATTGTTAAAGCGTGGCTGTGAAATTTCATTTGTAATATAAATGAAGATAGTGATAGTATCAAGAACTTTCTGAGGTAGACTAATATGACAAGAGCCAAATGATCAAGTAATTGTATAACATCTTTGATTTTTGTATGGCGCAGCAGCTGAATATGTTACTTTACATTTCTTCAAATAAAGTTAGTGTTAATACTATTATATGCTACTCTTGAACATATTCACATGTTATTGCAGCAGAAAACTTAGAAGATTAAATGCTTTTCACATAACTTTACTGGAACTCTTCATACATACTCAGGTCTTCAGTAGGATAATTTTAACTGCATTCTGGGAGGCAAATTCCAAGATTAATTTCCCTGTACTATAACTGGATAGATGATTTGCTAATGACCCATCAGAGGAAAGTCAATTCTACATGAACAGCAGAGATAAATCTAATATTAGTGTTTCTAAAAGGTTTATTTTATAAACTTATTTCATATTTAAATCTGTAGTGATCCGAGAATACTACATGATGTAAGTGCCTTGTGCTCTATGCAAAACTTTCAATTGTAATAAATGTTAATATTTCTCTCTTATATCTTTCTTTGTTTCTCTCTTTCCTTGTTGTTTTCAAAGATGTGGAAGAAAGTAAATAAATTAAATATATATATGTATATATATATATATATAAATACTGATTTGCCAAAGCTTTTAATATTTTTTCATGCATTAATGACTGGGCAATTGAATTTTTAAGAAGAATAAAATGAAAAAAATATCTATGCATTGTTCAGTGCATTAAAAATGTAATAGGATAATCCTGTATATTTTAAAACATGTACTCATCTACTGATATAGTGAGATTTTATTTGCCTTTTAGAGGTCTTATATTAATTGGTAATTTGTGTTTACTAATCTTAATCATTTTAGTTTTCCAAAAGCTGCGTTTTGATTGATTCAAAAATATTTAGAGCAGAAGTACACATTTTTAGTGAAGATTTACATTTTGTGAGCTGCTAAATGTGGAATAATTACCATGAAATCATTGTTGAGCAATGTGAACATCCACTGCTCCTTTGAGAATGAGAAGACATGATTCTGTGTTCAAAACAGAATATGAGTGTACACTTGAGCGTATCTTGTTATATTGAGAAACTTCAAGTAAGTACTCACATAGAAAATTTCATAAAGTTTCCAACTATTGGACAATGACTGCTACTCTCCTGCTCAAGATTATGAAAATGGTGTGAAGGTATCTCAGATGTGACAGTTTGCTTAAATTCCTTGTAAGCTAATATAGTATATTTGTTTCTATAAAATTATAAGAATACCAATACTTCTGGTATGGATGGATGAATGGATATATTAGAACAGACAGAGAGGCAGATGAATGGATGAAAAAACGGGTAGGCACAATACACCAAGTCCTGCATTTAGATCACAAGGGTCCATTGTGCCCCCTGCATTAGCCTAATCCATGTCCGCATTTTCTACAAAGCAGAATGAGTTCCTGATGTTGATTTTCTTAATATTTTCAGTGCCCAAAACATAGTCTAAAGCAATATATTTTGCATGTATAAAATATGCACATGTGTATAATATGTATGAGAGGTCTAAGCCCCCTCTTCACACCAGTAGCTTATATTATAGAGGAATTCTGGCGCAGTTTTTTGCGTTTATATGGTAAAGGATAGGGAAAACGAGGCTAGATGCGGCGGTTCACGGAGGAAAATGCGTTTATATGGGAGAGATAGGGAATACGTGGAGAGGTGCTAGGCTATACAGATGGTGAAGTAGGAAAATGCATTTATAAGGGGGTGATAGGGAATACGAGGGAGGTGCTAAGATAGGCGAATGTTAAAGGTGGAATGCGTTTATACAGGAGAGATAGGGAATACGAGGCTGATGTTATGCTAGACAGGGGTTGAAGGAGGGGGAATATAGACTTATACGGGAGAGGTAGGGGAATACGAGGAAAAAACCTAGGCTAATCAGAGGTCAAGTTGGGTGTACGTTTATATGGGAGAGGTAGGGAAAACGATGATGGGGTTAGGGATCCTGGTTAAAGAAATTGTAATACAAAGAACCGCATTATTCAAGACCTTTAACAACAAAAGGTCTAAGTATAGATCATTTGTATGGTATTTAAAGCGGGGTCTTTAGTGGAAAACCCCCCTAAGTCAGTAGGGGGTATTTGCGGAAACCAGGCCACTTAATGTGCAGGAAAGTGCATTCATATGCTAATTAGGTCTCTCCCTCCCCCTGTCACGCCCCTAGTACCTTCTTGATTGCAGCTGAGGTCATAAAGTTTGTTGAGTATAATGGAAAGCTTGACAGGTATGCAATTAAGGTTGTCCTTCACCTGTCAAAAATGAACAATGGTATAATAAATTATGCTTTTGTAACAAAAGAGGAGACGCTATTCCTCCCATTCCATCCCCTGCACACGTGCATGTTAGTAAGATCACAGCTGCAGCAACCCCTCCTCCAGCCGCATTGTTCGACGAACACGTGCAGCATAACAATAGAGCAGACTTGTGCTGTGCTAACAAAAGAGGTATAACAAAGGAGCAGATGCTATTGTCTCCCTTCCATTGTCCAGCACAAGTGTTCGTTAGAAAGGCCCCTCCACCTCAATATAACAAAAGAGCAGACTGGAGCCGTGCTAACAAAGGAATCTAACGAAAGAGGAGACACTATTGTCTCCACTCTATTGAATTCCTGTACACATGCATGTTAGGAAGACCACACCTGTAGCAACCCCCGCCCCCCAGCCGTATTGTTTGATGGTGGGAAAAGAGAGAGAGTCCAGTTCCCAAGAGGCAAGCTTCATTTACCCGCTTGACCTCGCCATCATGGCAGTGACTCTGCCCGAGGGCAGTTCTCTCCGAGAGCACCCAAGCCTACATAAAGACCTACGAGAATAACCGAACATAGATATACACGATCGTAGCAACTGTAACACTTCTATCAAGCACACGATCCTGCACAATGACCTACAGGCATTCAAACAGCGGTATCAAAAATGTAACATATATAATCACCTATATTAAACATCTGTGTATACATAGGTATCCTTAGGTCTATGTTTGAATCTTACTCCAGGTAAAAGTTAAATGTTTTAATTGCTAATGAAAAATTGATACTTTGATAGGGTAAAATATTATTATATCATTACTCTGATTAATGAAAGGCATTCTCGGTGTATCCAGAGGTCCGAGTTGAGGCAGTATTTTATATCACAACACTGTGAATGCCAGAGTGATTGTAGTGTAAATTAACATTATTGTATGACAATGATTTGAGATGTTTATTAATTATAAGCATTGTTAGGAAATAAGTTTACACGGCCTCACTGAAACTGACAATAGGAGCGGATAACAATGAAACGAGGGGGTGAGTTGTTTATCAATTAGAAGAGACAAACAAATGACGTCAGAGTAGCGCGCCTTTCTTTAGAAATGGAGGAAATATCTTCCCTAGAGCATATGTGTTCGTAACTTTGATTGGATAAAAAAATAGACGCTAATGTTGGCGCGCTTTATTAACCAATAGTAGCTCTGTTATAATGTTTAGGCATATCGGGGTGAGGGAGTATAAATTCTAGAACCAAAGACAGGTATCGCGCAGTTCTACAGAATCATTCACGAGTTACACGTCGCGCAGTTAAACCGAAGCATTCAAGACGTACACGTTACGCAATTCTACAGAATCTCTCGCGTCGTAAAGTTAGTTACAAAATGTGAAATACGCGAATTAATAATGCGCGGCAAATAAGTGATTATAGTTAGATTCGAAAATATAACAGTTTCAGTCAGGCGTGTATCAAGAGTAAATATGTGAAATTAATAAAGTGTGACGGCAATGAAAGTGTAAAAACAAATTCTTTTATCAGTGTTATCTTTCAGTAACAACTCCTTTCCGTTTACACACCCTGTTCAAGAGATTTGCTCGACTGAGTAATAATAGCTAGCCGGAGGACAAAGAACCCAAAATTCAAAATAGTAAAACAATAACAGGCGCTCAGCAAATAAGATAACACGAACGATACCGCGACAGATTTCGAGTAGTGAAACATTAATGCTTAATAACTAATAAAATTTAGCAACATAGGTGAATACGGGCAAATCATGTTAATCTTTTATATATCATTACGATGTTTAATGCAGGGTATTCTTAGGTACCCAGAGGTCATAGTTCGAATCTTACCCTGCGAAACTCTAATGCTTAGTAAATATTAAACTATGTTAGTATGCACGATCAGATTAAAAATGTATTTAACAAATATAATTATTTATATTAAATCCATGTGTATACTGAGGTATACCGATGCCTAGACACGATTATTTATTTTTTCCTTCTTTCTTCTTCTCTCTTTTTATTTCTTTTTCCTCTTCCTTTCTATTTATCTCTTTCTTTCTTCTTGACATGATAGATCCAAGCATTCATATATACACGAGCACATGAACAGAGCCATTACACATACATATACGCACATACACACGCACACGCATACATACACCAGTGCGCTTGCGCACACACACACGCGCATGCACACATGCTTACATACGTCTGCAAGCATCCACACATACACCAGCACACTTAGACACACACGCGCGCGCGCGCGCACACACACACACACTCACATACACCTACAAACATATACGCATACACTGGTGCACTTGCACACACACATACTCACACACGATAGCATTGGAAATTATTGTCTTTACAGAATTAAAAATCTTTCCCTGTAACCTAGCAAAATGTAATTGTTTTCAGGCTACCACATTCACATGACTTTCATTCCCCACGCATTTTATAGCTAGGGTAAAGACATTATGAAGGTACGCTCTTGAGAGGGAGAGAGAGAGGGGGGAATTGAAACAAGTAGGGATAGAAGTGCAGAGATTCTCTGCGCATGCGCAACAGGTGATAATTCCATTGCGTGCAATAATCACGTAACGTGTAAGCATCCCCCAGCATGACGTTGTGATGGCATCGCCTGGGGGGCTTTAGATCACTATATAAACAGATAACGACGCGTGCTAGAGCCACTGCGAGCTTATTAATTCCACATTTAAATTAAATTTTAAAGAACTTCAAAAATAGCGATATCGAGGTGTATTTTAATTTAAGAATAGGTGCGAGTCATCGATTTCTACACATACACACAACATTCATCAACACGAAGCAATGCTAGGTGAGTGAGTTTTTACATAACTATACAAGTCAGTTTTGGCTTTTACGATGCATTTAATTTTGTTTAAACGATACAGTGCATGAAAGACGAATCGTTGCAAGAGCATCATATTTTTTATCTGAACTTCACACTTACATGGATTTTTCTACACATTCTACTTCCATTAACATCCTTACCATTTTCTCTACTCATTCTTTGTTTCTCTACACACTTATTCTCCATGAACAATCATACGATTTTCTCTACTCATTCTTTGATTCTCTACATATTCATTGTCCATGAACATTCATACAATTTTCTCTACCCCTCATTGTTTCAACATCAAGTGGATTTCTACAACCATTCTTCCTCCATTCACATTCACACGATTCTTTCTACCCGCTGTTTGTTTCACCATCACAGGAATTTCTACACACACTCTTCTTTCATTCAGCGTCACACTGATTTCACCACCTACATGATCGTCAGTTACTACCGCTTCTACCAATCACCCGAGGCTGTACGAAGACCTACGAGTATACCAAAAACACAAGGATGCATAAACATACTTACAACCCCTGCTTTGTTTTCAAAACCAGCACTTCTTCCAAGTACCCGAACCTGCACGAAGACCTACGGATATCCCCGAACGCAAACATGCATAAACATACTTACAAAAACTGCGGTCATGTAGCACAACACACACTCTAGTTCTAATATAAGGAAATCCCAAAACTTAAGTATTCAATGTTATCCTATTTTACTATGAAGCAATTCATAAATAAAACAGCTGACTCATTGATATTACATATGAAGATACAAAAGATACTTGCTATAGAAGTTTATAAAAAATTCATGAAATCACAATGTCACATGTCTTGAATTCAGTTATATCTATCGCATTGAAATAAAGCCTGATATCTGAATGTATATACAAATCTTTTGTGTTTCAATTTTACATGTATCTTAACAACAAAAAAGTAATTCTTTTCAGGTTACCTTCACTAAAAAAGCATGTTTTCTAAGACTTTCATCGTACACTGTTTAAGATGGAATAAGGGGAAGAAGAGGAACAACAGATTTACAGATCTGCAAAGAAGGCTGACGCTATTGGACGATAGAATACCAGCATCGACACTCCAAAAACATGCCGGTAAGAAGCGAGTGCCGAGACGTCTACATCTCGAGAAAGCACAACGTTAAGATAGGGTTCTTCTACAATCTTCCAGTGCTTATATTGAAAAACACAGACAAACTTGTATACATAACAGTGCAAGACTGGGAGATAATGCGAGAGAATCTCCCTATATTCAAAACAATTCCTCCAATCGAGAAAGTGCCCGGGAGTGGAATATTGTGAAAGTATTGTTTTCTCTTATAATGCCATTGCTTATAAGGAAGCGCCTAAAATATGATTTTTGAATACTAATTTAAATGATTCTGAAATATTTTTAAATAGTGATGAAATTTGCACCCTAAAAAGACTTGAATCGTTTATAGATTACCAATTAGGTAACCTATCTGTTGCAAGTGTAACGTCATATGCTGGAACGAGGATTTGGAGTAGGAAAGTGCTTGAATTGTATGATCAAAACTAATAAAAAGAATGAAGGTATTCTTTTACATTATGTTTTTATTCATTAAAATCCTTACATTCCTAATGAAAAAAGAAATCCTTGCATTACAATGAATAGTTTAAAACATAAGCTGCATCACATGAGTCAGAGACTTGTATGTAAATACTTTATCATGAATTATTAAACAATACAAGGAGATCTGTGCAGGGATATTTGCACTAGCTTGAATTTCTATTCTGAGGTTGACACCGGCATTTAAATCTTCCTCTGATTGATGCGAGCAATCTGTAACAAATATAGGAGCAAATTTAGGAAAATGGTTTCTCTTCAATAAAGGGTAATTCTCTTTTTCATAATAAGAGTTTTGAAACTTTGAGTGCACTTCATACAATGATGCACATCTCGAGTTTCCAAATCCCAAATTCATGTCATGGTAGGGATAACATGCACTATTAAGATAAACTCTCAAATTAGTTATGTTACAATGATCAAAATGGGAACAGTCTTTAGATGCGTTACTGGATCTTAAAGTCTGAGTACCCAAAATGACAAATCTGGCTTCTTCATTTGTGACGTGGTGGCGACATTCCAGGTGAATGTGTTTAGTTTGCGGCACAGCAGGCTGAGTATGCAGATCCATGGTCCTAAATGGTAGATACAGCGCCTTGTCCGACTTGACACTCTTGAGGATTTCAACCTTTACAGCATCAGAAAGTCGAATCACTGGCATTCTCCACTCGGTTCGCACAAGTCAACGACGGCATTCTCTTCACCCTGAGACGCTATAATATGGTTTTTAGAGTCTTTGGATCGAATCAGCACTAACTCAAACTTTCTATTGAGTATGAGTTCCATATGGTAGTCAGGAAATACCAGAAGCTTCGAAAGCGGTACTATAGCGTTGAAGGCACCATTTGCTGCATGCACAATGTCCATGTCTTCTCCAGGATAGCACCACCCAGCATTCAGCACACGATCAGATTCCACGAGGTTGATAGCAGCATAGTTGTGTAAAGTTGATGCGGTCCCGGGGTTTCTGGTTCGCTCAATAGTTGAGCCATTCATATCCATTCGAATCTCCTCAAACATGAATGCAATAGCGTTATTTGTAAGCTTTGCAGTAGTAGCTGCTCCATTACGTTTAGTAATACTCCCCTCGATGTATAGATAACTTCGATTAGGTAATGCATATAAATCCTCAGCTTGACAAGGGATTCTAATCTCGTCATTAGAGTCCAGAGCTGATGTATTATACGGTATAAACACATGTTCCTCTTCTTTAGTGATCTTGCAGTCGAATGTCGGTGTCTCGGTAACATTGAAGATGTCCATTATTAAAGGATTCTGAAACCCAATACCTGGAGAAACTGTCGATTGCGCGATGTTAGCCCGCTGGGTGTTAAAGGCAGAGTATGACGAGGGCATCGAATCACACCATTATTATATCCTCGATGTTGCTGACTTCTAAAATCTATTGCCATTGCAACGAATGTGAAGCCTTATGCTTATATCTTCGTTTCTAAAGTCAATGATATTACGTTCTAGTCCACTACACGAAGATAATTTGCTCTATGACATTGGTGTTTATGATTGGAAGGTAAATTGGATTTGACGGCTGTTGAGAAATATGATATCCAGGCAGAACAGATGGGAAAAACACATAGATCGAGTGCCCACTTTTACCGTCGATGAAAGAGCCTGTTGCAATACTGCATTCGATTCGTATGATGCTCACCTTAAATATATTGACCTGGAAATCGGATTCAGTCCGCTAATTAGCTGGAATAAATTTGTCACTGAAACCAAAGAGCGATCCTATAGAACGATCATTGAAAAAATCAACGGTGAAAGGACACTTAATTTCAGCCTTCATTGTGTTATTAGGTCTAATAAAGAAGACATTCTCATCCACCCTTAGCTTATCTCTGATGTATTCATTAATATCAGAAATTTCATAAGTTCCATCAGGTATATAAATGATCCTAATTTCATCATTGTGCATGTAATGAAATTTATTATTACTCCGATGAACGTTAGGAATGGAATAGAAGGTTTCGAAATTCAATAGAGCAACCTCATAATGACCCTTTAGATCTATCTGAAGAGGGGATTCAGGTATGTAGTAAGAACAGACTCGTTGCCACTGACAGCAATAGTGTAACTCACTGCGATAGAAATTGCAAGCACAAGTGCCCGCAGTTGACTGAGCTGAAATTCTGGAACCTCTTAGTGTTATACAGCACCTTAACGCCCGGAGGTACCTTTCTATTTCTTTTGGAGGTTTCAAGTTTCCTAAGCTATCGAAATAAAATGACACGTTGCCATCCTTCTTTATAGCCACCTAATGAGTGCCTTCATTCTCTGAAGTATCGAGATTGACAATAATTCTCTCTCTGTAACAAGGTTTTGAAAGTAGCTGATCGATCATGTATACATCTCTAAAATGAGGAATCTTTAAACGTTTGGCATACAAGTCGAGATCTATGTTACTCAATGCTTTTTCTCTGCCGGAGTGTTTTGAATTCCCTTTCTTGCTCTGCCTCCTCTTCATTTCGGTGTTTCTCGCCTTATTCTTCCTCACTTGAAGGCTCCTCCCTCTTGTTTCATTTTCTCTGTTATGTCTCATCATTTCGGCAAGTTGTTTATCTGCAGCCTTTTTCTTATTTACGGCTGTAGCAATTTGTGTGCACCTCCAGGGACAGCGCCTAGAGCTGCAATAATTGGCAAGAGAGGTAGAAATCCTCCTCGTTTCTTGTTTTTGGATCCAGCACCAACAGACACCGTTCTCTTAGTTTCTTTCTTATGTCTGATTATTTCGGCAAGTTGTTTATCTGCAGCTTTTTTCTTGTTTACGGCTGTAGCAATTTGTGCTGCACCTCCAGCAGCAGCCCCTAGAGCAGCAATATTTGGTATGAGAGGTAGAAATCCTCCTCGTTTCTTCTTCCTGGATCCGGCGCCTACAGCCATCTTTCCCTTCATAATTGCTGTTACTGGTCGCGCTGCCAACTTTACGCCTAATTATAGTATCAGATGATTGCACTCCTTCCCAGGTCTTTTCAGCCAAGATCATGTCTGCAATGTTTCTCGAACCAGAGCCTTATGATGGGCGTATGCAATATCGTGAAGTTTGCACGCTTCATCTAATTGGTTGATTCCGGGGTCTCCTCTCTTTAATTTTTTTTCTAGCTTTGTCCCAGGTGCGCAGTATCTGTATCCAGGCAAATGCGCTTCAAATGGCAGACGCTTAATAAGAGAGTTAATTAAACCGGAACCTCTTGCGATCTTAACCTCGTTAGTTCCCATGGTAAACTAATAGATTTTTATTAGTGCATTGTTCTTTTATACTCTGTCACTGCTTACGGGCATTAGCATATATACATTAAGCATGATTTATTTTAGTTGCTATTATGGAGCTGGCGAAGTAAGATTGCTCGCTGTCTATTCAGGTGCTAGACTTTGAAAGCGACTTTAGACGCAATCGTCACCAAAAGCTGTTTCCTGGTTATGTTAGAGCGCTAACTCTAGACAGATCCAGGACGTAACCCCCTCACGCTAAAAAGTAGTCCACTCACGCTAAAAAGGTAGCCTACTCACGCAAAAAGGTAATCCACTCACGCAAAAAGGTAACCCGCTCACACTAAAAGGAAACCCACTCACGCAAAAGGGTAACCCACTCACGCAAAAATTTAACCCACTCACGCTAAAAAGGTAACCCGCTCACGCAAAAAGGTAAACTACTCACGCAAAAAGGTAACTCACTCACGCTAAAAAGGTAACCCACTCACGCAAAAAGATAACTCACTCACGCTAAAAGGTAACCCACTCACGCAAAAAGGTAACCCACTCACGCTAAAGGTAACCCGCTCTCGCAAAAATGTAATACATTTTCGCTAAAAACGTGACAACTCTTCTCCTGGATAACACAGGTAATTCAGATAGTGTCAAGGGTATTTAGGCTAATTCAGATAACTATCACAATGAGAATAGATTACATGGTTTGGAAGATGGCGTAGTTGAGCACGTATTTCACAGATAATTCTGCTAGTGTCATAGACAGACAGATTTCAGGAGTTGAGTGCAGCATAGCACCATATGGTTTCACAGACAATTCGGTGGTATTGCTGGTATTTAGAGTGATTAGAGTAATATCGCAGGTATTCATGATAATTATGATCAGTGATTGTACCATAGCTATTTAAGTTAATGCCCATATGGTGCGGGTAGTATGTCAGGTATTTAAGTCATTTTAACAGGTAACTCAGTTAGTTTCATAGGTTACACTACTTTTATATACCTGTTTTCTTAATCTTACAAACCTTTATATGTTAAACAGCTAGTGTGTGAGACCGTGAGGGTGAAACAGTGAGGGATATAGAAGTAGCATAAACTAGCACATCCGCATGGTTGAAGAGATATTATAACGTTTTTAGACAGCTTTATTGTTTTATATGCTTACATTTTTTGTCTAAGTGTAGCAGCTTTATCAGTTAAATCATTGCTTCATTAGACAAGGATTGTAAGGGTAGACGTCTCTCCCCTTTATCTAGGCTTGAGACTATCACTAGGATTTGCGCCTAATGGCAGGGTTACCGCCTCCCCTTCCATCTTCTTTCTTCACCAGGTGTATGCTAGGCATATACACAACACGCGAGTAAACTTCAATTTTTTAAGATTGGAGACTCATGGAGAAAATCTTCATCTTCCGGTTACATTCTCTTAAGTGCTGTTTGTAATAGTGTAATGTCCATATGCATAGGTAGTTATTTCATCCTTGGCAATAACTCTTTTATCATCAAAAGGTGTCAATGTGATTTTATTCACTTGCACGGTGGTGACAGCTTAACAGCACTACGTTTTATACCTTTAATCCTTTTTAATCGTCGATCCTTGAATATGTAATGCATACATCTTAGATCGTAGTTCCAAAAAAGCGAAGGATGATTTTTCTATTAGCCTCACCTTTAAATTTTCCCAGCACCTTTTTATTCAGAGTAGTGTGGCATATATGTTTGATAGGGTAATCAGCTGTATCCAGATGCTCAAGAAAACGTAGATTGTCCTGGTCAGTTGTTATACGATGAATGAATGAATCAGTGTCCACATACATAAGCTTCAGGTTTTCAGCACCATAATATGGCAAGAACACATCGTAATGATAATGATACATTAATGTCTTGGAGATGTCCAATACACTCATAGCAATGTATATAGGCTTGTTGAGTACAATCTGACGAGAGGCCATATACACAGCAGCTAGATTAGCAGCATATATTTGTCCTATCCATAAACGTAGGCTTAGCGATCAACTTCTCCAGAGTATTCTCATTTGTTACTAGTTGTATATCCATACGATTACGCAGGTTCTCCATAGTTTTTCCAAACATGCCGTTGTTAAAGAGCTTGTAGAGGTCCTTCTCGAAATCATTTGCAGCTTGTTGTCGTAGCCTGTTGTTAAATTCCACATAAGGTTTTAACCACTGTGACTGTCGTAATTGCAACACACGATGGATTTTTGTTAGCTGTAGCTCATGATTAAAAGCTTGCTTTAAAGTTATGTAATGTACTACATACTTCTTTCGAGGTCCAAGATGAGGTATCAGTTTCTTTGTAGACGATTCCTCTGGCTTCATGCACTCAGGCAGGAAAGGTATTTCGTTGTGAAGTACTGCAGGATACTCGATGTCAACTTCTAATATGTAACCATGAGGATTATCTGCTTGTAATCTTCAGGTGAAACCCACTGAAATCCACCATAAGGGAGGGCGTGGCACATTGTCCAGCCATATTGGTTATTGGCGTCCTCATATGTAATAAATTGGGTTGGTATCGACGGATCATACTTATTCATGTAGGTGTTGTTTGCTTCGGCATACATATGGCAAACTTTACATAAACCTTCTCTTATGCCTGATTCCACCATGAGTAGTTGATCATAATCTTGTAACAGTTCCAGCTCGATTCCGGTATACAGTAAACTGGCGTCCCATGTAAGTCCTGGAGAGGTGAAATGATGTACAGGATCACCTTTGTGTATTTTGAGGGTTTGCCCTCGAAATGTCTCAAAGACATCAGCTAGAAGAAGTACATGCGAGGTTAAGTAGAGATCGCTGCACTCGCACAGGTTCCTCACATAAAACAGCTCCCATACATTTCTAGAATGATCGTAGTCGACATCAGTAATTTCTTCTTTATTTAAGCCATTGTAGAATGAATCTTTAGGAGGCAAGCAGGTCTCCTTCAAAACATGCCATGAGGTGACGTAATCATAGGGAAATACTCCCTAGCGAGTCATCAACTTCAATTTGTCTTCTCCGAAGAACTTTAGTGTTTCAAGATACGATGTTAAATTTTTCACCACCTTATCCAAGCTTGTACTGAGGAAACGAAAACTATCTACAAATCGAAGCTTTATATCTCCTACATACTTGGTGAATGATATATAGCTTTCTTCAGAGCTAGGAATTACCTCCACCCTCTCGCTTGTACAACCCAGCTCCTTAACAATAAAGTAGGAGTCATACCCACTGAGGTTGTGCATGAAGACTGGGATATATTTAGGTGTTTTATAAGTTAAATTACATTCATTATGTAGACTTCCACGATATTCACCACTGATGTGATCATGGTCGCGTACTTTGTAGTTCTTTTGAGTAAAGACTTTTCCGCACAAGTAGCATGCTGTAGAAGAGTCGAAGTCCTTCTGCTGTTGACCTGTAAGTTTCAGAGGCTTGACAGATTTGTATATATTATCAACCTATTTTGCAAAATATGTCAGGTATAGCATAAACCTCTGAGCAGCATCAACACCTCTGTATACATAGGGATGCTTAGGAAGATCAATTTTCAGATGTTCAACAGATTGAGCAGGTTTCACGTAAACACAGAAACTCATAGGTACATGTTGCTGATAAAGGTTTGTATAGGAAGTTACAGGATCGGGAATACATGTATGACATGGAGCGAGGATGATTTCAAAGTCTGCTTAGGTGACATAAGGTAGTTTCAAAATCCTCTAAATTTTTTTAAACTGTATAATTGATTTCTCCTTGGTAGGCATAACTACCCTTGCAACACCATGTTGATTACAGATGGATGCATGTACTTGTAGTTTTTCCAACTCGCTTTGTCCATATCGAACATCAAAATGTGTAAAGCAGCGCTTGCAGGTATAAACCCGTTCCTTACATTTAGCTTTCTGGCATCGCACGAGCTTCTAAAAATTCTTTATATATACATAATTATGTTTTCCACTACTGTCACTCAATAGTAGCAGGTCACAGTTTTCAGGTAGTTCAGTCTCAGCTGCCTTTATTGGATACACTTCATACTTCTCATCCAGTCCGAAAACGTTGATAGAGATAATGTTTAGCTTCTCAAATTTAGGTATTTGAGAAGGTGGAGTAGGATAGGAAACGCAGCTGAAGTCTACTTATTTTGAAGCTGTTTGTATTTGCTCACACGTTGTGCATCCTTCTCGATGAATTTAGCTAATACAGACTACATGAAAGATTTCTCGTCGCTAAAGTTATGGATGTTTACCCAGGCCTTTCTTGCTTCAAAAGACGGAGGTAGTGGTATATAGCTACTTTCCCGTAACGGGTTGTACTTGCTGATACGAAGTGGAACCCCTTCCACAGCAAGCAGGGCCCAGTTGCTACCCTTAAGCTGCGACTCCTCCATTTCAGTGACCAATTTCCTGTATTTCGCTTCCAACATCGAGTTCAGATCCTCTTCCAGAAACACAGGCTGTTTTCGTGTTTTAAATGTTTTGTCGCAGCTTTCTTCGATACTGTTAACAAATTGACACTCAGCTAGCAGATTAATTTTCACACTCTTGTGAATACGCAACTCTTTATGTACACACCTGTTTATCCGTTGTTTTGTCTCATGTATATACATATTAAGATCTTTAGATGAATCACACCGTATAAATACGATTTCAATCGTACTTCGAATGATGTCTCGTATTCTTTCATATCACAGTCCTCCATTGTTGATAATAACCGATGTTTAGTAGGCTCCAATCTGTTTTTATTCTGAGGACTGCTTATTTCACATCCATCTTCCTGCCGCTGGCCCTTATAACCATCATTGAAGGTTACATTACAATGCTTGCATTTGAAGAGCTTCTTGCAGCTCATCTGATGCCTTCTCTTGTCATAACCTCGGAGGAATTTCTTCCTGAATTTAATATAAGAGTATCCTGATGCACCAGGAATTATATTGTTATAGGCAGAGTTAATCATCCTTATTCTTGAGGTAATAACGTATTAATCTCTGTTCAAGGAAATGTAGACCTCCTTCACCTTGATAACTCTTTAGAAAGCTGATTATTCTTGGAGAGAACACGATGTTAACACATCTAGACTATTAGCACAATAAAGATTAGTGACTGAAGGTATCCTAATTATAGAGGTGACACGGACCTTTTTAGAACAATCATATAATGAACTTATAATAATAAAACGATGATTAATGACGATATCTCTTATATTGAAATACGTGTTTAAACAGTCGTTCACAGGTTTTAGTGAAGGTTCGGGTGCTCAGAGCAAGTTTTAGAATGTGTTGAGCATTTATATCAATGTTCGGTCGTGTCCGTAGCTCCTCGTACAGGTTCGGGTGCTTGGAGTAAGTGTTAGGGATGTTAAAAGCGTGTGTAGCTAGTTGATGTTCCGTGGTGCTCGTGTATGTCTGTGATTGTGTGTGTGCATGAACTGGTGTATGTGAGTATGTTGGTAGGTGTATGTGAGAGTGTGTGTGTGCGTGTATGTGAGTTTGCGTGTGCGTGTAAGTGTACTGGTGTATGTGTGGATGTTTGTAGACATATGTAGACGTGTGTGCGTGTGTGCGTACACTGGTGTATACGTGTATGTTTGTAGGTGTATGTGAGTGTGTGTGCATGTGTGTGTGCAAGTGCACTGGTGTATGCGTGTATGTAGGTGTATTTTGTTTGCATTGTAATTTTTTCTGATAATAAAGGGTGCTAAGGAATGCATATTTATAAAATATTAGCTTCTAAAACCCAACGGTTGTCATGTTATTGAACGAGGTGCTAAGGAATGCATATTTATAAAATATTAGCTTCTAAAACCCAACGGTTGTCACGTTATTGAACGATAAATGTATCGTATTTAATTCATTTTGTCGCATTTTAAGTGAGCATAGCTCCGTAACACTTTATTTCAGAATATTGTACTAAATCTCAGTTTGTAGATAAAAGTCTGCATTTCATTACAGCATAAAATAATTATTTTTATAATATTCACAAAATATATATACAGTTTTTACTAATTATAAGTGTCTCCGTATTTTTATAAAACTAAAATATTAGATTGAGAATAATCCATGGTGTCATTAAGAGAGGTCAGTAATGTTGGTAAAGTGGTTATGTTAGGATGTTCGTAGTTATAACATAAAAAGTGAATAAACGCAGTTATTTACGTATTGATGCACGATGATCATCAAGCGGTCTGTGAATCTGTGAGGAAATACTCAGAACCGCGTACTACTTAGTAAGCGCCCTCATTGTTTAACCATGCACAGCAGCTTGCTTTACCTTCAGTTTAAAACAAGCTTGCAAGAGCGACCGTGGGCACGTAAAGTAATTTACTTCTTCAATTACTTTAGACGAGACATTATCAGTAACCATTACAATAAAATTGATTGTGTTTAAATTACGGAATCTTACCATATATAATAAAATCATTTTTCTTAATCCGTAACCGCCTACACCTGCAAAAATAAAAATTTCTTCACTTAAATAAAAATAAGAAGAACATGTTTACTTATCAGTATGAAATTAAGGTTTAGGGAATCAAAATAAAGCTCGATTTTAATAATTAGATTTAAAGGTTTCAGTTTTATAACAGCTTGAAGTTGGAAATTTTAGGAAGTTACGACAAATTTGAAGAATTTTAATTGCAAAACTATGATGTTCGAAATTTTAAGAGTTTGCATAGACTTGCAAATCATGCTTATCTACAAATACAAATAGTTCCGTTTCGTTTAAAAAATGCAAGGTCTATTTTCCTTCTATTTCGGACGATTTGAAATGGAACTCCCGTATAGCAAACACTTCAACTTGGAAGACTGTAGCATACCTACCAAGAATGAAGAACAGCCAATTAAAATGCACCCAGACTCCAACACCAGCACCCGATACCATTAGGGATCCATCTGTAAACCATACAGGTTCCCGTCTTTCAGGGTGCCGGCCTCTCTGGATCCAATCTGTACTAGCAGACATGACCACTTTAAATCCACTATCAACATTAAAATAAGGTTTCAAAAGGTCTCCCATCATCTTTGTAACAGGATGAGACTGCTGAAGTCTTGGCCACCCACTTAACTTCCAGTTACGGTGCGCCTTTGCCAGATCTTGCACATGCATGTGCAAGGTATGAAGGCTGAAGTTGGTTCACTGCTGTATAATTTGGTCATTAGACCCTCAGTTATGCATGTCTCTTTGGCGTAGTGGCCTGGTACCTACTGAGATTGTGATGGCAATAGCAGGCTCAACGTGGTTAAAAATTACCCTACATGGGCATTACGGGAGCGGTACGAACTACACCATTCCATACCCTGGAGGTACTTCTTTGCATTTCACTTGCTTCTATTCTCTGTAAAGTGTCCACGACAGAGCCAATAGTGGTGTGATTAAAAGCTCCCTCAATGTCTAAGAAAACATTCATAGCAAGTTGCCATTGAACCATCACCTTCTTCAGCCTTACAACAAGCCAGTTAAGTGCTGTCTGAGTAGATTTGCTGGACTGATAAGCATGTTGAATGCTGTGAATATGCTGATTGATAAGCAAGCAATCTCTGATATACCTCTCCACCAGTCTTTCCAGCATGTTCAAAAGAAAGGAGGTAAGACTTACGGGATGAAAAGCTCTTGGTATGGTGTATGAGCATCTCCCAGGTTTTGGAATAAGCACTACCTTGACTACTTTCTATGGGAGTGCACATACTTTATATCCAGGAAAACTCTGTAAATTGTACCGACCGGATATTGTACCGACGCCCCACGAGGGGTGCCCCCGGGAGGGAGAGACGAGATGAAGGGAGACGCCGGGCGGGCGGAACCGGGAATGAAGGCACAGCAATGATAGGGTCCCCCACAGTTTCCAGATATAGACGCCCCGGCAGTCGGACAGGCAGACCGGAGACCCTGTCCCACACAGGGTCCAACACCCCCCCCCCCAGGGAGCGATCCTTATAACCTGGCAACCAGCCGAAGGCCGAGGGACGGAGAAAGTTCACAGAGAGCATCGTTGTTTCCTGCCACACTGCACCAAAACACCATTGTCGATACTTCTAACCCTGAAAGAGACCAAACGGGGTGAAGGATGAATGAAGTGATTAATGAAACGAAATGGAGGGACAGGAAATTCAGGGGATGAAAGAAACCACTCCAGCATTCGCCTGATGACCCGGGAAAACCCCCGAAAAACCCATGGGTGAGAATGGGCGGTCACCGGGATTGAGCCTGGGATCTCTAGAATGCGGGCCACAGGCGTTACCGCCTGAGCCATACCGCTTAGTGTCAAACAAACACTACGTGATCAAAAGTATCCGGACACCTGGCTGAAAATGACGTACAAGTTCGTGGCGCCCTCATCGGTAATGCTGGAAGTCAATATGGTGTTGGCCCACCCTTAGCCTTGATGACAGCGTTCACTCTCGCAGGCATACTTTCAATCAGGTGGTGGAAGGTTTCTTGGGGAATGGCAGCCCATTCTTCACAGAGTGCGGAACTGAGGAGAGGTATCGATGTAGGTCGGTGAGGCCTGGCACGAAGTCGGCGTTCCAAAACATCCCAAAGGTGTTCTATAGTATTCAAGCCAGGACTCTGCGCAGGCCAGTCCATTACAGGGATGTTATTGTCGTGTAACCACTCCGCCACAGCCCGTGCAGTATGAACAGGTGCTCGATCGTGTTGAAAGATGCAATCGCCATACCCGAATTGCTCTTCAACAGTGGGAAGCAAGAAGGTGCTTCAAATATCAATGTAGGTCTGCGCTGTGATCGTGCCACGCAAAACAACAAGGGGTGCAAGCCCACCTCCAGGAAAAACACGACCACACCATAACACCACTACCTCCGAATTTCACTGTTGGCACTACACACGCTGGCAGATGACGTTCACCGGGCATTCGCCATACACACACCCTGCCATCGGATCGCCATATTGTGTACCTTGATTCGTCACTCCACACAACGTTTTGCCACTGTTCAATCGTGTAACGTTGACGCTCCTTATACCAAGCGAGGCTTCGTTTGGCATTTTCCTGCGTGATGTGTGGCTTATGAGCATCCGCTCGACTATGAAATCCAAGGTTTCTCACCTTACGCCTAACTGTCATAGTACCTGGAGTGGATCCTGATGCAGTTTGGAATTCCTGTGTGATGGTCTGGTTAGATGTCTGCCTATTACTCTTTACGACCCTCTTCAAATGTCGACGGTCTCTGTCAGTCAACAGACGAGGTCGGCCTGTACGCTTTTGTGCTGTACATGTCCCTTCACGTTTCCACTTCACTATCACATCAGAAACAGTGGACCTAGGGATGTTTAGGAGTGTGGAAATCTCGCGTACAGACTTCTGACACAAGTGACACCCAATCACCTGACCATGTTCGATGTCCGTGAGTTCCACGGAGCGTCCCGTTCTGCTGTTTCACGATGTCTAATGACTACTGAGGTCGCGGATAATGAGTATCAGGCAGTAGGTGGCAGCACAATGCACCTAAGATGAAAAACGTATGTTTGTGGGATGTCCGGATACTTTTGATCACATAGTGTATTAATGTGATGCCATGTTGATGATAATGTTTTGTTTTATTAATCTTGGTATGTTTCTTTATGCCTCGCCAGAGCTTTGTTAAAACAATTATTCTTGGGACCATTTATAATTTAAGTTTTTAGTGCATTCAGGCAGGTTAGGAGGAGAAAGTTTGATTGGCATGTTCCTTTACTGTTATTCTAACTGTCTAATCTGGTGATCATATTCCAGAGAACAGCCAGATCCTGAATCATAGTAATGAATCATATACCTACTCACTTCTGGATGTTGTGAGATTAATAACCATCAAGCCAGCTACATTCACTGACTTCAAGGCTTGGTGTGTTTAAGATACTGTAAATTTTTTAACAGGTAATAACAAAGGTTTTAGTTCAGTTTTGTTTACTTTTTCTGCGTTTAAGTTCAAAGCATCGTTTTATTTACTTGTATTTTGAATGTTTAGTTGATCACATAAGGGCCTAGTACATATGTTCTTCTTTATATAATATATTCAATATTGTGCCATTCAGATGTTTGCAACACCTCGAATGATCAATTACTCATAATGCCACAAGTGATGTAGTTCACAAATAAGATAGAGTATGCAGTTTCATGAAACAAAAGTGTATTTTAGTCAAGCTTTTAAATTCCCTGTATAGTACATAGAGATCATTGAGGATGAATGAAGTAATCACAGAACCATATATATCATCAGGTTTAGTCCTCTGTGAAATATCTAAATAGTCAGCAGTATCGTTTTCAAACTTACTACCAGAGGTCTAGAACTGTCTGTGAAAAGAGACTAGATTAACGCAGAATTTTATTTTGGGAATTAATTTAAATTCAAGAGAGTATTTTGTAGTTTCTAGGCAATATTGAAATTACTTTGATTTTCTTGCCCAATTCGTGTCCAATGCATCTTTTGTTTTGTTTGTGGTATAATAAAGTGTGGGAAATTACATTTTTCATGCTGGAATTTGATAAATCTCTGTTAAGACAGCAAGCATTATTCTCAGATTTTCAACAGATTTTACAGAAACAAGAAGTTTACAGAGAAAATGTGTATAAACTTTCCTTCAAATTACTTAAACTGGCTATAACATTATAAGGGAAAAGGGTTTGGAGATTTTCCCAGAATAAGAATAAAATCCTAGTTTAAATGACAGTTCCCATTATGTTTTTGGACGTCATTTCGGAATAATGAATAAATACATATAACACAACCTGAGTTGAGATGATCGTACTTTTAGTAAATTTAAATATAGTTCCAAAATTTTTATAATAAAGATAATAGCTTGTATAATCGAGCGGGATGGCTCAGGCGGTAACGTCTGTGTCCCGCATTCGGGAGGTCCGGGGTTCGATCACCGGAAATCGCCCGTTCTGATCCATGGATTTTTTCGGGATTTTCTCGGGTCGTCAGGGGAATGCTGCAGTGGTTTCTTTCATCCTTGAATTTCATGTCCCCTGCATTCCCTCAATTGAAGCACTGACTATAGTACACAAAATAATGTTCCATGTTAAAAATGTATAAATGCTTTGTATTGCAGCCACTTTCATTACACATCTCCAAGTTCATTACGCCTTTCTGTCATGAGGATATGTTGAGATAGTGTTATTCATGCCCAAACCATAGGGACAATATGGAGACCTTACTGTAATCATATAAAAATTCTTTTAATGCCTTTACTGTTGAAGATGTGGTAGTTTGTAGTCCTTTTGACTGTCATTATTAGGGGCATTACAATTTTGAATGAGCTGTTATTTTATTTAAAGGAACACTAAACATTTTAAATCACAAAAATACAATAACAAAGTATATTGAGCAAATAAAACTGGATCTTTGTTGAAGTTGTTGCCATGTTCACGCAGAGGATGAGTGAGCAGTCGCAATGGTAAATATCTCCAAAATGGATACAGTATCTGCACAAGCAATTCAAGATTAATTCAACTCACAATTATAACCACAATAATGGACTGTTTAAGCAAGTTCAGGAAATCATCAGCAGTAAAATTTTATTATCTATAACAGCAGTAAAAATTTATGTGATGAAAGTCAGAGATATAGATATGGTCTCAGAAAAATGTTTTGGTTGCCTATGAAAACAAAATAAACATTTGGCAATCTTTCAACTAATCTGTGAGAAGAGTGCTGCAGGTATAAGTGACAGTGTGTACCCAAAGGATGCAGTTGACTTAAGGAACATTTCTCTTTCGGGATAATGATTCCCCCATACATTTTAAAAACTATTATTTGTCTAAATTTTTATATTTTCCTCAGAGTCTTTTCTGTTTTACATTCTGTGTATTTTCTTTGCATGTTTTAAATTACAATTGTCAAGTAACATCACTATTAATAATGGTGTTAACAATTTTAATATAGTAATCATATCATCATTATGTTAATTATAATCAGTAATAAAGATAGACTTCATTGTTGCAATTATATGTTAATTACTATGAAGAGTATGATGATAATATCAGTGATGGATGTTATTTAGATGCTTATTTTTTATGAAGAATGTAACAATAAAACTTTTTCTAATGAATATGTTGTTTAGGACATTAATTACATCTAAATAACCACACAAAGATTCGCAAATGTGATAATTTTTCAGCTGTAGAATCCAAAATGTGTCATGTCAAAGTAAATGCATCAAAGTGGATCAACTTAAATTGAATTCTTCACTCAGAGCTTTATTTTTGTTTGGATTTTGAACTAGAATATCAATGAGATGTGAGGTTACTAACTTAGCAAACAATAGGATAAGAAACAATAAATGTAAGCACAAGGTAACAACAGTTACAATATTTGTTGTTTATTTTTAAGATTTTAGTAGCATGAACCATTTTGATCTGTAGCCCCTCACAGTCAAGTAAGTTTAATATTGTTCTTTAAAGTAATTTCTAAAATGAATATGGACAATCTTTTTCCCCTCATACCTCTGATATAAGTCTTACTGAAGATAAATCAGTTAGATTTAAATATGTTTTAAGAATAGAATGTACCAAAAAATTCACGAACAAAGGAATTCAAAGAATATAGCAAATCATTATTAAAATATAATTTGAATTATACCTTATCTTTTTGAAACATTCATGAGAAATTTAAAAGAAGGGGGAAGTGGACATTGCTGTTTGTTAAGAAAATTAGGAAATGAAGAAAATGTGTTCATAAAACTTGAGTATAATGGCTGGGTTGTTGTACATCTCTGTTGCACTGGTTTTTATGGAGGCATGTATGAAAGAAAGAATACATGAAATTACGTATTTATTATTAGAGTGGAAGGAGCTTATATATTTTAAACTAATATTTCTGTTCTTCTAACTACAAAGTCTGTACTAGTCACAGTTTCAATAATTAATTTTGTCTGATGCAATCTATTTCCTCTTTCCCTTTCCTCTCCACTAAACTCTCAATTGACTCACTTTATTTGCTGTCACTTCATAGTTGCACAATTGTGTCTTTAATTAAATTAAATATGGCATGCTACATGATAAGGGTACTGGCAGGTTGTACAGGGGAGGAGACATTTAGAACTGGCTATTTTGTGTATGTCCACTTG
Organism: Deroplatys truncata; assembly: GCA_030765065.1. NCBI lineage: Eukaryota > Metazoa > Arthropoda > Insecta > Mantodea > Mantidae > Deroplatys > Deroplatys truncata. Next base: position 170,591,906 of record CM060990.1, read on the forward strand.
TTGAAATGTGTCATATTAATCTGGGGGAAATCAGTTGCAAGTAAGGCAAGCTTTATAATGCTAAAGAAAATAGTTCATGTCATGGTAGGCATAAGTCTAAGATCACCATGTAAACCTCTTTTTAAAAAATTAGGTATTGGTCCCTTCCTTGTATCTATATATTTGAAATAATAATCTTTATCCATAAAACTATCAACAATACAGAATCACCTATTATAAGGAATGAAGTAGTGTATCAACATAATACAAGACAAAACACAACTCTGTATGTTCATATGCATAATACTTCCCTGTTCCAAAAAAGCATACTGCACTCTGGCATAAAGCTATACAACAACCTTCAGAAATTCTTAAAGGAAATACAGCAGGATAAAATATTCAAACTATCCCTAAAGACCATCTAATTAACCACCACTTTTACTCAACCCAAGATTTCCTGATAAATGAATGTAGATTACTGGCTTTCCACTCATGTACAAATATGGATATTCTTATATTCTAGTTTCTTGTAGACAGCATAGGATATCCTTTGATAATTTTGTATATGTTGTATTGTATTTCAATATGACATGTCCAACATTGACTGTAGTTTTATACTCACACAATTAACTGGATCAATAAACTACTTACTTGCTTACTTATCCATTTGGGACATATGATGAACTCTACTTGCATAAGTTAGTAATGGTACTTAAATTGCATGATGAGTACAACTCCCAAGTATGTGCTGGCCAATAAAGCTCATAATCTGCATTTTTAAGTAACAGGTGGCATTCAAAGGATCTCCAAATTTAAGAAGAATAAAAACGAATGCTGTTGATACTATGAGAAGAAATAAGATGGATGTTATGTTGCCTGATATATCCAGTTGCGGTTGCCATATAAGAATACAAGAGCATGTGAACACACTAACTTTTGACACCTTGTGGCTTTATTGGTTAGTTTTTCTTTGAATGCTATTAAATGTAATATATATGTGGCAATTTAAAATCTACAGTGTTTAAATCTACTGCGCTACTCCTCTAAACTTGATGAAGCATTGCAACAGAGTCCTCAGCACATCTTGCCGTATGCCCTTTTTAAGGAGCTTTTGTGCATGTGCAACTGGTAAAATGTAATTACCTTATGGGTCAAATACATATGCCATGTACACTGGAAAGCATACTTACACTAGCACAGGAGAAGCACTATAATTTTATATCAGTGCACTAGGTGGTAGCAACTATGGCAGAAGTACCATGTAAAGTAATGTGCATGAGCACAGGAACTTCTGCTTTCCCCAAACCACTATACTCTCAACTACAATTTAATTTACATGTTGCTTCATAAAATGCTGTACTTAATTATGTATACAACAACAAACAACCACAAAAACAACCCTTTATTTTGTCAGACAGGCTATGTATTATTATTATTATTATTATTATTATTATTATTATTATTATTATTATTATTATTATTATTATTATTATTATTATTATTATTTCGTTGAGAGCCACTGTAGTTGTATCAATTTGTTCATAAACATAATTATTATGCAACTGATGCTATTTCACATTTTCAGGGCTGTGTGACTCGTAACATTTTGTGAACATCCAAAATGTATACTCACAAGCTGCTACTGGATATATCTCATTGTAAAGTTACATGGCAAGCATGAACCATGGTCTGCAATGAATTTACTGCATGTGAAATGAAAGGATAACAAAGATGTTTATTTTCTATCCACAAAACAGAAAGCTGCTCACATCACAGTAACAGGCAAGCTCAGAAGAAGGAAAGGTCAGACAACCCGAGATGAAATAAAGAAACCAAAGTGTGCCTTTGAGTACCAGAAGCGAATGGGCAGTGCTGATTTGTAAAAAATCAAGTGACAGCTTTGTTTCCTAAATATGGCACACAGCTAGATATGTCCATGTTCAATTGCTTCATTGTGCTTCACAAGATGACGCTAAGAAAATGGCCAACTACATGGACATTAGAACCAAAGTCACTCATTAGCTACTTCAAAATGTAACACTACCAGAGTTCAAAGTTAGGGTTTGACCTTAGTTAAGGATATCCCATTGAGACTTCATGCTAAAACATGCACCTCTTTTCCAATGCACATTCCACTCACAGACAAGATAGAAAAAAATGGAACAAACAGATGTGTTATATTGCAAAGTAGTGGGAAAATAGCGAAAGTGCTTGCAAAATGCAAAAGTGTTGTATCGACCTTTATTTGGACAACTGTTGTGAGATCTACCACATCCAACAATAATATCAGCCATTAAAATGGGTGAGTCAATGCTTCCAGTATCATGCATAAAAAATTTCAGGAAATAAATTATATTGGTTGATTTTATATGAATTTACAAACTTTACAATGCAGCTTTACAGGGATTTAAATCAGAATTGTGAGGTAGCCATGAGGGTGTTAAATAATATGCCAATGGATTAAGAGTTTTTAAAGTTATGTTAATAAAATCTTATAAGTGTTATTCGGTATAGAATAAAAAGCTAATAATACAATGATGCTAATGTGTTTTGAAAGTGTTAATTACTCAGTTCCATTTGTCAAAATATGCTTTTGTAAAAATGCTCAAAATTAATTCCTCATTATGGAAAGGGCTTGTTGGTAAAGGAGTCAAAACAGCACTTACACAGTTAAGGAGTAAGTTGGTAATAATGAGAACACATACAAGTTTGCTTTTCCATTAATGCGATTTAAGCAATCACATATCCTTAAGGAACCACTAATAAAATGATTATAAATTAATTAATAAACACAAACATTAAACCACAGATTTTCAACAATAAATTTCTACTTGTTTAACATAGGCATTTATTGGTAAGCAATGAACATAATTTCCAACTTAAAGAAAGGAAAAAAGATTATTAACTTTATCTACTGAATCAGTAAATATTTTTGTTGCATAAAAAAACACACACACACATATTTATATATTCAGAATATCCTTTACAATAGTGTTAAGATATGAGGAACATAATTTCAAACCATACTGAGGGCAAGTTTGCGTTTGATACAAATTCTTATAGTTACGTATTCTTTCAAGCTGTAAAGTCACACCATGTAAAATAAATTTTGTCCTGATATTAATGCAGCTGATTGCACAATATAAATGACGGTGATTGCAAATCACAGTATGCATTTGTGATCACTGCAAACTGCAGACTGCCCACTGCAGTATTTTTTCAATATTGCACAGCCAGTAAATTTAAGTATTCTCTGTTCTTTTCATAGGATAACAATTGATATTGCTATGCTGATGGACTCAGGATTGTCATCTAATTATGGTCACACCCCTAAAGTGTTATTGGCATCATTGTGTATAATATTAATTACCAACTCTAAATAGCAGCAATATATTTTTAATTGCTTATTCTTGAAAGGAAAATCGTAAGCACGATGTGTTGTACAATTAATCATTTATGAGACAGATTTGTTAACACTTACACATGTAAAGTTTTATATGGAACATGTTTTGATGGCAGCTTCACTATCATTATCAACCACGTGCTGTAACTGCTGGAACACGATGGTTTCTTGTAGTTGGAGGTTACTGTGTTCCGTTTCTCCAGGAATTTCTTGCAGAGGTTATCACATGGTGGTAATTCAAAGTTGAACATACAATCTTTGTTTTCAGGATGAATATGTTCTCCAACACTGTTAGTTCCCTGTCTCTTTTGTGATCTTCTGAAATTAGTCATGGGATTTGGAATGGTGTGTGAACCTCATGTTTGTGCATTTCTCTTTTTCTATGGACAATTTGCTGGTATCAGGAAGTTCACATACCTCCCAAAGCTAACTGGTTTCAGAAAATCTTTAAATAACATTATTCTAGCACCTAGGAACACATAATCAACCCAAAACCTCTTAAGATCACAGATTAAATACATTGTTCCAACAATAGAAAAATTAGAAATACAGCATAGCAATTGCAGAGGTTGTAATGAACATTACATTAGGAGAACAAAAGTAAACAAAACATAAGAGCTAAGGAACATCTCAGAAATGTGAGATACAAACAAGAAGAAAAATTAGCAGTGGCAGCACACTATTGGTGAAGAAACTATGAAATAGATCTGGCACCAGTGCTCATCAAAATCATCACAAGAGACAGGAAACAAATAGTGGAACAAATTTCATCCTCAAAATCAAAGAGCGTGTGTTAAAATTTTAATTACTACTATGTGGGAACCTTAGTAAGAAATTCCAGGAGAAGCCATAAGATAACAGGAGCACAGCAACCTCCAGCTACAAGACACTATCATGCTCCAGCAGTTAGCAAGTGATTGATAAAGGGGAGCGAAACTGGTCTCAAAACCTGTTCTGTACACAACTTAAGTGATGTAAAGTGTCAAAATACTTTGACTTGAAAACCATGAATTATTTTTAATAATGGAACATGTTAAATCACTATTTAATATATTAATAAATCTATAAATTTGTATGTAGCAATTGGTCATAGTAGATTCTATAACATAAAAAAGGTAAAAAAAAAAAAATGAATTAGTGTGCAGTTCAGAGGCAATTTTGTTCTTTACCCATTTAATATACTTAATCATATATTCTTTGTTAATTCACTTTCCTGATGTATAAAATACTACACTGTGTTTCCAGTAAAACACTTTCATTTTGGACTTAATATGATGCGTAGTGATGCTCCTCATATATAGATCTAGTACACAAAAACCTTACAAATTTCTCTTGCAGTGTTTACATAATAACAGTATTTAGGAATAACTTACTTGTTTCTTAACAAGCATTGAAGGTAAGGTAAGGTATTTTCATACCTTACATTTGAAAAAATAGCTCTTCATATTTATTGCTTATTTATTTATTTTTATTTAAGAACACACTCAGTTGTGAAAAATACTGATAATCCTAATTTTGACTGAAATTCTTTTGCATACAGTTGATCAGTATTCGTACTATGTTTATTAAATCCTCTACCTAGGTCTAAAAATGGGTTTTATTTATAAAGAAGAATATCAAGATATGCACATAATTTACAAGATAAGTGGGAGATAGCAGAGAAAGTGTCTATAATTTGCATTTCAAATTTCATAAAGGCCAAAACATGAATTTACTACACAATGTGCAATATTTATAGACTGAAAGCTTACAGTGGTGATTAAATTACTGAAATGAAATATCAGAGCAAGCAACGACAAGAAAGTAGAGTTCCTTTGAGAAATAACATGTTCCATGCAATTTAGGCATCTTCTAATGCTCTTCCTTTAAATTAATTATTTAACTAACTTAGAAGACAATCCTCATAGGCAATTTTTCAGCACTTAACCTGTAAAATCACTGAAGAAGCAATAGACATGTAACTGAAGAGCCTTTTCACTTAACCATTTCTCATGAAGTAGAAATGTTACAGAAATTTTCAGACTGAAATGGGGTTCCAGACTACTCTGGTCCATTGTGAGCTCTAAATGCATTGAAATTTCTGTAAAATAACAGATAATGAACTTATAAAAATAGGGACTAAATGTTTGACCATATACATTTCTGGAACAAAACTCAAAAGAAGTATCTAGTATCTACATAAGTATATTTTAGCCAGAATTAGAAGGCAGCACAACTATAGCTTTCTTAAACATTTATAATCGTTTTTGGTTCATATTTTGGCAAAGTTGCATCATTTTAAATTTGTTATTTAAAAATGACAAATCTTCAAGTTTCATGCTAAATTGCAGGTTTCCATTACTCATTACCATATTCTCAGAATTAGTGATGGATTCTATTCTATGAGTCATTTTCTTAAGAGGGTTTAATCAAATCACCATCATTAATAGGAATGAAGGAATGGGAAATTAGCAGTCTTGAAAGGTATTATTGAGGAAGAAGAAAAAAATATAGGCGGCGCCGTGGCCGAGTGGTTAGACCGCTCGCCTCCCACCGAGGCGGCCCGGGTTCAATCCCAGTAACCTGCATGTAGGATTTGTGGTGGACGAAGCGGCGTCTGGGCGGGTTTTCTCCAGGTTCTCCGGTTTCCCCCGCCATTCATTCCACCACCTGCTCCATCATCACCTTTTCTTTCATCCATTTCACCAACAGTTCGTTTCATCTACTTCCTTCATCCCATACCAGGCATTGGGCTGATCACCCATCCTGGATGCTCTGTCTGATCCATTAGTGTCTGCTCCTCGATGGGCCTCTGACCGCAGGCACCCGCTTGTAAGTCCTGGGGGGTGTAAGACCTACATAAGAGGAGGGTAAACAGATAATGAATGAATGAATGAAAGAAATAAAATATGAATTACTTAAGAAAATTATCAGCTATTTATAAAGCTATTAATAAGGTATCTACATAATATACTGAAAGCTGTAACCTTAAAAAATTGTGCACTGAACTGTATTGGGGTAGCTCCTTTAAATTGAGGGTTTAGAGCCAGACAACATAGACTCCAAAAACAAACTTTAGTGCCAACAGTGAAATTCGGAGGTGGTGGTGTTATGGTGTGGTCATGTTTTTCCTGAAAGGGGCTTGCACCCCTTGTTATTTTGCGTGGCACGATCACAGCGCAGACCTACATTGATATTTTAAGCACCTTCTTGCTTCCCACTGTTGAAGAGCAATTCGGGGATGGCTATTGCATCCTTCAATATGATCGAGCACCTGTTCATACTGCACGGGCTGTGGCAGAGTGGTTACACGACAATAACATCCCTGTAATGGATGGCCTGCACAGAGTCCTGACTTGAATCCTATAGAACACCTTTGGGATGTTTTGGAATGCCGACTTCATGCCAGACCTCACTGACCTACATCGATACCTCTCCTCAGTTCCGCACTCTGTGAAGAATGGGCTGCCATTCCCCAAGAAACCTTCCACCACCTGATTGAAAGTATGCCTGCGAGAGTGAACGCTGTCATCAAGGCTAAGGGTGGGCCAACACCATATTGACTTCCAACATTACCGATGGAGGGCGCCATGAACTTGTACATCATTTTCAGCCAGGTGTCCGGATACTTTTGATCACATAGTGTATATTATGGAGGAAAATATTCAACACAGAAAAATTTATGCATAAAACTTATGGTAATGTTATACTAAGTAAAATATATAGGTAATATAAAATAATATTTTCTTATAATGTTGGTAGTGGTGCCTATTAAAAGCTTGTAGAGAAAATAAATTAGGCCTATGGACTAAACAATGCATTGAAAGGATTGCATTAAAAAACTAATACTAAATAGACTACCACCTGTCCTTTAGTATTCCATTACTCTGCCTCTGACTGTTCCTTCTGTACCATTTCCTCTCAAGTAAACTGTCGTAGAAAAAATGGTATGTACTTGGAATTATATTTTGGCTACATAGGTCTTTCAAGTCTTTCAATTTTTCTGCTTGTAAATTTTATCAAGCCATGATATTTTCTCTTCGGTTGCACATGTTCAATTGAAAAATTTTGAGATGCCCTTCTTTGTACTTTAAACTTATGGAACTTTTCTTTAGTGGTGTCATATTTGAAGTATATATGTATATTCTTTGTCTTCCTTTTTATACAGAAACCATACAATATTTAGCCATCTAACACTGTTTCCAAAGTATAAATTTTCTTATTTTTTATCACTGATTTCTGGAAGTCATAAATGTCAATCTGTTCTACTTCTGTAACACTTTATTATCTTTGCTTTGACGCTATTCTGACCATGGTGAACCAACTCAAAGGATGAAATGTATCTATCACTTTGCTAGCTCTTTCTATATGAGCATGAATAGCATCACACTCCATCTGGGAATGTTCTGACTCAAAAAAGATATGATCTATCACAGGAATTTCCTAGATATTGACAGCTTATAACAACATGCTTGAAACTATAGCATTTCTAGTTTATCTGCCATGCTGTCAGATGTCAAACAAATGTTCTTCCCATCTTGGATTATTTTCAGATAATTGAACAAATATGATGCCACCTCTAATGCTCCATGGCCAGCCATCCCTCATGACACTTAAAGTTCTCAGCTGTCACATTTGAGCCATCATACATGGTCAGATTATAGACTGCTAGTCTTTGTTTATGAAAAATTGTTTTGATTTGGGGGAAGTGTCAAACTGCTTCAAAATCAAACTGGAAAAAGTGGAGTTTTCCTTCTTTTGATTGCAATTTAAAAACATATTTCTCATTTGATGTGCTCTGTCTTTTCTAAGAAGGTGGGAATCGTATCTTTCTTGAAAGTCAGCCTTTCCTGCATCAGTCATGTGTAGATATTTAAAATATAATCACACTGATCCTTTCTTGGTTGGTGAAAGGCAATGTTGAACTATTATTGAAAATATGTCAGTAGTATGACATTTGTTCAGTGCCTACAGCTACATTTTTTGCATAAATATACATACATATCATTCATCTTTGCAACATTTAAGTCATTAGAAAGCTATTCTCTGGTTGTGTATTTCCTGATGAAATGGGATTCTACTCTAGGAAAAGAATTAGTATGATCTATTATTAGTTCCCTACAACTCTATTTCTTCTTTAAGCCTGGTTCATGTCTTCCTCTCTGATTCTTGTTTACAGTATTGCAATCCTCACACTTATTTAAAATACTGTCAACCACTGTATTTGAAATAGTTTAGTATAATCTGCATACTGTCTCACTCCTATCTTTCCTGTATAATTTTGAGTCTTGGTAACTTTGGCACCTGAAAATACAAGTGAAAATAGTACTATATGGTATCTGTATCATTAAAATTACTTGGAAAAATCTTCTCTAGTGATTTATATTATAAGAGCAACACTTAAAGGTAATGTGGGGCTACTGTGGCCCAAAATAGGCTTGGGCCAAAGTAACCTCAGAAATTATGTTTAAGGTTAGGTATGTTTACAAAAAAATTTAATTAAGCTTTTATACATCAAACCTAGAAACACATTGATAGCCACATGTTTTTAACAGCTAGTTAGTAATACTGTTACAATATTTACCTTTATTTTTGCTCTTGCATAAACTGGTAGGTACACAATGAAAAGTGTGTGGAACTTAATCTCTGGTGTTTTTGCACATTGTTCATAAAAACTTCAGTGTTGCCACTAAAACCAAATATAATAGTCACAAAACACCAGATTTAACTAAATGTTGTGTCCTTCTATTACTTAAGAGCAAGCATTCACATTTATCTTGTATTTTGGATGCAATATAAAATAAAATATATTTTCTCTAGTGTTGGGACAAAGTACCCTTTAAGGACCAAAGTAGCCCTGGTTTATGGTAGCTAAAAAGAACCCCTGACATACCTGTCTGGTATCATTATCTTTAACCAAATAGTAACATCTAGAAAAAATTCTTTTGTACTTATTTTTTGTTTTGGTACACACTTTATTTTTAACTTCTTTTAAGCCTGAAATGTGTTGTCTTTTATTGTCAGTGGTTTCAATATTCCAAAAATGCATATGAATTTCAAGTCTGTCTTCTTCAGTGAAGAATAAATTACATTCCCTATGACATTTTGAACAGTCTTTCACAATAACACCCATAACTCCAACCTCCTTAACATTAGCAGTTGACCTATGAGGCATACCTGCAGCTATATTTCTCTTGCATTTATTCTCTTCCAGTTATCAGGATTAGCAATTTGGTCTCTCTTTCCTTGAACTTGATTAGGATGATAAATATTTACTTCTTCAATGACTGCTGGTGTATTTGAACTAGTTAACATAAGAGTTTCTAAGTCATGCTGGACAGAGACTGTGGCAGAAGTTCCTCATAACTCAATAGATTGGCTTATTGGAGTCAAAGTAGCATAGATTTTGACAGACATACAGCATTTCCTTTTCTTTTTTCTTGGCTGTCCATTAGTTTATCTATCAGATGCATAAATATATCCAGCTACCAGCTCATATGTTGGGTCTTCTGAATTAGATGGAAAATGAGCAGTGTGCATAATGATAATGATGATAATCTACCATTGGCTTTGAAGCTTCATGTAATGTAGCATGGCATGTTGAGTCTTCCAGGATACTAGATTGACGTGTATCTAGTGATAGGCAAGGACTGCTTTGTGTACTATTTTGCTCTGCATAATATGAGGTTCCAGACAATTTTCCTATGGCTAATTGAACTGTGTAATCCCTGCTGTACAACATAGTATTTTCATTATAATTTACTGTTTCTTAATAATTTATTATGCTTAGAATGCTCACAAAAACTGAACTGTACACAACTCAGTCCAGAGGCATAACGTACGCAATACGGGCCCGCCTGCAAAAATAAAAATCTGGACCCCATAAAATAAAATGTATAACCAATTAGTAACTAATATAACTTCAATTGCAGCAGGTAGAAATATAAATTTAATGCAATGCATTATATAATCCTATGTAATATAAACAAAGCTATTATTTTTTCACTATTTTCAAAGTATTAAACAAAATTAATACTGCTAAAATTAAATACATTATAGTGATTGATAATCTATATCAATAAGGATAAATCTATACTCCTATCTGTTGTTCGATGTACTTCTTATAAAACCTCACTGTGCTCACCTTGATCTCTAGTGAAACTGGACCATGCAGCCTGCTTTCTGTGATGCGAAGGTATGGACGATTTCACTGACATCAATGGATATAGCTCTTTCACTTTCGATACCGAGAGGCTGAGTTCACTTAATGTATCTTGTGTCATAGAATTCCGCAGATAGTTTTTATAAGTTTGAGCTTCAAAAATGAACGTTCAGCCAAAGAAACAGTAACAGTAACAGGAATAGTTAAAAACAGGTAAAACGCTGTGCATAAATCTGGAATGCTAGCAGCTACGATTGAATTCTCTATTACTAATAGTTTTGTTAAGTCAAGTACAGAGGTTAATGTGGATATTTCTTTTTTCAGAGCATTTTTGAAACCTATTACCTGGTCTGGGAATTCACTGGATAAATCCTCCCAAAATTAATTTTGAAGAATTACTGCTGCATTGTGAATCTCTTCATCGGAGGCAGAATTTAGAAATTTTGGGGAAATAATTTTGAAGAAATGGTTAACATTGTGCATACCCTCAAATCTGCCTTTTAACTGGCTACAATAATGTCCAAACAACCATTAAAACAGTGGTTCTGAAATACATACTTTGATCCACTAGCCACTTGTCCTGACACAATTCATCAAAATATTTTTTCACCTTTCGAATTCTTTTATTTTCAAATTGTGGTGAAATGCCCCATTTCTTTGCCAGAGATATAGCTGATGACATTGCTTCTTAAATTTTTTTTCGATAACAAGATAAATTATCAACTGCATTCTGAGTAAGAGAACGTGCTTTATCAAGATCTACATTTTTCGATTGCATAATTTGAGATGCTAAGTTAGTACATTCTAGAAACTTAGATTGCAGCACTATCTGAAAAATGAATTCAAATTTCTCTAATTGGTTTTTCAAAACAACAGCTTCTTCTCTTTCTTTCTTTTTTTTAGATATCAATATTATTTTTGACAGAGCCTTAAGTACATCGACATACGCATACCGAAGGGCTTTAACAGACTGGTATCTCGTAGACCAACGAGTTGGGCAAAGCTTCTTTCAGGTACAAGAAGATACCAAAAGTTCCCATCTTTTAATACCTACTATTACTGAAGAAAAGATGCAATGTTTCTACTGTGTCATAAAAGAACCTAACTTCTTGAATTCCACATGCAGCATCGTTAAGTACTAGATTTAAATTATGTGCTGCACAATGCACATATTTTGTGATTCTTTGTCTTTGTTGAATTCTTGTTCTAACACCTTTGTGTATGCCTGACATATTGGCACAATCACCATAACCCTGACCACGGCATTCAGTTAATGAGAGTCCCTTTTCGTCAATTGCAGTTAATATTTCTTTTTCTATCCCTAATGCACTTTGATCTTTTATTTCATGAAAACCTAAAAAGCTTTCATTTATCTTCATGTCACAAGGCTTTCCAGTGACATCATGTGGAACTGTAACATATCTAAATATGTGAGTTAATTGATCTCTTTTTGTAATGTCCTGTGTTGTATCTGTGATAATAGAAAAGAATGGTGCAGCTTTAATGTCATTAATAATTTCTTCTTCAATTGCATGGGCTAAGACGTTTATTAACTCATTTTGAATTGAAGGGCTAAGGTATTTTTGCATGTATTTTGTTTATTTATTAAATTGTGTAATACCGGATTGTACTTCGTGAGAAGTTCAATAATTGCCAAAAAGTTTCCACTGTTTGATTTTTCAATTTCCTCCCTATGTCCCTGAAAAGCTATATTATTGGATGCCAGTGTTAAAATCACATTTACAATATGCTCAAGTACCTGTTTCCATATGTACTAGCTTTTCTTTAGTTGTGAATTCATACCCGCGTCAACTGTGTTTTCCTTACGCCACAAATTGAAAACGACGCATGCGTTCAAATGTGCATAGCTACTTTCATGTCACACTATACTTTTGGTTAGGCACCTCCAAGCTGACAATGATTTCTGTCCTCCAAACAGCCAACACGGTTTACAGTAAACAGAGTCATTTTTAGATGAATAACACAACCATTCTCTCCAAATTCTTTGTCCTGCCAATGTGAACTTTTCGTAATATTTAGTGGAGAAGGACCTGTTTTCCTGCTTAGCATCTTTGGGAAATGGGCCCGCTGGCTGACAAGGATTTTGTCTAACAAAGAACATTTTAGTTTCATTATCTACATCTAATTGATAATCTGCACGATCAACTGAATAGTCTGTGATATTAATAGGCCTAATTGCATTTGTGGCGAGTTTGTTATAATCTTCGTTTTCACTTTCACAATTATTATTGGTGTTCATTTCAGAAGTGCACTCACTTGTGACAATGCAAACTTCTGTAACTGTTGAGCTAGTTCTACTACTAGGAAAAGAAAAAAAATCACTTATTTTCACCACCTAATTAGTTTGTTTCTTTTTCTAATTCATGCTTCTTCTTTCTTTTTTGTGCATCACTTAGATGTTCATACTTAACTTTAAAAGGTTTCATTTTTCTGAAAAATTACACAATTAAATAGAAATAACTGAAAAAGTTAAACTTTTAACTAGTAAAGTAAAGTTTTAAAAATATCACACCACTTTTTTCGATACTCCTAACTTCTCACAAAGAAAGCTCATCTGAAACTGAGTTGGCTGTTGACTGACTGTTATTCACCACATCTTAATGGATAATTGACAATTGACATTGTTGTCGAATGAAAAGTGTGACAAAAGTTAAATGCTTAGAAAAAATGTGCATATTACAATTTCGGGAACACTACACATCAATAAAGAATAATTTTCTGCCTAATGTGATATTTTGGTATTCATTTTCATTGTTGTAATTATGCGCTGCTCTTTTGTGACGACAGAGAAACATGATGCAAACCAGTGTTACAAGAAAATTCATAGTTAAGGACAAGCATTGTTAACACACACATCTGTGCTAAACTCAACTAAATGTTGACCGATTCTAGGAAACCATTTTGAATGATCTGACCATTAATTTTCTATGCAGACTGACAGACTTTATTATTTATCTTATACATATTTCTGTATTTATATTTGTATATATTTTAATTGTTTATATTCATTAATAATAATAATAATAATAATAATAATAATAATAATAATATTAATAATAATAATAATAATAATCTTTTCTGTGGTCCCCTAAAATACTGGGCCCGCTCGCATTGCAGGCCCTGCAGGCCCTAATGTTACACCCCTGACTCAATCCTAAATGAATAATGACATAAATTTTTTATTCAGCCTAACAAAGGACCGTCTGTCCAGCTCTGTCTTAGGCAGGAATGTGGTCAGTCAGCAATTCAGTAAACAATTCCAGTTACACTGTGATACCTGACACTGGACTCACTCCTTATACAGCAGTAGACAATACCAATGATGATTTTAAACACAAGGATAAGATTAACGTGATTTATCTCTCCTCTTTCCTTCTTCGGAGACATAAATCTGGTGGACAGATGGTACTACTACTACTATGATAGTACTACTGCAGCTGTTATAATATTGTTGAGAACTAAGTCCTAAACAATGAACTATATCAGATAATTAAAGCATTGTTGAAATACAGGAAGGCCATACTTTCTATTTTTGCAATAATAATACATAAAATGCCTCGAATACACCTAACATTAATTCTACATAGTTCAAAACAATATTAGAGTCAGAGAATATGGTCTCCAGTTCAAGCCTTTAACACCAACAAAAAGTTAGAAACAAAGAACGTAAAGTCTAGTTGAAGTTCTCTGACTCTAAACTGCCATTAAAAACCAAAAGGTTATCTCCCTAAAAAATGCAAACTATTGGGAACATTGGAATAATAATTTGTTGGTCAAAAGTAAATGGCACTTGTGGTAACAAAACTGCTTTTAACTGAAAAACTTATTTTTGGAGTTAATGTTGTTTGATTCTAAGCCCTTGATATGATTGCAGCGATTTACAATAGTATTCTTTGCGTGTTGTGCCCTTTTGACAGTGTTTGTGTGTATGAAATGATGAAGGAGGGGGGGAAAAGTGAGAAAGAATGAACAAAAGAATATGAGGTGTTCAAATTTGTGCTGGCAATATTGCTGTGACAATTGGCAATTTTCTTTTATTTCAAACATAAATTCCAGTACAGGTACTTGATACTGTATTCAATTAATCCTCACCCCCTCTCCCACAATCCAAGAAATATTGCATCACTAAAACAAGGCAAAGGCTCACTATTATTTTACAGTTGGTGTTTGTTACTGTGGATTATTTATGTTTAAGATGTCAGTGAAAAGAAAGTGTGTTATAATAAGTACTGAACAGAAATTTACAGAAAACTTCAGAAAAAATTACTGATTTTATGAAATAGACTTTGTAAATACTGTAATGCATATTATAATACTGTGTACAGTAGTAGTTGTTTTATTAAACATGCACTACTTTTAAATTGGAAGACATAGTGAAAAGATTAAATGTAATATATAGAAGTGTTTGCAAATATACAATTTCATTAAAATTAGGTTAAATACTGGATTTTTTATGATATCCTGGATTATGTATACAACCCTTAAACCACGCAAACAAAATCCTACATACAAAGAAGTCACATTTCACTCATGGGCACATAACAAATTCCAGAAAATTTTCAATGATAACAATGTGGCACTCATCCCCGAAAATAAATTCAGCATAAACTTCCTTATAAATGCAAACCAAAAAGAAAAAATGCCAGCTCATAATCCGGAATTTATAGAATAGATTGCAAGGATTGTAATCAAATCTATATTGTTCAAACTAAGCATAACATAGAAACGAGGCTTAAGGAACATTTTTGAAACATCAAATCCAGGGAAGAAGAAAAATCAGCAGTCGCAGCACATTTTTGGATACAAGGACATGAAATTAAGGACACAGTAACACTTGTCAAGCAGGCACAAAAACCTACATTTGGGAGAAAATATTTCTTTGGAAATTTTGTCCAAGGTTAATGAATTTCAACATCCCTGTGGACAAAAATTTGATTATTAAACTTGTAGAACCACCACTAGAGGGACAAAGAGACATCTGTAACCAACAGAGGAAAGCCAACCAGTTGCAATTAGCTGATGATGAGGAAGTGATTCCTCGAAACCAGTTCTGAGGTATTTAACCTATTTTAGTGAAATTGTATATTTGCAATCACTTCTATATATTATATTATTGCATGCGTTTGGAATATAATTATTTTGAACATGGTTTGCCACATAATATGTTGCTTCTCTGTTTACATAAAGTGTGCTATGTTTCATCAGCTGTTATATGCACAAAGATCAACTGCTGATCTCAGAGAAACGTAAGTTACCACTTTGTCAAAATTGACATGGGATTACAACATACAATAAAAATGCCATTACTGCTTTATTATGTAAGGAAGCTTAATGCAAAGAAACTTAATTTGAATTTTTTTGTTTACATAATTAAAAAAGGAAAAGCTGTTAATCCAGATATGATCAGAATTTTATATATAACACAAACCTAATGAAATAATGCATGAAAGTAGAATAAAAGTCCAATTGTTTGTAACTAAATTGTTGTTATGCTTTAAGAAGGAATACTACCTCTCTGAGGAAGAAGTGCAGGTGGGAGGCAGAGGAAGTTCACACAGAAACATAAGAGACAGGCCATATTATGTCACCATTCCTGATGCATAGCATGTATAGGTCTGCAGTAAAGAAATGCAGTACTTGAGTCTGTCAGTGGATGGCTTTGTAAAGAAGTCAAAATGCAAACACCGCCACATGAAGTCATATGCTCATAAAATGGAAAAATAGTATTCAATGTGTTACAGTTTTGTAAAGAAGAGAAGCGCAAGGTCTAACTATTCCATTACATATGCTGAGTTGATGTTTTGATGGTCAGACTGTGCTGTACTCTTGTTCGGGTGTTATCTCTCCTGTCTAAACCTAGTCATGGCACACTAGTGACCTTGCCTGAAAACTGTACGCTTTCCTCAGACAGTTAGTATTCATTGTACTTATGTTTATATTGGGGTTACTGATACTTAAAAGCTGTTGAACCAATTAAAATATAAAATGCAGTACTCATGAGTCAAGTAAGTAATGGTGGCTTTTCCACTAGGAAAATTCATTCATTATCTGTTTACCCTCCTCTTATGTAGGACTTACACCCCCCCAGGACTTACAAGCGGGTGCCTGGGGTCAGAGGCCCGTCGAGGAGCAGACACTCATGGATCAGACAGAGCACCCAGGATGGGTGATCAGCCCAATGCCTGGTATGGGATGAAGGAAGTAGATGAAACGAAATGTTGGTGAAATGGATGAAAGGAAAGGTGATGATGGAGCAGTTGGTGGAATGAATGGCGGGGGAAACTGGAGAACCTGGAGAAAACCCACCCAGACGCCGCTTCGTCCACCACAAATTCCACATCACTAGGAAAATATAAAGTAATAATTCTGTTGAGGGTAAAATGTTCAGTATAATAGAGAAAATAATTTCAAGCCATTATATAAGGGATGCTAAACATAAGAATGGCTATCTCCTGTATTCAGCATATATCTATTTATTACTCATCCTTTTCAAAAAGGGCAGGGAACTTTAATACTTACCATTCATTGCAAATGATTGCATTTGTACCTAAACAAAAACTTGCCACAATAATATCTGCAAGGAAACTGCAGCCAGAGAACACCCTTTTGAAATGGATGGCCATTATATGCGGATCAGTTGAAGACAATTCAGAAAACAATTTAACCACAATGCAGCTCTAGTGACTTACATGATTACTTGTATGATGTTGGAGATTCCTTAAAGAAGTTATAAATGATACTGTGACATCATGCGCTAAGTTCCTACATACCAGCAAGCACCTCCTGATCCATCTACCTGCCGTGGGTTAGGCTAATGTCTGGTCCTTCTCTAGAACAATGGGCGCTTGGAACAATAGCCATTGGGTGCCACTTACACTCTCCAGAGGATTTCATTTTGGCCCTCTCTGGTAAGTTCTTGTTCTGAAATCTCTGCTTTGTATGGGAGGCCTATATAAGGGATTGCTGATGGCAGGATGAGTCTAGTGTTGAGTTCAGTTGGGCTGTGTGCTGTTTGAAGTGACTCAGGAGTCAGCTGTGAGTCATGCAGTTCAGCAGTTCAGTTCAGTTGTCATTTGATTTGATCATCAATTGTGTTGTATTTTAGCATATCGAGAGTTAAGAACGGAGAACACGTATCTAACAAAACACATATTTTACAGGAGAGCCAAAAAACTTCATAATATCTGAGTAAATAAACCTACGGTTCTGATTTTTTGCAGTTATGCATATTATTCTATCTGTTTATGGTTGCATATTTTCATTTTGACATATTTTAGTAAATAAGAACCTTTTATACACTTACGAGCTTTATGGGCAAGGATTTTTTCAGAAAATAAGCAGTTACGAGGTATCCCAATTTATGATGAAGCATTTATTAAAGCTTACATTTGAGTGTTACATTAAATTTTATAATGTTATATGAGATTTGTACAGGTGTTTTTTATTTTAATCAATACAACTTAATACAATACTTTTATTTAAAAAACACAAAAGAACACTAAAATATGAACAAACCTGGAAAAAATCAATCCGTGTGGGATAGGTTGTCATAAAAAAGGTGACAGTCTTTTGGAATAACGTTCTTTAGTTCCTGCAGATGCAGCCATTTGCTCTTCTGTATTTGAAGTGGCTCCTTGTATAAAGTAGGAAACTGTCTCCATAGTGGTAGATGGACCTTATTTGGACGCTTTGGAATGTCAAGGTAAGGGCCATCAAAATCTAGCCTGATGTGAATAAATCCATGAGGCGTATACCTGACTTCTCTGATCTCATTAACAGTAGGATCCCCTACCTTGCGACCTGGCCATATTGATTCATATTTCATCAAAGATCGCACTGCAAAATTCTTCACAATGTCATGAGTCAAGAAAAAAGTTTTATATGAAAGTGGCTTTTTCCTTGATTGCTTTGTTATTCTCACATAGTCATGTGGCAAGTAAATTTCTTGATTTTTCATTTTCCCTTCTATGGTAGCATGAATGGAGTCACACTCCATTTGAGTATGACCTTTCTCAAGGAACTTTTGATGCACTGTAACATTGTTATGTATAGCAAAGCTTAACAAAGCATTTGATATTACAGAATTGTGATTCTGAAATGAACATCCATCACTATAAATAATAATGGGTACTGTTGATTCTTGGAACTTTTCTGTCAAATAGTCCAGAAGACAAGTTGCAAATGTAGATGCTGTCAGCCCTGCTTCATTCTCAGAAAACCAGTAACATTTTGCCTCGTGTGTGCTTAAGTGGTATACTGTGTAATTATGGCAGGCAAGTTTTGTTTTGTAGTATAGAGCACTAGCTTTTAACTATGGACAAACTTTTACAGCTTGCAGATCTACTGTTAGTACATGACATATATTATTTTTTGCTTCTTTTTTGTCTCTCTCCTTTTCTTTCCTGGCATGATCCTTCTTTTCGATATGCTGTTTCCAAGTCTGTTCATCAATGTTCTTCGTCTTATACTCACAACATGTATTACATTGATCTTTTCTTGGCGTATACAAGCTCACATTCAACTCGTTCATGACGGAGTCAAATGTAAATCTACTAAGTACTAGTCTCTGACTCTCTTCACATTTATTCCTGTATTGCCTATAAAGGTCACTGACTGACCCCATTATTGGCTCCAGGTAGAGCTTTGTAGTGTCTTTCCTGCAGTAATGCAAAGGCAGTTATGACAGAGAATTGATGTACTCTGCTAGAAATGCTCTGTCCGATGCCCTGGGAGAATCCACCTTGTCTTTTCTCACTCTGATAAATCATGAACTTGCAGCTGTGCCACAAACTGAATATTTTACCCAATGATGAACACTCCACTCTTTAATATTTAGGGTGGAGAGAAGCATCCCTTTGCAGACAATGTATTTTGTTCCATTTCTCAGTTTCAGTGAGTAGGAATAGGTTCCACTCCGCCTCGAATCCCCTTCTGGGGTCTTTCAACGTGGGGTTGTCTGCGAGACGAGAGAAGCTACATACACTTTCCATTGATCCCAGTTCATATCTTTCAGGAATGCTTCAAATATTGTTTTTCGATCTTCTTCAGAAATCTGAACATACTGGCGAACTTTAGATTTTAAGCACATCTGTGACATACAGGTCGGTCCCATCTTCCTGGCCTCTCGCTGAGCATCTTGAGTATGCTTTTCATGTTTCTTTCTATAATATCCCAGATAGCTTTTTCCCTTTTCACGAAGGATCTTATTCTTGTTTCCCTTCCACTCGTTTGGAATTGCCATACCTCTTCTCTTCCTTTTGCCCTTGCTCACACCATTTCCTTTAACATCTGAATCTATGCTATTCTCATTACCGGTGCCACATATCTGCTCAGTATCTCTCATTTCATCATGTGTTGCATTTCTATTACTCTCACTACAAAGCAACCAGTCAGGATCATCTACCACTTCCTCTTCATCAGGAAAGGTATCATATCTGCCACATTCAGTTGTTTCCCTATCATTACATTTATTACTGTCTTTGTGATTATCAACTAATTCTCCCTCGCCAACATCCATTCTCTGCGTTTTATTTTTTAACGCAACAGCATCACTTGGGTCAGCAGAAATAATAGAAA
This sequence comes from Deroplatys truncata, assembly GCA_030765065.1. Classification (NCBI taxonomy): domain Eukaryota; kingdom Metazoa; phylum Arthropoda; class Insecta; order Mantodea; family Mantidae; genus Deroplatys; species Deroplatys truncata. Next base: position 170,612,026 of record CM060990.1, read on the forward strand.
AATAGTTGTGGTCATCAATAACAGGTAAATCAAGGACAATATTGTCTATATCACTGAAGTTCTCTGCCTCAGTTCCTCCAACCAGTCTTAAATTGTGGTCCACTAGAGGAAAGCAATCATCAGATGTAATGGGTGGCGATCTTGTTACCTAAGGAAAACATTCAGATATATTAATATTTCTAAGTGGGTTTAATCTACTAAAGACAAATCACATGGCTTTGATTGTACAAAGCATTATTTTTATAATCTAGTTAACCTTGTGGAACTTATTGGTGGCATATAGTTGTGCTGACTGTAGATTAACTGGCATATAAATATGACTTTTGGCACATATGCTCATGTTTATGCCCAGTGGCAATCCTAAAATATTTATAATGGGTGAATTGGTTACTAAATAGCTGATAACATACACACAAGCACACTCACATCCACACACCAGACTCTGAGCATACCATGGAACCTTTTTGCTTTAAAAATAATGTCTGGAGCTGAAAATCTAACCCGGGATGCCTGTTGCAGTAGGCGGGTGATCTACCGACTGAGCTAGGATCAAGTAAGAAGTTTTATTCATTAGAAACATAAAACAAAGCTTACCAAACCATTATCTCTGGAATCCTGTGGCTCTCCTTGCAGCATAGTTGAAACAGAACTCGACATTGCTGTAAATAGTTACTCGATAATGATCAAGTCTCATTAACAAAAAAGTCCAAAATTACACAATAATAGATTGTAAAGGAACAAACAGAATAATAGCAGCAAAGATGTACTGACCTTGAATTTCTAGCTCAGGTTGCATGGATTTGTTTAATAAACTACTGCTTTCTTGTTGTGGGTCCATATTGTGATTTTCGGACTCATTGTTGCTTAGAGCTAACATTAACATCTTCCTTGCACGAAACATCCTGAAAACTATTACAGCATTATTCCATTGCAGTGAAGCTAGAATCCTTTTTAAAGGAATATGTTAGGAACATAACTATTAGAGAATAGCAGAAAAAAAATTAAATGCCACGAGATACCAGTATCTGCTGCTTGTAAACATGTACTTTTAATAATAATACCACGTAACTGCACAATAATGAATATGAATTTTTTAAGTTAATAACAAATATTAATACTGCTTTTATGATGCAAATGTTCTATGCATTTATGAAAGAATGTGCTATAAAGAGAACCAAAATGCATTTACTTATGTGAAAAGAGCCTATTCCTGGTAAATAACATGAAAGAAGTCAGTGAGTATCTCATCAGCTTGGCACGCACTACACAATCTGCTGACATCAGCCGTAGATACATGTTGTTCACAGATAATTAGTTGGTTCTTTAGATACGAGATGTCCTTTGTGCTGTATTTTCTGGTCTCTGGTTGGTTTATGAATACGAGGTCTCCGCAGAAAGATGCACAATGTCTTTCAGATGTAGTTTGCACTAAAAGCTAAATTTCCGTAAAAATGTCAGATACGAGGTCTCCGTTCTTAACCCTCAAAATGCCAAAGTGACTCAAGTGTAACGTTTGTGTTATGTTCAGTGCATTATGATAAATAAAGTGTGTTTTTGCAGCAGTTGGTGTTATAATTTGTTAGAATATGAATACCTCAAGCACAAGGAAATCTGCTCTAATAACGGATGCATACCTGTTTCTTATCCTTCAGGGTAAACCAAATACATATGGGATACTTTCTGAAACCCTTTAATTCCCCATTGAAATAAACCAATCAATCAACCGCTTCTCAAATGTGTTTTTCTTAATACACTTTCTATTGAAACTGACAGACTACTTCAGAGCAAGAATGTTGAGATGGCTGTTAATACATTGTTACAGATTTTATGGAGTCAGAGAAAACATATTTTCATTTTTTTTATTACTAAAGCTGTTCTTTATTGAAATAAAACTACAGCTAAACTAGGGAGATAGTAGCCATTTTCTTTAGCCATTTTCCAACTACCATTTCCTTAGAAGAAGCAAAACTGTGATTTTAGTTAATTTTTGCTTTAGGTGGTAACTCAGCAAAAAACATTTCAGAGATATAAGCAGCAAATGCATCTATTTGTTTACCTCATTCTCCAGTTCTACGGCAAAAGTTAAGTTTCTTTCTAATGAAAGCAGTACCAGTTCAAGTGGGGTTCTTGCTGTATTTTTGGAAGCTTCCCGCTAGCCTTCCTTTCTTCCTTACTTCCTTCCTTCCTTCCCTCCCTCCCACCCTCCTTTCTTTTTCTGTATCTCACACGTATACATGCAGTCCCACACTCTGTTTCTCTCTCACCCTCACTAAGTCTGTGGCAACTAAACCATTAGAACTGTAGTAAGCTTCATGCCAACAGGCAACCCATTCCATATTGTGGCACAGCTATCATCTGGAAAGTACAACCCTTATCCTTTAATAACTGAACATGAAATGCTATACTAACAAAATTAAAATACTGTATTAATTAATATAAAAAACAAATCAATGTTTCTGCTTGCCTTTGATGTTAAAGCATCTTGTGAAACCATAGAAAGTTTCTTATAGGTAATGTAAAATATTTTAATAACATTTTTTTCATGCACTCTTATCCCCATTACATTGTGGCTCACACTGAAGGGTTGGGAACTAAAGATAAATGTAATTATATGTGTCCTGCAGATGACATCAAAAATAATAAATGTGCAAATGTACTATTTTCAATATTCTTTCAAATTACAACAGTAAACTAACATATATCATTGACTTACTTCCAAAATCTCATAAGTCTGTCTTATTAAATTTACAGAAGCAAAATAGAGTATAAGAATGACACACAATGCATGTCTTAGTTCCAGCACTTTTAAAGACTGACAAGAATTTCATTAACCTTCACTATAGCATACTTCACTACATTGTCTAACTTTTACTACATTTTCTAACTTGTAAAAAGAAATGAAGACTTAGGAGTTTTCAAGATAATGTTTGTATTCTGGAGAGTATATGAAGTTCAGTTTTTCTTATTTAATATTGAAAATGTAGACATACAGAATTTTAAAGGTTAAAGGAGTCATTCAGCTTATATTTATAGTCCTCATTGTCTCAAATTGACCAAATTGGGACTCAAGGCATTTTAAAAGTAAGCCACTCACATGAATCACATGTTATTTACAAGTTATGAACTTTCAGGATTACATTTACAGAAATAAATGCCAATAATATTTACAACATGTCATTCATACAACAGATATTTACACACTGATGAATCCAATTTTAGACATTAACTAAACAGAAATAATTTTAAACTACCAGAAGTATCCTTAAAATTTTGGGCATTTTAGGTTGACATGCTCAGTTGTATGATATCTGAATGGTGATGCAGACTTTTCTGTAATTAAACATGAATTTTTTGTACATATAACAGCAACATTAACTAATTTTAAACATGTAAACATGTACCAGTGGCCCAACTGCACCATATTTCAAATGTGTAGATATCCCTTCATGCATTAAAAGAGTTACAGAACCAAACTGGGCAATTCTAAGTAATCACACGTCAGTGGGGAAACTGGCAAATTAACATGAGCAAGCTTTGGGTTAATATTTCTGTAAGTTCCATTTATACCCCACCTTTAACTACAATGGTCTTATCGGTAGCCTTTCCTTTGGAATATATTATTGCCTATTTGTACTTGCTTGTCTTTGGGTTTCTAGTAAACTTTGGGCTTTAATCATTAGATCACACACACACACACACACACACACACACACACACACACATTCACATGCTCATTCATACTTCCAGACCCTGGGGAGGATAGGGAATAATCTTGGCTAGACAAAAATTCCCACCCTCCAGCCGGGAATCAAACCCAGGACCTCTTGTACAACAGGCAGGTAATCTACTGACTGAGCTATGGGGCCAGCCAAACTTCGTTCTACTCTTGCTTACCAGCAAAGATGATGAGCAGATAGCACTCATTGAGGGGCACTTCCCAGTCTTGAAGAGTGTACAGTCCATGATGATATAGTCAAAAACAGACCTAAACAGTCTTAGAATATATTCCACTTCAGTTACACAGGATTCATTTTTGAGGGAATAAACTCACTTTTTAGATTGACAAATAATTAAAATGTCTTTATTTGACCTTTCCATATCTGCCCATACTATTTTTTTTAATTGTGTTAATGCTGTTCTTGTCTAATATTACGGACTGTAAGCAACATACATGAGAGCATGCAGTGTTTCACTGCCATTTTTTGCTTATTATTATATATGTTATTGTTACTATTATTATTAACATCATCATTCATCTAAAGGTACTTTTATGCTGACTTCGCTCATTGAATAGGTGTTCGAAATTTTTCCCCTGTTGACTGATATGATGTTCCAACCATCTCTGTGTATCCTGATGTTGTAGTAGTAGTAGTGGTTTTTAAGGTGCTAATGTGCCAGTTCCCCATTGATCTGTGTTTACTTTGCATTGTCACATTGAGATCTACAACTCTTTTAACGCATAAAGGTTTTATCTGCACATGTCAAATACGATGTGGTTGGGCTACCTGGTACATTATCAGACACAAAGCTACTCATTGCAGAAGTCATGCAAATCTAACACAGAGAAGTTGCATGTGAAAAATCAATTTTGGCACTTCCTTGATGACCTGCATCTGTTAGCTTGATAGCATTGGATTCTGCATCATTATAACCTACAGATTGTTCTAATTTTCAAATCATTCATCTAACTGTTCTTCTTCATAGTAGTCATCATGCAGTAAATGGAAAGTCAATTCTTAGTCTCTAGGATTGATAAAAAGTGTTGTAGACCAAGGCCAGCATAAAAACATGGACAGTTTCTGTAACATGGCAGCCAGGATATACCAAGATTAGCAGTATGTGAAAAGCAAATGCAAAATAGCAGAAAGCAAAAATCTAATGCTCGTGCTTTCTGGTTCCAATGCGACATCAGAGGTTTAAATTTACACATGTTTTGTAGTTAATATAGACTCTTAAATATCTATGGTTCATGCTCAACTTTTTTTAAATATAAAAATATGGCAAAAGGAATAGATATTGACATAATAATTCAGCATTTTCCCTCAGTATTACAGAAATCAGTACATCTGCTTTGTTTGCATATAGAAATAAAAGAGAAAAAAAGAATACTTAATTTAGAAATACATAGTTTTCTTGTGAAAGAAGTATCCATTCTAGGAAAAGATAATAAACATGTATCAATATCCTCAATGATATTTAAATAATAAGAATGGAAATCTGAATTTAAATCCCTTGAAAGCAAATGTACAAAATTACTTACTTACCTCCTCAGTCTTCAAAAATTTTGATTTTCAGAAATTTTTGAAACTTTGGTGTAGTGATGGAAATGGCTTCAGTATTGATGCAAATATATATATAAATTATAATGGGAAGTAATTGAAATTGAATGTCTCATATAGGAGACATTGGGTCTCTAGGAATAAATATTTCCTGCCATTTATGCTTCAGTTTTTATTTTTTTCTGACATTAATAAACAAATCATCTGATGTAATAATAAACATACATAATTTAGATCCAATTATAAAATTTGAAGGATAATAGAAAGTACATTTAAGAAAATCACTCTAATTTGGAAAAGTATTATCAACAGTAATTTCACTAGAGGTTTTGATTTGTGCAGAGAAAATGAAAACTCGAGTGGGATTTAATTGACTATCCCACAATTAAAAGAAATGATATATCTTTAACTGCATCTCCTCCTTTTCTTCATTATCATAAGAAATTTCAAGTTCGGTGACATCCTTTGAGGCAGTATTTTATATCACAACACTGTGAATGCCAGAGTGATTGTAGTGTAAATTAACATTATTGTATGACAATGATTTGAGATGCTTGTTAACTATAAGCATTGTTAGGAAATAAGTTTACACGGCCTCACTGAAACTGACAATAGGAGCGGGTAACAATGAAACGAGGGGGTGAGTTGTTTATCAATTAGGTGAGACAAACAAATGACGTCAGAGAAGCGTGCCTTTCTTTAGAAATGGAGGGAATATCTTCCCTAGAGCATATGTGTTCGTAATCTTGATTGGATAAAAAAATAGACGTTAATGTTGGCGCGCTTTATTAACCAATAGTAGCTCTGTTATAATGTTTAGGCATATTGGGGTGAGAGAGTATAAATTCTGAAGCCAAATGCGAGTAACGCGCAGTTCAACAGAATCATTTACGAGTTACACGTCGCGCAGTTCTACAGAATCATTCACGAGTTATACGTCGCGCAATTTTACAGAATCTCTCGCGTCGTAAAGTTAGTTACAAAATGTGAAATACGCGAATTAATAATGCGCGGCAAATAAGCGATTATAGTTACATTCGAAAATATAACAGTTTCAGTCAGGCGTGTATCAAGAATAATTATGTGAAATTAATAAAGTGTGACGGCAATAAAAGTGTAAAAACAAATTCTTTTATCAGTGTTATCTTTCAGTAACAACTCCTTTCCGTTTACACACCCTGTTCAAGAGATTTGCTCGACTGAGTAATAATAGCTAGCCGGAGGACAAAGAACCCAAAATTCAAAATAGTAAAACAATAACAGGCGCTCAGCAAATAAGATAACACGAACGATACCGCGACACAATCTTCGAACCATCTGTCAAACCAGTATGAATCTAAAATAAAATAAAATAACAAAGTATGTATCACACAAAATTTGAGAGACATTGTATTCTGATGTAAATAAACTGTGTTATGTCATACCTGAATGATTTCCACACAAAAATGGAAAAGAAATAACAATAAAGCTGAGGTACTGAATGACACTAAATATATAACCTGGTGACCTAATGTCTCCTTCAGGAGACATAAAAAATAATGCACTGTTATTCACTTCTACAGATGGTATGTAGTTAAACTGATAATTGTATTTGTAACAACTTTATTTTAGTTAGAAGATGGTATATAGTAACATTTTAAAAATGTTGATTTTAAAATATTTTCTGAAACTTACCCACATGCATATGCTCTTGCTTCTTTCCCTCAAAAATGTCCAATTTGAACTAGCATGGCTGGCTTGTAAATAATTCTAGCTGGCTGCATGCATTCCTCGGAGGTGAGGTGCTACCTTCTCTATACAAGCCTTAGAACTATTTGAAAGGAGAATTTGATTCATTCCTCTTGAGTAGGCAGAAATTTTTAAAGTATAGTTTTATGTCTCCTATAGTAGATGCTGGGACCGAGGAGGGTAAGTCTGGTAAAATACTTAATTAAATAAAATGAGTACAGCTTTCCATTTTTGGTATTTTTCCAATCTTGTTTATATAATTAATTTTTTTTATATTGACTATGAATTCCTACAATGAACAGGTACAATTATCACAGCTAACATTTAAAAACAGCATACTAACATGTTTCTAGCACCATAACTGCAGCTTTTAAATTGCTTTAACTGTGTTATCGTTATGGTTCTCAGTGTGATAATCCACTGACTGGCATTTAATTTGGAAACTCATTTATCAGAATATTATCTGACAAATGGTACCTAACTGCAGCAAGATGAACACTTAAACTGGAACATTTATATAAATGCTGCTTTGGAGAAGTTTACAATACAGTATTGAATGTAGTATAGAATAGTAATATATATAATATGTACACTATATAGAACATAGAATAGAATACAGAACATTCTTCATCATAACATAAAACAGAAAATGTATATATACTGCTTTTTGTAATTTTGTACACTTACATCAACATATACAATATTTTGTTTAACTTCCATTCAAGCAACATTTAATTCCATATACTTGGCTATTTAAAAATATATGTCTTCACATCACAATGAAGTGATCTATAACAAATTAAAGCTTATTTACCAGATTTTCTGCTTTTAATGCAGACAAAGTAATAGGTACATAGTACACAATAAATATATATCTTTTCATTGTATTTTTAAAATTTTTGTACCATTACATGGCACAACATATTTCATTTTACTCCAGGTATGCTGCAGTGTTGCCAGTTAAACAAGTGGCAATTTTAAGCATGTGCTCCTGTAATTCATGTGATGCAACAGACCATGGGAAACTACTTGATCTTAGAAAGATTAGCAGAATGAATAGTCACAATTATTGAGAACATTTTCCCTTCATCAAATTCCTTGTTTCCTATACAGGGTGGACCATTTAAGTTGAGACTGTACAATATCTCCAAAACTAAGCATTGTAAAAAGAAATGTCTTTAATAAAAGTTGCTTGATGTTATGGGGGAAAGTAAATGCCAGTAGTTGTGTTTTATTTGGAGGATGTTATGATGATCATTTTAGGGTCAATTTAATTTTTTTAAATGGGAACCCACATTTGGTATGTTGTTTTCTCATTAGAAAATGGTTTATAAACAGCTGTTTATTTTGTGATGAGGAATAAGGAAACAAAATAAAGAATGTTAGATCCCAATTACGAAACGTAACTTGACCCTCAAATGACCATCCATGAATGGTTCAACCATTCATTGCGCTCTTCATACACAGTCATTCAGAATTTTTGTTGTTATTTACATTGGTGCAAGAGCATTGCAAAGTGCTTTGAACAAATGTTGTTTAGTTAATTATGAGTAGTAAGAAAACAACATAAAAAAGGTAGGTTTCCATTTAAAAAAATTAAATTGATCCTAAAATGACCTTTATAATGTCCTCCAAATACAACACGACTAATGGCATTTACTTTCCCGCATAATATCAAGCAACTTTTATTCAAGACATTTATTTCTATAACGTTTAGTTTTGGAGATATTGTACAGTCTCAACTTAAATGGTCCACCCAGTATACATTACAGAATGGAAGGAGCATGTATATCCATAGTTTAAGGGGTAAGTTAACATGGTATATGCATGAAATAATGTTACAAAATTTTTTTTCTGTAAATGCTAGATTTACAGCAAAAATTAGTTTATGTTGTAATGCTGCGCGCTTTTAACTATTAAAGTGCACTTCAAGCTATAGATAGTTTAAAAAAACTCATGAGACTTTTCCTCTTTATAACTTTGTAAATCAATGAATTTCACAGTTTACAATTTAAGCTTTTGCAAAGGCATAATTTTGGTGGTGTAATACATGTGTCAATTGGTTCTCCACTTGCCTTGTATTATACAACCCTGAACTTAGGCATGTAGGCTGGCTGAATGTGAACCAGAGCAGCTGATAAGAGCAATTGTATTAATTTGTATTTCATTAAGATAAGTGATAAAGGGTTAGATAAAGAAGTTAACTATAGAGCTCTTCACAAATTGCGGCTGGTTAGAAGCACTTTTAATTTACTGAAACTTGGGAGCAGTGCTACAGAAATAGTTGTAACTCCTAAAGTTAAATTTACTGACAAAAACTCTTCAGATCATTGGATCTATAGAATTTCAGTAAATGTAATCTCTTACATGAAGGGAAAGAATCACAAAGTCCATTCAAGGCCTCAGAGTGGAAGAATGCATTCTATAGTCAATGGAATAAAATCTATAAAGCAGTAGCAAAAAACTAGGTAGAATAATCAATGTTTTCAAAGAGCTGTGTTAAGAATGTTAATATATTATAAATCTCATGAAAAAAGTCTTTTCTTGTGAGTGTGTCTTTTTTTTTTTAACTCATGGTTTAGTATGAGGCGTATTTTTAAAGTAATTACTGATAATTTCTTAAAAACTAACACAACATTTTTTTCTAAATACTTTATTATTATTATTCATTACCTTACACCTTACACTATTTCTCCACATAGTCATTGCCATTATACAGGCACTTGTCATAACTGGAAACCAGCTTTTGTATGCCTTTGTCAAAGAATGATGCTGCCTGTGATGAAATGTTTTCCACCATGGAATTTCTTCCGATGAAGAAAAGATGAAAATCGCTTGGTGCCAAATCCAGTCTGTAAGGAAGGCAGTCAAATTGTTCCCAACCAAATGATGTGGTCTAATCTTAAGTTTGTTTGGCTGTGTGTGGTCGGGCATTGTCATTCATTATTGTTTCCCCATAAACCTCACACAACTGATGATGAATGTTTACTGGCATAATATTTCTCGCATTCAAAAAATGAATCTCTGATCTGACTTCACAGTTGGTGGTTTGTTCAATTATTTTGAACTTTTTGAAACACTCTAACAGATAAACACAAAGTGATGATCGCTCACAGCTCTGTCTGGCTTCCTAATGAATAGAGGAAGTGATCACGCTGCTGAAAACCGTGACTGCAGTACTGCCACAGCAAAATATTAAAACGTACTTGCTTTAAAAACACACCTCATATCTAAGTAGGGATTCTAAGCTGCATATAGATTTTTGTTCTGATACATCACCATGTTAGCTAGATATTAATGATAGTTTAGGTTCATTTTACAAAATGTCTTACCTTCTAGTCTTACAATATGTGCAGCCAAAGAAGAAGGAAAATCTCAAAAGGCAGGTATATTTTCAAGTAGGGCTTTAGTTGGACTGGTACTCACCAGTATTCAGTATCGGTTGGTATAGAATTGTCTGAAGAGAGCACTGGAAGTTCTGAAACATGCCATACACACAGGCTCTTGCAAGGCCAATGCTGTTTTATTTGTTTGTTTGGATAAAATTCTAATAATTTACTGAACAGAAAATACCTCATAATGTGTTTCAACAACCAGTTGATTTGTCCCACCTGACGTTAACAATTGTTGACTGCTTGCAGCAAACCAAGTTAAATGTTAACTGTTATGTCATTATACTAGTACAATGTACTTATTAGAATAGAAATAAAATGGGATATAATCTGTGGTTTATAGTTAACCAGGCTCCTTGTATCTGGAATCAGGAAACTAAATTTACAAAACAAGATTAAACTTCTCAACATATTTCTGACTTTGTTACAAATCATAAAATGCAACAATGATACAACTGTTCAAAACTTCACATTTGAATCAAAATCCCATTCGCAGTACAGTTGGTGTCATAACTTAAAAGAAATTAGTTCATATGAATGTGCCTGTGGTAATGACTTAGGCTAACAAGTAAAATGAGTTTACTGAATTGGCTGAAACAAAAGCATTATGGTGAAGGTAAAAGAAATAGTGCACAAGTTTCATATAAATATAATGATAAAGCTAAGGATGAGGTAAAACCTGAATATGAAGAAAAAATTGCTGCAATGGTGGAAAGTGAAGACATACCTCTGAAAGCTCTGCAATAAATTGTGTTATGCGTTCATCCAGTGACACTCCTCTTTTGCCTCCTTCTTGGACCTCAGATCTTGCAACTATTTTAGTGCTGAGAATCCATGGATCAACATTATTGAAGGTAACTTAGGGTGCAAGAGAAGCATTCATACCTAACAAACTCATGGACTTCACATTTGGTCAGAATGGGTGCAGGTTAAATAAAACCGCTATGGAAATAATAAAGCTCAGCAATAAAGTTTGAGGGTACAAATTTGCAAACATGAACTAAGTAAATCATACATAGCAGCAATTGGTGAATATTCTTAAAGCACTGTATTTTGAGAACACCTTCTGTGTAAGGGTGGAGACAGGTTGTGTAACAAGAGAAATTCAACAAAAGAAAGGCCTCAGGCAAGGATGTAAGTTAAGCCCAGTTTTATTTAACTTATACATAGATGATGTCTTATTAGAAATTGGAAGGAATAATAACTGTGCACCAGTAATTAACAACATCCAAATCCCAGGACTTCTTTTTGCAGATGACTTAGTGGTAGGATCTATTACGTAAGTGGTTTAAAACAATCATTACAAGCAATTGATGTATACTGTAAAGAATGGAGGTTAAAAGTGAATCAAGAGAAAACACAGATTGTGGTATTCAAAAAGGGGGGAAAATTAAGGAAATATGAAAAGTGGAAGGGAGAGAATAAAGATTACAGGGTGGTGCGTGACTATCTATTTAGGAGTAAAAATAGATGGAGGTAATAAATGGGAGAAACAAAAGAAGTTTGCATTGGCAAAAGGTAAAGGGGCGATGGCAGCAATTAGAAGCTGCAAATATAGAGTACCTAATATAAATGTTAAATAGCTGGAAAAAGTTTATGAGATGGTTGTGGAAGCAAAAATGATGTATGGTATAGAAATATGGGGATTAGATAGAGGATGGGAAAGTATAGATGTGGTGCACAGGATGTTTGTAGAGAAATACTAGTCAATTGTAAGACAGGAAGACAGGTAGCACAATTAGAGATGGGCAGGGTGACAACTAAGGGTAAGATAATGGAAAGAGCTTTGAAATTTTGGTTCAGAACTTTAAATCTAGGAAAAAGTAATGTGTTAAGACAATGTATTGAATACCAGGAGAATAGTTTAATGAATGATGGATGGGTAAGTAATTTACGGAACATTTTGGAGAAAAATGGTTTAGGAGACATGTGGAGAAGGAGAGAAAATAATGTGAAAAATTTTTGGAAAAAGGCGAGGAAAAGACTGGAAGATATAGAAATACGAATAATGTTCAGTGAGATTGCCGAAAAGAGCTCATTAGTTTGTTATAGGCCAATGAAAAATACATGGGGTAGGGAAAAATATATAGGCATAGTAAATAAAGAAGAGAGAGAATCTATTGCATGGGTAAGAACTGGAGCATGGAGGCTAAGAGGGTTAAGACAGGGTATTCCTCAGAATCAATGTCCGATATGTGGTGGTAATGAAGACATTGAACACATAGTATTTAAGTGCCAAGGAACAGAAAATTGGAGAAAAGAATTTTTTAATAAGAAGTGGTTGAAGGGGGATAGAAATACACTTATGATCGAAATGATATACAAGGACGCTAGGAGCATTGGACAGTTTTTGTTTAAAGTAAAAAATAAATGGCTTTGGACAGTGGAAAGAGAAAAGTAAGAGGTAGCGCATCTTACTTTGAATGGAAAATTATAGTGAATGTGTGATGATTAAGTAATCAATAAATGAAAAGTGAAAAACAAATGGAAATGGGACATGGAAAAAAAAAACTGGAAAAAAAGCAAGATAATTTATTGACAAGAAATTGTAAAATTGTAAATAAACTGTAGTGATTGTCTACTGAATGAGTGACCAGGGTCAAAGTGCAGTAGACAATCAAATTGTAAAACTCTTAGCACAATAAATACAAAATACAAATACAAAATACAAAATAACATAGCTGCAGCAGGTATAGTAGAATTGAGCAAAAAGCAACACTTAGAACATGGGATTATAACAATGCAACAAGAAGCAGCAGAAACCACTGTTCCTGCTTTTCGAACTGCTTACAAAATTGCTAAATACACTGGTCTACAGAAACTTTTTTTTTAATCTTCGGATATGAAAAAAAAGATTTTCTAAACCATTTAAGTACACTAATTTTAAAAATGTTCTTAGTTTTTCTGTATCACATATAGTTTTTCAGCACAGTATACAACAAAAGTTGAAAACTTAGTAAATGGTTTGCACTGGAAATTTCTTGCAAGAAATAATAAACAAAGCTTTTCTCAGCCTAATGATAGATAATACTGAATTAAAGTTAATCACTGCATATCATAAATTCACATGTTGAAAATCAGATGAGTTTGTTTGCTTTTCTGTGGCGTTACTGATTTGGATTTTCTTGGTACAGCATCCAGCAAAAGTCTGCCATCATGGAGTCATTCCAAAATCCCTGATATCTTTTCTCCATTGCCTTGATATCTTGGTGTAACCTTTCTCCTTGCTAATCACTGATTTCACGAAGATTATATGGGAAAAAGTCCAAGTGGGAATGTAAAAATCATGGCTTTAGTGACATCCGACATCCCATTGCCTTGTAGCAACTCAAAAGTTTTCCCACACCTCCTTTGTAATCTGAGGATTTGTGTTTGCCCAAGAAATTATTAAAAACTCACACAAAGCCCTCCCAAGCAGCCTTTTCTTCATAATTTAGTTTCCACAAAAACACATTCTTTGAAGATTTCTTGTATTTGTGGCTCTGCAAAAATCCCTTATTTTAATTTTGCTGATGAAATCTTCAGAAATTTTCACACAGATACTTAAATTTCCTAGAATTTGTCTTACCCATAGCTTTAAGAAGAACTTTAATTAAGCCCAATTTAATTATGGAGCGGAGGGAGAGATATTATCTCCCGATTCACTAAAGATGTATTTTCAACACTATGTCTCCCTGGTTCATACTTGCTCCTTGGATCCTAATCTTGTTTCTCATAATGTGCAATTATGGCATGGCTACCCACTGAATAGGAAGCAAAAGAACTTCATGAAGCTTCCTTGCATGCCCATGAGGATACCAATGATTCTCAAATCCCCAAAAATACTCTATTGGTGAAGATTATATTGCATAGCATCAAGAGTATTTTGATGTTATCATATTTCTCCTTCAAGTGAATGGAGTAACTTATTGGAATAGAAGGTTTTTTGTATTCCTATGGTGCAGCAATACTGCTTTCAAACTTTGCACTGAAGAAACAATGAAATGTCTCCAGTCAGTGGTAAAATGTTCCTCCTTCAACTCCTTGCATTAACATAATTGAAAAATACCATAGGACCATCAACTATAAACACTTTTTAACACATAATTTCTTTCTTGATAGAAAGACACTTTAACATGCCTCTCCAGAATATTTTTTTCTTTTAGTCTAGAGGCAAGTAGCTCTGATGTTTCTTTAGAAAGAGACAGGTCTCTTATGAGGACATTCAATTCCTGCTGATTAAATGCTCATGGTGTTGAAATCTTTGCATCTGGGGCATACTCACGGACAGAAGATTGCTCACATTCAATTGATTTTGGGTCTCCAAATTCCATTTGCTTTATAAATAACATTCCTGTCTCTGGGTTTAGGAACTGGCAAATTTTCACAATGGAGAATTGGTCTTATAGTGGATTGCAGACTGGTATACACTATCTGATGTTTGATTTTTAAAGTAAAACCAGTAATGTTCACACTATAAAGGTAGCAATCGTCATGATGATCCTTTGGCTCCTGCCAAACCATGGGGATGGCAAATGGCATTGCTACATTTCTTTTGTTTAGACAATCATAATTTTAAAAAATGTAATTTTCAACTTAGAAAACTAAAAGACAGTATACCCTGCACTTTAAACAATTTTTTTGTTTTTTGCAGAAATTACATATAAAACATGGTTCATCTCCAAAGCTATACCTGATACAGAAAAAAAATTGCATATTTGAAATCCACACATCAATTTACATAAGATCCACCTATTTTTATTTCTGATGATTTTGGTTGTTGACCAGTGGTATCAGAGACCTTACTGTGATATGCAAGTTGATATAAATCTCCACTTTCTTAATGGGCTCAATATAGAAAGAATCCTTCACAAAACTTTCTCTTGCACTAATATTATATCCAACAGTATTGCTTGATTTGAGGCTTAGGGCATTGGCGAGAAAGGAAAAGTGTGTTAATCCCCAGTTCAATTTTGAAATTGATAAATTAATAAAAGAGAAAGATATAGTTTGATTTATAAAAGCAAGAAGGTTACAATGGCTTAGTCATGTATGACAAATGGAAGAAAGTATATCCTTAAGAGAATAATGGATGAAAGAATCTACTCAGTAAGAAAGAGAGGAAAGCCCAGAAAAAGGTGGCTCGATAGTGTCCTGTAGGATGCAGAAACTATGATGGTGACAAGATGGAGTGGGAAAGCAATAGAGAGAGCAGAATGGAGGTTGATTGTGAAGGAGGCCAAGGCCCACCCAGGGCTGTAGCATTGATGATAATGATGATGATGATGATGATGATGATGATGATTCACCACACAGTGTAGAAGTCAAATTGTTACAAGCAGTGAAAAAAAGCTATAGACCTGATAGTACAAGAGAATACATAAATTGCATTATATTGTACAACTAACACAAAATTCCAACATAACAGCAATCTTTTCAACTAGACTAGCAGCTGATAATCTGAAACATATTCTGTATGAAAAAATTTAGTGAGCGAACTGTTAAGTGAATTGCTGACTGTGATTAATATAATCATATGAATACAAGTCCTCTTTAAAGAATCAGAATAACAGCAGAGGTATTTTGTATATCCCTTGGGCTAAAAATAGAATGCGATTCCGGATCATACTCTAAATTTGCCTGGCTGAGCTATGTTGATTTTTGTGTTATTTTAAGAAAATTATGTTCATTTCCCTAATTTCAGGTACCTTCTTAACATATAGGTATTTGTTATTTACAGAAAAATAGGCATTAATTTCAAAAAAGGTTTCTTCAATAGATATTTAAGTATATAAGGCTTATGTTACACTAATGATGAAGCTTTGCTTCACAGCAATGTTCTGGAAAGCACATGTGGGGATTACTTACTTACTTCTGTGATGTCAAGGGGAGAATTTATTCTGTCAGCTGAAAAAGTGATTCCTTTCTCAGTTGCAGTATATAGAATTATTATAAAGATGAAAATAACTACTGGTCAGTATTATTACATGACAGTTTTGAAGACCCTGGTTGAACACATTTGACAGAAACACCTTAAGTATTAGCACCCATTTAGGTAATTTGTGATTGCAACACAATAATGAATGAGCTCAGTTTTCTTATATTGTTGTCCAATAGAAGGCCTAAAGCACAATTGCATGATGCAACCTCCATACATACCAGAGCTTGCTATGTTTAGCTTTCTTTGTTCCTTCATCTAATATCTATTTTAAATACACTTAAAGTTTTCCAATGGCCACTCTGAAGAAGGTGGGGCAATTCTGAAGACAGTGTTAAAAGATGGGTTCCTGGAAATCTTATGAGACTAGCAGACATATCAGGATGAAAGTATACAACTTAGAGAAGATACTGAAAAAGTAACTTATCATCCTGGAGCCTACCTATGCCACTAAGGCCCATTAATTACCATTAACTGGAATCAATTAGCCCTCATATATTCAGAGATGTAAAAATAGTTATTGTTTAACTTCTGGTGCATTTTTATACACTACTCTTAAATATGTATGCAAATAATGTATGAATTTGAGTAAAAACACAACAAAAAAGTAGGTAACTATGAAACATGTTTTTTAAAATAATAACGTATCAATCTCTAGATCCTATAGTGAGTTAGGCCAGCTTAAGACAGCTAGTCTAATCTAGGATGTAGATTATGTCAAAACTACATACATTGTGCACTTTTGTGAAAATAAATTGTTAATCTTATGTAGAGTACAAGAGAGCTAAAACTTACAAATCAATGTTATTTACATTTAAAATTCATATTTACAAAAATATTTACTCCAAATATAAATATTTATATTTGGAATAAAATTAGTAACACACTTATTTTTTTAATTTATTCCAAAGCAGCACTTTAATATTCTGTAAATAGGTACTTATAACTTTGTTTTACATAAACCATTTATTTTGAGATGACTGCCGAGGTAAACCCAAGTATTTTCAAATACCCTCAAATCTCTTAAGGGCACTTGGTAGAGTTTGCAGGGTATTTTTACACTTTTTCATAATTGAAAAAAAGCAAGTTTTCTCTAGAATTACACCATATAATTTATTTAAGAAGATTTTCTGAGTATACTGGTATCAATATTTTTTAACTAGCTTTAAGTCTTTTAATTACAAAAATATTTAAATATTGTAAAATAATTTGTAAACAAAATTTACTTTTATTTATACCACACTTTTCTCTGAAAATAAAGATCAGAACTTCACCAATTATTTTAATTATGAGTTTTTATAAGTAGCTTAAGATAGCTGATTGACTGTTTTCCATTTGAAGGACTAATTTAATTTAAAAAAAAAAGTCACAAGAAAATAATTTTTTCGTGTAATTTCTTTGTATTTATAATTTCTTTGTGAAAACCATGTAATTTAGGATCAAACTATTTAACCTTCTAAATGAAGTTAAATATTCTGTAAAACCACAAAAAGTTTTAAACTTCCAAGTTAAATAGATTTTGAGAAATGTGTACCTAAAGTTTAAAAAATAAAACTTACGGGAAATGGCAAAAAAAACAAGGTGAGCACATTGTTGCATACCAATGTAATATAGCATTTCTGGACCATAAGAGCCCTTTAAAGGTCTAAATAACCCCACCACAAAAAAATACATAGGTATGTTCCTTATACCATTTATAATCAATTAGAAAAAAAAGAAAACAAAAACCAAAAACCAAAAATCAATTTTTTGAACCGAAATCCCTACCAAGTGTCCTTAAATACATCCTCAAAATATCACTATGGACAATCATATTAATTACGGCTTGTGAGGCACAGTCTAACAAGAAACAATGTATAAATAAAATGATTTCCATCTTTGAGTTTTAAACACAAAATTACAACTGTAAGTGTATTATTGAATAAGTTCTTCTCTCTGTCAATTTCTTTTCTAGTGGTTTCTCTTTATATATCACACCTTAGTTTTCACCTAATGTTCTCGCTTTTCCCAGTTTTCATGTAAAATAATTTAGCTCTTCCTGTGCAGTTTGCTTTTTCCCTGACAACCATTATTCTATCATCGGTGCTTTGTCTCCAAGTTTGGAGGGTACAGATATAGGTACATATAATGCTGCAAATAACTGACATAGCTAAATCACCCATGTAAAGTAATACAAAGGCAGTGAATGAATGTGTATTAGCCTCATTTTTGTCTTAAACCAGTTTATCAACTATTCCACAAGTTGATAAAATATTTCAATAGGAACTATTGGTAATATTCAAAATTGACTCTGCAGTCTTAAAATAATCTTAGAAAATTATTTGTCATGGATAATGTTATCTGTATTAATAGCTTTATTGGTTGATTTTTGGCTTTCAAACTTTTTACTAGAATCTAGCATGGCAGTCATAAAGTTTTACATTTTATTCTTGTTTCCATTCATGGTCATGTAGCGGAGTGATGCAGGTGGATTAGGTGCCACGTAGCCATCCTCATCCAAATTGGTTTCAGTTTTATATGACTGGCTATTTTCTCCTGATGAAGATGAGCCAGTGGAGGATTGATCACTTAAGAGGTTTTGCTCATCTTTTGGAAGAACAATTGTAATGTGAGCATAACCTCTTCCAATATTAGTTTCTGGTAAGGCAGCAGTTGATGCTGATGTGTGGTCATCATTGTTGTTTTGAGCAACCTCTTTTTCAACTGTAAATTATGAATATATATGGGCATCATTACTAAAATTAGCAATATCTTATCTGAAATGATAAATAGTATTCAATATACAGTACAACCTCAGTTATACATTTTCAAAGGGAGATGGCTGAAATATTGTATAAATGAGAACATGTCAAACTGGATTTTTTTATGGAAGTGAAGCTTTTTTGTTAGATTATTACTGTAATTATGTATTATTTAATATAATAAAGCATTAAATGAAGCAAACACATAAATATAATATATCATTTATAGAGCTTATATGCAGTATGCCAATACTGCTATTCATAATTTAAGCTAAAAAAGAAAGATTCAGAGTACTGGTGCTTTAAACTGGTTTAAAAAATCCTCAATTTTCCTTTGCTCCTATGATTTTTCCACAGTCATACACTAGTTAATTATATGCATTAATTGCACAAATGCTATCATCATTAATTAGACTTAGCAGTGATAGAAGCCACTGTGTAATTTCTAGAGCTTGAATTGCCTTGTGCACATTCAGAATACTTTCATTACTTAGGCCCACCTCTTCATCACCATCATCACCAGTGTCATCAGATGCAACCTGGAGAAGAATGGCCTTGCCCTACCATATTATTAACATGTGCGCAGCAATAAGGCATTCAGTACATAATGATGCCTCACCCAACATATCTTCTGTTTCGTGCTGTGACAGCAACAATACATTATACGGAAACCATGCATAACATATCTTAACATAGTTTAAACATAACATATAAATGAGTAAGTAAATAAATATATTTCATATATGGGGACAGAAAAAGGACGTAATAGTGAGAAAATGTATAACTAAAAAATGTGTAATTGAGCTAAATATGAATGGACAAAGTTTGACGCCTAAAAATTTAACATATATCTGTAAAAAACATAGAAGTGAATAATGTATAAGTGAGGTTCAACTGTATACGTAACATTTAGCTTGAAATTCTTAATTCTGTTATAATTATGTACAATTACCCACACAGGTTTATTTTAGAAAATCTTCTTCTGCATATAAAGCATATTTTACCAAGCCTAGAGCTTGATTTATGGTCTCAGCTTTAAATAAATACTAATATTGGTAAAACCCTTCAGATATAAACATTCAATGCCTCTATATCTGAATTATTTGTCTATAAAATTAATGGTTGTTGTAATATGAAAGTGCAAAGTATCAAGGGTGTCTGGAAAGGCAGTGACCTCATGCTATGGAACTACTAAAATGTAATAAGATAGAAATGCATATTTTAAAATAAGTATAGTTTTATTTCATGTATGTCAGTTACATCAAAAATATATTTCTCTAAATCAGAATGAAACAACACTCAAGCAACACTGCTTGAGTAGCAGTAGTATGAATCAGGCATGCATAGAAGAATTCAGGGTTTCCACTTCTGGACTTATGTAGGTGTTAAGAGGTAAGAGGATAGCAAACATTCATGCCAATTAGTAGTTGACATGGTTGCATGTGTCAGCACATGCAGGTAGTGGTGTCAACATTATACTATACAAAAGAGATGGTGCAATGCCAATTAAGAAATTCATCCATATTTTGCAGAAAATGGTATTTTATTTCACATTTTGATAAATTTATGCTTCGGTCTTACTAATCATGTTTAAAATGAAACTAATTGTTTCCAATAATATTGTCTGGCAGATTTTCCAAAAATGGGAGTGCTGGTAAACCAAAAGGATTTTAGTGTTCCTTCCTCATAATGTCTATATGCATCATAAAAGCACAGTGAGCAAGTGGAGCAAGTAGCTATTATTAAATTTAATAATAAAGTGTATAATTAAATTTGAAACCTAGAGAAGAAAGAATGAATCAAATGATCCTGATAATAATCATACTTAATTTCCAGCAGAAAATTCATTATTGGCACCTGGTTGACACTGCGGTTATATTCATGTTTAGCTGCCACCGCAATATATTATGACTTTGTCCAGTTTTCAGCTGTCACTTTTGTCAGTTCTCACTGTCACTGTTTTGTTTTTATGTAGTTCAATTCGCTGGGAGTTCACTTCACTAAGTTGAACTAGCTCAATTCTCCATCACTTCACTTCCTTCGTGACGTGGCCTCTTAACGCCGGATGGTTCACTTCACTCGGTAGTCGAACACAAGACCTCCAGAACCCATCACTCCACAGTAGCACTCGCTGGACGTCGCTCGGAGAATCGCTCACTGACTGACTCACTTGAACTTCTCAACATCAACAACTGTTGTAAGTACTCCACTCGACTCGCACTGGCTGCAACATGCAACGCCACTATCGCCACTGACTTCGTACTCGATTCGCGCCCGAGTCGCAACTGACTCACTCAAGGTTCAAGGTTCAAGGTTATTTATTCAAGCTTAGAGTGCCTGGAGCCAGTACAGTGGGCCTGGCTTTCAGGATACATTTTCATTTTTGTTATAAATGTCTGATTTGCATGGCATTGTCTACGGGGTTTTTGTCCGAACCCATACAACTGCCCTTTTCTTGGGCAGCCGAGAACAGTTCAGGTTTGAAATTTAGTGTTTATTTCACACTTTCATTTTGTTTGTTTGTTTTGGTTCTGCGAGAGCGCTCCGTTATATACAGCTCAGAGTTCTTGGAAAGTCATGCTGAATGTTCTGGAGAGCCCGAGAACAGCAGAAGGATCCAGAACGATCACCTTACGGCTAGAAGGTCTTCTTGGAAATGTTTACATCAGCTGGAAAGTCTTCCCGCTAATCTACCGGCTAGCGTTACGTTGAAGGTCACGGCATCGGTGGCAGGCTTCATCACAATATAAAAGTCCAGCATTCTTTTTCCAAATAGGAGTAATGTGCAGAATTCACAGAATTCAGTGAGGGAAACTACTGAAAATACTACAGAAGCCTTAATTTATTGTACAGTAAGGTATCTTATAGGCAAAATGAATCTCTGATTATATTATCACTAACCGCTCCTCAATCCGAGAGTGTCAAACTTACTTGTGAGCATTAATTGCTGCACCAGTTAATGCAACTAGATCTTCAAGTTGTTTTAATAAAGCTGTATTCAAGTGTAGAAAATGTACTATGTAACAGAATGTGTTATATCAAATGTTCTGAGTCACAGTTTAGAAAGTGAATGTTTCTTGCGAGCTTTTTCATAAAAACAATTTTAAAATATTCAGTACATAATTATGGCTTGACATTACTTGGTAATTGCTAATCGGTGTAACTAGTACTGCTTCAGTGTTGGCTGCTACAGCCAATGTTTTATTATACCATTTGTTTCACTGTGTAACTTTTAAATCTAAAGTAACTGTTTACATATCTTAAATTCTTACATTTCATTTGTTCCTCTGCATCATGGAAGTATGGTTTGTTGCCGGACACCATCCGCTCAATGTTGAGATAGTCTACACCATCTGAGAGCATTTGATCCAAACATTCTTCAATTTCATTGAAAGAGGGCCGCTCATTAGGATTTGTTTTCCAACACTCGCTCATTAGTGCATACCTGGAACATGAATAACAAATCTATTTAAATTAATGTTTAAAGACTGTAACTGAAAAAGTGATGAAATAAAGTAGGTTATAAGGTTAAAACAAGTATTAGTAAACACAATGTTAGTGAAATTCTATATATCATTTTAGAAACTTAAGCTTTAGCTTTGACTGTAACTTAACTTTACCCTTTCAAGTAAATGATGGATACGCAATTATGTATAGGGTTATTCATAAGCCAGTGTCACATTTGGAAAACATCTCGTGCGTGATGTACGAGACGTGCGAGTCCGAATCATGTACGTATAGAAACAGAAACTCTCCAAGTTTGTGTCACAACGAATTTTAAGGCACGTGTCTTCTTGAATTTATCACTCACAGGTATTTTCAAGGCGCCATATTAAATTTATATTTCACCGGACTTACTTTATGCATGTTTTATTAGCCTTTCAACTGATTACTCTTTATAATCAATCCTGCTTCAACAAATTTATCCTAGGTTACGAATTATTTGTCGTTATGTTTTATTAGATGTTTTATTACTCTTATTTTCTTCATTAAGATTTATATTTATTATATACTGTATTATATTATTATTTATTCCTCGCCTCGGTTCAATAACCGGCTTCAAATT
Organism: Deroplatys truncata; assembly: GCA_030765065.1. Taxonomy (NCBI): domain Eukaryota; kingdom Metazoa; phylum Arthropoda; class Insecta; order Mantodea; family Mantidae; genus Deroplatys; species Deroplatys truncata. The sequence continues at coordinate 170,635,149 of CM060990.1, forward strand.
TCAGTGGAAGGGATTGCAATAAACATACAAAACAATGCAAATCTATATCTTGCTTCTAAGGGAATTTACTCACAGTTCATCGGAGCAGCTAAATGGCTTATTCATTCTGCGGCCCCGACGAATTATATTGTAAATATTGTAGATTTCTTCTCCTGCATAAGGATTAGCTCCCAGAGTCACAAGCTCCCATAGCAATATTCCAAAGCTCCACACATCTGACTTTGTTGTATATATATAATTTGCTAAACACTCAATGGCCATCCATTTTACTGCCACTGAAATAAAAGAAAATTAGTTCAAGAATATGACAACCTGGTTTGAATAGCTGAAACAATTAGCAACTGCTGTGTGAACAAAAAATGTAGAAATGTTCAGAGAGATCTTTTTCTGCTTGGGTTGAGGGGGAATAGCATTTTCTGGACCAAAAGACATTCACATTATTATTGCAACCATTGATTATAATTATCCAAGGGTTTTGAAATTTAAACTTTTACTGTTGAACGTATAAAGAACGCCCTGTTTAAAAACATTAAATATCTGAAGCTGTAAACATAAAAAAAACCTGAATATGATTCATCCTTTATATTGGCTGATATACATAAAACATAGGCGTTTGCTCGAGTATCCTCTCAGAAACTAAAGAGGGCAAATGCTTCTCTCACAATCCATAAGCATAAAAAACATTTGTGACATAGTTTCTTCTTAGAGACGCATAGTTTTTACACCATGTGCATTATCACTAGAGGGCGGATTCTTGCATGTTTGCATTTTTTTCCCCTTGAAAGTTAAACATATGCATGAGCGAGATAAATGTATTTCATGACTGAGGAATCAACTGGAGAATTTTCGTAGTCCATATAAATGCATATTCAAGGGATTAGCACATATTTCACTAATATTTGCATATGGATTGTTATTCTTGGCTTAATATATATGACAGAGAGAGGGAGCCCAAATTAGCTACATCAAACTTATTGGAATCTACATTGACAATACATTAAATTATAACCACCGTGTAAATATGTTTTGTGAAAAACTATGTACAAGCATATTACCTGTTAATAAAATTAAAAATGTGTATTATTATGTGTTAATACACTCCCATATTAGATACGCTATACACATATAGACCATAAGCAGGGCCGCCCAGATAAGCTCTGGGCCCCTTGACAAATCACGATTTTGGGCCCCCCCAATCACAATTTCATCAGGTCCCACACAATTATTGTACAAAGTAGTAAAGTACAACAATGGGTACTGATGTACTGTAGTCTGTAGTGCAGTAACACATGCATTTTTTAATAAATAAATGTAATTCCTGATAATAACAAGTTAATTATTGAATAAAAATTATTTCTTAATATTAATGTCAAATACTGATGTCTTAGGTGAATATCCTGAAGATTTGTGGCATGGCACATTTTAAAGAAAGGTTTGGATGTGATATATCTTCCATGTTGTAAGCATTGTAGCACCTTGAATTTTCTAACTTTGGCAGGCAATCACATAATCATCTATATAATGTCTGAGAAGTTTACATCTATTGCTAATTGATGTTGTATTTATAATATATATATAAAGGTTCCGTTTTTTTTCCCAAAGTGGATCTCAAATGTTTATTTATGAGAGACAGTTTACTAAAATTTCTTCTGCTAGAAGCAGCACTAATTGGCAAAGTACAAAATAATCCTAGAGCAATATGCAGTTCTAGAAATCCTGATTGAAGCTTGAATTTATAAATGGAATTCAAGAGAGCAAGTAGAAATCTTCTGTTACCAGACTTAATGACAAGTTTTAAAAACGTCATCTTAAAAATATACCTACTGGAAATGTTTTAGTTCATCTTTCAGTTTTTTTATCAGATCTTTATGGTATTTTGAAGTGATATTCCTGGTAAAACTGTCCAAATCACCTTTTGACAGTTGTCCTGTCATGTCAAGAATCAGGTCAAAGGTTTAGTGCACATCTTGAACTTCTTTAAAATGAACATTTAATTGGGATATAATATTTTCAGAGAGACCATTAACAATTTTGTTTTTGAAGTGTTCTTCTTCTTCTTCATCGGTATTATAATCATCATAATCATTCTCCACTATACTGTGGTGTACTTCATCTTCATTGAAAAATGCTTTTCTCTTTCCCTTTTTCCTTTATGTTCTTCAAATTCTGCACCAGTGTGTACTTCAGTTGCAATTCACTTACGTTTTTCAAGGAAAGTGGACCAATAAGCACACAGTTTGTGCATGTCTTCTTTAAGTTTGTTTATATTTTGCTCTTCCTACAGTAAAGTTATATCCTGGCTTTGTAAAATAACACTTACAAAATTAACCTTCTCAAGGCTATCTGCCCAAATAATTCAGAGAATAATATTCTTAAATTTAGTGAAATAATCAGTCAATCCTGTTACTTCTGCTACAGTTTCTTTGGTTAGGTTACAGTCTGTTTTAACACAATGAGGAGCTGATATTATCTGTGGCAATCTTTCAGCTGAAGGTTTCACTGCATCTGCTCTTGAAGTTCAAGTCTGAAAGTTTGTGAAGCGATCTTCCTGTGCTCTGAATAAGAATATGCCCTCTCTCTGGACTGACTCCCCCCCAAATACAACTGATTTGCAGAAATTGAAAAATGTTGCAAACTATATAAAACCTCTGGCAGCATGGACACCTACGAGATTAAGAGAGTGAGAAGCCCATGTTACGTAAGTTGCAGACAATGACCCAAATGATAGCTTTAACTCTTTTGATGTGGCCAGACATGTTGGCACCACTGTCATAACATTGACCTTGGAAGTCCTTTGTATCAATGGTGGGATGTTTGAATTTGTTTATAATAGCATTTGCTATCTCCTTGCCTCTTTTGTAGAAACAAAAAACTTTGAGGATCTTTAATACCTCCATTTTCTATTTAGTTTCCTTTTCACAATAAAAACATATCTTACTATTAAATCATTCTGCTCTGTTTTTGATAGATCAGCTATTGCATCACACATGAATGAAAAATACACAGAATTCTCTTTCTTGTAGTATGTATTCTAATATTTTGTTTGCACCCAGTGACAAAAATCCATCTTGTGCTCTCCAGGATAGATAATGGACAGTCTTTTTTTATTTTCCTCTTGATACTTCTTCACATTAAGAGTATATTTTCTTAAATTGGATCATATTTTCCAAAGAGTTCAGTCACGCCTAAGAAACTGTCATTTTCATGATCTTCTAATCTGTTACCATTACCTGTAAATGCAAGATTTCTAGATGCAAATAAGAGAGCAATATCTAGCAACCTTTTCAGCAACTCTTTAAAAAATCCTTGTTTTTTAGATATTTGTCTTTGAACGCATCTATCTATTCCAGAACCTGATAAACTCTGTTTCAGATTTCTGTAATACACATAATTAGCTCTATGCCTATGACTGTTCTCATGCTGAGGTAGGTTCTCATATAAATATTTGCATGATGATCGAGATAATCAAATCCCTCTTGTTTGCTTAATGTAGATTTACAAGATGATACTGAATCAAAGTCTTCAAGCAACAGACATGGTCCTCAGAAAATAATTTTTTGAATATTACTCCAAACTAACCAGTTTCTGTTCATTTGACATTTTCCAGCAGAATATTTAGAATGAAGTTGATGCTCTGTAAATTTCCTCTGTTTTGAGTAATAACTCCCTGCAAACTTTCAATATTTATTGCAGATAAACCTTTCTTAACAATTATTTCCCTCACAACATTTGTAATTTTTGATGGCAACTGGCCAGGATCTGAGGGTTCCCAAATGTCTGCCAAAGCAGACTCTGAGTGTGACATTTTATTAAAGTGAATTTCTGTCTTATCTTTGGCTGGTGGTAATGGTAAATAGTAAATACCTGAAATTCAAGAAATGTAACAGGAACATGTTCACCTGCATTGTCGTATATTTTTTTTTTAGTTTTTCAGTTCCTTTTAGCATCTGATTTATGATAATAATTAGAAAACTAGCTGAACATGTGCGGTATCTACTTAACTACTCTGTAAGCAAATATAATTGCACTGAATTCATCTTAATTTTTTTCAGAACACCATAGACTAAACTAGCCACCGTTATATTGAAAGACTTTCACACAATTCGCTATCGTTAACCTACCGAAATCATCAACTTCAACTATACGGACTTACGTAGTTACGCCGCTTCAAGTTGGTAGCGCGTGCCTTTGCCCATGTTTCAATCAAATTTAAAATATTGTGACCATTTCACTATGCTATCGCCGGACTATAGCACGAAGATTGAAATGAAAATCATCTCTGTCAGAAGTAAAACTGTGCATAAAACAATGACTGTACGATAACCGCGGCAGTCTGGAAACGGACACAGCAAAACAAATTTCGAAACAGGTTTAACAAGAATTTAGGGCGTCTGTTGTGAAAGGGTCATGTCCAGTGTTTCGACTTTTGTTTTGATACTCACTCCGATATGCGCATGTTTGCATCAAAGATCAAAATATACACCTTCCGTGCGCGGTGCACAGTTTTCTCGTTAACGCTGTGCTAGAAGCGCGTGCAACAGGGACATATAATACAAGACTGCTGAAACTAAATATTGCTGATGCCAACGCTGAACCGCTGGACCCAAAAAGAGAAAGAAAGAAAAAAGATCATGTCTTAAACGCCGAAGTTTTTCTAAGTCCTACACAGCACAGAGCCTTGTTTACACCAAACGCAATAGTTGTGTAGTCGCTGCAGCAAGTCGGCAATATTAAAGATGCTTTCTTCCATGTTTCTTCCCTGGAGCGCTGTGGCAAAACGTCGGGTACTTTCGCGGTTAAGACCACAGGTTCGCTCCTTGCATATAGCAAACACATTTTTTCTTCTGTTAATAGTGTTTAGTGACTACTTATTTTTGATATACTGCATTTCATACATGGCATTTGTAAAACTCATGAATAGTTATTACGATGAAAAATACTTGGATTGACAATTTCATCATAGTCGCATATCTGTATCTTGTTGGATGTCAAGGGACGGTCTAGGTGTGCTATGGTAACTTGACGATACACTGAACAGTGCGTAACACAGGGCAATACTTGAGAATATTTTGATTCCCTCTGTGAGGATGAGATATCCTGATGAAATTATTTAATTCGTACAGGATAATCATCCTGTCGACATATGTGAAAGGTTTCGAATTGGTTCTCAGAGAGGCAGGATATCAGAATGATAGATGGCCTCCCTGTTCACCAGAATTGTACTCTATTGAACATATGTGGGTGAGGTGAAAAGGAAGCTGCGCTCCAATTTCCCTGCAGATGCACGAAGGACAAAAGATGGCTTCTGGGCACAAATTCAAGAAGACTGGGATATTATAACTTCTTGTTCACGTTACTACAGGGATTTAGTTTCATCTATAGCCCGAAAACTGAGGTCAGTTATACGTGCTCAGGATTCGTACATCCGATATTAATTTTGTTTATTTTTGTGTTTTCATTTTAGAAGATATTAGTTTATTTGCATTTATTTCTTTAGTTATTTAAAACGAGTGTTTTAGTAGAACTATGCTTTTGTGTGCATAAATATGCCTGAAACTTAAATGCTCAAGTTATATTAATGCAATATTATGTTCTACAAATCCAGTCACAAAGTTAACAGCATAAAAATAACAATAACAGTAGCATATATAGGGGGCAGCGAGGCCACTTTTGCGTTTATATGGGGAAGATAGGGACTACGATGATCGTAGAAAATACAAATACATACTACTACCAGCCTAGCATCGATCCTCGTAGTCCCAATCTTCCCCATATAAAGGCAAAAGTGGCCTCGCTGCCCCCTATATATGCTACTAATAACTGTTGTGAGATTTGAACAAAGGAGTTTAGTAGTGCAAACAATGCCTTCATAACCTCTCGGCCAGCGAAACGCTGTTTCGTGTACTGTTTTCAGTAACTTATAAGCGTCACCACCGAGAAACGCCGTTATAAGGTGACCATTGCGTTCACAGGCACAGGCCACTCTACAGTTCTTGCATGTGCGTTGTGAACAACACTGTTACGAAGGTATACGAAGCCCTCCGATCGTCACGTGGAATCTGGGGATGGATCATTCTTTTTTGTCCACGGGTGTACATGCTCGACATTGTTGCGGCAGTATATTAGCAGTTATGAATATAAATCTTCATAAGTAACAGCCATGGTTCATAAAGGTATATTAAACCTTTATAATAAACAGACCAAAACTCAAAACACGCATTAAACTACGCGAATGCTCTGAGCGCGCATTTTTTTTCGGGTTTCTGATAATGCAATAGATATATTTGTGACTTCCAGGACTCACAAAATCCCGGGCCCCCCGACACGATTCCTGGGCGGCCTGCCATAAGTAATTTAAATAGGGTTCTTATATTATATAAAAAGCTTGAGATGCATTTATAACTTAACAAACTGCCAATAATTTAAAGGCTCATACGAGGCGCATTCAGAACGTAAGCTTCCCTATTTTTTAAAACAAAGAAAACATAGTTACATGAAAAAATTTATTGGCAACAGGTACAGCAATGTTTGAGCTATTTTTTCAACATAGTCACCACAAGAATTGAGACACTTGTCATATTGTGGGATCAACTTTTGTATTTCTGTGTCTAGAAGTCTGCCACCTGTGAATTGAAACAGCGTGTGACAGTCGTCTTCAGCTCTTCATCGTTGTCAAAACGCTAACCGGAGAACAGGAATTTCTTGAGGTGCAAGAAAAGATGGAAATCGCTGGGAGCAAGAATCAGGACTGTATGGTGAATGATAAAACACCTCCCAGCCGAACTCCTGCAGAACAGATACTGTGCGCCGAGCCGTATGTGGACGAGCATGTAATGGAGCAGCACAACACCTGCAGTGAGTATTCCACGCCTCTTGTTTTGAATGGCACGTCGCAATTTCCGCAGTGTTTCACAGTAACCGTCAGCGTTCACTGTTTCACCTCTGGGCAAGAAGTCAACAGCAGAATGCCCTGCCTGTCCCAGAACACCGTGTACATTACTTTCTGCACCGACACAGTCTGTTTGAATTTCGCGTTGACCAGAAATTCACTGTGACGCCAATGCATTGACTGCTGCTTGGTTTCCGGAGTAAAGTGCGAAATCCATGTTTCATCGCTCGTTACGATCTTGTCGATACTGCTGCAGAAATGTCAATACTGCTCCTAAGCATTTCGCTTTGTGCTCTGGTGTCAGGTTATTCGGCACCCACCTGGCACATAATTTCCTGAACAGCAGGTGCTTAGTAACAATTTCATGCAACAAGGATAGCGATATCTGTGGAAAATGCCTACTGAACTCCGTAATTGTGAAGTGACGGTTCTCCACGATGCGCTGCCGCACCAGCTCAATTGATGAGGGTCGGTCGCTCACTGCGCTCTTCATCATGCACACTTTGACGACATTCGGAAAGCTGCCTACACCAGTTCGCACCATCTGTTTGCTCATGATGTTCGGCCGGTAGAACTGACGATTAATTTCGATCGGCGCTATGTTTTGTGCACAAAGGAACTTTATCGCTGATCGAACCTTGCAGGCGGCAGGAGAACGAATAAGACCCGCCATTTCGGGCCACTGCTGTCGCGCTACTGGCATCAGATGGAACCTGCCCGGCCGGCATATGACTGATACGTCATAGATATGTTACGCATGCGCAATTTTCCCGGCGAAATACGGTTACTTTAAAGGAAATGATGATGATGAAATGCGGTTTAAGGGTGCTAAACAGTTAAGGTCATCGGCGCCCTTACAATGTATAAAATTTTGAAGTCCAAAATATAAAAGACGGGTAAAAAAAACGCATAATTAAAAAACGGGACACAAGCCCGCGATGTCCAAAAAGCTAAAAACAACAATACACCAAATCCCAAAAACCAACACACTAAAAGCATGGATAATAAAAGAGTAAAACGTGTCAAAAACTGTAGAATGCGAGGGTCATGAGCGCCATATGTCCACTGGGTAGTAGAGTCCCCATTAAAACAGACATAATAAAAATACAAAGCTAAAGGATGCTCAACGCATCAAATGCGCAGATTAAAATCACTGTCACGAATAAAACGGAAAACACATTCTACAGCACGCGCGTCGTCTGCCAAAACGTTGGCTATGCCAACATGCAGACCCACACGAACGCGCAATGGAGCTAAAACTTGACACTCTGCTAAGATGTGACGCACCGTTAAGGGCGCATCACACTGCTCACATACTGCTGCGGGGTCACCACTAAGCAGATACCTATGACTAAAAATGCAATGTCCGATTCGTAGACGGGCTAAAAGTACCCCTTCCCGACGAAAAGAATGAGAAGAGGTACCCCAGACTAACGGAAGAGGTTTAACCTCCCGCAGCTTGTTCCCCGGAGGGCCGTCCACTCATCGCGCCAACGCGAGAGGATGCAGTGAAGTAAAACAACAAAAAATCTGTGGAGGGAACAACAGGGCGATAAAACATCTGGGCGATAAAATTGCCGATTTGGCAGCGGCGTAGGCAGACTCGTTCCCAGAGATGCCCACATGACCTGGAATCCACGTGAAGGAGACGCCGATGCCGGAAACACCAAGCGAGTGGAGCAGGTCATGAATGCGCTGTACGAGCGGGTGGTAACTGTACAGCGCGCTAATACTTTGAAGAGCACACAGGGAGTCTGAACAAATAAAACAGTGTCGTAAGTCGTGCCGCTGAATGTATAAAAGAGACTGATAAATGCTAAAAAGTTCGGCGGTAAAAATCGAACATTGCCCCAGTAAACGAAAGGTAAAACTATTTCCACCACAAACAAAGGCAAACCCTACTCCAGCGACATTCTTAGATCCATCGGTAAAGATAAAATGAAAGTCCCGGAATTGCGCCTGAAGTTCTAAAAACGCTGATCTAAAGCCTGAAGAAGGGCTCTCATTCTTCCACATCGACGCTAGCCCAAGGTGACAGTGGGCCTCAGCGCGCAACCATGGAGGAAAACGCGTTTCCCCCCTTGGAAGGGCCGGCGCTAGCGTAAAGTCAGATGTCGAAGAAGCTGTAGAAATCGAACCCCTGGAGGGAGCAATGCAGAGGAGCTAATTAAATATTGCCGATCAAGCGATTCCGCGAAAAATAACTCGAAGGACGGCTGGTCAGGCAAGCTTGAGAGTCGACAGGCATAGCTGCACAAAAACATCTCACGCCTGGAGGACAGCGGAGGCTCTGAAGCTTTAGCATACAGACTGGGTACAGGGCTAGTTGGAAAGGCCCCTGTAGCGACTCTGATACCACGATGATGAATGGCATTCAAGCGACGTAACACAGATGGACGTGCCGATGAATAGACAATGCACCCGTAATCAAGTTTGGATAGGACCAAAGAGCGATAAAGACGCAGAAGTACGGTCCGATTAGCTCCCCAGGATGTGCCACTCAAAACACGTAAAACATTAAGAGAACGGTCACACTTTGCTTTTAAAAAGGAAACGTAAGAAGTTCAGCTCAGCTTTCGATCAAAGATACCCCACCAGAAAGTTCACCTCGTCTGCAAATGGAAGGACCTCCGGCCCAAGATGGAGAGAGGGCGCAGGGAAACCCTTCCGGCGCCAGAAATTAATACAGACGGAATTCTCGGCGGAGAAATTAAAGCCGTTGGCGTTACTCTAGGCGTAGAGACGGTCGATACAGCTCTGGAGACGGCGTTCGAGCAGACAGGTTCGCCGTGAACTACAATAAATGGCAAAATCGTCAACGAAAAGGGACGATGAAATGCCAGGTGGAATACAATCAACAATGGGGTTGATAGCAATCGCAAACAGTGTGACACTGAATACAGAGCCCTGCGGTAGACCGTTCTCTTGAATAAAACGACTAGATAAAACCGAGCCCACACGTACACGAAAGACGCGGTCCGTCATAAATTCCCGAAGAAATATGGGAAGACGACCGCGGATATTCCATGCATGAAGTGTACGTAAAATGCCGCCCCTCCAACAAGTGTCATAAGCTTTCTCCAGTTCAAAAAACACAGCCACGGTTTGACAATTTCTCAGAAATCCATTCATAATATGCGTCGAAAGAGACACCAGATAGTCGACGGTAGAGCGATGGCGACGAAATCCTCAAAGAGCGTTCGCTAGAAGTTTCTGAGACTCACGCCACCATGTCAACCGCCCGTTGATCATGCGCTCCATCACCTTGCAAATGCAACTGGTGAGGGAAATAGGGCGAAAGCTGGAAGGTAGTCGCAATCCTTCCCAGGCTTAAGAATAGGGACAATGGTGGCTTCGCGCCAAACGGAAGGGAAAAAAGCCGTCTTGCCAAATACGGTTATAGAACTGTATGAGAAAGAGTTTACTGTCGGCTGAAAGGTTCTTTAACATCAGGACATGAATGCCGTCCGGCCCAGGAGCGGAGTGCCTAGAGCAATGAAGAGCGTGCTCCAGCTCCCTCATTGTGAAAAGTTCGTTATAACACTCATTATTAGCAGACCGAAAATTGTAGGTTGCGGAATCCAGCCGGACTTTAATAGAGCAAAAGCCGGCGGAATAATGGTCTGAACTGGAAACCGCCTCAAAGGCAGCACCCAGAGTGTTAGCGATGGCAGCCGGATCCACTATGGTGGCATTGGAAACCTGAAGGCCAGAAACAGTACAATGCGACACTTTACCTGAGAAGCGACGAAGTTTATCCCAAACAACAGATGAAGGCGTAAAGCGATTAAAAGACTCGGCAAAACGCGTCCAGGACGCCTTCTTGCTATCCTAAATAATCCGACGAACCCTGGCGCGCGATTGTTTAAAAGTAACCAAATTATCAAGTGTAGGGTGTCGCCGAAACACCCTAAGCGCAGTCCTGTGAGCACGGACGGCGTCCCGACAATCCTCGTTCCACCACGGAACAGGAATACGCCGAGGGTGGGAGGATGATCGGGGAATTATGCCTTCGGTGGCAGATAGAATCATAGACGTAAGGTGCTGCACCATTTGGTTAACGTCAGTGAAGGGCTGGTAAACAAAAGACACGAGGCTGGAATACAATCTCCAGTCGGCTTTTCCGAATATCCAGGTAGGTACTCTGGAATGCTGGACGTGGTGAGACAAAAGAGAAACGATGCAGGGGCAATGGTCGCTGGAGTAGGTGTCAGCCAGCGATGACGTTACACTGCAGACGACTAGCAAGCTGGATGGAGCAAACGGCAAGGTCTAAGTGAGTGAATGAACCAGAAGAATCACAAATAAAAGTAGGTTCACCTGTATTGAGGATAGAGAGGTTGAACTGATCAAAAATATCGGAAAGAAGAGTTCCCCTAGCACAAGCCCTTGGTGAACCCCACAGGGGGTGATGGGCATTAAAATCTCCCAACGGAAGAAATGGTGTTGGGAGAGCGGACAGTAGAGCTCGAATGTCCGCGGGAGCTAGGGGAGACGATGGAGGTGAATAGACAGAGTAAACAGAAAAGAAAAAGCCGGGTAATTGAACAGTTACGGCAACAGCTTGCAAGTCGGACGTAAAAGCGGGCGTTTGAAAATGAACGTCGCTACGCACTAACAACATGACATCTCCATGAGCAGCAGGAGTACCCTCCTCCCGTTCAAGATCGTAGCGAACCGGAGTATACCCTCGCAGATCAAAAGGATCGTGAGGGCGAAGCTTAGTCTCCTGCAAACACACAACCATAGGTGAATGGGAACGCAATAAAAGTTGCAGTTCCACCCTATGCGATCGTACATCACGTAAATTCCAGGTCAGGATATCCATAAAGAAAAGGGATAAACTTCTTACTTAGAAGGGTGGCTCAAAATTACCCTCTGTTTAACCTTTGGGCTCAGGCTTTTGGTATGGAGTTGGTCAGAATCCATAGCCCCCTCGAAGGGAGGGCCCACGCACTCAGACCCAGAAAGCGATTCAAGCGCCGAGAATCGGTTCTGGGTGGCGATGGGTGAGGGATGCCGGTGAGCGCGGCTTGTCCCAGGAGCGTCCTGGGACTGCGACCTCGGAGGAGGAGAAGGTGAACTTTTCTTACCGCGCACATGCGGAGGGTCCTTCAGAAAATGTTCCCTACGAAGTTTCTGCTTTGGTTTCTTTTCAGCGGCTTGCGACTTCAGTACCTTAGGACCAGCTTTAGATGGCTTGCTAACCAGAGCAGAAATGGACGGCCCGATGGTAGTGGCGGTTAATGCAGTCATGGTCCAGGTCTGAGTTTCGGCACCTACTCGTGGTATTGGCGAGGCAACAACAGAACTAAATGTACCAGATCGCAGGAGAGGAGGTGGTGCGCATGGTAAAGCCTCCGGGCTTCGGCGAAGGAGAGTTTCTCCTTTACCCGGATCTCCTGGATCGCCTTCTCGTCCAAGTACCGCGGACAGTCGGCAAACGACGCAGAATGAGACCTTTTGCGGTTAACGCAGACGGGGGCTGTGGAACAGGTACCTTCGTGTGAGGGCTGGCTACATGAAGCACAGATGGTAACGGCACTCTTACAGGAGACTTGCGTATGCCCAAAACGTTGGCATTTAAAACAACGCAGAGGTCTAGGAATATAAGGCCTCACCGCAATGCGATCGTACCCTGCTGAAATGCTCGTGGGCAGATCGACGCCATCAAATGTTATAAACAGGGTACGAGTGGGTACCAATACCTTGTCGCGTTTGGCCTGCACTCGATGCACTGCTGTCACCTTTTGGTCTGAAAGATAGTCTACGAGTTCATCGTCCGACATACCATCAATGTGCGGTGCTTCTCAAAACGGATGGGATAACCGTGGAGAAGCGTAGCGCGCAACAAGGTCTTACTTTGTTGATCGGACTTCGTTTGTGCTAATAAGGAACCATTCCGTAGACGAGTGCAGGACTGAAACCGCACCAGCAATAGCATCAATGCCCTTCTGAATAATGAAAGGGTTCACCTTCTGAAAACTTTGGCCTTCTTCGGTTCGTGAAATGACCAAGTAACAACCAGTTGTCGGTGGTGCTACTTCTGTTACATAAACTTTTCGGCGCTTGCTGGTATTATTCGTGAAGGGGTGCTCCATAGCGAAATTAATCCTCCACCATTGCAACCGTCTCCGACCTCGGGCTCTGACTTCCCGGGCGTTATCCTGGCTTGGGTGAGTGGCCTATATATACCTAGCTCACCCCAGGGTCACACCTTCCAGAAGATAGACAGAACGACCCAATCGCCGTCAGAAGTCAGCAGCTCATGCAATGGCCATCCCGCGGGACTGCAGTTGAACAGCGGATACGAACACATACACTACATGACGACCCCGGGTGGTGGGGATGACGCCATTACCCACTCACCGAGCTGTGCACCCAGTGCGCGGGTATCCGTCAGGCTGTGTCCACGGAGGATTAAAATAAAATGTAAAAGAAACTAAAAGTGTGTGGGCGTTTCGCACGCAAGGTAGGCCGGCGAAAAAGGAAAATAAATGTGTAAACGAATGGACGTGGGGCGAAATGTGTGGAAATAGAAGAGAAGTAAGAAACGATGGCGAGGGGCGTCATGGAATGAAATGCACAGAACGCACGAGAGCCTACCTTGCGTCCCCCGGTCACGAGGACGAACCCACCTTGACCGGACAGAGATGAACGGATGAAAATGGCGATGAATGGCTCGGGCACCCCGGGTACGCCTAACCCGTACTCACATAAGGTGAGCCCCTGGGGGTAAAATAAAAGGCTAAAATAAATAAAACTGTGTGGGAGTTTCGCACGCAAGGTAGGACGGCGAGGAAGAAAAAGATATGTGCGAATGGTCGTGGTGCGAAATGGTCGGAAATAGATTAGCGAAGAAAGAAACGATGGCGAGGGTCGGTATGAAACGAAATGCAAAGAATGCACGAGAGCCTACCTTGTTTCCCCCGGTCACGAGAACGAACCCACCTCGACCGGACGGGGATGGAGGGATGAAGATGGCGATGACTGGCTCGGGCACCCCGGGTACACCTAACCCGTACTCACATAAGGTGAGCCCCTGGGGGGTTTAAAGGAAACAAAATCGGGAAGCTTACTTTCTGGATGCGCCTCGTATATAGGGTTACTCTATAAATAAAAGCAAAACGGGAATACACTTAATTGGATAAAGATGATTACCAATGTAACACGAGAGGAGCAAATAATTACCACAGGGAGTACAGAGTTAAGCCATCAAGCAATAAAGTTCCATACAACGTAGGCACTATAATATCCAATAATATTCACTTACATTAAATCATCACAAGGCAATACTGTTAAAAACCAATTAATAAGGTACCTGGCACATAAATGTTTGTAAAGAATAAGTGAGTTATAATTAGTAGGTCTCGGATTTTTAAGACTGTATATCACTCTTTGATTATTCTTTTATACTTTGTTTTAACATGTGAAGAGAATTCTCTAATACGCGCATTTCTTTCAGGCGTATTAGATCGCTTTTAGCGCGATTCTAAGTTCTTTCTAATATTGTTATAGGGCTACAAGGAGGGAGCGAAAGAAGGGGAAGAACAAGACAGCACAGAAAAAGCAGAAGTGCAGGTGTAAGAGGAGGATCCTCAACGGTGGTCACGTGGTCTTCTCATTCATCGAAAATACCCAACATACGCCAGTGGAGAATGGAGAAAAGGTTTTTCATGCTTGATGACGTCGGCACTTCACCCTCCCATAGTGTGAACACTGGACTGTACTATGACATCCCATCCATCTACATAAAGTGTGAAAGTGCTAATTCATTTGTTTATATTACAGAATCAGACTGGGACATAATATCCAGAAAGCTTTCCTACAGCATTTCTTTCCTACAGAAAACTTTCTTTGAAGATTACCAATAGCAAGAAAAAAGGTTTGTGTATGTGGAATATTATGGCAATGTAATTTATGCATACGATATTATTGTATTTCTTGGCAATCCAATTCCTTTCATAAATACTTATTTAAATGACTAATTAGTATCCTTAAACAGCGATGCTGTAGGAAATCTTAAACGTCTATTGCACTATATTGAAAGACATTTGAATAATTTAAGTTATATCTACAAGACAGGGGCATCTATTTTTTCAGAGAGTAGGGCGGAGAGAAGGAAAATGCTTGAATGTATAATAAGAACAATAAAAGGTATTACAGTGTATCAACTCAATTTATGATTTAAAATTATGCGATTACAATCCTTCACAAAAACCACACAATCATTTCCAAACACAACTATGATAATGTAGACTTCTTAGACATAGATAATTATATAATTGTTTGCATCATAGGGGAAGAGGCTTGTAGGTAAACACTTTGTCATGTAGAATTAGATTACACAGTGACGTCTGAGCTGGGATATTTGCAGATGCTTGAATCTTGAGCCTGATGTTGACAACTCCATTTATGACCTCCTGGGTTGATGAGAGCAGTCTATCACAAATAATGATGCGCGTTTAAGAAAATCCTTGCTCTCTAGAGAGGAGAATCATCTCGTTCATAATTAAAGCTTTGAAATTTGCAGTACATTTCATACAGTGGAGAAGTAAGGCTAGCATTCACTATTGAGGAATGATCTCAAATTAGTAACGCTGCAATGATCAATCTTGGAACTGTTCTTACTATAATCACCCAATCTTGCAGTCTGTGCTCCACTACGGCGGAACAAGGTTTTTAAAGCTTCGATTTATTGCCACATTCCACGTGAAGGATCTCGTCTGAGGTACAGCAGGCTGGGTGTGAAAATCTATGGAACGAAACCGATATGTAGAGGCCTTCAGCCTTTACGATTTTTAAAATGTGGGCCCTTTCAGCATTAGAAAGATGAATTATAGGCATCCTCCATTCGATTCTAGTTAACCTCACATTAATTTCCTCTCCATCTGAAGCCTGGACACAATTTTTAGAATCTTTGGATCTTATGGGAATCAATCGAAACTTGCTCTTGAGCATGGGCTCCTTGGGATCATCAACAAATCCTAGGAGCATTGACAGGGGGACTAAAGCATTGAAAGCTCGATTCGCCGCATGCACTATATCGACTACTTCACCTACATAAATCCATCCAGCATTCCACAGACGATTCGACTTCATAGAGTCATCCTCTGTGGTGTAGTGGTTCCAGACAGCTCCCGAGGTCGCGGGTTCAAATCCAACGGAGGGGATGGATTTTTTCGGGCGTAAAAATCCTTAGCATGGCTTCCTTCGGAAGGGAAGTAAAGCCGGTGGTCCCTTGTCGTAGATTTACGGCACATAAAAGAGCCCCAAGCTTGATAAGAGACCTCTGAGCAAAATTACCAGTGTTTCACGCCCAATATAGAATGGGACGCTAAGGACCACAGCAGTTAAAAAGCGTCCATAAATAAAACTCAATTTCGACTCCATAGGGTTGAAACCCACATAATTTCCTATACTTGTAGTAATTCCAGGATTCCTTCTTCTATCTATAGCTTTAGCATTCTTATCCAGACGAATTTCATCAAACATGAAGCCTGTGGCGTTATTGCTAAGCTTCGCTGCAGTAAGAGTTCCATCTGACTTGATGAGAGCACTTTCGATGTAAAGATAACTTCCGTTAGGTAAAGATCTTCAGCTCTGCAGGGTATTCTAATTTCATTATTTACATCCAGAGTAGATGTGTTGTATGTTAAAAAGAATATGCTTCTCCTTGGTGATCTTATTACAAAAGACCGGAATCTCGGTTACCTTTAAGATGTCCATTACAGTACCTTTTAGCCCATTCTCTCGAGGAACTTATGGTTAGAACTCCTCGGCAGTCGGAGAGATAGTATGCCTCAACCGTGCTATACGTGGTCTGTTATTGTACTTGCGATGTCTTGTAAAATGTATTGATATTGAAGTCTTATGTGGAGTTTTGTAGTTATAACTTCGTTGCTTAAGTTGATTGCTTTGTCGTGTTGGTCTACCTCTCGAATAGTGATGTGATCTACATAGTTTATATCTATGATGGATAGATATATAAGATTTGAAGGCTCTTGAGAGATGTGATATCCTGGTGGAACAGAAGGGAAAAGCTCGTAGAGCGAATGCCCACTTTTATCGTCAATGAAAGAACCTGTTGTAATACAGCACGTCACGCGTATGATACCAACTTTAAATATATTCACAAGATAGTCAGATTCAGACACTATTCCAGCAGGAATTATTTTAGTGTCAGCGAATCACAGAAGCTTGCCTGTAAATCTATTCTTAGAAACATTTATTGCATAAGGACGTTTAATTTCAGCCTTCATTGTATTATTATTATTATTATTAGGTCTTACGAAGAAGACCTCGTAATTTAATCCTAGTTTATCCTTTAGAAATGTATTGATATCAGCGATCACGTAGCTTCTATGGGGAGTGACAATAGTTTCAGGTTTACGATTATTAATATAATGAAATCATTATTACTTTCATCGATGCTTGGTATTGAGTAGAATGTTTCAAAATTCAAGACAGCAACCCCATAATGACCTGAAGGATCTAGCTGTAGAGGAGGATTTAGATAGGTTGAAATAATAGCATCTGATCCGCTCACTGCAATTGTATAACTCATCTTGTCAATGAAGAAAATCTTAGAATAATAGAAATTGCAGGTACAAATGTCCACAGATGACTGAATCAAAATTCTGGTAACTCTGTATATTATAGAGGACTTTAACATCGTGTAGATAGTTTTCAATCTCAGGAGGTGGTTTCAAGTCGCCAAATCTATCAAAGTAGTATGTCACCTTACCTTCTTTCCTTACAGCAGCCCAGTGCGTTCCTTCATTATCAGAGGTGTCAAGATTAACAATAATTCTCTTTGAAATGAGGCTTTAAAGGTAGTTTGCCAATCATATATACTCCTCTAAAATAAGGAATTTTTAAATTTCTAGCAGACAATTCGATATGGATGTTACTCGGGGTTTCCTCCGCATATGTACAACCCACTTCCCGGTTTTTCTTTACTTCTGTAAACCCTTGCCTTTAGGTCCTTTATTTTTTAAGCTCTTGGCAATTCTAGACGCAGCAGCTAAAGGCGATACAGCGGTTACATTGGTAAAATGCCTCCTTTACTTCTCTTCTTATTCCTTCTCTTTTGGAGACCCTTTCCATTAGCCTCCATCGCCTTGTTGCCTCGTGATTTCTGCTGTTTATCAGCAGCCTTTTTTATTGACTGCAGAGGCTATTTGAGCAGCGCCACCATCCGCGACACCTAAAGTAGCAGTGATGGATATGAAGGCGGAAGTTTTTTGTTGGCGTCCTAGCTCTTTGAAGTCAATGACGCGCGGTAATTGGACACGTGTCTGATTGCTATCAAATTGATAACATGCATTACAACCCCTATCAAACCCTTATAAAACCCTTGTCAATCAAACTTGGCAGCTAACAAGCACTTAGATGGTCGGTTTCTTTTGTCGGTAAAACCTCCAAAGGGGGCGCAGGTGTTATAATCGCCATATTATAACTTGTCCCATGAGACAGCTCCGACAATACGTGTCGTGAGTGAAGAGGAGGGAGAGCTACGTTGCAACATTTTGCACGGACGGGAACTGGAGGGCGAAATGTCGCGCTCAGTTGACAATGCTAGTTGATTCATTATTGTACATGATTAAATAAATCGTCTTTCTCACACTGTTAACAAAAGAAGAAATTATAAGTTAATGTTTATACTACGAAACTACTAATGTATTCATCAAAAGCTATATTAACTACTGCTATTATAATTATATATATCTAATAATAGCGTTGCGAGGTGAAATATCGGGAAGAGGGAAGGCTAGGAGTTATTTGTGAGTAGTATTTCAGATAACAGAACCAAATCAACATATAAGAAACGTAACGAGTCATGCAGAAAATGCGCTACATAGTAATTTAATTTTCATGTAGTAACGGATGGATGTATTTGTAAACTCTATGAACTAAACTGATACAAATACCTCGTGCTATAATGAACCAAGTGCTCAAAATCAGTGACAGAACTCAGTGCTGAAATTTAACGATTTTTTCATCCTTGCGCACTTGTGTGTATTTAATGAAAAGATTGTTTCTCATACACAATGAAAAACGAATACAACTGGATACAGGATTCCGGCTTCTTTTAAAAACTTTCTCCAATCCTCCTTAACATTTTCTCTTGCTTGGTCTCTTGTAAGCCCAACAACAACAAAATTTCTTGCTGGCTAATTATTTCTACTGCATAGATAAAGAATTTTCTGAAAATGTTTCATTTAAAACATTATAATGCTCATTTTATTAAAGATAGAAATTCAAACTTGGCAGGTGTCAGCACTCTAGTTTACTCTAGCTAAGAAAAATATATTGTTGCTTTCTGCTCTTTAGTTTATTAGTTATGGCATGGTAAGCAAAGAACCAGGAAATGTCTGACTTTTGCTGAAAATGCGTTTTCTTTAGAAATTTTTGCCCACAGAATTCTGTAAAGGCCGTAAAAGTAATATAATCTGATGGAAAAAAATATTCTGCATAGGATAATATGTTCAAAGCTGAAATTTATAACAAATGAATATTTCCACTGTGTTATTAGTTACTTGGTGACAGCGTAAGAGCAGAAAAGGATGAAGGCAACAGCAACATGTGTGCATAGGATAGAGACAGAGATATCCTATTTACCTCCATAAGATTGAGACAAGCTATAGTATGTCATAAGACATTTGGGAATCACTAGCAGAGGATACCATGTACCAAAGCTTGAGGGCGTGACAGGAAATAACAGGGTCCACTCTAAATACTAGATGTGTATTTTGTCCTTCTTTCTGGTTGCCTGAATTTAATTAGACTTTTCTCACTCACTTACATTTAGAAGTGGTCAGAGATCAGATCACTATATAGAATTAAGGGGATGAAGGTCTTCTCTTTTGTTTATTTTGCAATAATGCAGATAAATAGCTCAGAATATTTTATAATATAATATTGTAGTACATTGTACCATAACTGGAGTTATATATAAGTTTGATTTGCAGTGTAACAGATTGTGCATGTGAACCAAGCCCTGACAACTTTGTGTATTTCTGTGAGGCCTTAGTGATACTTTGAAGTTTTATGGCAGAAAATCTTTTTTGCAGTACGTAGGTATATAATATGGTACTGTGAAATTTACAAATTTGCATAATTTTAGTATTAGAATTAGTCATTTGCTATTTTATTTTATGTCACTCTCTAGCATGACAGTGCTTCATACATAATTTTTAAGTCTATGAGCAACAAAGTTAATGTTTATTATTATCATCATCATCATCATCATTCCATAATACTAATTTAAACAGCTTATTAACATACACACATACTTTTGGGATATAAACCAGCAACTAACAAATAGTTATGTTGTGATTCATATTGTCAGTTTTCTGCAATTGAAGATGAAAAGTATAATTTTTAGATCAGGACAGGTTTTCTTCCGTTTCAGTACAACTAAACTGCAACATTTCAGAGATTTTCTTTATGAATGATGTTTATTTTTGTGTGTTTAATAAAACACTGCAACAGGAAGATGTTTTTGTTATTAAGGAAATGTAACATATGTGTGCTGCCAAATATATTAAAAATTCAAGCTTCTTAATGCTTACCCTATTTTTCTCTGTGGGATCATGTTAACAAATAATATTAATACATATGTGAGGTACAGTAACTTACCACGGCTATGACCTTTCATGTGATATGTGTCATCAGTGTATCTTGTCAGGCCAAAGTCAGATATCTTGCATACTTTACCTGCTGCTAGCAAAACATTCCTGGCAGCAAGATCCCGATGCACAAGCTAAAAATAAGTAAGTGAATAAAGAATTATTGTCTAACCATTAAATACAGTGTACAACAGATAAAGTTAAACATATATTTACACTATTAAGCAGTAGCGGCTATTCAGGTGATGTGTGTGAAGTGACACTTCACCTGTTTTCTAATATCATTATCATCATTATAATTTTTTTCCTTACAATTTTATGACTATCTTGGTGTTGTCAATTTCTTTGCTTTTTTATGTTGTCAATAGTGCTATTCATGCTACTAAGAATTGGGTTTCTATCTGCTAGAGCGCTATGTCTGCAGTGAACGAAATCACAATTTTAAATAAGTATTAGTATTTTTGATGTTGAACTGCTTTATTAAATTATTTCCAACTCTTCGTGGTTGCTATAACAACAGTAATATAGTCTAGAGAGGTTCTACTTTTAGAAACACTGGCATATACAAAATGCAGCTGGAATTAAGACTTGCTGCATGTATTCCTTTAACTCGTCAACTCCCTTAGAGGATAGTGTTGGCAAAACATAAGTAATTTAGTATATATGGTATGTTTGGTTTCATAACTTGTTATAATATAACAAGCACCATAATTTGAAATTTAGTGTCAGTTTGATTTGATAGTGTAAAGCTATTTAGAAGTTTAGCTTCTCTTGCGCTGTGAAAATGAAATATGTATCTGTTTAGGGACACAGTGTTAATACTGCAAGAGACACCGTTTAGTGGAAGCATGAAGACAAGAAAGACATTTTAAACTGTGGAAGGCCAGTAGATTTAATAGCACTAAATGTTAGAAGGAAAGTGAAGAAAGAAAGAAAGAAAGAAAGAAGGGAAGGAAGGAAAAAAACCAGGAAATCAAACAACCTTCACCATAAGGACTCATGTTTTCAACAATACCCATGGTTATGCAGCAGTGTGACATTACAAAAGCTCTTCTGTTGGTCATGTCTTTTGTTCAGTAGTACATTTGATGTTTGGGATACACAAGGATTTTGTGGCTTCCAAAATGAGATGTGAGCTTTTAATAAACATAAAGATTCTGAGAAGCATTTAAAAAGTCAATTGCAATTGAAAGCTTTTGAAGAAAAAAATCGTAGCATAATCGCCAATGCTCTGAGTGAAATGCAAAACTGTGCATCCCTTGATTTAATGAATGTGTTTCATTCGTCATTTTAAATTGACAAATCTTCAGATTAATCATTAGGACTGTACTATACATAAGCATTCAAGAACTTCCATTTAGAGGCCATGATGAGAGAGTTTCATCTGTAAACCATGGGAATTTAATTTTTAGTTTGATGTTGATTTGACCCACACCTTCAACAGGGGCATCTGCGGAATGCAGTTCTTCTTGTCTGAAAACATTTTTGTGCAGTACAATTGTGTCAGCTTTCTTCATTGGCTAGCATTTCAATACATCACTTGTCCAAAGTTCCAAATAATCGAGAGCCAACCTTTTTACGAGGACATTTTTGGTAAACATGATAGCCTGAAAAACAGGAGGATAGATTTAATTTACAAGAAATAGGATGATTTTAGATAATTATATTAAAGTATTTTAAATTGTTTAGTACTTGATATTCATTTGTAGAAGAAATAGGAAGAGCAGTAGTGGTAATAATAATAATAATAATAATAATAATAATAATAATAATAATAATAATAATAATAATATTTATGAATATTAAAATAAAGTATAATAATAATTTTTGTTGTGCAATATGCTATCACTTCACCCCTTCTTTTTACCACCAGCTGCCACTGCTGTTCAGTGATTGTTCATAAATTCAAATTGTAGAATGTCTTTCGTTCTATAGCAAGGATGCCCAGTTTAGATTGATGATCTTGGAACCTTGCCTTGTAAATCTACTGTCATGCAATGTGTGGATTACCTGACCATGTTTACTTACTCTATAGTAGCATGTCATTGCTTCAGTGATGAAATGCAAGAAATGTAGTTGTTTAATAGGCATTCAGTGCCTTACCAAATGTTCTCCTTGATTTATTGAAGACTTTTGACAGTGTATCTCATGTACAACTGCTAGATAAGTTATGGAAACATGGCATCAAGTGTAAATTCCAAGAAACCGAAAATTGGTTTCTTTTCAATTAAAAATAATGCACTGAAATCCATTACTAGCAAGGACATACAGTAATATCCACTATGTTAAGCTATGAATTAAAAAAACGTGGAGTACCACAGGATCTGTACTTGGACCACTCCTAATTCTCACATGCATAAATGAACTTCCCAAATTGGCAAATTACAATATAATTTCATATGCTAATGGTACCTCAGTAATATTTGCAAACAAAAATGTAAGTACTTTAGATGAATTAATTACCACAGAAATACAAAATATCTGTAATTACCTAAAATAGAAAAACCTAAAAGAAAATCCTAAAAACATAAAGGGTATCATGTTTCAACACTGAAGAAATAAGTCAATTTTAAATGTGAAAATAACTTGGTATATTGAAAAATTAGAAAGTATGAAATTTCTGGGAGTAATTCGCTACCTTAGAATCAAACTGACGTAACTACACTTTTTGCTGTTTTTGAGTTACGATTACTTCCATGATCAGAAAATTGCGCTCTATCTTAGGATCAAACAATCGTATCTATAGCTATAATAGTGTTGAAGTTAAGCATCGACGTAACTACAATGTCATACTTTTTGTAAGAGTCAAAGGAACGTAAAAGCCGTTACGTTTGACTGACCCTAACGCTATCTGCAAAATACTAATTTTGGTAAGGATCAGAGGATGGTAAAAGCCGATATGTTTGTCTGACCCTAACGCTTCGTTTTATTATTGACACCTGATAAGCTCTTACGTTTGTCTCATCCTTCCTGCCTACATGACCGACCACTGTAATTTTTCTGTTATTTTTTAATTATTGCCTTTACATACACAATTCCACATTTGAAGGAGTGCACATCACCAAATCGCGCATGAAAGCACATGTAGTAAATTAGTGAAACTCTATTATGGAATCCAGAGTGAGAAGAATGGTTCAGTTAATAAGTGAACTGAAGAATAATGAAAATAATCATAAATCTAAGTATAAAATACATTGGAACAAAATATAAATAAATATATGTTTATGTTAGTTCTTAAACTTGTATATACGATATTGAAATAATAATTGAATTATATATGAACTGTCATTTAAATGTTGTAACTTAGTTAAAGCATTCAGTACTTTGTTATTTTATAATTTATGACAGTGGGACATCAGAAGATGAGGAAGGAGAAGCATTGTTTAGAGAATTTATAGCAGCAGCTGACTTAGATACTGATCCTGATTATGAGCCAAAGTGATCTAAGTGAGAATTGTGAGTAATCATTGTGATGTTATGGTTTTGGACTAGTTACTATTATTCCTACACCTTGTTGTTATCATTGTTATTATTATTATTATTATTATTATTATTGTTCTTGTGGTTGTTATTATTGTGTTTTGGAGGTCTACACTATAGACACATTATTCATTTATTACAGATTATAATAGGTTTGTTCCCACACGATTCAGAATCGATTCCAAATTATCTGAGTGTGCGCAGTAGCTAAGTGGCGTTCCAACACGACAGAGATTCTGTTCAGAACCAATTCTGAATTTCCAGTTTGCTGTTCCAACGTATTTGGGAACTAGTTCGGAACGAGTGAAATCGGTTCGTGATTAAGAATAGGAGCTGAAAATTCCAGACATGCGCAGATTGTATGGTCTACAGCGCATACTCAGTTAATTCAGAATCGATTCTAATTGCTTGGAACAAACCCGACAGAGAGTATTGAAAAAGTGACATACTCTCTGTATTCAGTAGAAAATAGATTTGAATATGCAATTCATTCCTCCATTCGTGTTTATTTCTCAATACGGAATAGCAAAGGTGTTTGGTAAGCAGTTGCTCGCTTTTGAGTAGTATTGGCGACATACTTGAGGAAACGAACAAACGTCTAACAAAGCCAGGGAGCAAAACAGCGTTCAAAGATAACAATAATGAGTGATTTAGAAGGTGACAGTGATCTTTTTAATGATGCATCGACTTCCGAAGAAGAGGATTATTTCCATTTAAACATTATTCCGTTATTTTGGGACCTTTACCCCTTTTTGGCACCTTTATACCATTTCCCCCCAACCATGCCCATAATCCCCTTTTTTCTTTTAAGTTTCATTCCAATTTATTCTTTAACTTTCAATTAACGTCTCCTCAGCTTGCTGTGTACGTGCGAATAGTAAGTCCACCTCTTTCAGTAAACGCCGCGCGGTAATTGAAAGCACACCCGCAACAATGGAAAATAATTGTGTGTTCGACGAAAACCTCTTTCTCTCACTTTACTGCTATAAAGTAGTCCGCAATAATGCAATTGACAATGAGTGATTCTATCCCACCTGAATCAGTAGCCTGCTGTTCGTGAATGTGAGTTTGTTGCTGTGAGAGACGTCATCTGTTTACGTGGGGACGAAGCCTGGGCACGCAAAGACGACAATAACCTCAACCGCGCAGTTCCGAGAATTATTAAGACTGGGCTATAATTCACAAAACAATTATATATAAAGAAATAAAAATTTCAGCCCAGTGGATAGTTTAGAAAATAGCAATTTCATTTGTGCATCCCCTTAAATAAACCAGCACCTTATTGTGCCTTTTCACCTTATTTGAGCACCTTTTCCCTTCCTTTTTTCATCTGAAATTTGCAACTAAAAATCCTAACCCTGATCATAAGCATACATTGGTACCATGTAGTTTTGTATTATTTGCATTACGTTCGGAATAGAATTTGTGGGGTGTCATTGTCTCAGAGTATTGGAGTTTTAAATTAAACATTGTGTTTAGAAGCTTCTGTAGCAGGAAACCTAATGTTAAATTGGAACTGTGTTAAATTACTTTTTCCGGGTTCTGGTTTAAATATAATGTCTATAAATTACAATTGTTATTCGCAATAACTCAGTATCAATGGCTTTAAGCCGATAAACGAACGCGATTTATTTTTGCTCGAATATTAGGACTGGAATCAGTATGAAAGAAACGCTGAGTTTGATTTCATTCATCAACGCTGTAAACGTAGATATTTGATCGTCTTCTGATTGACCGTGCAACGAAGAAGGCCGTGACAGAACGTGAACGGTTCAAGTAGTGTTCCAACCACACAAAATTCCGAATTAGTTCTCTGAGCGTACCGGACTGGCGCATGTGCATTAGCATGTGTTGGAATTAGTTCGGAACCCATTCAGAACCGTGTGTTGGAACAAACCTAATGATGAACAAGTATAGAGGGGCGTTGTCAATCCTAATGTGAAAGCCAGAGTACTGGTGGCACAATCTATGGAAATTAATAGTCCTGAGAAAGTTAATGAACCCAGTAATGATTCTAATTATCTGGATGAGAACGGCGATGATCTTATAACCTTCTGAGAGTTCTTCTGATTAACATAGGTACTACATTTTGGAATATAATGTATTGCAGATTCTAATGAGGAGACGCAGAGAGGCATTATTACTGTAAACATGGTTCAGGTTGCAGAATCTATGGAAATGGATGATACTAATTCAGGCAAAGAGCCTGTGCTAGATGATCTGTGTGAAAGAGTGAGTCATCATAGAACCTAGGGAACTACCTTTTTATTAAACTATATTTATTCCTATATTTACGAATAGGCCTGTTTATAGCTACCATTTATTATTAATTAATTACAGATTCCAACTATGATGAACAAACAGGAAGGGATGTCAGTGAAAATTTAGAGAGCAGGTTCTAGAATCTAAAGAAACAAATGGTAAAATCAGTGAAGGAAATCAGTTACAAGGAAAAGAAAGAAGAGCGTTGTTATGGAAGAATGGAAAAGAAACAAAAAAAGACTTAATAGACAGTCCGGGAAAGCATACACTTCTACCACAAATCAAGATGTTCCAGCTCGAAGGGTGCATGAAAAAGGTTGTGCAAAGTGTATTCGAAAATGTAATGATAATTTCAGTAATGATGATAGACAAAAAGTCCATCAAGCTTTCTGGGACCTAGGTTCTACTGAACTTCAGAGACAATATTTGAGTTCATTAGTTGATGAATATGAAAAGGAAAGTATCCGAACACAATCAGAACATTCTAGAAGAAAAAATAGTAAACGTCTTTTCCTAGTCAAAGGATTTGATAAAATTCAGGTATACAAGCAATTTTTCCCCACTACTTTTGACATATTGGAAACGTTTGTGAGGACAACCATTAAGAAAAGAGGTGATCACAATATAATAGAGAAGGAAAAAAGAAGTCACCATGCACCTGGTTGGAAACCACCTGAAGATAAGGAGGAGGAAATCAGAAACCATATCTGGAAATTTCCAGTTCTCCCATCACATTATTCCAGGAAAAAATTGAACAAGGAATATGTACCTGCATATTTAAATATTCGGATCATGTATAACAATGAATGTTTAAAATATTCTAATCTTACACAGATGGAGAAGGAAGATGAAAATACGAAGAAAAACCACGATGATCACATCAAGAAGAAAGAATTGGCATGAGAAATGAAGAATAAGAAAAAGGACGAAGCAAAAAAAGGTGAATGTGTTATGGCAGAATATGAGCTGGGGGCAGTACTGTCCTGTCCTAAAACAAATTGCAAGTCTTTGTTTTATAAAAGACAATTTTTTGTCTATAACTTGACAATTTTGAATTTACCAAACAACCAAGCCAACATGTGAGATGAGTCAACAGCAAAAAGGGGTTCAACAGAAGGGTATCATGTGTTTTGGACTTTCTGAGAGATGTTGCAAATGGAAAGGAAATAACACTATTTTCAGATACATGTGGACAAAAACAAAATATTAACATGTGTGCGATGCTGTTATATGCCATCCAGAATATAAACATTCTAGTAATCAATCAGCGGTTTTTCAAACCAGGCCACTCACAGATGGAAGTGGACTCTGTACATGCCTGCATAGAAAATTAGAGCAAGCATGTAGATGTGTTCAATCCCATAGGATGGTTCATTGTAGTACACATGGCATCAAAGAGAGACACTGACATACAGATGGATTCTACGAAATTCGTAAACTTTACTGAACTTCAGAAAGAAACAATTAGGAATAGAAAGACGGATGAAAAAGAAGAAGCAGTGAGCTTGTTGAAGATTGTATGGATGCAATACGTAAGGGTGAACCATACAAAATATATTTCAAGAATTGTTACGATGAGGCAGAATTTCATGAGTTGCAGACCATAAGAGCTGGGCACAGTAGAAGAAATCAAGCAGAGGAGTTAGCATTACAACCTGTCTATAATGGTCCCCTGCCAGTCACCAAAGAGAAGCTATCCGATCTGAAAGAGTTATGCCAGAAAGGGATAATTCCACAGAAGTCCCATCAGTTTTATTCCTCACTTCACTCCCATTACAACAGTGTAATATTAATGTAATTTTGTATATTATTTATTTTATGCTTTAATAAGAATGTCTTACAACAAAAAAGCATGTGCAGTTTCATTATAAGATTGCAATACCCATAGAGTCGCAGCAGGAAATTGTAATTTATTTAGGATCAAAGAGACGTAACTATAGCGTGTTTTAAAATATTAAATATCTCCTTAATAAATGATTATTACAAACTAAACATTAATGCTAATCATTGGGCAAATGAACTAGGTTATCGAATTTTATAACAAAGTTTGTGTTCAGCAATGCTAATATACATATAGCATCATCACAAACTTAAAAACTAAAATATCTCAAAACATGCATTCATGTAGTTACGTCAGTCTGATCCTAAGGTAGTGAATTGCTGATGAAACATGAACACCCATTTCACATAGAACATCCATAAGAAAATTAGTAATTATATTTATTGAGAAATTTGCCAAAATATCTAAATAAAATGATTTAAGAGTATACCTATTATGAACTAATTCACCCACATCAATATGGAATCAAAGTTTGGGGTACCTCAGGTGTAATAAAATATGTAAATAGATTATACCGGTACTGCAGAAGAAATGTGTAAGATGTATTTGTAAAGTAAATAGTAGATTGTTCATATAAAGATATTTCTGTCAAAGCAAAAATATTAGCTATTATTTCTTTTTTGTATGTATATAAAGTAATAATGTATTTAGTAAGCAAGAATGTTATTCAGATAAAAGATAGTTATAAATATAATACAAGATTACAGAATAACTATTATAGAAATAATATAAATAAAAAAGCTATGAAGAAGGATTCCCTTACAACAGACAGAATCCTATACAACAACCTACCAAATAAATTAAAAATGGTAAGTGGTAACTTATTTCAAAGCCAGTTAAAGCATTCATAATAAAATAGAATGCTTGTATATAATAGATGAGATGGATTGTAAATAAATTTGTAATTAATTAATTGACGAACCTTATAGACATTAAAAATAAAAGGCTATAAGCTTATAACATCATCATCATTATATAAGAAGCATGCTTTTAAAGTAAGTACTGATAATTTTTTAAAAATAACTGAGCATTGTTTTCCAAATACTTTATTATCATTCCTTACCTTACACCTTACACTACTTCTCCACACAGTCACCGCCATTATTCAGGCACTTGTCATAATGAGAAACCAGTTTTTACAGCCTTCATCAAAAAATGACGTTGTCTTCGATGAAAGCCAAGGCTGCACTTCTTGTTTCACAACTTCCTTGTTGTTGAAATGTTTTCCACCAAGGAATTTCTTCAGATGAAGAAACAGTTGAAAATTGCTTGGTGCCCAATCTGGACTATATGGAGAATAGTCAAATTGTTCCCAACTAAATGATTTGATCAGATCTTGAGTTTGATGAGTGTGGCTGGGCATTGTCATGAACCAAAAGGATTCCACGTGAAAGCATTGCATATCTCTTGCTATGTATTGCACGACAGAGTTTTCATAGTGTCCCGCAATAGATGTCTTTGTTGATTGTTACATTCCTGGGCAAGAATTCAACCAGGAAAACACCTTGCCTATCCCAGAAAACCATGCACATGATTTTGCGAGTGGATATTGTCTTTTTGAATTTCTTCTTCACAGGAGATGTTGTGCACCTCCACTCCATGGATTGTTGCTTTGATTCAGGAGTGATGTGAGATACCCATGTCTCAGCATGTGTAACCAATGTGCGTTAGCAAATTCAAAATAGCAATGTGCAGCTTTTTATATCATATTTAATTAACAGAGAATAATCTTTTATGAGTGATATACATAAATCTAATTATAAGGACTGTCTGCATAGATCCTCAGCTCTGCTTTATACCTAGCCACAAGGAATAAACTTATAAGAAATATCAAATGCTTTTAGTATTGCTTGTATAATGTTGACACTACATACAAAAATAGTTGCAGTATGTATTCTAATATTAGTTTTAAACAATACTG
Organism: Deroplatys truncata; assembly: GCA_030765065.1. Taxonomy (NCBI): domain Eukaryota; kingdom Metazoa; phylum Arthropoda; class Insecta; order Mantodea; family Mantidae; genus Deroplatys; species Deroplatys truncata. The sequence continues at coordinate 170,665,175 of CM060990.1, forward strand.
AATCATGGGATGATCAGGCAAAACAACGCTTCCTGCTAATGAATTACTTTTAAATTTTAAAGAGAATAAATCTATTAATTTTGCTTTGAACTTTTTTCATATAGAAAAGAACATACATTTGTTTGGGATTGTTCTGATACTGAATTTACTTGTCAATGTTGCAAATAGGCAATCTTTACGATAAGTTAATAACATTTTTGTATGAAAAATATAATGTAAATTTAATGTAGCACTCTAAGGCTTTGGTTATTAGTTGATTACAGTAGCTGGCATAATGAATAACCATACATACCAAATTGAAGGCTTTAGTAGCATTAACAATCACCAAATAATAACCTTTAAGTAATGTAATAACCTTCCAGGGTATGCAACCAGGTATGAATATGATGGGCGTCTAAGAGAAAAATCTGTAAGTGGGTGGTTGACAAAGGATTTTGTGATATTATTAAGTATTTTAAAATAGTTTATATTTAATTTAAATTTATTATATTTTAACATCAATGTCTATTACAAATGTAATTTTCCAAATGACAATAAAGATCATAGATTAATACTATTAAATATAGTCTGTTACACAACTCAACCGACAAAGTTTCAGGAGTTAAAAGGTATGGTATAGGAACAACTAGATATAGGACACCTGTGATCTGTGATGGCAAACTGTGAACTTATGTAATGATCTTTTGTATGAATATTTGTACTGATAAATGCAAATAAATAAAGACTTATTACAAATGTGGTACTGATTTCCACTCTGAAATAATTTAATTTCCCTTTCAGAAGTGTGAAAATACCTACCATTGTGGTGTTTTCAAGGTTATGAGCTTTCATTTTCTGAAAAAATGCTCCATCAGTAAGAGCCAGTGCACCATTGATGCCTCCGCTTTCACATATGTATCAGAGAGACAAACAACAATTTGCTGTAGTAATAGTGTAGTCATTAGCATGCTTGGCTTTCAATCTGGTGGGGCTGGTTTCGAAACCCATACAAGCGTTTAAACATGTTTTATTTTTCCCCTAACAGATGAATGGTGTACATTTGGAGTAAACCCAATTTTAATTTCTCGCATTTCTTTCAAAGTTTAAGTACATGTTATGGAGGTATTCAAATGGAATGTAGGAATATAGCCCGGCCAAAATTACCTGCAAGTAGCAGCAACTCTTGGCAGTTTTATCAGTGGTACACTGGTTTGTTATTGATTTTGATCTAGTCTGGTGGTTAGCATGCTGGCTTTCAAATCTGGAAGTCCCGGGTTGGATGGAGGATGGGAATTTTTCTTTAGCCAGGACTATTCACATCCTCTCTACAGTCTGGAAGGATGAGTGAGAGTGTAAATGTGTGTGTGGTTTTAATGTTTACCTTTAAATAAAGGAAAAAAAAGTAAAACAAACCCAAAAATCCATGATAGTAAACGGGTGGACATCATTGCCAATGAGGAATTGTTCCAAAGGCAAAACTGTCAATACAGCCTTAGATGTTAAAGACAGCATATAATTGGAAAAAAAAAAAAAAAAATTGAGGATCTATATAAAAATTCTTGACTAACTATCCTCTGTAACTCTGAAAGTTTGTTAGTTGGTTTTTCTAACACTCTGTATGTGCCATTTTCCTTCTTTTCATATCTCCTTTTTTCTTTGACATTTCTGGAAGCAGTTTACATACTCAGTTTTATACCAATACACAAAGTTAGAGAACCTACATGAGAAGAAAATCATTACATCAAATTTATTTCATTCGGCTGATAAACGTAATGTAAACTAATGCTTTATTTTAAAACATTAGTAATTTAGTATCAAGATACAAATTTTCCCTCCTATATTTAACAAAAAGAAACAAAACAAAACTATTGTTACTAACCTCTGATCAACACAAAAATCATTGCCCTTCATTTCTAGGAGTGTATTAGAAGGTGCTTAAGATTTAGCTTCAAATACACACACTGACAAATTTTAAATTTTTATCCACAATCATGCATTTTGTAAATATATTGTATTTTATGAATTTATGCTGTAGTTAGTTGTCAAAGAAGGGAAATGTTCTATAAATATAAACATTTGATTGGCTTAAAATCAATCAAATATTAAAAATAAAATCCTGAGAACTGGTGTTTTATATCTATTTAGTGAACTAGATTTAAACATTTTCTAACAACTATTTACTGAAAACCTTTTTCATTTCACAGATGCACTGTGTTAAAAAGCATCTGAATTAGTAACGATTAGGTCTAATTCTAAATTGTACCTTGTCAGCTCATAAACTCATTACATGCCGCTTTTTAGTACTTTTACAGTATAACAATGTACGTTTTAAGTATTTTTAAATTTTTGCAACAGAGGATAAACAAGCAGCCCACTGCCAAATCAAAGATATCAACATCATGAAATACAGGCAAAGAATTTCTCAAAAGGATTGGAAACAGTATATGATGAATTAAAATAAACTTACATGGAGAACCAGTCGAATCTACAAAAATGCCTTTTATTAAAGTTCCATTTTTCTTTTTCAGTAATTTATTAGTGGCTTAGACATATTTTCTGTTATGGAGATTTAATTAAAATGGATGTAGTTTTGCACTATGAATATAGATTTCTCTTGGCTTTAAACATAAATGACACAAACAGTAGTAAACTTTACCTTTCTTTCAGATAAGTAAGCCATCCCTCTACTGATTTGCCAAGCAAATTTGAGAATATCATGTGGAGTGACATCTTGATTTGAAACCATTGGCTGTGTAGAGGTGCTGGGGCCAGGCAGGGTATCTTTAGTTCCCAAATTTCGAGCTTTTCGTAAGTAACACCTATAGGTAAAGAATTAATAGACTTAGAACTTACAACAATCACATACTTTACTATACAAACATCCAAACATGCATATGTTACTTAATATAGTCATTTTACTGGGCCTAGCTCTAATAACTGGGAGTAGCTAATAATTTATTTAAAATCTGAATCTGAATGGAAGAAAACAGTTAAATTTTAGCCCTTGTTTATTTGGTTTGTTGCTCCTCTTTTGTTTTCAATGCAAATTTAGACATTAATTTAATCATTTTGTATGCAATATTTGATGCCAATCCTAGGATATGTTTAAGTTTTACTCTCTCATCTAAGCACACATTGATTTGGAAGATAATAGTGAAGAAGAGTATTATACTTAATACCTAATATTTTGAGAAAGAATGGCACATTTGTATAAGTTGGAGCAAAAAACTAATATGGTATTAATATATAACTAAAAAGCTAAGCTGCATATAACAGATCAAAGAGAACTGTTAGGTAGGAAAATATTCATGCCAATTAAACTGCATTGGATTGTATAACAGTTTAGAACTATGCAACATTGAATAATTTGCAACAAACTAAAATTGAAACTACTTTTTAATATACGAGGTACGTCCAGAAAGTAAGTTCCGTTTGGTAATAAAATTAAATTGTGTACAGATACAGAAAAATTATTTATTGCACAAAGTTCTACAACTCTTAAACTACTTTTCCACATAACTGCCAAAATTTTGCAGGCATTTGTCATAGCGTGGCACAAGTTTTTGTATACCTTCTTCATAGAAGATTGCCGCCTGTGTCTTCAACCAGTTAGAAACATTTTCTTTCAGCTCTTCGTCATTGTTGAAGTGTTGACCGCCAAGGAAAGACTTGAGATGTAAGAACAGATGAAAGTCGCTAGGAGCGAGGTCAGGGCTGTACGGAGGATGGTCAAACACGTCCCAGCCAAATCCCTGTAGGAGGTTTTGCGTCACATTTGCAGTGTGTGGTCGTGCGTTGTCGTAAAGAAAAACAACACCTTTTGACAGCAATCCTCGGCGCTTATTCTGTATTGCGCGGCGCAATTTCCTAAGTGTCTCGCAATAAACATCTGCTTTGATTGTCTGACCACGCGGTAAGAAATCAATGAGTAAGATGCCTTTCCAGTCCCAGAACACTGTGCACATCATTTTTCGAGGTGTCAAGATTTGTTTCGGCTTAACCTTTGCTGGGGATGAAGAGTGCCTCCATTCCATTGATTGCCGCTTACTTTCAGGGGTGCCGTAAGAAACCCAAGTTTCATCTCCTGTGACTATCTGTGTCAGAAATTCTTCGCCGCCTTCATCATAACGGGTCAAAAACTGAAGTGCACTACCCATCCGATTTGTTTGTGTTGCTCAGTAAGAATCTTTGGTACCCAACGAGAGCAAAGTTTACGAAATTTCAGTTTTTCGGTAACAATTTCATGAATTAGTGATCGTGAGATTTGAGGAAATTCCATAGCGAGAGCACTAATTGTAAACTTGCGGTTTTCCTGGATCTTGTCATCAATCGCGTGAACCAGCTCTGTGTGCAGTTGCTCTAATCATTGAGCTACAATGACAGCATGCTAATGGGACATTGAATTCCCCAATTGACTCAAGTTGTTTCCCGGACAGACCACTAAGGCATCTCACTCGAGATTGCAATCTGAGCAGCGACCTGCTATCGCAAGTACTTCAGTGCTGGGTAAATGGGATTTTTTTTTAAGGTTTTACTTTTTATTATTGTTATATATAAATTAATTATACTTTTTATAGATGCCCCACCGACATGTCACAGTAGCTCAATGGTTAAAGCAGCTGCATGGAGAGCAGGAGAACTGTGTTCAAATCCCGGCTGTGGTGTTGTATTTTTCAGTTGACTCTATATTAAACACTTGCCAAGACCAGGCTAAGGTCTGTAAAAAGTATAATTATTTTATATATAACAATAATAAAAAATTTAAACTACTTACTTACAAATTAGTAAAGGGCCTAGAGAAGGCAATTAATTAATAGAATGTTCTTTTAGATGTACAAAAGCAGTTATAAATCTAAGTTTTTATTTGCCAATCTTTTATCAGTATAGATACTTAGTTTTGATTTCTCCCCATATCTCCATTATGCACAATAGTAGTTTGAATATTTTACATGTTTAGACATCCAGAATGTAAAACCATTTGTGCCAAATCAAAAAACTACATATCACATAACACTGTTGTAAAAATATAACAGAACTTAACAGTACACCTTGGCACATATATACCTAGTGTTCAATAATTTTGCAGCAACTAGATGGATTGAAATTTCTTAGAAAACTCCCCCCCTCTCTCACTCCCATTGTCTTTCTCTCTCTCTCTCTCTCTCTCTCTCTCTCTCTCTCTCTGTAGTCTTCATTTATTCTGGATAAAGCTGGAAAGACTGTGGGTTACAAGGTCAGATAGACTTAAAAGATACTCCAGCTTGTTAGCATCAGCTCAATGTTTCTATGAACATGATCATAAAAATGTCTTTGACTTTGAATTTTGTGCAATATAGCCTTTTTTATTGATAACAATGAAAGTTTGGAAAGTTTGTCTCTTCACTGAGCGTTCCATACACAACTCTTTATGTTTTTTAAACAGGAAAACGTACGTTCTACAGTAGATGTGCTCACTGGAATTGTAGTTATGAGGCAGCATAATTTATAAACTTCTGGAAATGCTTCTTCTCCTAACTTGGTGTCTTTCAAAAACTTTACAATCTCAGTCACTGTCCTGCTTGAAAAGTCTGACAATCTATAAGCAACCACTAATTCACTTCACAAATTTTCGAAATGAAACAAATTTTTATAAGCTGATGATGTAAACAAAATGTTGGGAAATCTAGTTTTGAAAGCTTCAAACCTTTTTGAATCAAGTACCTCAATAAATTTTAGTTCTTCTAAATCACAAAATCGGTTTTCCATTTTGCTATGTTGTCAATTATCTCATTGTAAAGATGCAAATATTTCATTCTGAGATTGTCCAATTCACCTTCCCAACGTTGCTTTCCAGCTTCATTCTCATTTGTGTTACTTTCTTTTAGTGTTGCATACATATTATCAAAATTGTTTTGAGATTCTTCAGTTAAAGAAATGGTCTGTTTCACTTTAGCAATGTAATAATTACCATCAAAAGTCTTTGTCTGGAGAATATTAATAATGTATTGGTGAGAGGAAAAATATGACTGAAATTTTCCAACAGAAAAGAAAAGGTAAAATCCTTCAATGATCCTAAATATCTTCTGGCACAAATAAAAGTGTCACCATCCCAGGAGTCTGGGTCATCAACAATTTGCTCAAAAATGATATCAGTTCTGTCTTATTTTCATGCACCGTGTTCACACTCCTAGAGTTGTAATTCCAAAGCATAATTGACACTGATGGAAACCTCTTCTTGACTTGTAATGCATTCAGTGCATTTACATGCTTTGTTGCCTGAGAAAAAATGAACAGAACCACTCAATGTCTTGAGAAATACTTTACATTCCTTTATGAATTGCACTGATTGCAATAAAACTAGGTTAAGTCGATGGTAATAACAGTGGACGAATAGCACAATGGAAAAACTTTTCTTCACTAGGCTCGCAACCCATTTAAATGACCAGAAAATGTTGCAGCCCTATCATATCCTTGAGCTATGAGCATGTTCTCAGACTCGTGGTCTGAAAGTCTCTTAAGGATTTTATGTACATGCTCACTTAATGCAGCTGTAGAGCAATTATTGTTGACATCTGAGCCTAAAAATTGCACTTGAATTTCACCCTCATTTACATAGCAAATGACATTGGAAAGCTGAGATTACTTTGCAACATCCATTGTTTTGTCCAGCATTAAAGCAACAAAAGGCGCACATTTTACTTCTTTGCTTATTATGTCTAGCATTAAGTCACTAATACTTTCAGTAATATCATTTTGAATTCAATTTGACATTCCTTTGAAAACTCTAGCGCTTTGTAAGTGTGTGTCTAATTTGATATCATACTTGGGACAGCACATGCAAGGATTGAATATAATTTCTCCGATTAAGAGATTCATTATGCAAGGTAGCTCTTGCTTTGCCAGTAGGCAAGTTACATTGATCAATCACTTCATTATTTCTCTGTTAGAGTCAACTTCGGCATTTTGCTTCAAAATATCTGACCTGCATTGTTCACTTAGTTGAAAGTTTATCCTTGTTTTACCAAAAGTTTTTAATTTCATTATTACAGATAAATGTGATTGCTTCTTCTCATGTCAAATCTTTGCTTTTGTGAAAATTACTGATATCAGAGAAACCTATACTATTCCATACTCCTCTGTCAGTTTCAAAAAGAATACAAGGCCAGCAAAATAATTTGTATTTTTCAATTTACATGCAGCTAGCCATTTTGAAGAATTGTAGTATTCAATTTTGAAATGACGTACATAGTTTTTCATTTATGTACTCAGAGAAATGTCCAGAGTAGGCCTATCCTTTACTGTAATGTCTTGCTTTTCCTGAAACCCCAAAGCTCCAAATGAAGTACCAGCCTTAACAAACAATCCAAAACGGAAAATTGTGACTGTTGGCAGGCATGATTGGTTACACTGCCAGATGATGATTCAGTTGCTGTGAGATGCAGAGGACTTGTATCTTGAACCAAGTCCCTTGCCATGTTCACTAAACAGCATAAAACACACAATATTGTTTTAATCTGTGTGAAACTTCACAGGCACACACACTTACCTCATAATACACAAAAATCATAGCCGTACTAACATATTCTTTCTAACAAGAATGGATTCACAGAATTTGTTTACTGCAAATGCATGTGGTACCTTTCACTATGAGGATCACATGAATTGCAGCTAGTTCTAGGTAAGCTGATTGGTTGTTACTGGCGGCAAACATACAGGCACTGAATGAATGAAAAACAGATTTATGTTGTCATTTATTCTAAAGTTAAAACATGAAATAAAATAAAGTTTATATATAAGTTGATGTTACTTAGGGGACTAGCCTAGTCCTACTAGTCCACTGACCACACTCCCCTGGTTAGGGCCATTGTAACTTAAATTGACACAACAAACTACAGATTATTAATGCATGGTTTACCTACATTACAACAGATGTTGAGAAAGACAACCTTGATTAGTGAACACATTCATTGAGATATCTCGATTCCAAGTGAGTTTTTCTTCAGTCAATAGAAAGCATGGTGGAACTTATAATTTGTTCAAGGAAAACCTTATACATTTGTCTGTATCACAAGATTATGCATAACTCTCCTGCTTAGAAATGAAACCTCTTTAAGATTGCAATGGAACTTTTTTCTGATACATTCTTGCTGAAGGGCTTTTCTCACATGTATCATTCATTAAAGTATGCTGCTGTAAGGTATACTCAACCAAAATGAACTGATCGCCAATAACATAACACAATTTTATTCTAAGTGAGCAGCAAACTTCTATGCTTCCATGCATCTGCCAGAGATGAACTAACCCATTTGCATCATATGACAAGCTGTACTTGCATAAGTTAGTAATGGTGTTTAAAACACATGATGAGCACAGTGGTTAGAAGAATAAACCTGGTGTAGGACAAACAGCAACTCATAAAAAACAAGTCTGGATAGACCCAAGCCAGATTCATTACTACTCAGTTAAAGCGAACAATATTTGAAAATCAGGTTTTGTGCATCAAACCAAAGTTGAAACTCAGTAACAGTTTGTACATCAGTCCACACAGTTGTCTAATTACTTAGTAGGTGGCCAAACCATAAGTGGTAACCTTGGTTCTATCTAATATGTGCCCATTACAAAACAATGTTGTTCAGTGTAAATATAATTAGTAGATAATCAAAAGTATTTTTTAAGCCTTTTCTTAGTACCTCTGCTTAAAATATGCTTTTGACTAGGTAATAATTTCATTAGTACTGAGTGTTGCACTATTTTCATTTCAAAGTTATTATTTACCTTGTTTGAAGTAATGTACAATATATATATTGGCAAGTATATTTCTTTCTTTATTATTACTTTCTCTACTGAGTACATAGTAGGTAGAAAAGGTATTGCATTCCACCCAAAAATTTGATACTGAGAATGCACTGGAAGTGCATGTTTCAAGGCACCTTGAATTCAGAAGAAGCATTTTTAAAAAAGGTCCATGTATGTGTGTCTGTGTCTATGAACAGCATAGCTCAAAAACGAAAATTGGATAAGTACTAAACTTGGTATTTAAGATCAGTATCTTCCAAAGATAGGACAAGAAGGTTTCCAAGAATATCCCTCCACCCAAAAATACCCTTTACATGGAACATTTTTTGATGTATTTTATTTTCTCAAAAATGGCTAGTGATTTTGGTTAAAATACCATATGATATTTACATGGCAATTTACAATTTACATGTGTATCTTGAATTTTCTGGGAATAAGTCCTCTTCATTTGGAAGGAATTTTATATAGTGTTGTATGACTAGTAAATGTTGAGCAATAGATGAAAATGTGCTACACAAAACATGTAGACCTCATTAAAATGCACAATTTATTTCAAGTAATGTATTTTGTGGCATCAGCCATTTCCCAGATATCTGTTAATAATGGTTCGAATTGTTCAATACTTTGTCATTCTTTTAAAGTCCTGCTGATCTTCAATTGTTTCTTGCGACTGCATGGAAAGAGTATGGAATTTTAAGGCCAGCATATAGACACAGTTCTTAAACATTTGACTATCGCTATTACCTTTATATCTAACAAAATGTATAATGTAGCTATTTCTGCAAAAGTTTATCTTGATTAAAATGAATTAGATAGCCTAATAAGCTTTTGTAAGAATAATTTTTATACCCACTAATAAATGATACAGGGTAGAGAAAGTCATGTGAGTGTAATATATGAGAATGCTTTTTTTCAAAAGTAATTTTCATTTTAAGTATAGATATTCCTTTGTGTTAGTAGATGCAATTTCGTTGTTTCTTGCTGCTTTAAGGCACAGTACCTACTTTATTTTGAAACTGCAATTTGTTTATCTTCAAATACTGGAAGTTGATGACAGACAGTGTTGTTGAAATCAATTAGGAGTAAAACCTGACTTGATTAATGACACAAAGCAACACTTATTTTTTAAATTTCCCGGAATATCTTTTGGAAGTTAGTTTGCTCCATTGTCTATGGATGGATCAGCTTTATCACCCAAGATCAGTTGATGTCTGGTTGACAATGCAGGAAATCCCTAAGAAAGATGTTCCAGAAATTTAAAAAGTGAGTGCTGTTTTGTGTCAATTAACTCAGTTTTTACTCTTAAGCAATTTGTTTGATTTCTTCACTTTAAAAGAGGTGATACCATTAGTTTGGTAATCATTTACCAGCCAAATTATTTAAAGAATAAATGATTAACTTTAAGACTACAAAGCTAAAACTGCGGCTTTCTTTTTAAAATAATTTACGCTTAACTCATACATCCTTCACAAACCAGCAACTGTACATTACTGTCTTTGCTGCAGGACCTAGTATGCTCCATGCTGAATGCTTCCATGTGATTTGAGACTGCACGTTTATGTTACTTCTCTTGGGCAAGTTTCTTGATAAATCTGGTAGTTCTAGCTAAATGTTGATGTGACTTCTTCTGACATTCTGTGATTGAAGGTTGAATTGTACATGCACTATGCAACACATTGCCACCCTGGCTGTATAAATCCATATAAACACGGGTACTTTACTGTGTAAATAGCAAAATTCAAAATCGAGCTTATATCCAAAATAAAATCCAAAACCTGCAGCCAATGCCGTAAACACAAATCCCTCAGAAGACTTTATATATTGGATAGCAAATAAGGGGTTAAAAGTTTTAAGTCCAAAAAAGAAAAAAAGAGCAGCTGTGCCCACTAACTGAATCAATTTTGTGCAAAGCAACTGAATATTAACATTATATTCCAGTTTTGTATTACTATAACTTTATGTTTACTTACCATGAAATTTTGTTCACAGATTAGTTGGGCCAAACCCAGGCATTTATCTACTACAAATATGAACCATGGTTTAGAGCACAATTAAAATAGCACATTTGACAGGGTTTCTTAATATTTAATTATTCAGTGCATATTCTGAAAGGAGCATATAATGATTGAAATAGCAGACATATACTCTTTTTGTTAATCTATATTAACTGGAAGTGTTCAAATTATCTCTATTAATTTTTAAGCAAAATGTACTTTTATCTATGTCTTAAGTTTAATGCTGTTAATGGAACTAATATAAGATTATGTAGCTTTTGCTACAAAACATTTTTATGTTTCATCTCCTCCATTAATATAAAATAATGGCTTAGTAATTATAAGGAAGGCTTAACATAAGGACTGAAGCTAAGTGTATCCCTTACCTGAGGCTGCCATATTCAGCAAATTCCATTATTAAAAGTATAGGCGCATTAGCTGGAAGTGAGCATGCACCCAGTGCCCGTATAATATTGGGATGTGAAAGTTCTTTCAGTAGGTTGAATTCTGATATTAAATCATGTAACCCCTGAGGACTTGAATGATTCTTCAAAGTCTTCACTGCGACAGTAATGAATCCTGGAAGAGAGAGATCATTAGAAAAATTTCACTCTTCACCATTGAAGTCTTTTGTTTTTTCTCTTAATTTCTTAAAACTGTGGCTTAATGGCACAATTTAAAGGTAGGTTAATTACAATAAATAGTTTATAAATCTGTATGCTAATTCCAAAATTTCTTCTGGAATCAAACATTGACAAAGGCTTCTGATATCAAAAGTAATAGAGCCTCTGTGTAAATGTAATATATTGGCCACAGGATAATGCAAGTCTTTCTTAATAAACTTTCCTATTCAATGAAACATTTATAAATTCTTTTGATAAGAATTAAATTTTACTATCAAAAAGTGTAAATGATAAAATATAATTTGATGCAGCATGAAAAACTTTTAATTGTTGCATAAAATAAAATTACAACAATGGTTAAGAAGCTTTTTATCCAATTGGAACTTATTAAAAATATCAGTGGACAAACATATTCTTCTACAAGGAAGGATAACTAGTCAGGATTTTTTAAAACATATATCAGTAATTCCTCAGGACTCCTCCAGAGGTCACTTAACCCATTTAAGTTGTATGACGAGCTGTACTCATATAAGTTGGTAATGGCATTTAAATGACATGATAACCACAGCTTATAAGTGTGTGCTGGCCTATAAAACTACATATATTTGCATTTTTAACTAACAGGTGGCCTTCAAAGGAACTCCATATCTCTTTAGAAGACTAACAAACAGAAATAATGATGTGGGTACTGTGAGAGCAAATAAAAAGCATATGTTGCATGATATACCTCATAATAAAGTGAAAGATTGCAAGTATGAATTTTGGTCTGCCCTGTGTGTGATGAAAGGATAATGAAGATGTTTATTTCCTCACAAGGAAACACAAAACTGCTGACATTACAGCAACAGGCAAGCTGAAAAGAAGGGAATGCCAAGCACCCAGAGAGGAGATAAGAAACCAAAGTGTGCACTTGAATACCAGAAGCAAATGGAAGATGTCAATTTCTGGTGACATCTTAATTTCCTACATTGAGACACACAACTGAACTTTAGAGGAACATTTTTTTCTATCTGCTAGACATGTGCATATTGAATTGATTCATTATGTTTCACTAGATGATTAAAGTAAGAAAAAGGCCAACTACATGGACTTTTGAACCAATGTCACCAATCTCATCCAAAGACAAGAAAGAAAGTGGGAAAAAGTTGTACAAAAATATATGTTATATGCTACAGTAGGGGAAAAATAGTGAAAGTGCCTCTCAACAGAAAAAGTGTTGTGTTGCCCTTCATTCGGAGAGGTGTCCTGAGATCACCACACCCAACAATCATATTAGGCTATCAAAATTTGTGACTCAATACTTCCAGTATCATGCATACAAAATTTCAGAAAAAATATTATATTGTTAATTACATATGAATCTTTTAAACTTACAACTCACTCATGCAGCTGTACAGGGATTTAAAATAGATTTTGGAGGTAGCTATGAGGGAATTTAAACAAGATGTCAATGGGTTAATTTGCAGAGCAAGAGAGAAAGAGGAAAGGAAAAATTTAGACTTCCTTAAATAACGGAGGTATTAAATCATGGCAGTTGTGTTATATTGTCCAAAATATTTCAATATGATGACTCCATTATATATAATACTAATTGCCAGTGAGAGAGGTCAGTTTTCGGAAATGTTAATATACTACCAGCCTTACTCCAAGATATAAGGAAGTATAGATAAATTGTGCTCATAGGTACATGAGCAGAGATTAATGTAACAAAGATAAGTATGAGTTCGTAGTACTTTGCCATATTGCATTGCTGCTTATTGGGTTGAAGCCTTCTAAATTTAGATGCATGGTCATTTTCCATGATAATGTTACATTCCACACTAGACATGGGGCGATTCATGAACGAATCGTTCATATGAACGACTACAAGGAAAGAATCGTGTCAGTCTTAGCATGAATCGTCGTTCAAAATGAATCGTAAGAATCGTGTCTGAATCGTGGTTCAAAATGAATCGTAAGAATAGTGCATGAATCGTCGTTCAAAAAGAATCGCAAGAATCGGCATGAATCGTCGTTCGAAAAGAATCGCAAGAATCGTGAGTAGTTAAGTCCCCTCTTTAAGCAGGTTGGATTAACGATAATCCTGCTGCTAGGTGGCGTTGGTGTCGCGTTAATCCGTCTTAATCCGCCTTAATGCGATGGATTAAGGTGGATTAGCGGGAAGTTCGAAAAATTGCCACTAGCGGAGAGGATTAAGGATAATCCGCTTGCTTAAAGAGGGGATATGAAATAAAGAAGTGAGGGTGAATGTATTGGCATGTGACTGATAAGCGAATGGATAAAAGAGGATGAGTGGAGAGGTGGAGGATATTGAAATGATTGTGTAAGGAGATATGAAAATGAACAGGAAATGAATGTGTCGGATTAAGAGGAACGGGGTTTAGCGAGGTGTTGTGCGTGCAGCGGACGGGATCTGAAAAAGCGAAAACATTGCGGATTAGGGATAAAAAGTAAGTATAACAGGAAGTGACGTGGTGTGTAGTGATTGGTGAAAATAAGACGAGATTATATTGGTGGATAGGAATGTAATGAATGGTGTGGATTGGTGGAAATAAGGCGCGTTGTGATTGGATGTTGGAATGGATTTAGGATGTGATAGAGGCTTAGAGAAGAGAAAAGAGTTAGCGGAGAATTTTTGAACTAAGATGGCGTTGGATTAAAGGGGGATGGATAAAATAGATATGGCAATGGTGACGGTTAAGGGTAAAGCTCACGCGCGCGGGCGGGTACGCGTACGCGTACGTGCGCGCGTGCGCGCGTGGAACAAAAATTAGAATTTTGGGGGGAAAGAGGTGTGGATTAGGAGGGGGTTATAATTTTTTTTGTGGGTTAGAGATGGGTATGTTGGTTTAGTTTGGAAAATGACGCAACGTTGTATAAGGGTTTGCTATAGGAAAATAAGGCTATAAGTGATTGTTAGAAATGTGTAGAGAAGGAGTTAAAAGCGGTAAGACATTCGAAGAAGTAAGCATGTGGCTGTGATGGTTGAATGTGTTAAAAATAATAGATAACGAGGCGTGTGGATTTGCGTCAAAACATGGCCGCATTTATTTTAATTCTTAAGAAAAATAACTTTGGAAGATGCAGTGAGATAAAGCGCTGGGTTTTTTAATTAGTGATTTAGTTGCGGGCACAGTCGAAAGCTGTGGTAGTGATAAGCGGCTTCAAAACAGAAAGGGGCGATAACGAGTTAGCTTAAGAGAAGGTGATGTGAAAAGGATATATTGTGGAGAGAAGATACTTTTATAGGTATATTACAATTTATATTAACTTTATGCACCATTCAACCATCACAGCCACATGTTTACTTCTTCGAATGTCTTACCGCTTTTAACTCCTTCTCTACACATTTCTAACAATCACTTATAGGCTTATTTTCCTATAGCAAACCCTTATACAACGTTGCGTCATTTCCCAAACTAAACCAACATACCCATCTCTAACCCACAAAAAAAATTATAACCCCCTCCTTATCCACACCTCTTTCCCCCCAAAATTCTAATTTTTGTTCCGCGCGCGTGAGCTTTACCCTTAACCGTCACCATTGCCATATCTATTTTATCCATCCCCCTTTAATCCAACGCCATCTTAGTTCAAAAATTCTCCGCTAACTCTTTTCTCTTCCCTAAGCCTCTATCACATCCTAAATCCATTCCAACATCCAATCACAACGCGCCTTATCTCCACCAATCCACACCATTCATTACATTCCTATCCACCAATATAATCTCGTCTTATTTTCACCAATCACTACACGCCACGTCACTTCCTGTTATAATTACTTTTTATCCCTAATTCGCAATGTTTTCGCTTTTTCAGATCCCGTCCGCTATACGCACACCTCGCTAAACCCCGTTCCTCTTAATCCGACACATTCATTTCCTGTTCATTTTCATATCTCCTTACACAATCATTTCAATATCCTCCACCTCTCCACTTATCCTCTTTTATCCATTAGCTTATCAGTCACATGCCAATACATTCACCCTCACTTCTTTATCTCATATCCCCTCTTTAAGCAAGCGGATTATCCTTAATCCTCACCGCTAGTGGCAATTTTTTGAACTTCCCGTTAATCCACCTTAATCCACCGCATCAAGCCGGATTAAGACGGATTAACGCGACACCAACGCCACCTAGCGGCAGGATTATCGTTAATCCAATCTGCTTAAAGAGGGGATTTAACTACTATCGTGCATGAATCGTCGTTCAAAAAGAATCGCAAGAATTGTGCATGAATCGTCGTTCAAAAAGAATCGTGATCAGGACATTCTCTATTCATTCTCGCTTCCAGCAATCCAGCAATCCAGCAATCGAGAACAGGTCGCCCAGGTTCACCTGGGCGGAATGTGATCGCCACAGTACCTAGCCGCGTATGCGGCTTTACCTGTGCGATAAAGAAGGTTAAAAGAATATACACAAGCTTTTGATTTTTGTCAATCTGTCATGGGCGGGGTTTAGCTTTATGCGCTACCATTGGCTGGGTCTCGGTGTTCCCTCATGGGCGGACTGGCGACCATGTGGTGACCAAGCCCATTGCTGCTTAACTTGGGCGACCGCTTGTGTAGTCGTCAAGTTAAGCAGCCCGGCATGGCAGCAAAGCAAGATGGGAATACTAGGTAATGGGATAGGGGTATTCAAGTTGGCTGCATGGCGGGTCGCTGCTAGATGGTCACTCATCCACCCAGCGACCGAGCCCAATGCTGCTTAACTTGGGGAAGTTTGTGGAATGATAGAAGTAATTTTCAGTACTTTACTGAGAGATCTGATACACAGTATTGCATGATTACAGTATAGTAAGTATTATAATATACAATACCAGAATATATGCAAAATGGAAGAAAAATAGGTAATTTTTGAATTCTTGGTTTGAATAACTTTTAAAATTACATAATTTAAAAGCATTAATTTGTATACTATAATCTACAATAAAAGTATAAGAAAATGTATCGATATAACTAAGCCATTCTAAGTACCTCGAATATGCTGATGTAAAATTTATGTAAAAAATTATTATTCTCTGCATACCGGGTTTATAACTTTTCACGTATTTATAAAAATTATATAGCTTATTTTCGCGTGCAACTTGGGTAGTAGTGACGAATAATAATAATAATAATAATAATAATAATAATAATAATAATAATAATAATAATAATAATAATAATATAAAAAAATTGGACAAAAGTAAAATTCAGACAGCAGAAATGAGATTTTTACGAAGAACGTGAGAATGCACTAGATTAGACCTAATAAGAAATGAAACGATAAAATTAGAGAACTGAATATTTATAAATTATATCATAAAATTGAAGAAAACTAACTTAATTGGAAAGCAACATGAACTACATGACTGAAGAAAGAATACCACTATTAATTAATAAATACAAACCGTAGGGAAAAAGACACATCGGATACCCCAGAAAAAGAGAGGAGTAAAGTAAAGAATCGAATGGAATGCCTAATCACCGAAATGAAGAATATAATAATAATAATAATAATAATAATAATAATAATAATAATATCTTCATAATTACTTTGCATAATACCTTATGTTATCGTAACTTAAGTGGAATCACACAGGTTGATTTTTATGACAAATTCAGGAAACTCCAAGTGTACCTATTACCCAAAATAACGCGGAAAGCGCTTTTACATACATTGTCTTTTATATGCCAAAGAAAAAAATTATAGCCCCCATCGTAACAAAAAAGTCCTGATTGCGTATTTTGGCTGCAAACTGCTAAGTACAATAAGAATCGTGCAGTAGGGTAGACCAGCAGACAAAGTGACGATTCATGAACGAATCGTGCGCTAGGAGAGACAGGTAGCAACTAGCAAGAGGACGATTCATGAATTGTGAACGAAGCGTATGAATCGATTCATGAACCGTGAACGAATTGCATCAATCGATTGTTGCAAAAGAATCGCTCGACCCAACTCTATCCCACACTGCAGATCCTGTCAGGGTCCTTTTAAGGTGATGGGGTGAAAAGTCTTAAAGCCCTGGATGTGTGAGAGACCTAGGGGACAATTTTAAGGACATTAGCTGATTGTTACATATCTTTGGGCTGATTTTATACATAATAAATGAGGTATTGATTTTCTATTTATGTACATTTGGCTGCCTCTTGCCATTAACTTCTGTAGCAAGAACCATACATGTTAATATGAGGGTAACCCAGGAAGTATTGACCATTTGAGATTAATGTGTTCAGAAAAATAATTTTACTAAAAAGAACATTTCGTTTAACAATTGAAGCTTACTCTATTTTTCTGCATAATCGCTTCTGTTATTTAACCTGGCAGTGGTATGCTGCAGAATGGTACACCCCACATCATATATTTGTAATAATTACTATAAAATGGAACCACTCTACACTCTGTAGTTCCAGGTGGCTGCGGCCAGATGTCATAAGAATGCAGTGAACAATGATTCATTACTTTGTGCTTAGTTCAGTCATCATGAAACACAGCCAATAGCATGTTGGAACTCGCTGAGATTTGTGACACCCTGCCACACCACTCTCGTTATGACATTATTGAAAGTCAAGGTAAGTATTTTTTTTGTATAATATGTATTTCACTGTGCAATATCCATCAACATTCCTTCACTGTTATGAAATACACTTGTACAAATTATGGCATTTATCTATGTATGGAGCACATTGTTGTAAGATGTGATGGTTGCACTAAGGAAGAAGAAGAAGAAATTTATTGTAATTAAGACTTTGGTTTTCTATATGAAGACATATTCAATGTGCAATAAGAAATTAAATGTTTAGCAAGAAATTATGTTTATGATATCTTTTTCATACCATAGTTTGTTTAATATTTAAAATTCATAAAATAGCATTTATTCAACTACCTTTTTATTTTATTGGAATGCATAAATAACATTTATAAACACAAATCTATGTTTGTCACATGTAAGAGTAAAAGCTCTGTGTACTGTCAATAAGAAAATTAGCATTTAGGAACAATAGTCAATTTGTTGTACTGTTTAAACTATTACTATGATTATTTATCCAGAATTTTTCAACAAACACATATCTGTAACAAATGCATAAATACTACATATATTGTATTATTAAAAGCAGTGATAATACAGAAAAACTGAGTGGGGTACTACTGATGTTAGAGTTCTAGGCCATATCCTGCCAGGTTAAATATCCACAGTGTTACTAATTGAAACTACCTCTTGTAAATATTTATGATGATTAACAATAAGTTGTTGGAAAGAAAGCTTCTGTGCGAATAATTTGAAGGACAGTTATGAATAATAATAATAATAACAATAATAATAGAATAGCGCACAAATGTGTATAGACTATTCTTTGCTGTATTTTATTAATGTTTTTACTATTTTAGCACACGTACTAAAATGGTAGCGGTTGTACTGTCTGCTTCACAGCATGCCACACAATCTATGGAGGGTTCATGAAAACTTTTTCAAGTGCCTAACTGTGGTGGAGTCTCTGAACTGCCAGTTTATTCAGTGGGCTCCTCATGTCATTGTCCGGTCATGACCTCTGTTGAGTAGAAGTCAAGATTGATTTCTTCTCTTTTCCTTTGTCTCATTCAGAGGAATTCGGTTTCCTGTTTGATAGAAAAGCAGCTGCAGTCTTAATTGTTCTATGGAAAGAGACTCCCATGCCAGTATGTAGACCATTCTTGTGAGATGGTTCCAAATTAGTTCCAGTCCATAAGTAATTATTGGGACGACTTTTGCTTGGAAGAGGAATATTGGGTGGAATGCATAAAATCCAAGCTTTGTCTTGAAGATTAGTCTTTAAGTTAAAGCGAAATCTTTAAGATTACTCTACAAGATTAAGCTTTGGCTTGTTCAACTCATGCATAAAAAGAATCTTAATCTAGCAAGCTTACGCTAGACGTTTTTCCAGCAAACGCTTGAATTACGTTGCGCGCGCAGCTGTCGTCTGCCAAATGCGGCTCATAACTGTTGTCTCATGTGACGAGTACAGAAGTGTTTTGCGAATACGGTACCTAACCTATATCGAAGTTATATGCGTAATGGTAGACGAAGTGAATATTCAGAATACCTTTCTAGCAATTCTTAAGCAGTTTCCAATACTGTTGAATAAATCGCAAATCCCGAGCATCAAAGAAGAGAAAGTGAACGCTTTGCAAACCACCTGCATCAAACTGGAAGAAATTTTAGGCAGAAAATTCACTCCACAGCAGGTGCAGAAAAAGATTCAGACTATGAAGACTGAATTAAAAAGAAAAACTGACCGTAAGGCCACGGGAAATCAGAAAATAAGGTTAAAAAGGTGGGAAGAAGAATTTCTGCAGCTGCTTGATGGCGAAAGCAACCCAACCATTGGTAGGATTCCAGGTAAGAATGCAAATCGATCTCAGGAGCCAATTATTTAGAAGTTTCTGTGTAATTTTTTTTTTGCTTTGGTTTATAGTATCAAATGCAATTTAAAACGTATTCTGTAATGTGATACATGTTATACGTAACTGCTATAAAATATAAATATATCGGAAAATTACAGCGAATGATAAAGTACGTAACAATATGATACTACTTTGGCAAAAAAGGACAGTTTCAAATTCTTTTTTTGCTTCATTATGAATTTTATCAGGTTATTCAAGACAGTTTTCAAACACATGACTTTCCTGTAAACAACACTAAAATTGCTTATTTTAGTTGCCTTTATTTCTGGTTAACAACTGGACGTTGCTGAGTTTACCATTTATATAAGTTTTATTGGAAAATCTTTCTTTTCTATTGTGGCTCCTCTAGTTCGAAGAGTTCCAAAATGTAACTGTCTATAGCTCTTGTTTGATGGAGCTAGTTTTACTAGTTTATAACTAATTTCTCTCAAGAAATTTCTCATTTTCATTGAGATTTGAAGTTATTATGAGCAAAAGTAATCTCAGCATTTATACGTAAGATGTTAATTATGGAAAGAACAATGACAATTGACATCATCTGTATCCCTCTGCTACTGAAGAAATTTCACTTTTAGGCTCACCTCTGAATAATCTAATGAAGGTTACATTACTAATAACTAAGCCCCGGATTCTTAGGTTCTGACCTATTTTATTCCTGACCTCCTACACTCCAAACTTCGGTTTATATTAATGTTTTAGTTACCAACGAGTAATATACTTCAATTTTATAGAGCCTAAATTGACCTAATTTTACGTTAGGACCTAATAAAACCTATTTTTCGTGATAGAACCTAAAACTGCCTAATTCGGTTATTTAAGCAAATAACAGTAGACTTATGAATATAAAAGTATTTTTAAAACGAAGGGAGACCGAATAAGGAAACTATTAAATAATTAGATTGTGAAATCTTGCGCATTACCTTACAATAATAAACTTTAATTAAACCGTCCGCCACAATAATAAAGTAATTAAAACGTTCGCCGCCTTCAGTTATCATTTTCTAGCTATAGTCGAAAGAGGTGGTCAGTGGCACGCGGCATTTCTGAAACGTGAGATGTTTACATGCCGTAATAATAGGTGAAAACTAGAGGCAAACATTTTAATAGCGCTGTTGAGTAGTATGCATTATTGCTTCTTCCGTTATAGGGAGCTTCTAACACGATATTTTTGAATTTGGTACTTTCAAATACATACTAAAGTTAGTTAATTTAACTTTTTACAATTTAAAGTTAGTGTTTTAAACAAAGTGCCCAGTGATTTGCATGAATATATATATATATATATATATATATATATATATATATGCCAAGGATCTTATAAATTCCTAAATTCAACATATAAGATCCTATAAAATCCTATTACACTGATACATAGAACCCAATTTTAACTTTTTAGAACCTAAAAATCCGGGGCTTACTAATAACATGGGGATCAGCTTAATCTGTAAACACGACCTTGTAGCACTGGCAGCAGAGCAGTCAGCAATAATTAGGCCACAGCTGAACGACAATGTATTTCCATGAAAGTAATGTAATACCTTACAGCGTCATCAAATCCAAACAGTATAATATATCACTAACTAAATAAACTAGTTGTCCTTTTGACTCCCTTACGGGTAGTTTATTTGGTTTTCTGTTTACTGTTTAGGTGGATGTGCTGTGGGTGGGGAAGGTTTGGAAGAACAGCTACCAAATGATGCAATGGAGCAAGTTGAAGTTGAATCTGGATCTACAACTAATGAGAGCATTGCCCTAAATCCCAATAAGAACGCTAATGAAAAGGGTACGCAATCAAATAAATCTAAATTACCTGAGACCCCTGAAACAAAACACCTGACTGCGCATGAACTGCAAAGATTGGTACTCTTAGAACAATTAAAACTGATACGCATGCAGCAGGAGGAGATATTAAACAAACAGAGCGTGCTTCCAGTAATAGAAGTACAGGGATCAAATTTTATTCAGAACCTTGATACGGTAATTTGTATCACAAATTACTTTAATGTAAATAAGGATTGTAATATGAATATGTATTTTTATGTGACATTGATTTTAGAGGTTTATTAATTGTAAATATTATTGGTAAATAATAATATACGGCTCTACTGAAACTGTTAACAATAACGCAATAATGCAGCAAGGGGTGAGTTGTTTATCGTTACCGAGAACCAGGAAGTTACGTAATGTTTCGCGCCTTTTCGGTAAAAGCTTCTAGAATTTTCCCTAAAAGTAATATGTATTAGTGGTTTTCATTGGATAGTTAAATAGACGCTAATGTTGGCGCGTTTTATTAGCCAATGGCAGTTCATTTATAATCTTTAGGCGTATCTTGAGGCAAGCCTATAAATAGTGTAGATTCAAGAGAGCGTTCCCCAGTGTGCAACAAGATTCTCAACACATAACACGTCAGCCCCCAGTTCAACGGAATTCTCAGTACACTACATATTGTCAGTCAGTCCTTCATTTCGTCAAGTTACGCGCAGCAGAAGTACGAGAAATCTTATAAAGTATTATACAGTTAAATACACAAAGTTGAAGTATGCGAGTTAAAAGTGATAAGAAGTTATTACAAACAGTTTCAGTATGGCGAGTATCCAAATAAATATGTGAAAGTGTTCGTGAACGTGTTCTGCAATAAAGATTATAAAACCAATTTCTTCGTCAGTATAATTTCTAGACAAAAGATTCCTTTCCGCTTCACACCCTGCAAGAGTTAAATGTCTACCTAAATAGCTAGCCGGAGGACAATATACATAACCTTAAATTCTTTTAGAAACTAATTCATACAAATTGCTACGACAGAGGGAACTACGGACCAGACCAACGAATGACGTCACACAAGATGGCAACACACGTGATGTAAACAACATTACGTGAGAAACATTATCCACAACGTGGTGCTATAAACACATATACAATTTGTTACACTCGCATATTGGCTCGCATACGTGGGGCAGTTAAAGTTATGTAAACAAACATTTATTTGCAACACACAACATTTGTAACATTAATACCACTCCAACCTGTAACTATATCCGATAAGCATGTTAAACACTCCAGATGGTATGTATTTATTTATATTTCACTCAGAGCTGCATAACCATTTGCATTTGTATGTATAAAGTTTAAGATTGCCATCAATTGTCCTCATTGAACCTATAAAATGACTTGTACACACATTCTCTGCACTGTCGCTTCGCTTGATACACTTTTCTTTGACGGATATTCATGAACTGTGCCATTTTGTGTGATAAAACAACTCTTAAGACTTCTCTTGTATAAATCAAGTCACCTACTGAGGTAGCTTGTAAAAAGTCAAGATTAATCTAGAAGAAGTGAAGCTTTCGCTTGTTTTATGCATCGAATTTGCACTTAAAGTCAAGTCGTTGCTGGAAAATTCAAGCTAAAGCTAGGCAGCTAGCTGGCTCCAAAGCAAATGCTAGACTTAAGTCAAGTCGAAGCTGTTTTATGCATCAAAAGCCAAGATTACACTTGAAAATTAGCAAGGTAAAGCTTATGCTTGACTTTATGCATTCCACCCATTGCTGTGTTTAGAGACAGTTTTATAGGGTCATTTATATCCTAAATACTCCTGATGGTTGCTGATGTCCTTTCCCTTATGTAGCTCTTGAATGAATCTGCTGTTGGCTGTAGTGTGATGCCTAGGTATTTAAAGGAGCTCACCAATCTCAACTCTTCTCATTTGTATTTTATTCTGTCACCTGCCAGAATTCTTCCTCTCTTTCTGAAGACCATTAGTACTGTTTTATCCATATTCCTTTTAAGTTTGTTATCTTTGGCATATTTTTCTATTGCCCATAGTTGCTTGGCGTTCTTATTTATTTGTTGTTGGAGTCTATAACTAGGTCATCAGTGTATAAGTATATTTTGGTTGAATTGTGAGTTATTTTCACGATGTTTGCTGTGAAAATGTTAAACAGAAGTAGATTGATAAGGTCTCCTTGTAGTACTCCATTGTATTGCTTAATAGGATCTGAAGTTGTTTTGCCGTCTTGGATTCTTGCTTTGTTGTAGGCCAGAATGCTGTTTATTGTTACAGTCAATGGGTTATCTTGTGCGATCATGTTTTCCAATTTTATTATCAGTATTGATCTATTCAATAAGTCGAAAGCCATTGTAAAGTTGATGTATATAGCATAGAACTTCCCTTTTGGTAATCCTATTGCGTCTTGTATGTTGTCTATCGGGTTCTTAATGGCAAAAGGGTTTCTCTTCCTTTCATGAAGCTGAACTGCTGCTCCAGAATATGACCCAAGTTTGGATGCTCAGTTTTTCAGTAAGGATTTTGGAGAAAACTGTATGTACTCGTATGTTGTTTACTAGGACAATGCCTCTGTATGAACTTGGGTCTTCATGATCCCCTTTTCCTTTATATAAAGCTTTAATGATTGATTCTCTCCAACTTTGTGGAATAATTCCTTTTGTGAAGCAGATATTGAACAGTGAAGCCCTTATAGGTAACAGAATTTCTGATGTGTGTTTTAAATTTTCATTGCACACTCTATCAGGGCCTGCTGCGTTCCTATTCTTGGTGTTTTGTATCGCTCGTTCTATTTCACTTCTTAGTATGTGGGATGAATCTGGGGTTCTTTATTTTTCTTAGATTTAGGGCCATTTCCAAGTTTTCCTTATTTAATGTTTTGGAGAAGTGTTTTTC
The DNA here is from genome assembly GCA_030765065.1 of Deroplatys truncata. Lineage (NCBI taxonomy): Eukaryota > Metazoa > Arthropoda > Insecta > Mantodea > Mantidae > Deroplatys > Deroplatys truncata. The sequence continues at coordinate 170,689,648 of CM060990.1, forward strand.
CCAGGCAATTATTGTGAGTTCTACAGTGGGGTGTATTGGTCATTAATTATCAAAATTAAGATAATGGACAAAGAAAGTTTTGTAATGCTACACATCAGATTTTTGTAAAATTGAGTGTCTTAAATCTATTAGTTGACAAGTGCCATATTAACATTAGTGAGCTTCATTGGGACTAATCCCCCCAAAAGAAAAGTCACAGCAGATGTCTCTTCAAAATATAATTTTATTATACTGAATAATGTCAAAGAAGATGTTTAACAGCACTTTGCTTTCCTATAACTCCAAATGAAAAACTGCTGTAATATACAACTCGTGTAGCACAACAAAAATAAAGAGGGCTTTGTTCAACAAAATCTATCACAACTGTATCCCCTTTGGTGCAGATGGCAGCTGCAGAATATTAAAAGCATTGAAGATACACAACAGTGTAGCATTTTTATTGTTATCCCCATTCTTTCCTGTTTCAAATATTTGTTCGAATGGTCTTTTCTATAGAGATATTACCAAGCAAGTTTGTGTTTTAGGAGTTATCAGAAAATACTCTTGATGAGTGAGAGATGTGTGCTGTATGCAGACCATAGAACCACTGTAGGTTATGGGTAATATTCTTGTCTTCCAATTTCAGAACCTGGGTTAAGTTCTTAGCAAGAAAAGGTTAACTGGTTGGTATTCCTTTAGGCATTTTCCCATCACCTTTAAAATGCAAATCCTGATTTCATTCCTTCTAAACATTTCTTACTAAGAAATCAACTATTTGCTTGATTTGTGGTTCCTGATACTCATTATTCCATTTTGCTTTGATGACCTACATGACTAAAATTTCTTTTTTCATACCTCATGCTTCTTTTAGTTAAAATTTATAGTCTATGATTTAAGTTGTAAAATGAAATGCTGATGTTTGTCTGCATTTTATAATTAAACATGAATTACTATGTACGAGGGTAAACCAAGGAAGTAATAGCCATGTGTGTATTCCCGTTGCACAGATCGCTGTCATACTTATATCCAAGGTCAAATGGTTTCCTCAACATCTTTTCTTAGTTTTGTGTTAGTGCCAGTTGAAATAAGTAGTTATTGTGCATTCTGTCATTGTTCAAAATGAACTGTGCAATACCAAGTCCCACTGACTGTGAGGTGAGAGATATTGGAGTGCTCGAAAGTTGAAACCTGCAGAAATTTACCATCAACTAAAGGAAATATATGGTGACACAATAATGAATGAAAGAATTGTGAGAAAGTGGTGTGAAATTCTAACTGGACATCCGTCATTAATCACATATGATTTGAAGAATCAAGTGAACAATAAAATTGTGCAAGATAAATGTGTAACCCCAGATGTGTTACAGATTTCTTTCCCAATATTTATCATTCTTTGCTTAATGAAATTGTGTCCAAACATCTTGGGGTAATGTACTGACAGTAGCCGACTACAACATGGTAATTCTAAAGCTCGTGAACATATGAGGTGCATCCAGAAAGTAAGCTCCCCTATTTTTTTAAAACAAAGAAAACATAGTTACACGAAAAACTTTATTGGCAATAGGTGCAGCAATGTTTGAGCTATTTTTCGACATAGTCACCACAAGAATTGAGACACTTGTCATATTGTGGAATCAACTTCTGTATTCCTGTATCGTAGAGGTCTACCGCCTGTGAATGGAACAATCGTGTGACAGTTGTCTTCAGCTCTTTGCCATTGCCAAAACATTGACCAGAGAACAGGAATTTCTTGGGGTGCAAGAAAAGATAGAAATGGCTGAGAGCAAGATCAGGATTGTATGGTGGATGATCAAAAACCTCCCAGCCGAACCCCTGCAGAACAGTTGCTGTGCGCCGAGCCGTATGTGGATGAGCATCGTCATGGAGCAGCACAACACCTGCAACAAGCTTTCCACGCCTCTTGTTTTGATTGGCACGTCGCAATTTCCGCAGTGTATCACAGTATTCGTCAGCATTCACTGTTTCACCTCTGGGCAGGAAGTCACTGAGCAGAATGCTCTTCCTGTCCCAGAGCACCGTGCACATCACTTTCTGACCGACACAGTCTGTTTGAATTTCGTATTAACCGGAGATCCACTTAGACGCCAATGCATTGACTGCTGCTTGGTTTCCGCGGTAAAGTGCGAAATCCACGTCCCATCGCTCGTGACGATCCTGTCGAGGAACTCGTCGCCGTCATCATGATACCGCTGCAGAAATGTCAGTGCTGCTCCTAAGCGTTTCGTTTTGTGCTCGGGTGTCTGGTTTTTCGGCACCCACCTGGCACATAATTTCCTGAACAGCAGGTGCTTAGTGACAATTTCATGCAACAAGAATCGCGATATCTACGGAAAATGGCTGCCGAGCTTCGTAATCGTGAAGCGACGGTTCTCCACGATGCGCTGTCGTACCAGCTCAAGAAGGATATCGCTGATGAGGGACGGTCGCCCGCTGCGCTCTTCATCATGGACACTTTGACGATTTTCGGAAAACTGCCTACACCAGCGGCGCACCATCTGTTTGCTCATGATGTTCGTCTCGTAGACCTGACAGAGCTGACGAAGAATTTCGATCGGCGCTATGTTTTGCGCAGTAAGGAACTTTATCACTGATCGAACCTCGCAGGCGAATAAGATCCGCCATTTCGGGCCACTGCTGCCGCGCTACTGGCACCAGGCGGCACCTGTCCGGCCGGCATATGATAGATACGTCATAGATCTGTTACGCATGCACAATTTTCCCGGCGAAATACATTTATTTTAAAGAAAACAAAGCGGGAAACCTTACTTTCTGGATGCGCCTCATATATAACAAATGCTCAAATCAAAATGATTACAGCCATTTTAAACGCTTTAAAGATTGTTTGGTGTGCAGGACTTGCACGAAAACCTTTGGTTCCTCCTTAAATTATGCCTGATTTAAATACAAAGCTTGATATTAATTCAACTTAGTTTCGGAATTATGCTCTCCCTCCCTCTTTCTCTTTCATACGTGCACACATGTACGCACACACCTGGATTCAAGGGGATTCAAAAAGTATGTTTCTGAAATGTTTATATCACACTTTTAGGTAGAGTGCAATTCTTCTTCTTCTTCTATCTTAAGTTTGCGGTAGACAAAGCAATATTGTAAAGAATTATAATCTTGTATATTTATACTGTGACTCATTATTGTTATTGTTACTGTGAATTGTACCCGTATGGTCATGATAATATTTAAATTGTTAAAGTGACCTAACATTTAAAAATAGTACCTAAGATTTTTAGCTGGAACAACCAAAAATAATTACTTATTTAACAGGTTTAAAGAAGGCTCTTTTTCAAAAGATATGAAGGCCACAGGGAAAAAACATGAGGATCTATAAAAGGTAATTCTGAGAAAAACAAAAATTTAATTTTGAAGTCTCGTAGCCGCTAATAAACTGCAGTCAAACTTGAAAATGTGTTCATAGTACATTGCATTATTGTAAACTGTACTCACTGTTACTGTTAGAAACAATTTATGTTTATTATGGTACAAAAATGTTGCAAATGTTGCAACTTTAAGAAACAAGATGAGCATCCATTAGGAAACACTAACATAACACACTAAAAATCATAGTTTAAAGAAGTTCGGAAACCAATATTCATTGTCACCAGTAGAGAAATGTGTTGTAAGTCTGCTTATGTACTGTAATTCAACACCAATTCAATAATGTGATAGATTCACAGAGACGTGTTGTGCTTCTTGAGAGCAAAATTTCTTCAAATGTTGCAGATCATCACATTTAGCTTTACTGATAGGCAAAAGGCTATCATATGCCATAGGAAGAAGCTGGAATTCTCCTGAAAGCAATGTAGGCATTTTCCTTTTTGGTGCATTGACTACACTTTCAATTCCTGGTCCGAAGTACTTGTCCCTGTGTATTATCATTTGGGGATGTCAGTCTTCTATGAAGAGTTCTCTTAAATGTCTAGTAGCAAAGGGGCATTTACTGACATACAGCAGAGATGAAAAACATGTCCAAGGTTTGAAAACAACTTGACTGTCACATGGTATTACTTGAAAAGGATCTGGCTTCACCCTGGCATTTTGCACAACCGTATTTCATCCATTAGATAGTTCCACTATTGTCTTTTGGTTTATTAGACTCATATTCTGTTAGCATTCCAGATATGAGTATCTCCTGATTGGGAAACACAACAGTAACTTTTTTCAGTCTTTTTATAGTGTGAACAATATATTGAAGCATCCTGAAAACTGTGTAATTTTTGTTTTGCCCTCGGCAGGAATCACAAAAGAATACTCAGTTCTTCAACCTCAAGATCCAAATGATTTATAATGAAGTCCCAAAGCAATGATGAAACTTCATTTGCTCCTTTCTTTCCTACAATTTCTGTATAAATCCAGAACATAGAATGAGAGTTTGACAATGTATGGACGTTAAAAAGAAAGGACAGTTACCTCAACAGTAAACATCATTGGTCATGATATTTGGATTATGAAGGTTTTTTCTGAAAGTCCATTACAATAGCCTCTTTCAGTTCCCTTTTCTGTATTTCCAACCGTGTATGTTTCTTACATTTGTAGAATGTATCTGCATTTTGTAACTGAGAATCCTTCCTTAGCTTCAACTTTGTCAATTCTGAATGCAGCTTAATGCATTTATCCTTGTCAAAGTTAATTTCCTTACCTATCTCTTCAATCTGCATCTCCACTTTTTGTATTAGGTAACTTTAAGTTCATCACAGAAACTGCACACGTCTGACCTCGGATAACCGAAGCTAATGTTAAAATCTTTATTGAATATAACTCTGTACATTTCATAGGAAACAATTTGTTTGAATATTGTTTAAAATACATGGTGTGCTTGGTTTTTATATTTAGTACACCTAGTTAATATAGTTTTTGTGATCTTTTAAGACTGCAGTGTGAATATCTTCTTTTGAAGAAGCTTATTTGATCATGTATGTATTTACGTGTATCTTGTGAAAGTTTATTAGGTGTGGACTGGGGTTTTCCACACCCATCTGAGGGGATTGTGCCTGTGGTCTTCAAACCTCTTTGTATTGTCTGTACCCTTTTTGCGGTTATACCGTGCAATTATATAAATCTCTTATAACATACAGGTATTTCTACTAGAGCATTGCCTCTTAAGACTCTCACCTTATAAATGTGTAAGAATACGAATGAAGAATAGCTTGATCTTCACTCTTCCTGGTTGTATGACGAGCCACCGGTGTACACAATATTAGACCTCCCAAATAGTTTGACTGGTCATCATGAGACTGAAGCTTGTTGAAATTGGAAACATTCTGATGTCTTTTGCTCTCACTAATGTTTTTAAAACACTGTTGTTTAGAACAATGGCAATCAGGTCCTGTTTGATGACTTGTTAACCTCAACTTTTCAGTAGTATCCTTCATTCGCCCATGTGACTTCTCTTCCTTATTAGTTTAGTCGTCCTCCGTGGATTAGTGGTACCGTGCTAGCTACCCGAGGTCGCGGGTTCAAACCCGGCGGAGGGCGATGGATTTTTTCGGGCGTAAAAATCCTTAGCATGGCTTCCTTCGGAAGGGAAGTAAAGACGGTGGTCGTAGATTTACGGCACGTAAAAGAACCTCAAGCCTGATAAGAGGCCTCTGAGCAAAATTTCCGGTCTTTCACGCCCAATATAGAATGGGACGCTAAGAACCATAGTAGTTAAAGAGCGTCCATAAATAAAACTCAATTTCAATTTTCCTTATTAGTTTTGAAATTGCCAATATTTCAGATCCATCCATTGTGTACAGATTAGTATTATTAATATTTTAAATAATAACAGTACAATAAGAGAATAAAGTTTTAATAAGAAAGCCACACCTGCTTAGAGCAATGAGTAAACAAAGTGGTACCAACATTACATAAAAGAAGTATTATTCACTATAATATGAAATTATGGCTTTAAAGTAAGTGAAAGACAAGAAAATAGGTATATTTCCTACAGGTTGGATTATTACAAGTAAATAAGTAATATTAGTGAGAATTAATAATTATTCTAAAAATAAAAATATGGTACAGTTTAAATTAATGTTTATAATTTCCAGATTGGCATACAAGTAAGGTAGATTTTAGCCCTTAACTGGCATCATATTTGTTTCTGATGCAACTGGTATCATGGTATGTCTCAGACAGCTAAAATTATGCAAAAATGGAAGTGAAATCAGATTTCAGAACAATTGAGGCTGTAGCTGGGAGTCAAATCATGAATCTTGCATGTGTAAATGTCACCTTGGGAGAATAAATTAATCATTGAGAGTGATTAGCAATTTACATGTATTATAGGAGTATTAATATTCATTATTTTATGATTAATTATATTTTATTAATGGAATTAATTGTTCTTTCACACAAGCCATGTGTTGGACAGCGTTGGAAAAGTAGAATTCAGAAGACTGAAAAATTCAATGCCATAGCCGGGATTTGAACCACGGATCTCCCAGTCTCCATCCAGTTGCTCTAATCACTGAGCTACCATGGCAAGTCACACCGGCAAGTTGTGTCTAGTTGCCATGGTAGCTCAGTGGTTAGAGCAACTGGATGGAGACGGGGAGATCCGTTGTTCAAATCCCGGCTATGACATTGAATTTTTCAGTTGTCTGATTCTAGATTTTATGAAGCTAATTACAGGTAGAAATGTTCAGTATAATCTGTAAGTTTTTAACCACTATGCAAGGAAGTTTCCCAAGATTGCGAGTTTTAAGAGCTGAAAATGTTATGTTTGTTGCCTATGAGCTGCAGAGAAGTGACTCTGGCTGCTGCATTTTCCCAGGGAGTGAATCTCTTTTGTTATATTATTTAATAATGTGGCAGAACGAAAAGTGGAATGAGTAAGGTGTCACAGCAATTTTTCAGGAAAATTGTGCCAAAAAGACATGTGATGGGTGCCTTTAACAAATAAAGATGCAGGGAAAGAGCTATGTAGGACACCCACGCCACATGGCATGGGAATTGTTAACCAATAAGAGAGCTATGTGGTAGAAATTTTGTATTAATAGTATGGACTTGAGTAGACCAGGGGAGTCCTAACAAATCCACCTTGCTGGAGGTTATGGTCAGTCAATATCTAAAGTTCAGCACATGTGATGTTGCCAGTAAATTGTGGCCAGACCGTGCAGTGCTTAACATAAAAAAGTTATGGCAATTTTTAATTGTTGTTTTGTTAGGAAATTTAGGATAAATTTTGGCCATTACGTAGTTAAGAAGTTATGACATTAGAAAAATAACAATTTGGAATTAATTTCTGTACTGCGCATAAGTGTCGCAGTGGAGTTACATACCGTAAGAAAGTACTGCTTTCTATCAATATTCAATGTTAAGAATGATGTTTAACCTGTGAGTATGCAATGCAGGGGTGGTTCCTTGGGCAAAGTTCGTGAAGCGTAACTTCAGCTGTTTTCTAACTGGGTGCATTCATATATAATTTTATCTCTATTTAAAACATCTTATATTTAAATACTCCATTGCTCACATACAGGAATACAATTTTATGAATCACTACCTTAAGAATGAAAATTGACCATTCCGAAGTGTTATCATGGCAATTAGTAGGGAATATGGAAAATAGGTTGTAAGCAAGCGAAATGGGAAAGCCACAATGTCCGTGAGTAGGTATAGAGGGTTGGTGCAGCTATTCTTGGCTCTGGGATTTTCAGCTGCACTGTTTATGTCTGGTTGCTATGAAAACCAACTCAAGCTTGGACTGTATGAGTGCTGCGTACTCCCACAAACTACCTGCTTCAAGGCTATGGTGTAGGTAACTATAATGTCATTTAACAACCTGAGACTCCTGACATTTTGCTCTAAGCAGAGAAGTGGGAGAGCTGTATTGCCGCATTGTATTAGAGCAAGTGTCAGCTGTTTAGCAGCATACCAAATAGCAAACAGCTCGCTGGGACCTAATGCTAGTGAACAGTAGTAAACCACACCAAAATGACGTGTGTCAGAAGTCTCATGTTCTTTAAATTCTACTATAAAATGCTGGATTTTTGGAGCAGAAAGACTACTTGTAGAGGCTATTCGGTGATCACTGATACTTGTGAAATCTTGCAGACTTGCAAATATCTCTTCCCTTGGGTAATGGAATGTTTTCCCTCTCAAATTACTTTTCCAACTCTAAGCTCTCAGATTCAGACCTTCAGTGTCAGTTGCAGTTCATGTGCGAAAATTCATTTGTTGTTGTGTGTATGGACTTGGAAGTTCACTAACCATGTGAATTAAAGTAGGTATCAATGATAAGTCTATGTTTTAAAAAATTGAAACCATTGGTGATTTAGAGTGAATCTGCAAAATTACATAGTGTATTGCATGTTATAAAACTGAGGACAATAAAAGGGACATGATATTTATGGGTAGATCTAAGTCAAGTTAGTATATCAGCACATGACATGGAAAGGAAAGGTGTAAAGTGTTATATCAGGCATTTTAAAAGCTGGTGGTATAGAGAGTATGCAGTGGCGAAGCGTGCATGGAAGCGGTGGAAGCACCGCTTCCCCCAAGAATTTAAAAAGAAGAAGAAAGCAAATAAAATTCACGCGAACAAACACTTCATTTGTTCTGGATACATTTTTAAAATTTAAATCTATTTTAGTTCCTTTTTTACCGAGATTAAGAAACAATATAGATGCAAAATTCATGGTTCTCTCCTATTTTAATGAAAATTATTACTTGGAGCTTCCCTCACTTTGAAAGTCATGCTTCGCCACTGAGAGTATGTCAACCAAAAGGGTAAGAGAGTCTACTTAACATACAAGAAATAGCTAAATTGCATGTCTTGTTTTGTGAGAAAAGAGCTTCACCTATCATGTAGGTCATGAGCCACCACTGATGCAACGCTGAATTATAGTTGGGTAGAAGCCAAATTAGCCGACAGAAGTGGTAAAGTAACTTCAAGTTCAATGTAAAAGGTTGCCGGAATATAGCAAGCTTGTGGCTGCTTTTTTTAAAATGATAAACAATGAATTAAGTGTGAAAATAAATTCATGTTCACAATAGGGTAATCTGAAGTCTCATAATTTATCTCCCTGGACCTCGTCCCCCAACCTGAGATAGGTATCATATGCTATCACTGAGGCAGAAAGAGAGAGAGAGGGAAAGAGACAGAGAGAGAGGATGATGGAGATGAGTACCTGGCTTCAAGATTGTCTCCACCATCCACATGGTGCTACAAATGGCCTCAATCTTCAGATTATTGGGCTGATGTACCCTCAACCCTCATTGTGTTGTCATGACCATATAATGGTAATAATTTCACTAACAGAAGCAATAACTGCTCGACGTGTTGGAATGCACTTATCTAATGGTAGGTGGTATCAGTTATAACACTCTTGCCAAAATAAAAAATAATAAAAATGATAATGGATTGAGAGATCAATATAATGTATTAAGTTAAACATTCAAGTTTCCAAACTATTCCTTCAAATGCTCATATTTCTTTTACATTTATTTAAATATATAAATATGCAATGCAGATGATAAAGATTGCTGTAACCTTAAATGGTCAAATTTGCATACTAAATATGCTACCCAAAATAATCTTAATGAGGGCAAAATTTACAGTTATGGAAGTAAACCTTATGGTTTACATGACATTGGGATTCACATTCTGAGCTTTGAGGCTATATTATTATATCTGGATTTTGATTTCCATACACCATATTTTCATTATCACATGTTACATATTCATCATTGTCAGAATTAAGGAGCTCCCTTATCCACTTTCTTACTCTCTCATCTACTGCCGGACTCCTGAGAAGCATCTGCCATTTTAAAGGATTAGGTTGAATTTACATTACTTTTCCATATTGCAAATAAAAATGTTTATTGTTTCATTAGCTGAAGTAAAAGTTTGCTGAAAAATTCCATGCCACTAGGTTGACAATTAAGGGCGGAAACTGCCAAATAAAACCTAAATGTATGATAATTTAATTGTGCCTAATGGAAACATTTGCACTGCATAATGTCTTCAGCAGCACACATATAAGAGCAGGGCGCACTATTTCCAGTCTTACCAATACACAAGGTCTTAATAAATTAAAGGGAGAAACTTAGGGAATGATTGCTTGCAAAAACAATTTTGTGCATTTATGTCAATGAGTGTATTATAGTAGTGTAAAGATGCTGTATAATACTGCATAACCTCAAAATATAATGTATGATACCAAATTATTCTGGTATCACTGGAATGATTTGATGTGTTGTTCAGTAAACTGTTTTGCACACGTTTCAGCAAACTTGTTTTGCACCCTCACCTTGGGCATTTGATCAATAGATCCGATATATAGAAATGAATGGTATGGAGCTAATACATGCAGTGTAAAGAGATGTTTCTGAAATCTTAAACCCTCTAGAAGCAATGTCAAAGCAAGTCTATAATGTGCTAGTCTAGCTACAAGTGCACAAGTTAGCAACAGAAAGTCATCGAAATGCATCCTCATGCTTAAGTGTAAGAACATTATAATACTCTGCAAATAGGGGGGAAAAAGAGGCAAAATGCAAGTACTGTGATACTATATTTAGCAATGCTCTTGCTATTCCGGTACATGAGCATATCAAGTGTAAATATTGCCTATAAACTATTAAACATATAATAGTGACTTCACAGGAATTATCATATAAGCCGAGGAGTACTACTTATACAAATCTAAATGTAGTAGAGTAGCGACAGCATTATTAAATATAGAATGGTTTTTATCTCTTTCAAAGTGTATAGTAGTGTTTTTGTGTATTTTTTTGTTGTTGTCAAATCCATTTTTAATGCTCAAAATCTTTGCTGTGCAACATGGTTTTCATATTCATCTCATAAGTCTGTTTATCCATGATCACTAACTAGTTTTGTCCCCATTGCATAAAATGTCTTTATTGTAACAGACCATGTATTTACAAATTATAAATACCAAAATAGATATCAAAAAATTATTATATCATTTTTGCTTCCAAAAACGAGTCATAGCCAAGATACTAAAATAAAAATAATTCTAATTATAGCCTCAATTACTGTGTTATTTAAGAACTGCCTAAAAGGCTATTATTATGATCATAACAAAGGTTATGAGGAATGTTGCACAATTATGTTTAAGAATGTTATATGAGTTTGTAATTAATTTGACATATATCCTTTACAGCTTTATATGTACATTCTGTTTTAAGATAAATAAAAGTTTATTTTTTGTTAGAAAATAAGACATATTATTATCCATTAATGTATTATTATTATTATTATTATTATTATTATTATTATTATTATTATTTATTCACTTAATACACTACATATATCATTCCTGTTGTAAAGTAGGTAAATCTGATTAATTTTTCCAAACTAAAATTTGCATTTGCTTAATAGGCACAAAAAAACTAGGAAAGAAAATATATATTTGTACATTTCACAGAGAAGAAAGAAGTTTTGGTAGTGTATGGAAATTAAAGGGATCAGGAAATGGGTTTGAATGAGCTGTGTGTTTATTCTATGGGCAGAAAGAAGCAGCAGAGCATATACTGTGTGAATGTAATGGAATGAAGGACAGGGGGAAAATTTTTTTTTGTTATGAAACAGAAAAATACAAATAAGAGCATTACAGTTAAGGGGATGTTCTGAAAAGTTTGGAATAAATTAGGTCAGTTTCTATAAAAAGTGAGAGTAAATGGCTATTGACAATCCATAGGAAAAATGAAGAGAGCAGAAGGTCTGTAGCCTTTGTTCAGAAGTACTTCAATTATCATTTAAAGTAAATTATGTATCATTTGTGTAGAATTATTCCTCTATTAAGCTCCTGGAAATAAAATGCATTACCTGAAACATTTCCTCTATCATTAAAGGATCACCTAAACATTTAAATTAAAAGCTTACCTGGGAACCCCTTTAATTCCAAGGCTTGTGCTTTAAGGACAATGCCAAACTCTCCTTCACCAATTTTTCCATTAAAAAAGAAGAGGTTTCTTCTTGGGTACTCCCACTTTTCATCCAACTGTAATGAAGGAGTCTACTGTTCCAGATATTCATGTTAAGGTATTCCATATGCATTCCATAAAACTAAATTTACGAGGCACACAGAAGAGTTCATTATAACTTAGAAAGTATGCATAACAAAATACAGGGTATTCAAAATGTTATGCAGGCCACTGGGAATTGCATTACTTTTGGTTTTTTTTTTCCAGCTCTGAGAAACAAGCAATCATGGCGTACATATTAGAAAAGTACATATTTATTGTCATAAAGTACATTTTCTCCATGAGATATGATCGGGCAAATTTGTATACAGAGAGAGGTACAGAATAATTGCTCCAAACAGATCCTCCATCAAGTGGCTAAACAACAAGTTCCAGAAGACAGGGACTATAGCAGATGCACTGAGAGGTAGTTGATTACAGGTGTTAACAGATGTGAAGGCTGCATATGCTGTGAATCCAAGAAGTCAATGTGAGGCTATTAAAGACAGTCTGGGCTCTCCATCAGCAGTGTCCATAGTGCATTATGCAAGGGTCTCAAATTGTACCACTATAAAATCCGTGCTGTATAGCAGCTGTTGCCCAGAGATCTGGAATCCTGAAAACCTACTGTTGCTGGTTCATAGAAAATGTAACACCAAATGGGAAAGAGTGGATGACTGGTATTCAACAGATGAGGCATGGTTCCACCTCAACAGATATGCATATGCCTAAGGTAGTCGAATATAGGCTACTGAAAACCCACATGAGCTGCGGGAGATGACTCTGCACTCAATGAAAACTGGTGCTTAGTGTGCCATTTCACATAATGACATCTTCATTACATTCTTTGAACAGGCAGTGAACAGTGAGTGGCAGGTAGCAATAGTGGAGAAATTTCTTAATACATTGCCATTAGAGAAACTGAAGGACACTTGGTTTCAACAGAACAATGCTGCAGTCCATATGATCAACATTATTATGCCTAATCTCAACGGTGTTATGGCCAGCACAATTTCCAGATTTAACACCTCCAGATTTTTTTTCTTTGGTACACCTAAAGGATGTTATCTCCATTAATCATCCATGCACTATTCTGTAATTCTGAGCAAGTGCCCAGAACAATGTTGATGCCATCTCACAACAAACATTGAGATTTCAGCAAGACGATTAAATGTGAAGACCATAACAGGAGCCACTTCCAGAAATTTCTGTAAAATATACATTTCCCATGAGTTGCGTGACTTTTTGAACAACCCTGTACTTGCAGGGAGTTTATTTAATGTAAACTAAGAGTGACTGTTTATTACAGTCACTTCTTAAATACAATGATATTAAGAGGGAGAGGAAGAGAGAGAGATTTTATGAAGTATTTGAACCTTAACTATAACAATGGCAGAAAATAACAATAAAAATAACAAGTGCTCTTCATTTGACATTAGTTTCACAAATTTAATTACATTTTTGTTGTATTCAACAATAAAATACTAGAAAAGGGATGTTGAGTGCTTGGTAGTGACTTTATAACACAATTTAAATCCATGCAAATATATCGCCTTAGGTTCGAAATAGCCCATAATCAGTCACAAATTTGGAAAGAATTGAAGGTGTAGAAGGAGCTATCACTATGGGATCTCACATAGAATTTTGTCATTAACCTTGTTTGTCTGACATAGCCTAGATATACACACATGTACATTATCTTGCATATTTAACTTAAAAGGAGCAGTTTTCCATGCTTGGATTTGCATCGTTTATAAAACATTACTGACTGCATTTGTATTGTGGTGATAAGCATGCTTGCTAGCCCCAGGTAATTATCATGGGACAATGAATGCCCGATTGTTCAAAGAATGGTTTGAAGACATCATGCTGGTAGACAGATCCTTGTGATTGTCATGGATATCATAAAATATCATTTACCCATTTTCAATTCCATGCCAACGAAATGGAAAGAAATAATGAAATTTACAGAAGTCCTTCAAATCTGCCTTTAAACTACTCCATCAACAATTCTGCTACAGTTTGGGAAAAGCTATCACAATTAGTACCAATGAGAAGATAAATCTATATGCAATTTGTTATAGCAGTGAAATATGGACATATAATTCTTAAATTACCTTTATAGTGACGATGTCTTGAGAATTGAATTTATTAGTCAGAAAGGTTTCCTTAAAAACACTGGCAGAAAACATGTAAAGTTTGAGCTTTGGTCAAAAAACTTGTGGAGAAATAAGTAAATACAACCACTTTTGAAAAGAAGGAAGCAGAATATAGTAATTTATATAATGCTATTTGTTTTAAATATGAATGATGGGGCATATTCTGCATCATCTTTTTACTAGCAGCTAACCACTGTAAATCAACAGACATAGAGCAGTGGAGCTTATTTAGTTCTGCACTTTCCATAATTATATTGTCATAAAATAAACTAATTTCTGAACTTATATTAATCAGATATACTTGCACAAACATTTTTAGTCTGACAACTTACCGGTCCAGTCCTCTCTGTTAGGGTAGTAACAGTAGAAGCAGAAGGAATAGCAGCACTGATATTCTGTTGCTCCACATTACTAGCTTCCTCAACTTCTGCATCACCTTCTATATAGTTCATAGGTATCTCAGGCTGTGACAAACTCCTTCCCAAGCAATATTCAGTCATGAAATTCTTGTTGCGCCTGTAAATGAAAACCAATACAACAATTTTCGCATTTGTAATAACCAATTGCATTAAAAATGCTATACTTATTACAAATTAGCTTTGAAATACAGAATCATTTGAAAATCATGATGACTTTGTTCTTCACTTGTGGATACTCTGAGAGAAAGCTTTGTTTGAACCTCCACAGGTATTACTTAAGGAAATATAGGACATAAAAAGATACTTTGGTGATGAGAAGTTAATAACTCTAATTTGTTTTTTATAATTTATGAATAAGAATATCAATGATTCATCTTCAAATGCATATTCTGTATGTTCATAATTTTTTATATCAATACTGTCTGCAGAAGCACATTTAAAAGTCTCAGCATTGTGTTTATGTGCAAAGTTTAGCAAATGTTTTCAGAGAAATTAATATCCATATCTTACTCTTAAAATGGCTATGTAGGAATTTGAAAGAAGAGCAAGATGTGCAGTTTCTTTAATGATTAAACTGACTACATATTGCCATACTGATTTTGAAACACTTAACACATGCAGAGATATTTTATTGTAGATCCTATATTACGGTAAAGTTAAAACATTTGATTATCATTCAATTACCTACAATTTCTGTGATTCTTGTTGGAAGACCTAATGGCCCTTTTGTCAACTACACCAATAAGGCAAAAAACAAAACAAAAAGGAGAATTAGTGAGTATAATCAAGCCTGTTTTTAATTTTAATGTTAGCAGTTCTTTGCTGAATATGTTTTATCAGAAAAATAGTTGGATTCAAGCTAAGAAGGGATTTAGTCCACCTCAGCATATCAGAAATATCCCAGTAATTATTGTATGGAGTTGCCTCATTTTTTTAAAATTACACTTATTAGCTATTACTCACAGAAATTTTTCAAGTAATTTTGTGTGTAAACATTTTAAATGAGTAAGGCTTTAGAAATATCTCATATTTAAAATCTTGTGTTACATGTTTCATCAGCTACAGTAGCCATATCACTCTCAAGTCATAATGAGTTCTGGAAATGTCATAGAACTAAGCTGTTAAAATAAATTAAATTGAGTTTTACTTATGGACTCTCTTTAACTGCATCCTTAGTTCTTAGCGTCCTGTTCTATTTTAGGTGTAAAAGACCAGAAATTTTGCTTAGATGCCTCTATCAAGCTTGAGGTTCTTTCATGTACCATAAATCTATGACATGGGACCATCGGCTTTACTTCCCTTCCGAAGGAAGTCATGCTAAGGATTTTTACATCCGAAAAAATCCATCGCCCTCCACCGGGTTTGAACCTGCAACCTCAGGAACTAGAGGCTAGCATGGTACCCCTACACCGTGGAGGAAAGCAAGTAAGCTGTAATGCCATATGTTGAGATCATAGAACTTTTAATTACGTCTTCTATTGGCTGAAGTTCAAAATTCAGAAATATGTTAATGTTTCTAAATTAAAATGTTTTCACTAGAGCTAAAGAAAATTTTAAATATATTAAGCAGAAGAAAGTGGAAAAATCTGTTGCAACAGACAAACTTTGTACTTAGGGACATTAGAATGATTCTTCAACCTTTAAAATATAGTAGAGGTGGCGAGAAGATTAAATTATTAATTTCAAACTCCTACCAGTACAACCTCATTAACAAGTTGAAGATAGCATTACAATTTACTTCTACAGGCATTTTCAATACTCAGTGTTTCATAAAGCATTTGTGTTTCATAATGCTGTCAAAACCTGCTGTAAAACATTTAAAAGAAGTAATGTTTGTAAAGGCCTTATTAATTTAAAACGCAGGCTTAATGGTTTTATTTGTTCATCAATAATGAATTGACTACTGATCATTCAGACTTCAAAAGCAATTTTTGTATGTGCTTGTCCTGGTATCCTAAATATAAAATTGGATCTAATGGGGAAAATCTTTAAACTTCTAGGTGTACAGAGAAAAGCAAATTTTAGAAGTACGCATGAAAATATAATCAAATTTAAATTTGTGCCTAACATGTGTTCATTGGAAGCCCCTTCAAAATGGTTTCAAAAGACAAAAATTGTAATCTAACTGTGCAAAAATTGGAAGAAAATCTTAGTAATGTAATCTGCTGATGATTTGGAATAATGTATGTGGTTTTAATACATAGTCATAATCATAAATGTAAAAATTCCTGCTTTTCTACTATAATTTTATTTCTTTACCTATTTACTTGTGCCAAGCTGCAAACTAGGTTATGGCTTGGAATCAACAATTGTTCTTTGTCATGTCATAACTACAGAACAAGAATAAATATTCTATAAGTTCTTGCAATCTATGAGTGCTTATCAATAGATCATGTCCATTTATTTTTGACTTTGTTTAAATATTCTCCCAATGGCTGGATTTTAGATCTATTTTAAAAAATGTTCCTATGCACTATTTCTTTATTCATTTCATGCCAATATGATTTGAGCAAGGGCAAGTTCAATCTCCATTTTTCTCTTCAAGGACAATCAATTAAAATATGCTTCACACCTCTTCCTCTCCATAAATCGCACAAAGTTCCTGATCCATCTTCTTTCTGAAAACTTTAGATCTCCATATCCCTAGTCTCAGCCACACAATCCCTTCACTTATCTTAATATCATATTTATCAATATACCCTTCTGTTTTAGAATACATCTTAATAGTTATATACAATTTAAGAGAACTCTTGTCATTCACTGATACATACAAAGCTTGTCTATCCATATCCTCTAACAGACCTTGTACCCTCTGTCAAAATCCTCCTTGTAAATTGATTCCCCAGCTCAAAGATCCCCATAACATTTATTTATAGCTTATATCTAATCTGTTTTATTTATTATTATCCCTATCATTCTCCTAATATTTTAAACAATCTTTTATTATATGCTCTTCTGGGAGTTGTTGAATCTGGTAGAAAGAGTGCCAAAGAAAATTCCACTGCACCTCGTGTCTATGTCACATTATTTATAGTTGTACATGGCCTTGCAAAGTCAAAAGTTAAGTTATTTAATAACGTTTATTAAAGTTAATTGTTTAAAACATTTCTGTAATTTATGTGTATTATAAAATAGTTGTTTTTATAACTACTAAAACAATAAAATGTTTGTAGGTCCCCCAAGAAATTGGAAATGATATAGGAGATTTTTTTATGTGGGTTTCAGTGGATAAAACTACAGACTCCTGTGGGAGATATGTAGCTAATGTAGTTTTGGGGAAAATGGAGTCCATATAAGCTAGAACTCTGCATTCAGATTATGTGCACTGCCTTAGAAAAAAACCAATCATTGCAAGGATGGTGAGAAATGCATTGTGTAAGTATTATTCTGAAAATGACTGAAAAAGTATATATATTAGAGAATGACTTTTGTCTAAATGTTTCTTCCAATTTCAGGCTTACTGTGGCCAAGCAAAGGACACGAAAAGAGATTATTGGATTTCTTAACTGACAGTGCAGCATATATGCTAAAAGCAGTGGGGGCGCTTCAAGTTTTCTACCCCAAAAGATCCATAATTCCTGCATTGTCTGTGGCCTACATTGTGTTGCTGAAGAGATTTGTTCACAGCATCCCAATCCTAACAATTTGATTTCTTCAGTTAAAAAGGTGTTTGTAAAGGCTCTGGCAAGGACTGCACTATTCAGAGACAGAGTTGAAATGCAGGACACATGGTTTTCCGGAATTGTCACTGCCTCATCTTCAAAGCAAATGACAGATTGATTTTGTCAAAAAGGACAGTAAAGAAGAAAATGTTGTTGTTACTGCAGAAATGACAATGGCCTATAAAGTGATAAAACATCACCACCCGTTTAGTTCGTTGGATTGTAGTAATAAGCTACACCCTCTTACTTAATGTGATTCAAAATTTGCTTCTAGGCAGTCCCTAGCCCACACCAAAACAACTGCAATAGTGCAACACATTCTTGCTCCTCATACAGTTCTGTCTTGTGTAACTGATTTGCAAGAGACACTCTTTTATGGAATCGCCACTGATGCAAGTGTCATCCTCTATGCCATAGTGGTTACCATGCTAGCCTTGATTTCCCAAGGTCGCAGATTCAACCCTGGCGGAGGGCGATGGATTTTTTTTGGGTGTAAAAATCCTTAGCATGAGTTCCTTTGGAAGGGAGGTGAAGCCGGTGGTCCCATGTCATAGATTTATGGCACATAAAATAATCTCAAGGCTGATAAAGAGGCCTTTGAGCAAAATTTCCGGTCTTGCACGCTCAATGTAGAATGGGATGTTAAGAACCATAGCAGTTAAATAGCATCCATAAATAAAACTCAATTTAATTTAATTTAATTTACTGATGCAAGTATCCATAAAGCAGAAACATTTTTTCCACTGGTTGTGCAGTATTTCACTACAAAAAATGGAATCACAAGTAGACTGATAAAAGTAGCATTGCAAAATGAAACATCTGAAACTGTAACAAACTATTGTATAAACACACTTAAATAATTAAATGTTGCACTACGAAAGTGTATAGCATTCTGTGGATACAGCACAAATACCAACTTTGGGGGAGTGATGCGTAATGAAACCAATGACATTTTCCATAAGCTGAAAGTGGAAATCTGTAAGGACATAGAATGCATAGGATGTCCTGTTCATGTTTTACACAATGCCTATCTATGACAACAGATTATTTACCCATGTATGCTGAAGCTGGTTTTTTTTAAAATTTATTTTGAAAGTTTATAGTCGCTTTAACATTTAGCCATATTGCGACTTTACAACCATTTATAAACTTAATATTTAACAATAAAACAATGAGGTTATTTCACATACTGGCAGCTTTAAACCATTACAATTAACTAGTATATAACATTGTGACACTATAACAAATCAAATTGATTGAACATTATATACTTTTACATAAATTTATGTTCTGAAGCTGTTCTGGTAAAGATTTTTAACTATTTCTCCATCTATACCATCAGAATTGAAAAACTAAAAACTTTTTGTGATTTTGTCAACGCAATCTATGCAGCTCTTCAGTCACATTAAAAAACGAGATGGGTGTTCTTCATGCCAGCAGTGGAGAGAATTTTACATCTTTGGGAAGCCCTTAAGTCTTACTTTCTCAGAGAAGAAAAACCACCTAAGATGCTGTTAAAGTTTCTTCTCTGACCCACTGAGTGAAGCTTGCTTCTGGTTTCTTCATAACCAGCTTGCAGTTTTCAACAAACAAATCAACAAAATGTAAGGTTCAAGTGTGTCTGTGATTGCAGTAAAGTCAGTGCTGGATGTAACATTAAATATTTTACATAAACAGAAAGAAGAACATTTTGTGGGAACAAAAGTCACACAAATACTATCAAAGGCTGAAGTAAGCGAACATTTTGTTCATAAATTCAAGCTGAAACTGCTGATTTTTTCGACATAGCCTTCAAACATCTTCAGAAGTGGTTTTCATTAATGGGACAGGCAGACAATTTCAAGTGGATGTCATTAAACAACCTGTGAAATGGAGTGATGTATAAAACACATTGGTATATTTAGCAAAAAAAAAAAGAAAAAAAAAAGAAAGAAAAAAGCAGCTTTCAGAAACTGAAGCATTTGATCAGTTTGTTTGAAAAATGTTGTGAGTACAAATCTAAGTACAGCTACAGGTGAATGGAAAAGCAGAGGTGTTCAGGACAAGTGGCCGGAGGTTTTTGAAACTGAAAAGCACCCAGAACAACATTCACAATTGTTGAAAATTTGTCAGTATGTTTTCTCTGGCCCTGGATGTAATGCAAATCTTGAGCACATACTTTCTTTGATGGCTGCACAGTGAATGGAGGAAAGAAATAGGTTAAATATGAGCACAATAGAAAGTATTTTGCAGTGACATTGCAATTTTAACATGACATGCTCGGAATTTGACATGTTTGTGCAAAAAATACCAGTCATCTTGAAAGCAGTAAAGAAATCCAACATGTATGAGTGGTATGAAAAAGACACAAGTTTCTAGCTTTCCGGCTGTCCCAAATAGTGCAGAGGTATGTTAAATATTAGTGTGAATAATTTTTGTACTGTCAATTTAAACTGTTTGCCTGTGGAATGTTTTAGTATATCTATCAGTAAGAATTGTAGATAGTTATAGTGTAATTATAATCATAAATTATGGTCTCATAGAGAATAATATCAATGAGTTCTTTTCCCTCCTTAGTGCTTTGTAATTTGATATCAAATTCATCATTTTGACAATGTGTCCCAGCTTTAGTTCCAAAATTTGTGGTAACCCTGTTCAAAGAACTACCACAAACTCCCCTTCCACCAGAGCTTGTATTAACTAAATGGGGAACCTGGATCACTGCAGCACTTTACTACTGTTTGCACATTGAAGATATTAAGAAGGTTGGTATTCTGAATTGTCTAACTTAAGTTTAAATATTTGCACTTTTCATTGATGCATAGATCATCAAAGTTCCACTGTAAATACATGTCTATAATTTAAACAGACAGATAAATTTTATAAATAGGCTAAATAATAAGGGTTTTTTATGGACTGCAGTGTATTAAGTTTGCATTTTACTTGTTTACAAAATAAACAGCAATGTTGTTTTTTCAATTTCAACAGTAAATTTCTTGAATGTATTCCATCATTCAGGTTTAATACCAGAAGGCAGGCCTAGAATCATCCTTATTTTCTTTACAATTATTTCATTATATGTTTGTTCTTAGGTGTTTTATTTGCTGAATCCAGAAGATGTGATCTGCATTAATTCAGCAATATCAGCAGCAGATGATACAGAAATTCAAAGTGAACTTTAGTACATTGGCGCACACTTCAAAATACTTTCTGAAATAATGACGCAACTTGAGGAATGTGGTTTCCAGATGACTACTGCAGTGAATTTGTTGATCACTGTCACAACCTCTTTGAACAAACTAACAGGGCCAGTGGGGAGAATTCTAACAGAGAAGATGAAGAAAACTGAGGAACAAAATCCAAGTTTGAAAGCAGTGAAAAAGATTAGTGGAATTCTACAACATGGGTCCAAGATTATTGAGAATTCCACCGCTAAAGAAATAGCAGCTCATAAGTACTGTCCCCTAAATTCATGTCTCCCAAGGTCGTGGGTTCAAACCCAGGGGAGGGCAATGAATTTTTTTGGGCATACAAATCCTTAGCATGGCTTCTTTTGGAAGAGAAGTAAAGCCGGTGGTCCCATGTCATAGATTTATGGCACATAAAAGAACCTAAGCCTGATAAAGAGGCCTTTGAGCAAAATTTCCGGTCTTCCACGCTCAGTGTAGAATGAGATGCTAAGAACCATAGCAGTTAAAGAGCATCCATAAATAAAATTCAATTTAATGTTTTAATTCTAAATTCATGTGAAATTGAAAGAGCATTTTCTGTTTATAAGAACATGCTGATAACTGAAAAAATTTACAACATTTTACAAAAGATTTATGAAAGATTTACATTTGGAGAAATATATTGTAATTTGTTGTAATACCAATAAGAATGAAGTTTAATGTGAATTTAAGTACATGTATATCCTCCAATATATGGACGAAACTTATTGAGCTATTGCCTTATTGGTGTAAACAAAATACTTTAAACTGTGCATATTTCCAAGCTTTACTGCACATTTTCTTTATTTTTTGAGCATATTTACATGAATTTTAGTGCATATAAATCTGCAGCCTGCTCATCACTATCACCATTATTAAAAGTCTTTCAATGAATATACATAAAACTTCAGCCTTCTATAGATCGCCATTCATTCCCAAAGTGGGTCTTAGCAGCTTTTCAACATCTGGCTATTTCTTCTTATTGATATTAACTCCTACAGGCACAATTTCTGCCCGAATGGTTTCTATAGCCTTTTCTATTTTTCTAAATGGGACGATCAGCTCCAACATCTACAGTAAAATGTGGCTCCCCACAAACATTATTTTGTGTACTTCCTGTTCTGGTGACTATTATTCTTTTTACTCTAGATATCTGGAAGTGAAGCCAAATGGAGATGGCCAAGTATTTCATATCATAATATCATAAGAAAAACACGGGTGTTGGGTGGTTTTGATGTAACACACAAACATCTTGGAGTTGGCCTCCAATGCTGTGCCACATACTTTGGAGTTGGCCGGTTTTGCTATGACATGATATTTTCAAGACCCAATTGCCATGAAATTTGGTAATATTTTATAAATCCTCATATTACACAAATGATTGAAAATCCCATATGCTGTAATATTCAACTGTCAGCAGAAAATTTCAGTGTTTTGGATTTGGCCAGTTTTGCTATGACACTACACATATTTTACATTTTAGCCCAAATCTATCAACATCATGGATTTAGTCATTAGCATGATGGTGCTAAAGACATGGATATCATTGTTGTCATCAATTGTAATTTCATTGGTAAAATCACAGTTCCAGTCTAAAGAAATGGGTATTTGCATTCTTAGAATTTACTTACCTATGACAGTAGCACAAGAAGGATGCAAGAATGGGAATCAGGAACACACACAATACAATACTGCTTATGCATCCTGTTCCACATTGTGATGTATTACCTGCAACAGAACACAACAATAAGATCCTTTCATCCACTTTCATTTTTTACATATTATCTTTCTTATTGTGCATGTGCTGTAGTTTTTCAGTCAAAATATAAATAATGCTGCATGGAAAGAAACAGTGATATATGTGATACTTTAGCATGTATGTGTGTGCATTGTCACATCAGACACTATTGCTTTGTAGCATGACATTGTTGAACTAATTATTTTGATTGAAGTTTGAATTTCATGTGTCCGACATGACAATGCACACACATACACACTACAATACTAATATTAAAAACAGCAGCAGCACTTTAACACTTAGAGAGATAGAGAGAGAGAGAGAGCGAGAGAGAGAGAGAGAAAACAACAAGCTATTGTAATCTCTGAAGAATACAAAATAACAGACATTAAATTCTTGTCTACCAAGAAAAGAAAAGTGAAGCCAGAACTTTCAAAACAGTATCCACATAATATCTAAAATTCAGATAAATGAAAAAGAGAAAGGAACAAAATCTAAGCACTGGTGCCCATGTTCAGGGGCGTACACAGAGAGTGCATTTGGGGGGGCTGAAACAGGAATAGCTGAAACTCACAATGCCAGTCATACCATACCTTCATTCCATACTCACTTTTAGAGATTTATCTAAATGAGGGGGACATCAACTGGATCACTGAACAGGGTATATTGCCTAAATAAAGGATTTGATGGATCAGTGTGCTGAACAAACGACTTTTTAAGTATTTATAGGACCAAAAGGCAAACAGAAGCATTTAAAGACTAAACTCCCAGTAAGGACTCATACACAGTGAAGTGTATTAACCAGTGGTGGCTGAAGCATGAATGCAGTGGTAGTGCCAGGAATCCTCCCGAAATTCTTATATGATGCAATAAATATACCACCACCATCACCATGCCATTTTTGTATGTTTGCCTCCATGTTAGTACCCTAACTGCTACCCGAGGTGGCAGTCAGTTCATTGCTAAGAATAACTGCGAGTTAACTGTTAACCAAAGGTCATAACATGAACATTTGCCCTGACTCCCAGTTAATATCTAACCAGAACCTTAACCAGAGATCAAAATACAGGCCCTTAATGGTAGAGGCATTATTATAGAGTGGAAGTACACACACTAATGAAACTAAGCCAAACACCACAGTTCCCACGTTCAAATCATGCATGCAAACTCATAGCTGGCCGGATGAAGGTGCTGTCTGCAGTCTTTACTTCCCTTTCAATCATCTGCTGGACTGCTGGCATAGTAAGCAACATTATAAAAAGGCTATTAATTTAATTTTAAGTATAAACAATCAAAGATTAATGAGAATATGATATAACAATGGACGATTTTCTGCTAACTTTTACACTGCAAGCGATTGGTACCTTATTTCTCATTTCTCAGTACAGCACACTTTGTTGTAGGTGTACAATAAAGTTGGTACTTATGATTCGCATGTGCTGCCAAGATAAGCAGTAATAGGTATTAACTGGTATGAGTATGGCTATCCTCTTGCCCTTCCAATCCCTGCTATACTCTAGACTGAAAACCCACAGTGCTATGAATCCATGCCAGGATAGAAGTGGCATGGAACCATAGAATATAATAAGGAACATAATAAGGTGCAAACTCGCAAGTTACAGTCACTTCCATCAGCTTCTATGGTTTTCTATTGTCAAACAAGCTCTCTCCTTGCACCTTTAAGAATAATAAGCATGACTGTATTCTTGATATAATCATGGAGTGTACAAATAATTTCAAATACGTATTTCTTCATTTTATTAAGGAAGTGCCATGGCGTAGAGGCACTACCCCTGGAGCCACTTCTGATGTTAACCACTAGACTATGAGGAGAGCAAATCATTTCACTACAATTACCTACAGGCAGGAGTGTAGCCAGAAAAATATTATAGGGGTGGTTATTTATTGGGATCCATTTTTGAAACAATATGTATCAATTCAAAGGATAACTATGAATTAATCCTGAGTTGAAATATTTAAATAAATAAATTTTATATTCACTTATTAGGCTGCAGTAATTGGTATTAAAATTAGGATAGGATGTTTTGCATATTCTAAATGCAAAAGTGTTGTGAGAATTAATGACTACTGCAGGCCATTTTATTTCACTATAAAATAGAGTTTCTAGTTATGTCTAAACTGAGAGACACTGCACCTATTTGGAAACAACTCAAATTTAGCACTGGAACGAAAGCATGCACCTGATATCTTAACATCTTGTATCCATGCCATCTAAAGTACAGTTTGGCGATATTGTCTAAGACATGGGGCTTAAATATAGCGCTACCAATCATGCGATTAGGAAGTATCTCATTCCCACCAAACTAGAAAGATGCTATTATTTTAACAAAGATATTTTTGCTATAAATTTTTACATTTGTTTATCAACGGGGTTCCAACCCCACCATTTATGTCTTAGTCTACAGAAGGTACTCTGTAAGCATCTAGTACTACTTATGACTTAATGTGTGCAGATAGTAAGATGAGTGGAGCAAGCCATTTAATCACTAATGTAACAAATGCTTAGAATGATAAATTTCCAAAAGTACAGTCTGAATTTCTTGTCATCCTAAAAATTTACCACCAGTTAAATGTATATAGTACTTTTATTTACCTGTTTATTAACAGGTGCAAGAGGTATTAGGTTTAGGATTAGGATTCAACGTAGAGGGGGATTTAACACATCGACCTACATGGATCTTTTGTGCCTATGCCCCGGATGGGGCACCCCAAGGAGGGAGGAATTGATTGAGTTTTATTTATGGATGCTCTTTAACTGCTGTGGTCCTTAGTGTCCCATTCTATATTGGGTATGAAATACTGGTAATTTTACTCAGAGGCCTCTTTATCAAGCTTGAGATTTTTTTACCTGCCCTAAATCAACAACACGGAACCACCAGCTTTACTTCCCTTCTGAAGGAAGCCATGCTAAGGATTTTTACACCCGAAAAAATCCATTGCCCTCCGCTGGGTTTTAACCCATGACCTCGGGAGCTATCAGGAGGGAGGGATGAGGTGGGAGGAGACAGAGGCCAGCCAGACCACGGGACATGACAGGCAAAGGGCAGGGTCCCTACCATTTACAGATTTAAACTCCTGGATGGGCACTGGTGCAGCCAGCTCCCGTCCCCCTATGGGCTTTCACATCCCCTGGGGGACCCGAAAACCGGAGACCGCCCCATTCCAGCGACAAAGGTTTTCACAGAACATTGTTTTCCCCTGCCATGCACATGCTGAGACTTCCTGCCGACATGTACAACCCTGAAAGAGACCAAGCAGATAAAAGGTGGAGTGAAATGAAAATGGAGGTGAAATGGAGGAACAGGAAATTTGGGGACTTAATGATCCTTCCCAGCATTCACCTAGCAACCTGTAGAAACCCCGAAAAAACCCATGTGTCAGGAAGGTTGGCCATGGTAATTGAACCCATGACCTCCCGAATGCAGGCCACAGATGTTACCACCTGAGCCATCCCACTTGGTACAATGTGGTATACTAAACCTGTAAGTGTATGAGTTACAGAAAACATAAATGAGACTACACTGCTTCAATATTACACTTCTAGATACCTGGGGGTTGGGGGCTTGAGCCCCCTGTGTGCACCCTGACCATGTTGCATCACCACTTGAAACTGAGATTAAAATCACATTGTACAAATGGATGTCATAGATGCCAAGTCTAGGTAAGTAGTAACTTCACAAACCATTTCATTCTATTCTATAAGGTAATTGTGTTATTGTGTAGGTGGTACACAGTAACACAATATTACATAATGCAAACAATTCAACCACTCTTAGTGGAGTATGGAACTTACCGTTTTCAGCTCTGATTTCTATTTCTAGATGCTGAAAAACTTGTACTATAGTGGTAGCAGTAGTTGACAAGACTGAAATATTGGTACTTAGACAGGAACACTTGGCATATTCATCACAAGAACATATTCCTCTTTCACCATGCAGACCTCTAATCTCCTTTCCAACAGAAAAATACACTTTTGCTATAAAGAAGAAGAAATGAGATGTTAGATATGAAATTTCTTAGATGTCATTGAGGTTTTTTTTAATTTTTTTTATTTTGTTTTTATTTATGGACGCTCTTTAACTTCTGTGGTCCTTAGCATCCCATTCTATACTGGGCATGAAAGACCGGTAATTTTGCTCAGAGGCCTCTTTATCAGGCTTGAGGTTCTTTTACGTGCCGTAAATCTACGACATGGGACCACCGGCTTTACTTCCCTTCCAAAGGAAGTCGTGCTAAGGATTTTTACGCCCGAAGAAATCCATCGCCCTCCGCTGGGTTTGCACCCGTGGCCTCAGGAACTAGAGGTTAGCATGGTAGCCACTACACCATGAAGGACGACTTAGATGTCCTTGAAATATGCAGAATAAACATACCTAGCATTTCAACATAATGGTTTTGTGCATAGAGAGACTGACAGAATAAAAGCTTCTAATAATGAAATTGTGTAAATATTTTAATATAAGAATTATTGCTGTACTGTGATAGTTTGAATACTTTTAAGATGTGACTGATATTTGTAATATTACTACAAAAATGAGCATTAGCAAAGCAGTGCCAACTACCTTTACATATATATACTAGTAGGTAGCATATCGAGAGCTAAGAACAGAGACCTCTTATCTGACATTATTATGGAAATTTAGCTTTTACTGCAAATTACATCTGTAGGATGTTGTGAGTCTTTCTACAGAGGTCCCATAACTGTAAACCAGCCAGAGACCAGAAAACAGCACAAAGGCCAACTTGTATGTGCAGAAGCAGCTATTTAACTGTGAACATCACATATCTACAGCTGATGTCACTGGATTGTATAGTGCATGCCAAACTGATGATACACTGGCTGACTTTTTTCATACTGTTTACGAAGGAATAGGCTTTTTTCATGTAAGTACATATTTGTTCCCTTTATAGAAATGTTAATATTCCTGAATGTTTTCCTTATAATAGGTAACAAGACTGCTGTCCATTACATTTGATGATTGCTTTCCTCTAGTTTACTGTAATTTAAGGCTGATTGAAGTAATTGAAGCATAGATTTCAGTGAAATAGATAATTGTTGTTAACTTATCTGTTTTTGAGGAGAATAATTATTTTTCTATTCTTTCCTCTGAACCCAATGCAGATACAAGTGATACTGCTACTTCACAAAATAAAATGCAGATCATGGATGTTAACAAGGAAAAATAATTATTGATCATCACAAACCAAGTAATGAATCTAATGAGAGTGGCAAAATTGAATGTGACAAATACAATGCTTTTCATGATGAAGAGGAAGAGGTAGGTAAGTAAGAGAAATGCAACAGATGATAAAATGAGAGATACTGAGCAGATATGTGGTAGCAGTAATGAAAAAAGTATAGGTTCATATATATTGAAGGAAATGGTGTGACTAAGGACAGAAAGAGCAAAAGAGTATGACAATTCCAAATGAGTGGAAGGCAAACAAGAAAAGAGGAAAGCTATCTGAGATAGTAAAGGACATGAAAAACACACTCAAGATTCTCAACAAGAGGCCAGGAAGTTAGGACTGGCATGTATGTCATGCATATGCTTAAAATCTGAAGTTCACCAATGTTCATTAATCTCTGAACAAGATTGAAAAACAATATTTGAGTCATTCTGGAAAAATTGGAAGTGGAACCAATGGAGGGAGAGCATATGTAGCTTCTCAGATCCCACAGATAACTACATGGCAGAAGACCACAGAAGGGATTCAAGGCAGGGTGAATCATGTTCATTGAAACTGAGAAATGGAGCAAAACACATGGTCTACAAAAGAATGTTTCTCTCCCTAGATCTCAAAGAGTTCATCATTGGACAAAATCTTCAGTTTGTGGCACAGCTGTAAGTTCAAAAACTATCAGAGAGAGAAAAGATAAGGTAGATTCTCCAAGGATATCAGATAGGGCATTTCTATTAGCGAACATCAAATCTATGTTAAAACTTCCTTTGAATAACTGCAGGAAAGATAATGCAAATATACACCTGGAGCCTATATTGGGATCAATCAGTAACCTTTACAGGCAATATAAGATTAAATGTGAAGAGAGCCAGAGACTAGTACTTTGTTGATTTAAATTTGAGTCCATAATGAATGAGATGAACATGAGCCTGTATATTCTGAGAAAAGAACAATGTAAATACATATTATTAGTATAAGATGAAGAACAATGATGAACAGGCATGGAATGAACTTATCAAAAAGAAGAATCATGACAGGAAAGAAAAGCAGAGAGTGAAAGAAGATGCAAAAACTGATAAATCCATGTTTTAACAGTAGATCTGCAAGCTGTTAATATTTGTTCACATTTAAAAGCTAGTGCTCTGCACTACTACAAAACAAAACTTACTTGCCATTGTTATACAGTATATTACCTAAGCCCACATGAAGCAAAACATTACTGGTTTTCTGAGAATGAGGCAGGTCTGACAGCATGCACATTTCCACATGTCTTCTAGACTATATGATAGAAAAATTCAAGTAATTAGCAGTATCCATTATTATCTATGGCAATGGATGTTCATTTCTGAACCACAGCTCTAATGTCAAATGCTCTGTTAAGCTTTGCTAGACATAATAATGCCACAATGCACCAGA
Organism: Deroplatys truncata; assembly: GCA_030765065.1. Taxonomy (NCBI): domain Eukaryota; kingdom Metazoa; phylum Arthropoda; class Insecta; order Mantodea; family Mantidae; genus Deroplatys; species Deroplatys truncata. The sequence continues at coordinate 170,719,357 of CM060990.1, forward strand.
AATTCTTCAGTGTCAAACTTCATACTCAAGTGGAGTGTGACTCTCTTCTGCCACCATAGAAGAGAAAATGAAAAACCAAGAAACTTACTTGCCACATGACTATGTGAGAATAACAAAGCAATTGGAAAAAAACAATTCCATATGACTCATGATTTTGTGAAGAATTGTGTTGTGTTGCCTTTGATAAAGTATAAGTTAATATGGCCAGGTTGCACAATAGGAGATTATACAATTTATTAATAAATCTGACCTTACAAATAAAGATTTGGCGCTTGACACAGTATACTCACAATTCTATTTTTGTTAAACAACACAAATCTTGAGGAATTATACTTGTAAGGAATGACAAAAAATGCTTAAAAGAATATAAAATTGGATTAACTTGTTTATGTTAAAAGACAAATTGTATGAAAATTGTGATTTTCTCCTTCAGTCATTTTTAAAAGCTATGCTTACCATATAAATGTTCTCAGATGATAGGCATGAAGTATTTTATAATTCACATAAAAATGTCATCCTGTAGCTGTTTGGAGCTTTAACCTTTGTTCCCACTGGACGAATGATTTAGGAATAATGACCCTAGCTCCAAAACACAGACCACTAACCTCCAAGCTACAGATATGGTACGACATACTGAAAAACGGAATGTTTAGCTCTTGTATGTTCTTCTTTTCCTTATCCACTTCTGGTGGTTGGTTTGAAGGAGTCCCAATCTGATTTTGGGATCAAAGTTCTCAGCTGGTATCTTTTCCTGTTGATAGTAATGTCTATTCAATGGTTGCTTCCACAATCAGCCACACAATGTACTTGTTTGTAGACCTAACCCTGAGTTGCACAGTGCATTGGCAAGCATTGTTCTTATGATGTTATGGCACTTAATTCACAGCAGATCCCCATGAGGTCAATTCCCAAGCACATGAGGCAAGATTTCTATCTCATTGCAATGTCTGCAGTGGCTTGTGCCTATGGAACATCCCAAAAGGGAATGTACTGAAATGACCATTGCTGTTATCTTCAACATGCCACATTATTGTGAGCTGGATAATCCACCCTGTTTTAACATTCATGAGTTAACAGATGTAAGTTCAGCAAAAGGTGCCACTCCTCATCCTTTTTGTGGATATGCTTATCAGGCTTCAAATTCTTGGCATCTCAGTTTCTCTGCAAGTTGTTAAATGGAATTTGTAGAGGTATTCTCGGTTATATGCAGCTCTGTAAGACAGTGAGTTCTAATGGCTGCAAGATTATGAGCAGCATTTACATGTTGATCACTAGGTGGCAAGCACATGAAGTTTAGTTTGGTAGGTCTGATTTTGGGTGACCCTTCTAGAATAGGTTGGTAGTCCTGGATCGGAAGGGTGTATTCAACTCAAGATTTATCAATATAATCAGCAGACTACAATCAGTGCAGAGTTCAGTGTAATTGTTTACACATAGTCATACATATATTAACAAAAACTGGATTCTCTTAGGAGGGGGGGGTACTTCTGGTTCTGACTGTTTTGCTGTGAGGTCTCATAAACATAACTACAGATTGTATTCTCTGGGGAAGGGACTCCATATTTAATTGCTTTTCTGCTGTAATTATCAACCTATAGCTATAGACATTCAAACAAAAATTTTCTTCCCTTTATTTTCATTTACAGACCTGTAAAATGTTTTTAGGCCCATTATATATTGTCATTTTCTTCATTACAATTTCAAAGCCTTCTGTTTATGTAGTTTGTATATTTAGGGTCAATGAGTGCATGACACTTTAGGGTTGGGGAGGTATGGCGAGCAGATGAAGTTTAGTTTGGTAAGCCTGACTTGGGGTGACCCTTCCAGAATAGGTTGGTAGTCCTGGAAGGGTCTACTCAACTCTGATGGGATTGGAACCTTTCAATTGAGATGTGTTGGCAGGAAGTGAAGTTGGGGGTAAGGTGATGATAAAATGGCTTATCTGGTCTGAACTGGCCTCTTAGCTTGTGAATCTTTGTTAAGAGTGTTAAGAGCATAAGGTGCTTGTTTGAATATACCTCATGCAAGGATGTGGTTTGGCTGATTTGTCTGTAAAACCCCCAACATGTAACATACAGGTAAATGATGTTTGTGTTATTAAAATAGTAATGTGTTAAAATTGAAATAACTTCTTCTTGAAAAGGTAGAATCAGACAACTGAAAAATTCAATGCCATAGCCGGGATTTGAACCACGGAGACCGGGAGATCCGTGGTTCAAATCCCGGCTATGGCATTGAATTTTTCAGTCGTCTGATTCTACCTTTCCAACCCTGTCCAACACACGGCTTGTGTGAAAGAACATTTAGTCCATTCTTCTTTTGAATTTTCCTTAACTTTTCCAGACCACCTGTAAGTTGAAATCCTTGGTTATACTTGCTTACTGATGCCATTATTAGCTATGCTCCTCTAATTGTCATGGCCATAAGTATAAAAAGCACAGTGAATCTTGTAAATTAGTTTATGGTCATGACAACTTTAAGTTGTTCTTGATAGGCTTCCAAGCTGTATACATTATTGACAACTGCTTAAATTGTGTGTTAGTATACAACATACAATTTGGGGTATCATTTGGAACTTATAGGGTTTCTTTCACAGCACTTTTGATCATCTTGGCTGCTTTTATGATGCATGACTTTGGAATTTTAACTATTGATGTAGAATGAAAACGATAGATCAAAGTGGGTTCAATGAACTGATTAATAATAATAATAAGTTTGTGACTTAGTTGAAGCAAATGAGTTGCAATAAGTTTGTTAAGATTTAATTTTAATTTTCCTAGTGCATTTGCTTCATTGAATTTACAGTATTTTTAACCATTGTGTCCAGGTATTTCATTTTCTCACCTACACCAATGCTCATGATTGATCCTATTGTTGTACTTAGTCTCACTTGTAGAAGCTTCCCATTTTTAACTATAATTGCATTTGATTTATCTGGGTTGATAATTAACCCAACATCTTTGAGCTGGTGGATAGCGGTGGTCTCAGGGATGGATGCTGCTTGTTGATGTTTTCCTATAATTTTAGAATCATCAAGAAAACATAGGGCCATGAGTGGATCTGTGTTGGGTGTCAATTTTCTGTCAACTAATTTAATATACAGTTAATGCCCCAGTTGAAAAGGAGTGGCGAAATAGGACCTCCTTGTATCACTACACACTTGAAGTGTGTTTTATCAGTGCATCCACTGTCAGTATGTGTTTTAGTAGAGTTGTCTATAAGCATGTTAATCAGAAGTTTCTTGAGAGGTAAAGGTAATGTAGAATTTTCAATTGTGGAGTGAGATGAGCATATCCAATGCTATCATAAGCTTTACTTATGTCAAGAAATGCAGTGGAAACATAATTTTTCTTACTTTTAGCTGTATATAGGATACCCTCTACAATATTTAGATTAATAAATGTACCAGACATCATGACAAATCCTCATTGGTATTCATTTAGATCAATATATTCTCTCACTTTTTTGTTCAAAGATTTTATAATTACCCTCCTAATTACAGAGCTTATGGTAATTGGTCTCCAATTCTTTAAGTCCTTCTGGTCACCACCTTTATGTAATAACATACTTCTTGCTGCCTGAAGAGTGTCAGAAACCATTGCAGTCACCAACATCACCACTACCACCACCACAGCCACTGCCATCTTGTTAGCAATGTGTGCAATTATGTCTGCAGCAATGAAATTCCTACTGGCTTTCAATAATACCATTAATGCATTACAAAAATCAGGTACACACCTCAAGGAGTGATTCATATCAGGCTACATTTTGATGGTCCCTATTTTGATATTCCAAAGCCTCCTAACAAGTTTCACCTGCCACCAAAGAGACAGTTCCCTACTTTGTACAAGGAGCCACTTTAAATTCAGAAGAGCAAATCGCTCAATCTGCAAAAACTAAAAAATGTGATTCCAAAAGACTAGCACTTTTTTATGTCAACCTACCGCACACTGATTGATTTTCTTTCAGCATTGTTATTGTTCAGTGTTCCTCTGCATTCTTTAAATTAAAGTATTCTATTATATCAGTTTGGTTGAAATGCACATTACCTGTATAAGTATCATGCAAAGTACAAAGAAATTCAATGTAACACTCAAGTGTAAGCTTTAATAAAAGGCTAATCAGTAAACAAGAATACCTCATAACTGATGACTTTCAGAAAAAATTCTTATCTATAAAACTTGTAAATGTAAAACAGCTTTTTAATACAACATTTTGAAATATAAATGTGCAACTTAAAATCAATAAATAGTATGTCTAACTGCCAAATATCAGAACCTTAAGATCATTTATTGAGACATTGTGAAGTTTCTTGTTTCTCCTGTAAAAATATGTATGTATATGTGTTCTCCATTCTTAACCCTCAATATAGGATAGGTTTTATATTTTCACAGGGACCCACTGTGTGGATCACAGGGATCCACTGGTTTTATCCAATATTATTCCTCATATATGGTAACTGTACCTCTTACTGTCGGACGAGTATGAATGTAATTGAATAAATGAATTTAAGCATTAGAGTTTAGATCTGAGGCACAGTGCAGTTAGTATAAAACTTCACTAAAAATAAATTGAATCAAAGTGTCCTTCAAATGCAAAGTTGTGAACTACACTGGATATTTCACACTTAAAAAGTACAGTATGACGGTGTGTTGTAAATGGTTTATCCAATGTCCTGTGATTTCCTACTACTGTTTCTTCAGTTCTGTACTAGTGTGTCACAGACTCTCTAAAATTAAAACTTTGAGTGAGGTTATCGTATTACAGATGCTACATCAATGGTCATTCAGTTGCTCATTCCTTATTTTGGTATTGGTGTTGTCTTTTCTTGGTTTTTCTACTCTCCATTGCTAGAACATAGTGTCTGATTTAATTAACTTATAATTCAAATATTTGTAAACATTTTCTCATCCATTTTAGCATTTTCATTATAGTTAGATCTCAACTTCTTCAAAAAGGAACAAAATATATTGTGTTTCTCTGAATGAATCCATATTTTCATGAAAGCAACAAGACGTGAATATAGAGAATATAATTATAGGGTCATGTTGTAGCTTAGATCTGTCTAATGCACCTGGTAGGATACCTTCAATATAATGCATTAATGTCAAAGAATTTTAATATAATTTCAATGTAAGCTTTACAATGCTACTTTATATTTTCAAGGCTTGTATTTCAAATGGAATGTTTGAACAGAGTTCTGTGGTATTAGGGGCATCCTTCCTTCTATTCTGGTTCAGGAGAAGGGTAAATTTGTCAAAGATCTTTAAGACCATAGTAAATAATCTAATTAACCTAAGGTTAATATGAGGCTGTGGTACAAACACTTGTGAAGGACTAGGGAGCATCTGGTATACAACTTTTCATAGAACTTGCAGCTAAGTTTTCTTGAGGCTCCTCTGAAATCCAGTAACAGTACTTTGCTTTACTATAACATTCACATGCAAAAACAGATATGTAGGCATCTAGGTGATTAACATCATTGTAAAGTTTTTGAAGTGCCACAAACTGTGTTCATGGTATCCAATCAATAGGAGTTTACTAATACCTTCAAGAGATCACCTAAGAATGGGGAGTGAATGAGGAGCATTGAACGTTGCATAAAGAAATATACTTTATACTTTGTTTGAATGCCTGAAGAAACAATTTCTTTTTGTTGGATTATTCCTTTTAGCATCCAAGCTTTAATATTTCTTCAGAAATGTTACTGTAAAGAACAAGAAAGTCTTCTTTAGAAATATAAAGAATAATTTCCCTTTCTTGGTTTCAGTATAATAGGTACATGTTTCTCCCTAAGCAAGAATAATAGAATACATCTTAAAGTTATTCAACCTGCAGTGATTAACTGAGTCAAGTTAGAAGCAGCCTATTTTACTTTCAACTTCAATAGCACTTTTAGATGGAAATTCTCTGCACAGGTGCCTTTGTAGGTTGTGAAGTATTTAATGCTTATGCCTGGCACAAGAATATGGGTACAGTTACGGAATTTAGAACCAGATGTGTAATTATTATTTTATTTTTCTGTTTGTATCCACTCAATTTGCAAGAGCATAAATAAGGGCAGTTCCATAGAAATTATAAAATACAGTAGTGTTTTGTTAATCCAAAGATGAGCTGTTTCTCATGAATTTATGGGGAGGGCAAAGAGTTTATCTTCATCATCTATTGCCATTCTAAAATATGTATGTTCCACCATATTTTATGATTATTTTTGTTTTTGTTTTTGCCAGCTCTGTTGTATCTTTCCATTTCTCTCTCTTTCTCTCACTCTCGCTTTCTTTCTGTCTCATAATTACCACACACATAAAGAGAGTGGGTTTGATCATTTATAAAACCTCACAGTAACATGGAGCAGCTGCTCTGAGATAGCTTCACTGTACACATAGGATGGTGGGTATTTATAATTAACATTGCTTGCATCTGGAATGTGCCATCAAATACTTGAAACAATGATATGCACATGAATGAGTGAAAGCACCATTGTTATCCATATATAGATAATGTATTCATTGACAAAAATTAATAATCATTGCAAATTCCATACTAGTGTCCAAGAAATGTAATATCCTATAGTAATTGTCTTACTTCCCCCTTATGTCAACATGAACCACCATATATTGGTCATTGTCAAGAACAGTGGCACAACTCAAAAATCATGATTTTTGGGAAAATGCAATTGAATTTTTCTGACATGGAAACAAACATGAAATTTCACATTTCCATCCAAGTGTTTATTTTATTCTGTAATATAACTTAATGACACCAATCTGCTTCAGTTTGAGTTAAATGCTTAGTCATAAAGGCTGGGAAACAGGCTGAATAGAAAGAAGGGCATTGTAGCATTGAGGAAAATATGATAATTGAGTACTATTCATATCAAAATATGTTTCATAGCTATGTTTTATTATTCAGACAACTACTTGTAAACTATAACTTGTAATAGCACAGAATTTCACAGTTAAGTTAGAAAATCACACATTTTTAATAAGCTTAGCTATATGCTTAGGATGAAGCACTACACTTCAAACAAGCACTTGAGTTTTAATATCTTTTCAGCTTCGTTCAGCTTTAAGCATCATTTGTATTTCAGCATCAACAAACATACTGCTTGTTACACCACCAGTTATTCATATTTCAATTTAGCATAAAACTAGTGATTTTTTTTTGGAATATTGTTGTCATGGCATAATGACATTAGGTCTTTCTTTTTATTAGTGGAAATTGGTGAGGGTTCAATGAATGCACATTCCAATTGTATGTCATTTATGGACACCCTTTTTCCTCTATGCTTCTTGTTAATATCTATTTTCTTAAATGTTTGATCTTCATAACTGCTTTTGTAGAAAAAAGCATTTTTATCTTCCTTACCAACTTTCAACATTTTAATGCCATTCCATAGCACAGGTTCATTGTCCATATTTGTAGAAAAATTCTTTCTTAATGCTGCAAAAGCTTCTTTAACTCAAATACATCTTTGTAGCCTATTTCTTTCATAATGAAGGTTTCACCAGTTTTTTTAGAGCTTTGATCAATCCCCACATATTGTGATGGAACACAGATAGGTCCTGATCTGAGAGATCTTTTAACTTGTCTCTCAGTCATCAAATGTGATGCATCACCTTCATTTTGAGAAATAGCTATGAGAAATTTATGTGTGACAGTTGGATGACTAAATGAGCAACAGAATACAAATACAAAAACACCATATACTTATTTTTGTTCTGACATCAGCAATTGTCATAATAAAAAACAATGTCCTTTCCACTTGCATTTTGCTTCAAATATTTCCATACATAAGAGCCAACCTCATTTGACCCTCTTTTTGGTTCACCCTTGTGCCAGATAAAACAATATGTTTGATTTGTAGCAAGTTCACATATTGTGAAATTATATGTGGCCGATTTAGACTTATAATAAAACACTGAAACATTATCATTGGTGGTTGGCAAAACCAATTGCAGATTGTAACAAACAGTTATACAATTCCCTACCTTTGCTTTGTTGTTATGTTTGGCCTTCTCTGTTCTACTGAGTTCCTTCTCTTTTAAATGCATCCCTTACCTGTACTGAAATTCTTTGTCTTTGTGTTCTGTATTTTTGAATGATTCACATTTAAAACATTGATCTTTCGTAGAAATGAAAGAAGATATGCTAAACTAATTTTTGATTATGCAAGAATACATGGTTATATTCCCAAAAGATTATCCTTTACTTTCACAGCTAGCCTTACAGTACCTATATAGATCTGTAGTGGTTTTGTTTTGCCACTCTCATTAAATTCTCGGTAGTATTTGCTCGTATATAGTGACTTTATATTTGAGGAATGGATAGAATATGTTGTCTTATATCATCTTTAATTGCAGCATCTATTTATTTCCTTATGGATTTTGTGATGACAACTGAATCAGGAGCAAGAAAGCCAGATCCATCTGTTTTATCAACAGCTGTTCTAATCATTCTGTCTGAGATTCCTAGTGTGTTCCTAAAGAAACTTTTACACACTTTAAGTTTTGAATGTTCTAAAGTGAAGTAAAAAGCATGGTTAAGATTTGTTTTGTTTCCATCTTTTGGATAATGATGAGGAGGATCTATCATTCTGATATATTTGTCCATAAAATCACATTGTCTTTTGATATCAGCAAGACTCCAGAAATTGCTAAACAAAGTATTCCTTATGCTTTCAACCATTTAGCGTAAGATTTTAGGTAACATTTAGCTCCACAGGCTGGTCTCATTGTCCTTTCGGGAACTAATTGCTCCATTTACATAAGAGTCCCCGGCTTTGTTTCCTGTTAGCTGCTTCAGCAATCCATTGTTCTTTGTGGCACTGTCACTTACTGAAGAGTTGCTAATTCTTATCTGAAACAAAATTTATGACTTATAAAGCACATGCTTGAATGCTTCCCTATAGCTTTTAGGAGTATAATATTTTGGATAAAAGTAAAAATAACAAGCCTGTTTTTTTCAGAACTAAAAGTGGTATTAGGAAAGCAAAACTTTAAATGGTAAGAAGCATTATTGCTATTATAATTATTATTATTATTATTATTATTATTATTATTATTAATTGCCACCTCTCACCTTCTAGTGCTTCCTGGGGTCCAAACTCCTCCTCATGGTTACTATCAGGTAACACTGGATAGGTGCTTTCATTTACAGAGTTGTTGGATGTGAGGGGGATAGGGTCCATGCTTAGTAATACCAGTTTCTTCTTTTTCAGCGCAATGCTTTTTATAATTGTGAAGCAGTTTAGATTTCACGCCATGGTCACTATCTTGGTTGCCTTTCCATAATGTCATTCTAAAAGTGTTTTCCATATCTGAAAGAATTATGAATATTCGCAGTTAAAAGTATATATAAAAGTTATTGTCATCACCTAAGAGAGAAATCTAGAGAAATATCATCCAAAAACATTAGTATAAAATACATACCAGTATTAAACCGCTCTTCTAAGTTCACCACTTTGTCAGCGTCATTAGCTGTAGGATCTTCTAAGCTATCCCCAGAATCACAAGCATCTAGTACTTGTCCATGATTACCCTAAAATAAATTATAACAAAGATGAAGAAGGTGCAATTTTTCACTATCAAATAACTATTAATAACAATGTTAAAATAATCACTAATAGTTTAACATTCAATTACCTCTGCAATAATATTGTTCAATTCGTAATAGTTTTCACTGTTTTCCAAAGCTTTTAATGCCAACACAATTTTTCTGCTTCTTGAACTCATGATTCACAATTTAACACACAAACACAGTAGGTGACTGCAACAAAACTGATTACTTCATGAACTTCAATTTTGTTTCAGGATATAATTATCACCAAGATGTCAACATCTGCATCATCAGATTACACAGAGCAATGCAAGAACATAGGCACAATTGAGATGTGTCACCTCAACTACAACAGTTCAAGCAGAAACAGTGACTCAGCTAAGAAGTTTCATTGTTCTTGCCATCATTTGTGCATTCTTTGATTGTGGAAAAATAAACTTTATAAAATTAGACAAGAAAAAAATAGAATTACAGATATGTTACTTTACTTGATGCATAGAGATCATTCTTCTGCCTCCTGTAGTGGTACTAACTCAAAAATGACAATTTTTGAGTTGAGTTCCTGTTCTTATCGATGCGTGATATCTTCTAGCAAATATGTGAAAGTTTCAAAATGTACATAATTATTTATCAAAGGGAATGAGGTGTTAATATAATTTATGAAACAGATAGTTTCCATACGCTAATAGTTTAAAAATTATATTTTTAAATGGAAATGTTTTAAGTGCAAACAACTAATATGTATTGAAAGTATTCTGCCCTTTGCTGCATATTTGAAATGAAGCAAAAATCCTAGTCATATTTAAGTTTCCAAGGCAAAGTATTAATTTTCTGACTTCTTGAGGATCTTTGCTTAAATACTTAATGCCATACATTGTGGTGTATATGCATTTAGGTTCCGTGTACTGCTGGTCCTCAATGCATTTATTAATTCTTGTCTTTTTCTCATTCTCTTTATTTCCAAGGAGTATTAAGGTGAGTAATTTTATTCTGTACTTCAGATAACATCTATCAAGATGTTTTGGACTCAAAATCTATGTAATCTCTCTGGTTTTGGTGTTAAAAATTCCTATTCCTGTTTCATTTCAACTTATGGGACTCTGTTTTGGGCACACTCTGTAACACATGTTATACCTGCCTTTTTAATTAGTGTTGTGACTAATTTGCATAAATGTCATTGGGAAATAAATTATTGACCAGGGGATTTTAAATGATAGACCCATTTTATAAAATTCGTATTTATTAAAGCACAAATCCAACATGAACAATCTGTATAACAATGAAAAGAGGAAGTTTCAAAGTTTTTTTCGGTGGGCGGCGATGGTTTTAGAAGCGGCCGGTAGAGTGCTCGCGCAATAGGCCGCCATTGCGTTTGACTGTTAGTACGTAGTGAGGTGGTTACTGTGGAGCACAAGGTTTTCTGCGTTATTGAGTTTGCAAAAAGTGAGTCGCAAATTGTAGTGCAGCGGACATTTCGTAGCAAATTCGGTATTGAACCACAACTAGAAAAAGCATTAGCCATTGGTTTACGCAATTTAAACAGACTGGAAGTGTGTGTAAAGGAAAAAGCACAGGCCGACCGCGTGTGTCAGAGGAGGACATCAGACGGATTGAAGACAGTTGCGTTCGCAGTCCACGTAAGTATATCCATAGAGCTAGCAGAGAACTTGGAAGACACCAACCAACTGTATGGAAAGTTCTGAGACGGCGTTTGCTGTACAAGCCCTACCGATTACAACTTGTGCAGGCTCTTAAACCTAAAGACAAAGAGAAGCGTCTTGAATGTTGTGGTTATGTGCTAGGAATGATGGAGGATGATGCGTTTCTACAGCGTATCATTTTTAGCGATGAAGCGACTTTCCACCTTAGTGGAAAAGTCAACAGACACAATGTTCCCATATGGGGTTTGCAAATCCCACATTCAAAATTGCAACACGAAAGAGACTCACCGAAGGAAAATGTGTTCTGTGCATTATCCCGTACAAAGGTTTATGGACCATTTTTCTTTGCGGAAAAAAGCTGTACTGGAATAACGTACCTGGACATGTTAGAACAATGGCTGTTCCCTCAAATTATGGAAGATTCATTTGACCTCATTTTCCAACAGGATGGAGCTCCGCCCCATTGGCACAGCGATGTACGAGGCTTTTTGAATGAATCCCTTCCTCAGCGCTGGATAGGTCGCAGGGTAAATGAAGACCTGGCTCTACACTTCTGGCCACCGTGATCTCCTGATCTCACCCCATGTGACTATTTCTTATGGGGTTATGTTAAGGAAGCGGTTTACGTCCCGCCTCTACCTACAACTCTGGACGACCTGTGGAACCGTATCACTGCTGCCGTGCACTCAGTAACAGAAGATACGCTTGCTCGTGTGTGGGACGAGTTTGGCTATCGCGTAGATGTTTGCCGTGCAGCAAATGGTGGACACATTGAACATTTATATTGTATTAAACAAAGCTTTGAAAATTCCTCTGTTTATTGGTAGAAAGATGGTTCATGTTGGATTTGTACTTTAATAAATACGAATTTTATAAAATGGGCCCATCATTTAAAATCACCCTGTATTTAGTTCAGATGTAGCATTTTAGGTCCAGCAAAGACTGAGCTGTTTTGTTAGAATCTATCACTGTAAAGAAGAAGAAATTATGTCAGCGAAAACAATTTCTTTGGTCTTCTTTCTGTGAATTATACTTTATTTGCTATTGTTAGATGGACACATTAGTTCAACATTTCTTTATATTGTGACGAAGACAGCCACCAATGCCGTGACCCTCAACGCAACGGGAGCCACAACTTAGTGGGAGAGTGTCCAGCTGCTATAAAAATTCCAGGAAGGCCTTCTAGTTGGAAGGTAATCGTTGTGGACTCTCCTGTCGTCCTCGGGCTTTCCAGTACATTCAGCATGACTTTCCCAGAACGCTGAGCCCTGTATAAGCGAGCGCTCTCGCGCAGTCAGTCAGTTGCGACTCAAGTGCGAATCGAGTGTGAAGTCAGTGGTGACAGTGACGTTGAGTGTTGCAGCCAGTGCAAGTTGAGTTGTGAGTGATGGGATTGTTGAGAAGTTCAAGTGAGCGATTCTCCGAGCGAATTGGTGACGACTGTTGTGACTTGCAGCGAGTGCTACTGCGGAGCGACGGGTTCTGGAGGTCTTGTGTTCGACTCTCGAGTGAAGTGAACCGTCCGGTGTGAAAAGGTTGCGTCACGAAGGAAGAAGTGAAGGGACTAGAGCACCTTGGATAAAGTGGCATTAGTGAAATGAACTCCCAGTGAAGGTAAACTACAAAAAAAAAAAAAAACAAAAAAAAAACGAAACAGTGACAGTGAGAAATGAGAAAAGTGGCAGTTGAAAACTGGACAAAGCCACAATATCTTTGAATCTTCTACTCTAAGGTTAAAGTAATTTTTGTGGCCCTGAAGCAAAGTGGCCATTGGTGACATCGCGTAATACCAGTGAGATAGGAAACCAAGGAGAGATGCCAGGTTAGACAGATGCTGAAGGAGGGGATACGCTTTATATGTGAGAGGTAAGGAATACGAGGGGAGGTGCTAAGCTAGACAGATGTTAAAGGTAGAATGTTTATATGTGCGAGGTAGGGAAAGGGAGGAGAAGTGCTAGGCTAGACAGAGGTTGAGGAGTAGAGTGTGCGTTATACGGGAAAGATTGGAAAACGAGAAGTGCTAGGCTAGCATGCTAGGGGACTAGAAAAGACATTTATGTGCGAGAGGTAAGGAATACGCTGAGAGATAATAGGATAGACAGATGCTGAAGGAGGGAGGCATACGCTTTATACGGGAGAGATAGGGGAAACGTGAAGAGATGCTAGGCTAGATAGGGTTAAAGGTAGAATGTGTTTTATATGACAGAGATAGGAAACCGAGGAGAGGTATTAGGATAGGAAGGGTTGAATGGTAGAGTATGCGTTTATATGGGAGAGACGGGGAAAACGGAGAGAGATCCTATGCTAGGAGAGAGTTGGAGAGGGAAATGCGTTTATTTAGGAGAGGTAGGGAAAACGATGAAAGGTTTTAGGAAGGTTAGTGTTCATGCATGTGTAATGTCCGGTCTTCTCCAGGAGAGCACCATTCAACATTCAGCAGGTGAATAGATTCCATGGTTTGGATGCATCATAATTGTATATGATTTTCTAGGTAATTCAGGTAGTATAGTAGGTATTTAAGGTAATTCAAGTATCATAGGTATTTAGGATAATTCAGGCAGTATAACAAGAGGGACATCCAGGGGTTGGATGTAGCATAGCTTCGTATGATTTAACAGGTAATTCAGATAGTATCGGAGGTATTTAGGTTAATTCACGTAGTATCACAGGAGGGTAGATTCTAAGGGGGCGAGTGCAGCATAGTTGTGTATGATTCCACAGGTAATTCAGGTAGTATCATAGACAGACAGATTTCAGGAGTTGGGTTTAGCATAGCTCCGTATGATTTCACAAATAATTCAGTAGTATGGATGGCATTTAGGATAATCAGAGTAGTATCACAGGTGTTCGTGATAATTTCGATCAGCGATTTTGTATCACAGCTAATGTAATTTCAGGTGATTCAGATAGTATTAAAGGTATTTGAGTCATTTTAACAAGTAATTCAGATAGTATCATTGATATTTAAGATAAACCGGATAACATCACAAGTGTTCATGGTAATTTCACAGCGATTTGTACCAGAGCTATTTAAGTTAATTTTCATATGATTCGGGTAGTATGACAGGTATTTAAGTCGTTTTAACAGATAATTCAGATAGTATCACAGATATTCATGGTAATATAAAGATTAGTTAAATTCTTTATACACATTTCTTATCCAATGTTACAACATTTTATGTTTTTTTTCTAAATCTTATAAACTTTTTATATGTTAAACAGTTAGTGTGTGAGACGGAGAGAGTTAAACAGTGTATAGGGTTACAGTGAGGGTCTATAGAAGTAGTATAAACTACTATAGTCCATCCGCATGGTTGAGGAGATATTATAATGCTCTAGTCAGCTTTATTGTTTTATATGGTCACAGCTTTATCTAAGTCTAGCACCTTTATCAGTTAATCATTAGATAAGGATTGTAAAAGTAGACTATCTCCCCTTCATTTAAGCTTGAGACTAGCATTAGGATTTGCTCCTAATGGCAGGGTTAACGCCTCCCCTTACATCTTCTTCATTCTTTACCAGGTGCATGCTGAGTGTATACACAGCACACGAGTAAACTTCAATTTTTAAAGATTGTGGACTCGTTGAGAAAATATTCATCTTGAGGTCCAGGTTGCATTCTTTTAAGCACTATTTGTAATACGATAATGTCTATACGCATATGTAGATGATGATGATGATGATGAGATAGGGGTTAAGGGCGCTAAACACCAAAGGCCATCAGCGCCCTTACAACGTATAAAATTTATACTCCAATAACTAAAATGCGGGACACAAACCCGCTTATTCTAGAACACTAAAAACAAGGTTGCAAATACTAAAAATCCACCACACCAAAAACATGGGAAATAAAACAATAAAAGATTAAACGACGTGTCATGAATTGTAGAAATCAAGGGACAAGAGCGCCATATGTCCGCCGGGGAGAAGAGCCCAATTAAAACAGACAATATAAAATCACAAAACTAAAGACGCTCAGCGCATCAAATGCGTCGACTAAAACCACTGCCACTAATAAAACGTAAAAGACATACTACAGCATGCGCGTCGTCTGCCAAAACGTTGGCTATGCCAACAGGCAGACACACACAAACGCGCAATGAAGCTAAAACTTGACACTCAGCTAAAATGTGACGCACCGTTAAGGGCGCATCACACTGCTCACAGAGTGGTGCGAGGTCACCACTGAGCAGGTGTCTATGACTAAAAAGGCAATGTCCGATACGTAAACGAGCTAAAATAACCTCTTCCTGACGAGAAGAACGGGAAGAGGTACTCTAGACTAATGGGAGAGGTTTAACCTCCCGCAACTTGTTCCCCCGGAGGGCCGCCCATTCATCGCGCCAACGCGAGAGGATGCAGTGAAGTAAAACAACAAAAAAATCTGTGGAGGGAACAACAGGGCGATAAAACATCTGGGCGATAAAATTGCCGATTTGGCAGCGGCGTCGGCAGACTCGTTCCCTAAGATGCCAAAATGACCTGGAATCCACACGAAGGAGACGCTGATGCCAGAAGCACCAAGCGAGTGGAGCAGGTCATGACTGTGCTGTACGAGCGGGTGGTAACTGTACAGCGCGCTAATACTTTGAAGAGCACTCAGGGAGTCGGAACAAATAAAACAACGCCGTAAGTCGTGCCGCTGAATGTATAAAAGAGACTGATAAATGCTAAAAAGTTCGGCGGTAAAATCGAACATTGCCCCAGTAAACGAAAGGTAAAACTATTTCCACCACAAACAAAGGCACACCCTACTCCAGCATCAGTCTTAGATCCATCGGTAAAGATACAATGAAAATCCCCGAATTGCGCCTGAAGTTCTAAAAACGCTGATCTAAAGACTGAAGAAGGGGTCTCATTCTTCGGCATCGACGTTAACCCAAGGTGACAGTGGGCCTCAGCGCGCAACCAAGGAGGAAACCGCGTTTCCCCCCTGGGAAGGGTCGGCGCCGGCGGAACGTCCAAATGCTGAAGAAGCCGGCGAAATCGAACCCCTGGAGGGAGCAATGCAGAGGAGCTAACTATATATTGCCGATTAAGCGAATCCTCGAAAAACATCTCGAATGACGGGTGGTCAGGCAAGCTTGAGAGTCGACAGGCATAACTGCACAAAAGCATCTCACACCTGAAGGACAGCGGAGGCTCTGCTGCTTCAGCATACAAACTGGGTACAGGACTAGTTGGAAAGGCCCCTGTAGCGACTCTTATACCACGATGGTGAACGGCATTCAAGCGACGCAACACAGATGGGCGTGCCGATGAATAGACAATGCGCCCGTAATCAAGCTCGGATCGGACCAAAGAGCGACATAGACGCGGAAGGACGGTCCGACCAGCTCCCCAGGATGTGCTACTTAAAACACGTAAAATATTAAGAGAACGGTCACACTTTGCTTTTAAAAACGAAATGTGCGAAGTCCAGCTCAGCTTTTGATTAAAAGATCAACCTCCAAAAATTTCGCCTCGTCTGCAAATGGAAGACTATCCGGCCCAAGATGGAGGGAAGGCGAAGGGAAAGCCTTCCGGCGCCAGAAATTGAAAGAGACGGATTTCTCGGCGGAGAAAGTAAAGCCGTTGGCGTTACTCCAGGCGTAGAGACGGTCGATACAGCTCTGAAGACGGCGTTCGAGCAGACAGGTACGTCGCGAACTGCAATAAATGCCAAAATCATCAACGAAAAGGGACGATGAAATACCAGGTGGAATACAATCAACAATGGAGTTGATAGCAATTGCAAAAAGTGTGACACTGAGTACAGAGCCCTGCGGTACTCCGTTCTCTTGATTAAAACTACTTGATAAAACCGAGCCCACACGTACACGAAAGACGCGATCCATCATAAACTCCCGAAGAAATATGGGAAGACGACCGCGTAAATTCCATGCGTGGAGTGTAGGTAAAATTCCGCCCCTCCAACAAGTGTCATAAGCTTTCTCCAGCTCAAAAACACAGCTACTGTTTGACACTTTCTCAGAAGTCCATTCATAATATGCGTCGACAGAGACATCAGATGGTCGACGGTAGAGCGATGGCGACAAAATCCGCACTGAGCGTTCGCTAGAAGTTTCGTAGACTCAAGCCACCATGTCAACCGCCCGTTGATCATGCACTCCATAACCTTGCAAATGCAACTGGTGAGGGAGATAGGGCGGAAGCTGGAAGGTAGTTGGCAATCCTTCCCAGGCTTAAGTATAGGGACGATGGTGGCTTCGCGCCAAACCGAAGGAAAAACGCCGTCTTTCCAAATACGGTTATAGACCTGTAAGAGAAAGTGTTTACTGTCGGCTGAAAGGTGCTTTAACATCAGGACATGAATGCCGTCCGGTCCAGGAGCGGAGTGCCTAGATAAACGGAGGGCGTGCTCCAGCTCCCTTATTGTGAAAAGTTCATTATAACACTCCTGATTAGGAGACCGAAAACTATAAGTCACGAAATCCAACCGGTCTTTGAGAGTGCGAAAGCCGGCGGAATAATGGTCAGAACTGGAAGCCTCCTCAAAGACAGCACCCAGAGTGCTAGCAATGACAGCCGGATCCACTAAGGTGGCATTGGAAACCTGAAGACCAAACACAGTACAATGCGACACATTACCGGAAAAGCGACGAAGTTTATCCGAAACACCAGAGGAAGGCGTGAAGCGATTAAAAGACTCGATAAAACGAGTCCAGGACGCCTTCTTGCTATCCTGAATAATGCGACAAGCCGTGGCGTGTGATTGTTTAAAAGTAACCAAATTATCAAGAGTAGGGTGTCACCGAAACACCTTGAGCGCAGCTCTACGGGCACGAACGGCGTCCTCAGAGTCCTCGGTCCACCACGGAACAGGAATATGCAAAGGATGGGAGGACGAACGGGGAATCGTGCGTTCGGCGGCAGATAGGATCGTAGAGGTAAGGTGCTGCACCATTTGGTTAATGTCAGTGAAGGGCTGGTCCACAAAAGATACGAGGCTGGAATAGTCTCCAATCAGCTTTGTTGAATTGCCAGGTAGGTGCTCTGGAATGCTGGATATGGTGAGACAGAAGAGAAACGTTGCAGGGGTAATGGTCGCTGGAGTAGGTGTCAGCGACGACGTTCCACTGCAGACGACAAGCAAGCTGGATGGAGCAAACGGTAAAGTTCAACTGAGAGAATGTACCAGAAGAATCAGAAAGAAAAGTAGGCTCACCTGTATTGAGGATGGAGAGGTTATACTGAGCAGAAGCGTACCCCTCGTACAAGCCCTTGGCGAACCCCAAGGGAGTGATAGACATTAAAATCTCCCAGCAGAAGGATTATGATCAATTACTCATGATAGAATCTGGTATAAGAGGGGGTTTATGTCAAGTTTCCCACCGGTATGCCGAAACAAACAACACCTACAGGGATAAGTATGACCCGTCGAGATCAGCCCAATTTATTACATATGAGAACGCCAATAACCAATACGGTTGTGCAATGTGCCGCGCCGTCCCTTATGGTGAATTTGAGTGGGTTTCACCTGAAGAAATCTACTTAGAAAGACTACAAGAATATTATCCTCATGGATACACATTAGAAGTTGACATCGAGTATCCTGCAGAACTTCACGATCTACACAACGATCTACCTTTCGTGCCTGAGTGTATGAAGCTCAAAGAATCATCTACAAAGAATCTGATATCCCATCTTGGACCTCGAAAGAAGTATGTAGTACATTACATGACTTTGAAGCAAGCTCTTAATCATGGGTTACGTTTGAGTAAAATCCATCGTGTGCTACAGTTCCGACAGTCTCAGTGGTTAAAACCTTATGTGGAATTTAACAATAGGCTACGACAACAGGCCGCAAATGAGTTCCAGAAGGACCACTACAAACTCTTTAACAACGCCATATTTGGAAAACTATGGAGAACCTACGTAATA